>JAPDOI010000128.1:0-600000 GCA_029168955.1 Aplectana chamaeleonis
GCGGTCGATTCATACGTGCGGACTTGGATGAAGAGAGGCTGGAAATGAAGGAAGAAGAACAGGGCTATTAATCGAAAATCATCGCTCCTTTCGCCACTGTAGAGCTCTAAGGATCGTAAAGGGGGAGTGCCAAAGTGGCTTCTTGCTGTAGGCGCCTCAGAGTGGCTTCTTCTATAGCTCGTTCATTTCGGAGGAATTGTAAGCTCGCATTTAGCAGGCCTTATATAAGGTGAGCCTACTTCGCAAATATGTGAAAATCTCAGATTTCTTCCCTGAGGCTGGACTGTGTCCTCAAGGTCACAAATCATACTAACATCGGAATGGATCCTGAAGAGACTTTGCGTTTCTTATTGGAGGTTGGAGAAAACTCGGAGCACCTATGTTATATTTGATATGGCGCCGAGTTTGCGCCATATCTTCAGAACGAACGCGAAGTCTCTTCGAAGGTCAACACGTTCCGGATTTCGATACATGAAAGGGCTTGTTAATCCCTTCATTGGAGAGTGAAAGGAGATATAAGAAGAGCGGAAAAAAGTGTTCTTTCTCACATGATCCATGAACTTTCCGCCGCTATGCTGCTTGCTCTAATAGTTTCTCACTAAAATATTTTTAAAACCAAGTAAGAGAAGAATGGCTTCGAGGCGAAGTGGTGGGGAGTTTGTGAATCATTCGTGGCCAGCACGATAGGAGCTCAGATCTCGATCAGAATTGCTTCTAATTCGCCTTTATCATTTTCAACTTTCAAACTCCACTCAAAACTACATACATAATGTATAATTTCTTCTCAAGGCACGCAACCTTCTTTTCGAGTAGGTTTTCTCACAACAGGCGAAGGAAGACCGTGAGATGAAAGCCTTGCAGGTCACCACAGATGACGTGTTAGATTAGGACGAGTTCAGCTTAATGTCCGGACATAATGTTCAATCACGGTCTGCGTCTGCTGAAACATAAAAGTGGACGTGAGCTGCTGAAGTTCATCAGGAAGCCGAAGAACATCGTTCACAAGGACCATACGATGAAAGAGAGAAACTTTTTGGCAGTTGTCTTTGTTCTGTCGACCGAGTGGATCTTCTTCAGACGTGAAGGAATCCACACGTTTTGCAGCACTTGAATACCGCATTCATTAATGATGGTAGGAGTGACTTCGTTTTCAATAGCATCATTGTAAATAATTGTTATTGCTCCAAGTTACGTTTTTATTAGTGAATTGTAATTTTTAAGTTGATCGCCTGTTATCACTATTGTTTCGTTCATGGGGTAAATAAGAAAGATTAATCAGCGGTCGTACGCCTGTTACGCAAGATACATATTGGGTCTTTAACCTTTTTGCATTGTTCGTCATCAAAATTCAATTGTGGTGCGCGCGAAGCTACTGGTGCTACAACTCGCCCACGCGCAACTCTGCGATTACCCGAAATCGGCGTTCCGGAGTGAATGTAGGAAATGCGGTTTTGTCTTCATTCTGAAAAGAGCTGTATAAAGTTGGGGTATACACCCAAAGATGGTTAAAAAATGGTTTCCCTTGGCGCTCGAGAAAAATGGCGAAAACCACGTGATTTTGGTCAAAAACTGTTAATCTCGCTTTTTTTCAGACGGGCCAGCGTTCACGATCTTGTTGCAGTACTTAAAATTGAGACTAGGAAGCTAATATTTTTGGCAGGAGGCTAAGCGAAATGGATGCAGCTAGCTCCCTATTCAATTTTGGAGTGGAAAACTCAATTTTAGCGGAACACTCCAATATTGAGAGTCCAAGACGGGAGTAAAAACATGTAAACATGTTATTTTCAAACCATCCGACGTTCCCTGAACTTCGAAAATGAACTAGTGAAAATCAACACAGCTTCAATGATAGGCTTCTGGCCAAGATTGGTAATTTCTCTCTTTTGAGATGGATTTGGTGTACCAAAATAGGATTTGAGGAAGTGCGCAGGACGCCGCCAGAGAAGAAGACGATTATAATTTGCCTCCGGCACAAAATTCTCACTCAGGGAATGATCCTGTTGAAGTTGCGCTCTGGCCTATTGAGGCAAAGTTAAAACCTGTTTCACGTGTACCATAAGTCAAGACGCGTATGAACATAGACATGTTAAGACAAAGGTATTAACAATGTTGCTGGTATAAGGCTCCTCATCTCACCGTGTGCCTCAGTCGGCTCTTCGGAGCCGGACCTGGAAGGTGGCTTTAGTCTCACTTTCCAGAAGATCCCACCGGATTCGGAGGATAATTTTTGTCTCGCCGAGGGGATATCCCCCCACGGCTCGGGGAAGGGAGGTGGTACCCAGTATGCAGGCCAGCATCTCACACACGGTTTGCAGTGTGGTGGACCCCACTGCGAGCAGTGGTGATTGAGGGTCACCCCACCTCCTCTGAGAGTTTTGACCGAGAAATAGCCGCAGAAATGCCTGCTTGCCGCGTAATGGCCACGCTAAATAATGCTCGCCGCAAAATAGCCGCCAAATGATTCTCGCCGCGAAATAGCCGAGAAATAATGCTCTCCGAAGGCAGATATACGGAGCATTCTTTGACTTACTTGACTTGAATCGGTTGGCTTTTCAGTTCGCCTGACGCGGTCATTCCACGCATCTTCTACCGAGGTGTGCCGTCCCTAGTAGTCAGCCGTGTCCATTTTCACGGTCTTCAGCCACTGAATTTGAACCACATTCCATCAGCTGTCACTATTCCATTTTCTGCGAAACGAAACATCGCGCACCTGAACTGTCTTTCGATGCCGAGTGACTTTAAATCCTCTTTAACCTACAAATCCGTCAGAACATGCTTCGCCTACGCCCAGGTGGCCGTTTCCAGACAGGATTTGGAAGCATTTTAAAGCGTGTTGTACGAGACGAATCCGGCGTTCTTCTTGAAGTATATGCCCGAGCAAAGTCGAAGTCGGCACTTTCCATTGCTGCTTGAGATGGCGTTAGGAGATGCTGGCACCTCCTCGTGTCAAGCGTTGATGTACCGCGAAATCGATTTCCTTGTAAAGGTCTTCCGTTATGGCATACACTTTGCTGGCCAGAAATATATCCGAGCAAACGCCTAAAAGCTTCCTCTCCGTGCCGAAATCCAACCTTTTCCACCTGCGTTTTCCGGTGCTGCCCACGTCTCTCCGATCCGTACATCATGATAGGGCCAGAATAGCCGGATAGGTAGACGCGCAACTTGACTTCCTTCGCGATGGTGGTAGACCACAAACACTTGGTTTAGAGAATTGAATGCAGACCAATAGCTTTCGCATCGTTGTCCGAATATCCGCTGCATAACTACCATCATTCTTCAGCAAACAGCCCAAATAACAGAAATCGTCCACCAGTTCGATACTGTTGTCCGTCCACACACAAACTCCAGTTGAAGGCCTCTGAGAGACCCACATCTGCTTGCATTTGTCGGGACGAAGACGGGAAGTCCATAGGCTGCGGCATACTTCGAAACGAGGTTCACAATCCTTTGCAGTTTTGCGTTGTTTTCCAGCGAATAACACAATGTCGTCGGCGTACTCCAGGTCGACAAGGAGGCGTCCTGAAGTGGTGTTAGGATCACATCCGCAGGAAACTGTTCTGCAACTCTACGCATGATGTCATCAACGGCGAAGTTGAAAGAAAGGATCCTGCAACGGCTCCTTGCCTTACTCCTAATTTTTCACCTCGAGAAGCTGACGTAAATCCGAGCAGGTGTACGAGCTCACTGCTGCTGTTGTTCCTTTGTTCATGTCCTCGATTAACCGAACATACTTTTCCGGGACTCCATCTGCTCGCAGAGCATTGAGCAATCGATCACGATGAGGGAGAGTCGAACGCTTGGCTTCAAAGATCCAAAGAAAGCAAGCTGTAATGGCTTCGAAAACCGCTGCCACGATTCAATTACTCTCTTCTCGACGAACACTTGGTCGATGGTCGATCTTCGGAGTCGAAAACCGGCTTGCTCATCTCTGGTCGTTCCTTCACGATGTTTGATAAGTCGCTCGAGAATGATACGTTCTAAAACCTTGTACATGACACCTGAAGTAGTGAGATTCTCTCTGTAGTTCTTAAGCGATCCGTGACGGATAGCTTCTTGTGAAGAGGTACGATGATCGCATGTCTCCACGAATCCGGGTATCCTTTCGCTCATCCATATGGCACGGATGGTGTTGGTCATTTCACGAATCCCAGACGGAGGGAAGAGCTTTCAGCATTTCAGCAGTGATGTTGTCATCTCCACCTGCCTTTCCATTCTTCATTTTCCGGACACAATCCCAAACGCCCCCAGACTCAGTCGGCGGTTCCTCACTGACGCATCATGTAATGTGCTCTCTGAACATGCGGGAGCTCAGGTACTGATGGCGCTGGACCCGATTCAATGTAGTGAACTGAAGTAATCCTTCCATATTGGCAGCGTCGCATCACCAACTGCAACTCCATTGGTAGTGTTCAAGACAGAGAGAACATCTCTTCATCTTCCGCTATACTGTGCGCCTTGGCAACTTGCCAGGAAACTTGCCTCGGATTCTTCTCCTCCCAAGCCTTCTCGAACTCCTTAGCTCTACACGTCCACTCTCGTTCGCGGTCACTTCCCAGAAGCTGCCGACGCAACTTCCTCCTCAGACGCTTCTCCTCCACAGCAGAAGTTTTCACGCCTGCAGTTCGGAGAGCACATACTCTGTTGTAGGTAGATGTTGTTCAACTTCTGAGACGTAGGCGAACTTCTTCTTAGAGCTGTACACAGCCGGGAGTGCCTCTTTCGAAGCGTCCTGGATGCATTTGACAAAGAATCCGCGTCGCAAAGTTTTCTTCTTAGTCCCGTACTCCGATGTGAATAGAAACGCGTTGTCGGAGAATTCCTTCTGCACTCTTCATCTCTGAGACTTGTCATGTCAATCCTCTGGAGAGCCTGAGCCCCTCGCTTCCTCTTATGAATCCTCGCAGTGAAGTTCAACAGAACAGGACGGTGATCCGAATCGAATGTACGACATCCCACACAGCTCTACCGATCTTCCGAATGTCCGATACTGGAATATTCCTCGTCAGGACATAGTCAAGCTGTAGTTTCAAAGTTGTCATCTTCCGCTTCCGCTGCTCTTCTGGAATCAGCCGGGTTGGTCCTGCCACGTAAGCTAGAAGTGGCGGCGATGATTCCTCTTGAATGTCGATTTTAACTAATAATCAGACCACTGCGTTCACAAAAGTCGACAAGGCGGTAGCCATTGTCCGATGTTTGCTCCACTGGGTAGAACCATTTACCGAGTACTTCCGGATTCCTGATCAAGTCCCATCTTCGCATTTTGCGTCAATCCCCACGACAACAGCATGTTGACAAAGGTATCCTGTGGCCAGCAACGTATTGAGTTCCTCATAATGAAGCATCGCATCCTTCCGAATTGTCTTCGGGGTATCTTGCTCGGTTTCAGTGAGGCGCATGAGCACTCACTATCCACAGATTGACGAATCCTCTGGTGATCCCGCAGTCGTACGAATGCATTCCGACACGACGTTGAGCCGAACTCCTTGACCATACCATTTGAAATTTCCTTCCTTACAGCTATTGCACAGCCTCACTCTCTATCGTCAGCGTTACCGCAGTAGATGGTGTACCTCTCCGACGCGCTGATGACGGGTCCTATCGCTCTGAGGCGGGTTTCACTGCAGCCAGCTGGATTCGGTGCGTGAGCTCAGGGTCTGGATAGCCAGTTTTTGGATATCGCACTCGACAGCGATGGAAATAGCTCAGAAGTCTGGTTCGGTGAAATTTTGGATATCACTCGACAGCGATCGACAGTTCAGGGTGGCGAAATTGTGAAGCTTGTGGCCGGGACTCCATGACTCCCTAGGTACGGATCTAAAAGATTGTGTTATGGACCAGAGGCAGCGCTAGTGTGCCGGACGGCGACACGCTTTTATACAATGTGCGGGATACTTTCGCGATATATGGTTGTGCACGCTATATCCGCTCGAACGTTCCAATGTACACTCAAGCGTCTGCTGGGTTCCGTAAGCAGGGGCACCAACGACGGTACCAACAGGGGCACTCAACGTATACACACCCCACGGAGCATTCAGAGGCATAATTCCAACAGACTTGTATACAGCACCTCCGGGTATTCAAGGGAGCGGTTAAATAATTCGAAGTTTGTCAGGTTCAGGACCTCGTTCAACCGTCGGTGGAAGCCCCGCCCAACCGTTTGGGGTTCAGGATATTTCGTACACTCTGGAAGCGACGGCTTACCGCTGGCGGCCCACGGTAGCTCGTCGAGCCGGCGGCGGTTGCGTCTTGGTTAATTTTGATTATTTCTGAATATTCCTCGGTTATATCTCGGCTATTTCTCGGCTACTTCTGATCCGTTCCGCGATGAAGCCGAGAAATAGCCCGCAAACTCTACTGAAATAGCCCACCAGGAGCCGCTGCGGAGCCTGGTGGCCTATTTCCTCGATAGGGGACATCTGGGAGGTGCGGCATCTTGATGAGCTCCGATAGGAAGCTTCTTATACGGTATCTGGTGTCGTCAGTGGTTTCTAATCGAGCTGAATCATATCAAATGGCAATGGCAATGGTCAAAGATGATATCAAAACTTCCGATGGCAGCTTCGATTTGTTCAACATGGTCGCGAAGCAGCTCATCGAGAATGAATCCATACCACCGCAGTATGGTCGTACAATTACGGCGTTCCTGTTGCGGAGAGGCGGCGGCAGGCTGATGCCGTGTTTGCGTCAGGATTTTCAGAATTGCTGGACGTGGTGCGCAATCTCTCCAATAAAGAAGTCCGGACGCACTCATGGAAGAAAAATTCCTCCACTGGGACGAGCACGCTTCCAGAAGCTGTCTGCTTCGTATCTGAGATGTGTTAGTGGTGACAGTGCTGTGTTTCCTACAGCGCATTCAGCTGGGGGATCGTTCAGTTGCAGAAATGTATCTGCGCCTATCCATTCACAGTATCATTCTGTTGCATCATCATCGTTATCTCCAAGTGAGCCGTGCTGGTAATGCTTCTGTTGAGAATGAAAATGAAGGAGCGTGCTCGCTCCTTGGTTCTTAGCGATGTTCCCGAGCAGAAATCTCTTCCCATTCCGCAAAGATTGAGTCATGGTTCTAATTTCGTAATGGATGTTCTTTCTCATTTGAATGCTGAGAGTGCTGCCCGGTATCTGTGTATCGTTTGGAAGACTCGCCGATCCAAGGCAAAAATCGTCTTCGAGGAAAATTGTTATGCCCGTGTTCAGCTTATCAGAGACAGGCGTTGAGGAATCCCTCCCGTCTAAGGTTTTCCCCGTAAAGGGACTCTATCTCAGGAGTCCCTGACGAGAAGGAAGAACTGCATTAAAGAAGGGGAGGAATATCGGGAGACGATGTGAGGGAGTGGTCACTGGTGAGAATGTCGAAGGGCCAGTTTCGCCTTCGAGGGTGGGACTGAACCGGTCAATGCTACTGCGTCGGAGCGGCCTCCTCTACGACCCCCTCGTCACATCATGATGAGGTCACGCCGACACCCGTTCAGGAAACTGATTCATCTTCTCAGGTATCATTGTAGTTCTTTGGAAATTTTTCTATGCGAATGCTAAGATCTGTCTCTCAAAAAACAAGGAACATATCGACCTGCTTCTCTCTTATAATTACGACATTTATGTCTTTACCGAAGAGACCTGGCTCAAATCTGTAGTCACTTGGTTTCGTCCTTATTGAGTAATTTCTCTCTAGATTATGGAACCAAGAAGGGTGCGATCGTGTACAGAAGATCTGGAGGCAGGGAGTAATGTTATTGAGTGCATCGTGAGACTTTCAACATCTGTGGTTTTCTCGGAGTGCGTGGAGAAATGCTTATGAGGTACTCTGTGTTGATGCTTTACCATGAAAACTCTAAGCTTTAGGGTCATTGTTGTATATAGGGTCCCGTCGTGTGATTCTGCAAAAACGGAAATGTTGAAGTAAAGGTCTTGAGCGAATTAGTTGCGTGCAGACTTCACACGATCATTGCTTAGGAGATTTCAATTTGCCGGACTTCGCTCGGAGGAACGAAGGTGATATGGTGGCATCAAATCTATCTTGTTTAGAAGAGTTAGTTTACACTGTGGTATAATCTGTACCAATTTGTTCATGAACCTACTAGAGGTCAAAAATGTTTTGGATTTAGTGTTCTCCAGCCATGAAACCTTGCTGAAAAATCTTGCAATTCTACCTCGGTGGAGGTTAAGTGATCATAATAGCATATCATTTGATATCCAATGTTGTGTGAAACAGGTAGTACGCCGGTCCCTATCGCTTAGGAGTATATGGGAATTGTGACTATGCAAAGCTGTTTGCGGACACCTTAGCCAAATTCATTGGGTGAAGTCTGCTTGAATCGGCCAGTACAGCGTAAAATGAGAAATACGAAGAAATTTTCCTGTCCGGTTATCCATGCACGGCTATTGATTTGCATGTGCCGTGGAAGCTTGTGTCCTCTCCATTAAGAATCTATCCGCCTTCCTGCTCACTTGCAAAAAGTCGGGAACATCGTGAATGTCTCTTTTTATGAGGCTAGAGCGTACTGGTAACTGGGAAAGCATATAAGGAATTTGCTAAAAAAGTTCCATTCTCAGCTGGGAAAATATAACAGTGATACCTGGAGAAGAAAAAGATAGAAAGTCAGGAGATTAAAAATTACTATCGGTATCTAAATTCCAAGGATTACAGGAAACGAATAGTATTGGTACTCTACTCAAAAAGGGTGACCTCCTTGCTACTTCGGCATTGGATAAGAGCCAACATGTTAGCGGACCATTTCGTGAATCAAATTCCAAGCCGATGACGGATGTTGCCCGTCTTCATCTTTCGCACTGAGTATTCAGCCCTATGGCCAGATTTTCCGTGGTTTTCCTCCATGAAAATTACAGGAGCTGCTGAAGAGGTGGTCTAGATCTTTCCTCTCCGGTCACCCCGGATTTCGTTCCTATATTTTTTCATCCCGAAAATCGCACCTGCTATTTGTTGTCCCTTGGCCTATATATACAACCAGTCTCTTGCATGTATAGTGAGGTTTCCAGCCCGCTGGAAACACTCGTTTGATACACCAATGGTCTGAAAAAGGAACCCACTGCTGATCCAGGAAGTTATAGACCAGTTAGCATAACCTCTCCACTCTTCTGCAGAACCTGTTTGAGAAGGTCCTAAAGAGCACATTGTCCTACATCTGTTTTTCGAACAACATCACATTCCCAGGAGCCAACATGGTTTTTGTACCTGGAAGATCGGTAGAAACGAACCTTTTTAGGAATGCATAAATGATTGGACCAGGAGGCCCTTGACCAAAGAAATGCAGTTGCGATGTCATTTATTTTGACTTTTTGCAAAGGAGGCATTTGATCGTGTCTCGCACTTGAAACTGCTAATCAAAACTACGGGATCTGCAATTTCATCAGGATTTTGACAGACTGGCTTACCAATTTCTTATCTGGTAGGTGACGGTTTCAAGTGAGAAGAGTAGGGGATTGTTCACATTCCGAGGTGAAAAACATAGAAAGCGGAGTGCCACAAGGGGGTGTATTATCTTAATATTGTTTATAGCATTTTCTGGACATTCCCAGCATTTTTTCCAGACAAAAATGTTTCTGCTGTGAGAAATTTTACGCGGATGATATGAAGCTCTACAAAGTCATTTCTGGCCATTAGACACCCAAGTGCTGCAGGAGGCGATTAACCTGATGGTTGACTGGGCGAAGGAATGGCAGCTACCTCTAGCTCCGCAGAAACCGCGTTGTGCGGTTTCATCTGGAGGTCCGGCGCCTACCGGCCCATTCGGCGCCATATACATGTGCTGGTGTCGCGCTCACAGCGTTAAGACGCGGTTCGAGATCTTAGTTTTACCCCGAACTACGATAGGAAGTTGGATTTTTCTGAGCATGTCAAAATCAAATGTTAGTCGGCTCACAGGCGAATTTTCAGATTTATAAGGGAATCTCAACTAAAAATAAACAGGATCTTGCTTCGAGCATACAAGACTTATATACACGACCCATTGTGGAATCTGGAACAGCCAGCAGTTTCTGTCACGCACAAGAAAAAGGATACTGACGCTGCTCGAAAAAGTCCAGAATCAGTTTCATACTCGCAAGCTGATGGATTCGAATCGGTGGTTTCCTGAATTCCAAAATACCCAGAGTCCCACATAAGGAGGAACAAATATCTCTGGGTTACCAACGCGCTGAGATTCTCCGCGCAGAGTATTTGACCTTTGCATGGTTCACAAAACTTCTGGAAAACAGCGGTATTTTCGGGCTTGCACCCTATTTCAAACTGGTCTCATGTCCGAAAACCAGAGGTAAGAAAAAAATGGAAATATTCCTCAGTCGTCCAATTACCAGTGTTAGGGTTAGGTCTTTTTTCCCTGACATAGGGCGGGTATGCGCATACCTGAAAATCGCTAGAAGAGTCACCAGTGCGCGTTTACTTCCCTTGGGCCAGTTTAGGCGACTAGTATCCTCAATAATTCTGAGCTACGAAACTTAACTTTTTTCATTTATTTACTTCTTTCTTGAGATAGATCTTTGTTCATTTGACCGGTAGGGTGTATAGGGTATTAAATTTTTTGCTCCAGTTTTTTTTTTTTTTTTTTTATTTCGTTGGTTTTGCCTTTT
This sequence comes from Aplectana chamaeleonis, assembly GCA_029168955.1. Taxonomy (NCBI): domain Eukaryota; kingdom Metazoa; phylum Nematoda; class Chromadorea; order Rhabditida; family Cosmocercidae; genus Aplectana; species Aplectana chamaeleonis. Next base: position 10,585 of record JAPDOI010000128.1, read on the forward strand.
TCCCTGGTTTAGTTGATATAACGTTGTCTTCTCTCCATATCTTTGTTGTATTATCCACGCATTTTGCCTTAAGTGAGTGTAATAAACATAAAACATAAGCCTTTCACATTTCGCGACCATTTGCAAACTCTCAGAGTCCCGTTAGGATCTGGCAACAGGGATGATCCTTGTGAAATGAGTCTCTTGGCGATTGAGAAAAATGGCGAAAACCACGTGATTTTGGTCGAAAAACTGTTCACCTCCCTTTTTTTCAGACGGCATTCACGATCTTGTTGCAACACTTAAAATTTAGCTATGGAAGTAAATTTTCTGTGCAGAAAGCAGGAAGCTGGATGCAGCTAGCTCCAATACAATTTTGGAGCTGAAAGCTCTCAATTTTAGCGGAACCTCAAAATTGAGGGAGGCCAAGACTGAGGTAAAAACATGTAAACATGTTATTGTAAACCATCCGACGCTCGCACTGAACTTTGAAAATGAACTAATGAAAATCAACCACAGCCAATGATAGTCTTCCGCCCAGGATTGTTTCGTCTTTGAGGCGGTTGGTGTGAATAGGATTCGAGGAGTGCGCAGGATGCCGTGACAAAGTGTGCTGGAGCCCCTGGTGGAAGTGCACCACCAGTACGCCTTGCACGAAAGTGAAGAGGAAGGGGGGAGGGGGGAGGAGGGGAGGGGAGAGGGGGAGCGGGCCCCTTGTGGGAATTCTCAGGACGCCGTAAGCCAGTGTGCGGGCCCCAGTGGGAGTGCAAAGGGACGCCAAAGAAAGTGTGCGGAACTTATCAGTAGGAAAGAATGGGTCTTTTTTATGTACTGCCCGGGTCACAATTTTTAGGAGTTATAGTCGTCCGACCACACCGATCGGTAATGATTTAATTATTTACCGTAGGAAGAAGAAAGCTTTCATAAAGGTTTTCACTCTCCAGAGTGGGGAATCCGCTAAGCAAAAATCAGGTCAGAAAGGAGGACCTTTGGCAAAAAATATATGAAATTTCCAAAAGTTTAGCTTCCTGGCAAAGTAATGATTTGGCAATGTTATAACTACAAGAAATATAAGTTGACAAAACAAAATATTAAAAACGTCTTGAAATATCTTTGAAAATGATTTGGCACAAAATAACCAGAACTAATGAAAAACTGGGAAATGTAGTGAAATAAGCAAAACCAGGATTTTGGCGGTCTCATTCATAGGCCAACTTTTTTGATAAGTAGTGACTGACGAGGATTAAAATTCTACAAGATTCTCCGTTGAACTTATCAAAGCTAAATCAAGCGCGCAACGGAAATCAGCATAGGTCCAGAAGCTATGTGAACGTAATGCTCAAATCCGATGCGCACTTGATTTAACTTTGATAAGCTTCTTCACACGGAGAATGGCTTGTGAGACTTAATCCCCTCGTCAGTCACTACATATCAAAGACAACTATGAAGCGACACCAAATCAGTTTTATTATTTCCACCCATTCAAGTTTTTCAGCCTAATTTTATTTTGTGCCAAATGCGGCTTTTCAATTATTTCAAGGCAGTTCAATTTTATTTTTGTCCTTCTATGGCTACAAAACTGCCTGTCGCTTCTGACACTGGCTTCGATACAGATATCAGATATAGTTTTGGAAAATCGTCGATTGACTGAGAGGAAATTTAGTACAGAGCTCTTCACATCTCATTGACAGGCAGTGTGAAGCAGGCTATATTTTACAAGTTAAATTTTGGAGTTTCAGAAAGCTGTGTGCACACAGGAGCAATGCACCGTGTCACAAGAGCATTTTGACAATGGCTAAAATTCAGTCGAATTAAAGTTTCGAATTTATTTAGAGCATCCACCGTATTCACCAGATTTGGCTTCCCGCGACTTCCATTTGTTTCCAGGAACTCAAAAAGTTATGCGTGGCAGCGTTGTTTTTGGTCATAACGGCTGTTGAAGCATATTTTGCAGACCTTACGGATTCCCACTTCCGGGATGGGATCAACAGATTGGAGGATCGTTGGAGCAAGTGTATTAATGTTCAGGGAAATTATACTGAATAATAAGAGTGTATTTTGAACCACTAAAATTGAGGTTTTGCTTATCAGAGACGGCAAAACTTATGCCCAACAACCTGGTATTCATACCCAAAAGCTGCCAATAAAAGCACAGTCCATACTCTAAAACTGTTTCTTTATTTTTGTCGTTACCCTGAAAGACAGGTCCCACAGTGAATTCCACTGATATACCTCCAAAGTTGCAAGAAAACCTCCTGGAAACCGAGTTCAGACAATTCCAAAATTGTCTGATATTGACAGCGAGTGAAAGCCCATAAGGAGACTGAAGTTGTCTGAAGCTTGTAATTTTCCGGCATTCGAAACCGAAGCAAGAGAGCAGACCTATATATGAGAGACAGAGGACGGGTTTCAAAAGAAAAACGAGGAAGAGACGATATCGATGGAAAACCACGGCGCTCATCGAGAGTCACTTTTAGGAACTCGCAAGGTCGTTTGGGGAGGGGCGTGGCCAGAACAGCCTTCTTGCTCTGGGCGCGCCAGCATGGTTTCTTCCTATATCTCGCCTATTCGAGAAGAAATTCAGAGCTCGCACTTGACCGGGGTTATGCAGGGTAGATTTGTCTACTTCACAATTAGGAAGTGGAAATCGCAGGTTTCGTGCCTGAGATCCGGACTGGGCCTTCAAGAAGGGTTATGGTGAATGACGAGGGAAGAATAGCGATTCCTTAACTAGTCAAATAGATGCCTAGTATTCCGTCTTACTATTTTTCAATAGGCACTGAACCGTAACTAATGGGAATGTGTTAGCTTCCTCCAACAATCATGGGAGAAGTAACCCAAAGAATGAGGTCAGTAGGTGGAAATATCGTTTAGTAATCCTGAGAATCACCTCCCAGTGCAGATCAATGCGAGAATGAAGAAAAAGGAGTCTTATATAGCTGTGGCGGTGCATGTGCAGTGATGAGGTGTCAATCACTAATTACCGCCGCCCCCGTCTCTCTCATCATCGCAACCACGGCCAATCATCCTAAGCGATTGCTGTACTGTAGCCGGGCAGACAACTTGCGGTGACTGCGCGAACCGACAACTCACACACGAGGTGTGAATGGCCCGCAACAGATTGCTCCACCAATTCGAAGCACGCCTGAAAAAAGCGGCATTTTCGAAAAATTCAACACCCAACCTTCTGGAGAAAGATTCATTTCGATTGTCTTCTTAGCAAAACCGAGACAATTAAAAGGTACGATTCGGGCGCGCGCTGGGTATGTGGATGGGTTAAGTGCGGTACGGTTTCTGATGGCATAAAAATGGCGACTAATCACGATTGCTACAATGACAACCAACACGCGACGATGATTCCCTCGTTACGGAATACGAATCGTGCATTTACTCCATAGAACGGACAGGCGATAAGTGATGAAAAAAAGGTTCGACGGGAGAGAACCACTTAAGTCATGGAGCTCCAGATTGTGCGCTCGTACAGATATAATGTAATAAGAAGGAAGAACCGAGGAGACGAAGAAGACGAAGGAGGCCGAACGACTCGGCTGCGGCCCACACTCTTCGCTATCTCGCCCATTAGCGCATAATCATCGACACGGATTATCCCGCTCGTGTGTCAAAATGTTCAATTTGACAGATTGCCTGCCTTCACACCGTGAAGCCACGCATGAAGGTATTCTGGAACATTATCCGCAGAAACTTTGCAGAAGGAGGAGAGATTTTAACCATCCTTTTCGTTTTCGACAAGGCGTGCAGCAAAAGAGGTCCTTACGAGAGATTTACGCATCTGTTACAAACCTACACGACTCGGTATGGATGGAAGGGCTGACGAAAGATGAAATAGTTAAGCAGAGGCTTGGCCATTTCAAATATGAAATACGGGTTTTTCTAGGACCACTTTCGACGTAGAGATTGGATTTACTCCCCCTCCCTCCAGCATTTCCCGGCGAGTGGATTTCGTTCAGGATTAGAGTATTGCGCCTTAGAGATGTGAGGCTGCATAAGCACAGATGGTTCAGACAGAATCCCGGAAAAGTATGGCAAAGGAACAACAGCAGCAGCTCGATACTCGTGTAGAGATTCACGTCAGCTTTGGAGGTGAAGAAAACAAGGAAGTAAGACAAGTAGCCGTAGCAGGACCTTTTCTTTTCATATTCGCCGTTGATGACATCATGCTAAGAGTTGCAGAACATTTTCCTGCGGACGTGATACTAACACGATCAGGACACTCCCTCGTCGACCTGTAGTACGCCGACGACATTGTGTTATTCGATGAAAACAACGCAAAACTGCAAAGGATTGTGAACCTCGTTTCGAAGTATGCCGCAGCCTATGGACTTCGTCTTCGTCCCGACAAATGCAAGCAGATGTGGGTCTCCCAGAACCTTCAACGGGAGTTTGTGTGGAGGGACAACGTACTGAACTGGTGGATGATTTCAGTTATTTCGGCTGTTTGCTGAAGAACGATGGTAGTTATGCAGCGGATAATCCCAACAACGATGTGCAAAAGCTACCATCTGCATTCAATTCTCTAACAACCAAGTGTTAAGGTCTACCTGCACCATCGCGAAGGAAGTCAAAGCTGTCCGTCTACTAATCCGCTATTCGCCCAACCATGATGCACGGATCAGGGCTGTGGGCGGCACCAAGAGACACGCAGATGAAAGGTTGGATCTTTTTTGCACGGAAAGCTGTCAAGACGTTTGCTTGGACACCTCTGGCCGCGGATGTGCCGCAACCAAGATATCTAGAACGAAATCAACGCCTTACATCAACGCTTGACACGAGGAGGTGCCAGCATCTCTCAACGCCGACTGAGGCGGCAACGGAAGGTCGACTTCGACTGTTTGGGCATATTTAGGAAGACCGCCAGATGGTATTGTTCAGCACGTTCTATGGATGCTTCCGAATTCTGTCTGGGAACGGCTGCTTGGACGTAGGCAAAAGTTTCGGACGGATGTCTTGAAGAAGGATTTGAAATCACTCGGCATCGAAAGTCAGTTCACGCGCGATGCTTGCTTCTGCAGGAAATAAAATAACCGCCAATGAATGGAATGGGTTTAAATTGTGGCTTAAGACCGTGGCAAATGGGCACGGCTGACTACTAAGACGGCACAACTTGACGATGCTGCGGACTGACATCGTCAGGCGGAAGCCAGCCCATTAAAGGCACCCAGATAAACATTTCTAAGGTTCCATCCTTCATTTGGAGAGGGTCACACTCTGATCACAATGGTATTTCTGAAATCGTCCAAGACTCCCTACGAACGGAGATATGACTCCTTGAAAATGCATGTATTTTGAAAGCAAAAATTTGGTGGACGAGTTGTCTCAGGCCTGTATTTCTCTTGATTTGCAGTCACCGCTCGATAGCAAAACAGGATGAGGAGATAGATAGGAAAGGGAGTGAAGAACCACATTTTGGTTGAAAATCATCCTTCCATCTAGTCGCTATTGAGATCGGAAGTCCGGAAGGGGGCCGGGCCTGTGGTGGTGGCTGGAGGGGGTCGAGCCTCTGGTGGTCGCTTATATCTCGCTTATTCGAAGGAAATAAGATCTCGCGCTTTGCACGTGTTATACAGGAGGGGTCTTCTACACAATTACACGAAAATCTCAGAATTCATATGTGAGGGTGTACTGTGCCTTTTAGTCGAGTAAATCATGGCTTACAGAGCGAAAGAAGATCCATCTCCAGTGGTCAGATGAAATTTTCGCAAATTTTATTCGTACTTCTACAAATCTGCGCTCTTTTGCTCTTCCACTGACTTAATAGATAATTTGACACCGAACGAGAACTTTGTGATAAAAGAAAAATCGGTGGAGAAGGTACGTGACAGATGTCAGAGTAGAATAGTTACCGGTTGTTTGAACAGTGGAAGCACGTGAAATAGTAGTACGAATACCAGTTGTGATCATCCATAACGAAATGCCTGAAAAACGTTTGAAATTTCATGTGAAGATTTGGCTGGAATGGAAACTATACTGCAGATACATACGAAGCAGCATCAAGAATTTAGGAATACGAAACGGCGAATCAAAAATGTTTTGAAAAAGAAATCTGAGCCTATAACAGAAAAATAGAAAATACATAGGGAATATCAGTAGGAGGATGCTAAAATGTTTTGGTAAACGCAAGGAAATTTTGAACAACGTGATCTTCTTCATGTTTGCAGAGTCCACATGGTCGCAATTAATGGAGACAAATGAGTAGTGAGAGAGGAAATGACAGCAGTGGGAGTCAAAATGGAAAAAAGAGACAAGAAGGAAAAATGGCGGAGAAAAGAGAAATTACATAAACAGAGAGATAGCCAAAGGGCAGCAAATGTGTCAAGCAAAGGGAAGGCACGGAAACTTGCAGGACGAAAGGGAGAAAGGGTAGACAAGTAGACAGAGAGAAAGAGAAAACAGAGACAGACAGGGACAGACAGACAAAGAAAGCTACAAACAGAAACAGAGGGGAACAGAGAGATTCAGGAGAGTCAGACACAGACGGAGACAAACAGGTAGAGACAGGCAAAGACAGACAGACAGAAAGAGTGATGGAGATAGAGAAAGAGAGACAGAAAGAGAAAGAAACAGAAAGAGAGAGATAGACAGAAAGAGAGAGAGAAAGAGAGAAGGAGAGAGAGAGCAAGAGTGAGAGAGAGGAGGTTAAAAAACTCATAAAGATATGAGAAAGAAGAAAGAGAGGGGTTAAAACTTCTTTATGAACGCGCTGAGTTGTGCAATTTTAACAAATCATACTACTAGCCAGGGATTAGAGAAGACAGAAGTTGAGAAATAAGGAATAGTAGCACTTAGTTAATTCAAATAAAGAGAAAAGAAGAAGAAAGATAAAAAGAGCCAAGACAGGCGAAAACTTGTTGCAGACGAATAAATAAATAAATAAATAACCAAATAAATAAATGAATAAATGAATAAATAAATAAATAAATAAATAAATAAATAAATAAATAAATAAATAAATAAATAAATAAATAAATAAATAAATAAATAAATAAATAAATAAATAAATAAATAAATAAATAAAGTGCACGACCGGGGGCGAAACAAAATAAGTAGAGAACAGAGAAAGAGCGCAACATTCAGAAGATTATATCAACTAATGAGATAAATTGGCCGAATTGAGTTCCCAAAAAGTAGTGTCAGTACTGTAACAATGTGGAGTAGTGCGAGTAATCCGTATGCTGCCCCCCAACAGAGCGCGAAATTCATTATAAATACCATTGTGTCGACACACGCCGGGTTGTGCCGCTTAATCGTGGCCAACTGTATATGAGTAATACTATATGACCATCAAACAGACTATCTACTCCATTTTATTACTTATACAAAATCCCTTACGTCATAGCGCAATTTGAATGTCTCGCATTACACAAAGCAGTGTTGCAAAACAAATAAGTAGGATGATTTTTCAAACTTCTACTTTAGTTATCTGAAGAAATGTTTTTATGAAGATTTAGGACAGCATTCATGTTCGTATTCAAGGCAGTGTTCACGAAGAAATCGGAAACGGCGCTTTCGCTGTGAAGCATTATGCTGGCAAGAACTTTGGGAAATCGCCAAAAACGGTCCAGAATGCGCAGCAAACACCTTCAAACTGACATTTTCGCAAGATTGCTCCGCCTTTTTACACGCGTTCGTAACGCCATGAACGAATTCAGAGACAAATCGCCAATCAAGCCCATCACGCCCCGTTCGATCCACACTAATCTCTGAAATGTTCATTGTTTTTTTTTGGTTTTCTGAATTTTAAAAAGGTCTGGAGAACGGTATCCGATATTAGGGTGGTAAATGGCGCTGCACCTCGATTTTCTGAATGGATGAAAAATCTGGGTTTTCTATCAATCCTAACTTGGATGGGAAAGGTTTCCAGATTTTCTTCGGCGGTCGGAATCCCTGAATGAGCGAAATGTGGGTGCAGCATTTTTCTTGACCCTCCTATTGCCGGAGCAAGATCCAGTTTTTAACATTTAAAAGGCAGTGTTAGCGATAGGAAACCCTATTCTAGTTTTTGATGATTTTGTGTCGGTAAGACTACGAAGAAGAGGTTAATAGCAAAAAGACCCCACAAAACTTAAATACCTGACAAAAAACTGTTCAAAGGAATCTCTGATATATTTAATTACGCCTGTTTGGTGTGTATCGGGGACTGCAGACAAAGCGTCGAAGCTAACCTCGGATATGGTTTTCCGCTTCGAAATTTTTAGAAAAGTGAATTTTTTCTGCTTTTCGCGCCGAGAGCTCTTCAAAAATAAGATGAGAAAATGCACATTTTTGGATGTTAGAATCCTTGGCGATCGAAAATATTCAAAATTTGGTAACTATTCCTCTGGTAAAACGAACGCAGGACAACTGTTATATGACGTAGGCGAGGTGATGATGCAGAAAGAATTTAGAATGATTTCCCCTAAGTTCTAACTTTAGAAACATTAAAAAATCTCAACCATCTTTGAAAACAATTGAAAATTGTGCTAAAGATATACCCAATTTATTTGACTCTCTATTGATTTTCTCCGTTATGGTTATTACCAGACAGATAAGTTTTCCTTGAGTAAAATGGTTTCAAAACACTGCTTCCTTCTTTATGAATGAAAATAAAGAATGTAAAAGAAAAGGTATGTTCACAATTTATACAAATTATGTCAAAATTCAACCAGATTACAAAGTAATAAGGTTACTACCTATTTTTTTTTTATGAACTTATTAAGCGAATGATTGCAATTGCTAAAGATTTGCAGCGACTGAAGGGTTCTCGACGCCAGAGAATCTCGAACCCGTTAGCTGTTGAAGAGGTCTCTGCCCCGCGGCGGCTTCAAACCTCTCCAAACCCATTACTTAGTGAGTGGGTACTAGAAGTACGCTGGTGAAACAATGGCGAGCCGCTTCTCGCCTCAAAACCGACAGCTCTTGAAGCGATGAAGAGCGCGTAAACACACCAAGAGAGCCAAAGCGAACGCGCCCTCAGCTCTTCCTCCCTATGGGTTATGGTAGAGATTGAGTGAGTGAGTGGTTGAGAGGAGGAGTTGCGACCTTCTCCTCACCAGCCGGCTTTAGGATAGAAGTGGCATGGATGATAGTAGAAGTTACATATAAGATCAGCGCTCTTCTTTCCCCTAACTGCCCACATCTCTCTACTTATGTATTACTAAGAAAAACCTAAGCTGATTCATAATTAGGTTTCAGCTTAGTATTGAGGGACGTTCTAAGGAAATACTGTTTCAGGGGATTACCCTAGAATTACTCTACCAGTTCAAGGGTTTCCAATCTATCTGATGAACTTAATGTAAAGGAATGGAAGGCGAGAATTGGTCACCCTTTGGTCAGAACACCATCACCTAATCGTCGTATAATCTGTTTACGGAGCTGAAGAGCTGTTCAACAGTCTTGGGAGATTAACATGTGGTAAGCCATCAGGATCGCCCACTGAGAAGACTGTCATCCTTGGCAATCCGCTGTCTAACTCGATACGCAATAAAGTGAGGTAATAAATCTCATGCTATGTATAATAGCACTTAGATTTAACCTTTATCGACCAGGAGTGTATTCGGTCTCACTAAGAACAAGCTACAGCCCTCTTCATGAGAAAAGGGACGAAATTCTACAAAATCTTGCTGGATCTGACGCTAATGCGGAGCTGAAAGCCATTTTAGTCCTGGTTATACATCGGCGTTCAATGGTTTTTGCGGAACAGCTGCAGTGGGTGAGAATTCGAAACCGACCAAGAGCAGACTTGCCGCTGTTAAACGCCGGTGTATAACTAGGGTCTTAGACTTATTTTGGAGTTCCATCGCAGTGCGGCGCTTTGAGGTGTTTTCTGTGGGCACCGATCGGTAACGCGCCGCTCGTCGATTCGCATATGAATCCTGGAATCGCGCCGCGCCGCGGTGGAACTCTAAATACACCTTAAACATACCGATTTACCAAATGTTGTGCCGTTGCGGGACGCCAAAACCCGTCACGGGACTCATTTTTTTCCTTTTTTATCGAATTTCTTGCCTGTAATCATTAATACACATGCCTTCCTTCAATTGTTCTTGTCTCTCTGTTTGCGGGAGAAATTTGAAGTCCCATGCATTTCATAGCCATCCGAGTGGTGTCGGTTTGTACGTAAAACCACGTAGGTGACTTTTCATAGAAAAGCCAACGTTGATTTTACGATTTATAGACCTACGAATCTGATTTTGCACGAAATAAAACATACGGTCTTTGCCAAAATTCGCCATTCATCGGCCGAACAGCTGTTTACAGTTGACCGCAATGTTAGAAGGACATGGTGCGGTTGCGGTCACACACTAAAACTACGGCGGAAGACGCCTAATTTCATTATTGATCGACAGCACAGCTGATTTTTTCTGTATGTTACGGCTTTTCTTGTTCGTTTTGGCATTAGTTCTGTTTCTAATTGTTTAAATAAAGCGAATAGGGGCTATACTTAATGCGTGAGGGAATTTAACCGTTTGTTCGGGCTTCGACGTGTTTTTTTCAAAATTCTGTTTTGAAATCGAAAAAAAAATGGCGAATTCCTTCCGCACACCAAGAAAAGCCCCTATTCGTAATATTATGAAAGTCAGAACCAAAAGTAACGCCGAAGTAAACAAGAAAAAAAAGGAAAAAGGGTAACTCACCCCAAAAATCAACTGTGCTGTCGATCGATAATGAAATTAGGCGTCTTCCACCGTAGTTTTGGTGCGTGACCGCAACTTGCGAGCGAATTAGATTTTCTCCTTTTTTATCTTTATTCTTTTCGTTGATTGATGTGGGCACGGACTTTCCAACGTGCGTAAGGAGGTTCGCAGCTCTTTCGGGGTTGGTAAAGATTTTTTTTTGGAAATTTCTTTTAAAAGTGGTAGAAAGTTGACGAAAAAAATGAAAACAGTAGCCGTTCTCTGTGAGATTCTCACTGAGAGTGACAGCGAGTCACATTTCATGCGATTTCCAGATAGCTTAGTGGTTAAACTAGGTTCCGCCCTAATTCATCTTTCATAACAGAGTTTTTAATGACAATCGGGGCGAAAAAAATTAAAGTCGTTCTGTTCATTGAATTTTTTCTCCTTTCTATTCGTTTGAAGAAAAATAACACAAAGTGGAACGCTTATTACAATGCTGACGTTTGTTTTACTCTGTTCTTTCCCTTAACTGCTTTTCTAGAAGGCGACAGCTATAGGTGCAGCTGCAAATTCTCCTTTCGCACAATGGAACGTCCTTATTCTCGATACCCAACGGGGAAAAAACTAGAGTAACTCGTGGAAAAGCATGAAAAAAAGAAGGAAAAACAGGATTTCACCATCATATATAAGCTGTTCGGCCGATCAATGACGAAATTTGGCTAAGCGTCACAATCGACAGCGCATGCTTAGTGTGTCGACCGCAACCGCACCACCGCCTTTTCCCGCATAACAGGATCCCGTAAGACATAGGGGATATAAAGGGTACATAAACCTTCTCCCCATGGAGTTCCTACCGTGTCCTCTTTGCATTCTTTTTATCTTCATGTCAAATCAGAAACGCAACACATCGTGACTCGTAGGGAGAGTCATCATGTCGTGCACGAGTGTTCCCTGCGTATGGGTGAGCTCAGTCTTCCTACACCACACCACACAAGTCTCATCCCAGGGGTATATTTCGTTATGAATCCGTTGAGACAAATGAGACAGGGAGCGCTGCTAGCGCACCAGCAACATCAGCGAAAGCACGACGTCCGTCCGTCAGTTACCGACGGACCTTATTCGCAATCCTACTCGATGATGAATGACACATCAAAAACGCGCTAAGCGATACGACAACACGCCCTCAGGGGTTGCGGTTCATACTGGTCTCAGAAATTTCAGTCTGAATATGCTTGACAATATTCACTAATAGATGTATTGGGTATTACTCCAAAATTAATAGGTAACTGTCATCAATTATTTCTAGAAAGACAGAACTGGTGGGTGACTACCTGTGATAGTGACACCTTTGCGGCGACCTTCAATACTTCAAATTCCACACGTAGAAACTCGGATGAGGATTTCCACAAGTCAACTTTACCTACTTGATGGACTAGACTTTCAGACTACACTGGAATACATAAATGATAAGGAGTTTCTCAGACAAGGTAGCGAAATTTATGAAATTAAGAAGAAAAACTTCGCCGGAAAACGGGCCTTTTTCTAACAATGTTTCTGGGAGTAAAGGGCTATTGGTTCCCGAAAAAATGGAAAGACATGGTCCGGCACAGCGTTGCCGGACCATGTCTTTCCATTTTTTCGGGATCCATAAACCCTTTAGAAGGCAGCTTCGATAGGGCGTCGCAAACATGGTCGCAATGCGGCACGGTGACCTTAGAAAACGTTGGAGATGATCGTAGATGACCGTTCTGGGTTCAGACATGAGGGATCAGCATTTTAAGCAGCATCAAAGCGTCGCATGGACGCACGCTCGCTTTGTTGCACGCTCGCTTTGTTACACGCTCCTCAACGCTCACCAAGGCTGATGGGTGTCCAGAAAGACACGAGCCTCAAGTGTAGTCGAGTATTCATTCACCATGGTTTGTGGAGGCCGAGGTGTGACTATGGGATACGAGGACATTAGTTTTGAAGTGAGTTTGGGGCGTGGTGCTTTCGGGATAAAGCAATAAGCTCAGAACTGAATGCTTCTTCTCCGAGCGTGAGCGAGCGTAACCGCGCGGGAGCGAGCCTAGGCGTGGGTGAGCGGCCAGCAAATCATTGCCCTCAATGGCGATCGATTTTGCGTATTCGCGCGCTTTCGCAAGGAGTGGACCTTAGCCCGCATTCAGAGTTCGATCGCCGCCCGACGCGATGGCATGTTTCGAATACGGATCGACCTGCGACGTGATCTCGATCGATGCTCATGGTTATCATCCCCGTCGCACGGCGATCAAACTCTGAAAGAGGCCTTAGGCCGGAATCATATTTTCAACGACGGGCGGCGCAACGCAATTCAGAATCCATATCGACCGGAAGTCGATATACGTGCTATGCACTGTCGCTGGTCGCGGGAAGTATGATACCGGCCTTAGCGGCCCAATCACCACGCTGTGCTGCATCTGCTGACAATTTTCATGTCTCTTCCCTAAATTGATGCACATTACGAAGTTGAAATTGGTTGAAATGATATCCTTGTGAAAGGGTATTCAAATACAGACATTGTATTGTATCTCATCTTACAACCACATGATTAAGGACATCGTCTGTCAGAAGTCGGCGTTTGCTTTTTCTCCTCAATCCCACATCAGAACCAAGTCAACGTGGTTCTTGAGGTTTGAGACCTCAATGTTGCTATGTTGCAGCTCTGTGAGAACGGCTCCGTGGTCTAAAAAGCGGAGCCTGTACTCAATAGCTTAAGGGTCCGGGCGCAGATTTGTCTCGGGTCGAACCCCTTTTCGTTCTTACTCTAACCTCCGCTAATTGAGACGAAGTGGCTTCTACTAGGGGTCATACGACCCCAGCAGTATAGTTATCTTAACAACTTTTTCGAACGTTTCTGCTGCCTTTCAAAATCTCTTGCTCGAAAAATCCCGACATCCGGACAGGCTAATTATACAAAATTTCAGATGACCCAATTGCGTCAAGGAATTTTTCAGAAGCTTCTTACTTCTCGATTTCTTTTTTTTTTCATAGAAGATAGACAAATGTAATTCTCGTATCTAGAAAGTTCAAAGCGCAAACTGATCTCCAACGCTGCGAAAGCTGTCGCATCGGATTTACAAAATAGGCGTAAGGCTAATATGAATGCTTTCGCGATATTTTTTTAGTTTTTAGCTGCTAAATACAGGAATTAGTCCTGTATACTCCTGTATATCGTGAGCCTACCTGTCCAAATATACCAAAATTAGCTACGGTTTTCTGAGGACCATGCGTCCAAGATCAGAGAAAAATTTTGAGTGGGACCTCCACTCTTTGAAAACCGAATGAAGATTCTGAACTATGGAGTAGAGCAGAGTGGAAAACAGCCCGTAAAGATTTTGGAAACGATATCGAGATTGCTGTGTTAGAAAATGAACAATACAATTTAGGCATTTAGGAAAAATCTGAGAAAATTTGAGAATGCTGCCCATATCCAGGCATGGGCAAAACAGCATATTAGCGGGCGATTTACCCGAGCGATGAGGAAGAGCAATGACAAAGTGGTCCCTAGTGAGCTATTGAGAGACTATGATGAACTAGTTGCCCACCTCCTGGGCTTGAAGGTAAAATGAGACTCTTTCTTTCCGACTATGTACCTTTAGAACACTTAATGTATCTGTCATTAGTCTGCACAGCAATAGCTCATTGGAGAGGAAAAAATTGATTGGAGTAAACCATCATCTGCACCTAAACTCTTCCAGATCTAACAATTTATGACTGAGTTATTTAAAATCCAGTATAAATAGCACAGTACTCGGCAGTAACATATTATAGTAATTTAAATAAATGCCGAAAATTCTCGGAACTGTGTAAATGTGTCAGGCAGTGCCACAAGTAGATAGTACAAACACTGATACCCGTACATGGGTATGTCAAATTGAATTACCCTCATTAAAACCCATGTACATCGTAATAGGTCGGTAATTAACTGGGCAAAGCTAACCATATGAACTTAAATGTCTTCCGCGATAGTGTAAATGAAACAGATAAGGGTTACCTGATATTTAACAGAAATCAGCGACGATTTATGAAAAAAGGGAGAAGATTACTTAAAGGTAATTGCACTAATCAGTAGAGACTCAATAAATGTCAACACAGAATGTCATGCAAATATATCCTCTATTTTAGAGTGAAATTTACTGCTGTCGATCGCGTGCGTGTGCGCGCGTAAGCTGCGTCTCCTTCTCTCTCACACTTTCTCGCTGTCTCTCCCTCGCTCCGCACACGCATGTGGAGCAACAAACAAAATTTGTCTGCGAAATATAGTATATTTGCAGTCGTCACGGATAGCACTAAAACTTTCAGCTCCCTATCGAAGGTTGGTTCAAACTCGGTGCGCATATGTTATACCATACGCCGAGTTCGCGCCAACGCACCATAAGGATCGCAAAACATCAGTATGACTCCAGGTAGGTTCTCCGAATTAAAGCCATAAAATAACGTACTCAACGACTATATGTATTTGCAGAAAAAATCTGGTTTCACTTCAGGCGGGTAAAATGTTTTCCAAAAAATTCTCGACTAACGTCGGCATGGGTCCTAATGAGACTTTACAGGGTCCAAGCCGATGTTATGTTAAAGTTTTGAGATTCGCGGTTATAATGTCTTTGAATTTTTGAATAGATTTGATCATTATGCATGTCAAGCGGAGCGCGTGTAAGGCAGAGGCAAGAGGCGTCACCGTCAAACACACGATCGAGTGGTCGATCCACGCCTAAGACCAACCATACCTTCTACCCCTCCGGCGTTGATAAATTGGACTCAGACATGTCTGGGAGAATAACAGCACTGACTTGAACATCGAATGGCCCACGCAGCTCATCGTTCAAGCCCAGTACACACTTAAAACCTCGACGATTTTAAATGGAAGTCGCACGCATGGCTCATCCCCAGAGGTATTGACTAACGACGAGAAATTATCTTTTTATCTTTTGATCAGCTAGGAAATGTTTTCTGGTCCATTGATGGCGACGCCAACCAGACTGTTGAAGGTGACGACGCTAAGAAGACTGCTGAGCACGGGAAGGTCCCGAATACAATAGCATTGGTCAACTCTTCTCACTGGGAATCGACAACTGGCAGAAAACTCCTTACTTCTAGCTGCCTTCTAATTTGTAATGGAGTCTCTTGGAACATATTTGTTTTCTGCTAAAGGCCTCCAGATACGGAGTTCCCCGCAGAGTCTTCATGACACCTTCCAAGCACAGCATCGACAGCGGCGTAGTGGGACAGAGGCAAGCGTCCCGCTTCCCACCCAGTAGTCAAGGGGTTGGATCGCCATCAGAATATGTTTTTGCATTTGATCAGAATCATTGTTTTTAAGATTCGGGAACATTTCTAATTGAGTGTTCCTCATTTCAGACTCTCAGCAAACATTTTGTGTTGACCTACGGGAAGAGTATTGTTTCTGGATCGAGTTATGAAGGTTTTCCTCAGTTGGGCGGCAAGGTAAAGCTAAGGTAGGTAGGTAGGTAGGTAGGTAGGTAGGTAGGTAGGTAGGTAGGTAGGTAGGTAGGTAGGTAGGTAGGTAGGTAGGTAGGTAGGTAGGTAGGTAGGTAGGTAGGTAGGTAGGTAGGTAGGTAGGTAGGTAGGTAGGTGGAGTAGGCAGGTAGGTAGGTAGGTAGGTACGTACGTAGGTACGTAGGTAGGTAGGTATGTAGGTAGGTAGGTAGGTAGGTAAGGTAAAAGTAGCAGGCGATTTTCATGAAGTTCATTAAAACTGTTTCCTACTTATCTCAAAAATTTTTCCTAAGAGTAATTCGGGGTCCTCAACACGAGGGTCACTTTTTCGACATTATAAGGTTTACTGTAGGTTACGTTAGATATAATGCTATTCAACAAGCACAACCTACCTCAGTATTCAGAGATTGATGAATAGACTTCAACTCCTGTCTAGCATCCCAGAAAATCCCGCAGAGAAGGTTTGAAACAAATCTAATCTGAGACATTTACCCAACTATCGTGTATTCACTGTAACTTACCGTAATCTAACGAAAATCGGGGAAAGGGCCTCAGATTCGAGTTTAGAACTTCAATTAACCTTCACAGGAGAGTTCCAAGGTAAATTTATCATTGCGTTTTGGGAATCATCAAATCTCGCATTTTGCTCTTAATGAATTTCCAGGTGAGAGGTTTTGGGCCGAACTTGTCGAAATTTCCGGGAAATTGGCAACTGAACCTCAATTCCGTTTTCAAGACACCAGATAACCACCAGAATAAAGTTTTATGTCAATTTTTTAAACAATTTTTCTGAACACCCTAAAAATTGCTTGGTAGGTGTACCTACGCCTCAGCGCCCGAGGAAACCCGCCTAACTCGGTTGAAAAAAACTCCGCAGCATTTTTACCAACATGGATTTAAGACCGTCATTGGGAGTATATCACCTGTTACGAATTTCGTTGAAAATGGCGTTTGCGACCAGTTGTCGATCCCTTGCGGGTAGGAATGTGAAAACAGTTTTCAGTTTTTCGCAAGGGTACCAAAGGCTGCGGTTGGTATAATATTATGGTAATCTGCTAAGAAACCCTCATATCTCCGTTTCGCGAAATGCTACGATAGCTCACTAACTTTGAGTATTATAGAATTTGGTTTAGTTAATTCCGGGTTATAGGGAGAATGTGATGGATTCACTCCAAAGCTTTTCAGTTATCATTGATGAACCCAGACTCTGGAAGTATGTTTTCAATCACTGAACTCTAACAGATTGCTTCCATCCGAACTTTTCCAGATCCTGTGAGACTTTTCGTATTGAGTTACTAGTTTCTGTTGAAAAAAAAAATTTGCTGATTGCAAGTCACCTTTAACATGGGGAGAGTAACTATCTGCTGACTTTTTTTCTCACAAAAGAACTACATAGGACAGGTGAAAAAGCTGAAAATCTTTGACGGAACAGTTCAGGCACCTAGTCAACCTAAGAGCCGTAGACTTACACTAATCTTGCAACCTGCAAAAGTCGACACCTACATATACCTATACTGCAGCGTCGCAAGCTTGATATTTCACAGAAATCAATATTTTATTTGACGGTGATGATGATGTACGTATGTAGTGATTCGGAGCTGGGGGAAGGAATGGGGTGACTGAAAAGAGTGGGGTGGAGCGCGATGCGGCATGAAATTGAAAATGTCTCCTACCTACAATATCGTCGGGGCTAGTGGAATACATTAACGCATCTAGCCGACGACGACGACAGCGGCGACGGTGACAATTCTGACGACGTGGAAGAGTATCAGAATCATGGGGAGGGGTAAAAGGGACTCTGCGTGACTGGTAATAGCTTTGCGGGTGGCACTCGGCCAGTCAGCAGGCCAGTCAGCAGAAGCAGTCAGTTCGGCTACCCGAATATAAACTCTCCGCGCTAAATGTGTTTATATAGCAGCAGCCAACTGTTAAGTGTGGTTATGTTTACCCGAACGGGGACAGAGTGGTGAAGCTCAGAGCCCTGAGGCTTCACTTCAACCACGAAGTATACTGACCACCCTTCCCCTTTCAGTTACCGTAGTTCACAGAGAAGCAGTGACAAACAATTGGATGAGTTTGATGGCCGCAAGAAAGGGAGACGCAGGGAGAGCACAGAAAATGGTCTGGAGACAGCTGCATGTGAACACAACTTTAAGACGTAGTACTCATAGAAAACCGTATATTATTTTTCCATGATTTTGTGTAGCTTGGCCTCTCTAGTAAAACAAAATCTCCAAAGTGCTCATGGAAAACATTTATTTTCAAAGGAAAGCCAGTCTCAACTTACTAAAAATTCAAAGTTTTTTCTGCATCTGGAGATTTCCTCACTATGATTTTCGAAATTTTTCGTAATGTGGAATTTGTGCCGTGCCTGCTTTTTCTGTTGTTTGACGGTCGCATCAACATTTTATGAAAACTGCTAGCTGACTGGTAAGAACTGGTGGCTGATCCTCATATTTACCCCTTCCAACATCATAACCCTACATTTTGACGCGCTCAAGCTCACCGGTGTGGCGTGACGGGCTCGTTCATGAAATTGAGCCTGAAAAACGGAAATCGGTTTTCAGTGCGAACGATGCCTTTGATAACGAAGTGCTATTGGACGACCCGGCCGTTTTTAAAGAAATACATCAATTATAATTAGGTGTACTTCTGAAAACATTTCCAAACTCAACTTTGTTGCTGCTCCGGAAATGTCTCTGTTTAGTTACGGAGGGAAAAACTCTGTGGGGTCAAGGTATTTGCTAAGAATGAGGCTATTTTCAGGAAGTTCGAAAGGTTTAGCTCAAAGCTTCTCTGAGGGGTCGGAAACCCCCGGTAGAGAGCTATTTCTCGGGGCACAATTTGACCTTTATAATTTTCGAAACACTAGGATATACTGTGCTTATCTGGGCCAAATTCCGGTCCGCGATTGCGTTTCGACACGCTTTGCAGCCGCACGCGCTCGAGTCAGTCGGGTTTCCAGCGCCAAAGCCGATTCGATGTGGCTTTTTTATACAGTTTTCTTAAATTTCGTTTAGTTTCCAAATTCGAAAACCCACCTGGAGTCAACAGATCGGCAGCTGCGGCGCTGGAAACTCTTGTGACTTGAAAGCGCGCGGCCGCAAAGCGTGTCGAGACGCAATTGCGGACCGGGATTTGACCCAGATAAGCACAGTAGATTAGAGTAGGTTACGGTGGGTATACGGTACTTCGGGCAAAGTCTCAGATCTGATTCAAAACCTCGCTAAGGTGGTTAAATGTAGGGTGTGCGGTGGAACGGTTGTTTATTTCTTCCCATGAAAAGGTAGATCTGGCCACCATGAAACTAAAAATAAGTGGAAAGAAGGAAAAAGGCATAAAATCGAATTAGAACGAGTAATTTCTGGGTGTCCGCACGCTCCCAATTAGCGAGATTTCTATATAACCTTGTTTTATCGTCTTCTAATCTGTTCCTAAAGAAGTTAGTAGTCTCTCTAAAATAGTTGGCGACGACTTTAAGAGCAAAACACAAGATGTCAAAACAAGCAATTATAGAAATCTCGTGAATTGGACCGGGCAGACACCCAGACTAATTCTAATTTGCTTTTTGTTTTTCATTCATTCCTTTTTTTGGGATGGTCAAATCTACCTTCTCATGAGGATAGCATAACGACCGTTTTTATCGCGAACCCTACCTTTAATTGGAGCGCTTTGCACTAATTTAGCCTCCATTTTTCGATTTTGAAAACACTTGATTGGGCTACGCCAGCTTTACATTGGGGTATTTTAAAGAGCTCTCGACTTTGATCATCATCAGCAGTGCAGTTGTGGGCCGTGGAGAACAATAACTGCTCATAATTTCGACAAAAACGACCGCTCGCTGCTGGCGATGATCGAAATCGATTGCTAATCAGTAATGACTTGGCACAGTCCAAGCTCGTGGGTAAAACTTGATATTATTCTCCGGCCGCTGAGTGTAGCAGCCCTGCCAAACGCGGAATTTCAGCTCTTCAGAATAAGCAAGAAAATTCGAGCATCCATTCCCTCCGCCCCCTGATTCAGCATTCATTCCCTCCACCCACTCTAGGGTTTTGTTGTCAGTAGGGACAAAAGCGAGATGGATTTCAATCAAAATCTGTGTTCTTCCATTTGTTATCGATCTATCTTTATAATGTAGCCTGCTCCAGTGCGACGATTGCGAATGACAAGGAAAAACAAGTCCGAGACAACTCGTCCACTAAATTTTCGTAGCACCAGTTATGGGCCCCGAAGTTATGGATCCTCACAACATTTGAGGGTCCATAACGTCGCTCACAGTGAGTTCTGAGCGATTTCGGAGAGACTGTTGTGATCAGCGCGAAATTCTCTCCAAAACAAGCAGTAAAACCCAGAAGCGATTCTGAGGTTGGTTTGTGCCTTGAAAGGCACAGTCCAACCTCGAGGACAAAATCTGAAATTTCTTCATATTTGTGAAGTAGACCTACACTATATAATACCTGTAAAATGCGAGCTCTCAATTTCTGCGGATAAGCGAGATACAGAAGAAAGCCACTTTCGCACGCCACTCTTACGATTTTTCGAGCTAAGCAGTGGTGAGATGAGCGATGGTTTTAGATCAAACTCTACTGATTCAGGTCCGTTCGCATACATCGGTTGCAAATGACGAAAGTTACAAGCCTCGGACAACTCGTCCAGCATGCACTTGTCGCTCAATTTCAAAGGGGCCATAGCTCCGTTCCCAGGGGGTCCTGCACGATTTCAAAGACATCATTGAGATCAGCGTGGAACCGTTTTCAAGATAGGTAGGAAAGAAAAAAACGCAGTAACCTTTAGTGAGTGAGGTTCAGATTATTGAAAAACCGAGCTCAATTGCGCAACAAAACTTTTGAGCCAAATCTGACCCAATTTTTCTGGACACCCTAGAAATTGCATGATGGAGTGCCTTCACCTTTCCGACCATCTTAGGAAACCCCTTTAACTCTGTATAGAGAAGTGTTGAGCAGCTATGGATATAGATTTGAAAGCGTCACAGGGATTATATTACCTGGTGCAAATTTCGTTAGAAGCGTCCATCATGGTCAGCTGTAATTCCTTGGTCAGCGATGGTATTTGCCTCCCACTACCCATGTTCCTCTCCCTTTTTCTGAAAGGGTAGAGTGCATGTCTTCCCAAGGACGATTATGTAGGTTCACATATAATCGAAGGTAGCTGGCTAATTCTGACCTCATAGAGGTGTGAGGAAAAACGGCTGAGGAGTGGAGGTGATGATGTGGAAAAAGCTCCGATGGAGAGGTGGAGGTAGCCCGGTACATAGTCATTGGCCGTGACTGAGTCTGTTCATGTTCGCGACCTTGGCGGATAAGAAAACACCGAATTGTCCAAGGCGAGGTAAAAATCATCATCCATTGCCACTTCGTTGTCAAAACCCGGTGACGGTGATTATTGGTGAAAACTATCAACCCGGAGGGTTCCGATTAACCTTTTTTTCAAAATGTGGGCCGCCTCAAACATCAATTATTGGATTTTGAACCTATTCGAGTCGAAGTATCTACATCGGCTGGAAGCAGACAGAATGACGCATGCAGCGCCTTGTGGTTGGCATTGGCTACTGATCATTAGGAAGACAGATGGATTTGATAATACTGTCAAAAAGTATCACAAGGAGGCAGGGTTGTACAGAAAATGGATAGCACAGAAAGAAGTGCAACAGCTTCTGTTTTCTAGTCATTTAAGTTATTCTGTTTTTCTAAAAATATGGCCTAAATCTGAAAGAAAATTGACTGAAAACGGCTCGAGATGCTGTACACGCGCCCGAGTTGCAATTTTTTCCTTCACTTGATCATTCCTGTAATCTGAGTCTTCATTTGTTCATTCCGAGGGGGCGGATCTGGGGCACAACGCGTGTCTTGGGCACTAAAACGCTTGCTTGCAGCCGTTATTTTGCCGCTCCTGGCTCGTTTTCTACCGTTGTTTCAACACTGGGAGCCTAGAATCCTTCTCGCCTATCATTTCACTGTGGAAAGTCGACGAGGATTATCATCGTGAACACTGCCTTTGATGATTCACTCATTTATTCATTCCTTCGTTCTTTCGCTTTGCACTCAGGGTGCGCCATACAATGAAAAAAAAGCGTCGAAGACCATCACTCGTAAGCTAGTTGGTACACAGAGGTGTATAGAATTGGCACGGAACGCATCCATTCATCGTGCTCCTTGCAGTGCGTTGGCGCAAATTCGGTGCACGTATGCAATAACATACTCAGGCAATCGCGGGGGTCGGTGGTAGGTCAAAACGCCCCTTTCAGAATGAAATTGATCCGATGCGGCTGATCGGCGGAGGTTTCGGCATGACTCATAACTGCCGAAGTTTTCGTGGTGATGTCTCATATGTGGCGGAGTTTTCGGGGCGACGTGTTGCAGTGTCTGCACTGTTTTTCTCTGGTACTCTCTCGTGTAGAGCGCGGAATCGGTAGCCCACAATGTATACGCTGCACTGGAATGTGACGTGTTTGTGCGTATCACGCTTGACAGCTTGGGATATCGACGCTTTGGCGGGCGTCGGTGGCAGGTTGACTGGTCAATTGTGCTGCCTCTCAACCTGCCACCCACGCCGCGACTGCAGGAGTGGTAGAGGGTGGTCGGTGGGAGGTGATAAGGCGAAACTGTCGGTGTAAACACGTGGGTGTGACGTCACACTGAGTAGTCGGTGGGAGGTGATAAGGCAGAGCTTTCGGTGTGAACGGGTCAAGGATGACGTGGCATTGTAGGGTCGGTGGGAGGTTGACACGCGGAGTTTCCGGCATGAATGGGGGAGTTTTCGGTCCTTGCCCACCCTTTTTTTCGTTTCGAGCGGGAGCACGCTACTACCTCTTCAACTCCTCTCAACCGGCCACCGACCCCCGCGAGTGTGTGAGTATGCGCAACGAGTTTGCGCCAGCGTTCAAAAAGGAATGCAAAGTATCGGTGCGATCAGTGCCGACTGTACCTGATCACCAACCATCCGTCATCGAGCATGATCTGGTAAGCTTAACATTAAATCCAGTTGAGCTGAGGCTTAAAAATTCGAAATTTCAGGAAGACCTAATGCCAGTTTGTGTGGGCTATTTTCAAGGCAATTATAAATCAATACAAGTTTTAACTAGTATGCTGAGTTGTACGCTAAATAGCATTACTTCCAAGCAGGTCACGAGTTCGATAAGCACCTGACCAGAAGCGATACATGAGATCTCAGCAAATGAAACGTTAGCAGTCCTAATCAAACCTGGAATTCCATCCCCAACGATTCAAAGGATTTTTGAAGTTCCGAATATGCAATAGGTCAATAAAAATGCTGAATCTGTAAAATACTATTTTTACTACACATTGGACAAAAAATGAATACTGAAGCACGTTTGAAAGATGTCCAAACTAATAAAGAGTTGGTGGGAGGCTTATAATCATAGAGCTACAAAATGAACCGAAGAGTCTCTGGGATCAAGAGTCCCGAGACATGGGCGGGACGGGGGTTAATGTGTCACAGAGCGATCCGGGCTGAGCGATCTAAACGATGAGAGGTGAGATGAGTGAGTGAATGAGTGAATGAATGAATGTGTAAATGGATCAAGGATTACTTGTGAAGTGCTGCGGTGCGATGACATCGCGTTGTCCGCTCCGCAACCACCGCAACCACCACGAATACCGAATGGTAAATACTACAGTAACCTAATTTTAACGTGGGGCCACCCGCTGGCCGCCCCTTCCCTCCTCCCCCCTCACCCTGCTCCCGGAAGTGCACGCGTATCGGTGAGGACCCGCCTGCTGCTGCGAGGCGCCGCTGACTGGACAACTCTAATTGCATTTCAGCATTGCGGACA
Organism: Aplectana chamaeleonis; assembly: GCA_029168955.1. Taxonomy (NCBI): domain Eukaryota; kingdom Metazoa; phylum Nematoda; class Chromadorea; order Rhabditida; family Cosmocercidae; genus Aplectana; species Aplectana chamaeleonis. The sequence continues at coordinate 34,468 of JAPDOI010000128.1, forward strand.
GGTTCGACTTTCGGCCAACCTCTGCATCAACTCCAATGAGGTACTGTATTCGTCTACGGTGGCTGAGGTACTGAGTAGATTTGGAAAGTTGAAAATAGGAATTAGGAAATTTAAAAACGAAACAAAGGGTAAAACTCACGATATTTCTTTCCGCTGAGAAGTAGGCATAATTAAAATGACGAAAATTCGACCTATAGGGGCTACGGAACGCTTGCTTTCGATCAAAAGTGATTCTGATGGAAGTGCCATCGCGGAGTTCCTCAGGGCCAGCGAAATTTTTGGCTGCGATTAAGTTGCGGCAGTAGGAAGTCTTTCTGACACCGAAAACAACTCCGCATTCCCGGGTTGAAACTCGGTGGTAAAATAACTGTTTTTCTCAGATGGTACATAATTTTGCCGCCGCCTCTCCCCCATAGTCCGCGGAAATATGGACATCACCGTGAAATTTACTTGTAGTTGAGGACGTGGAACCAGTTTTTGAAACAGTCATCGAAGCCGGCTTTTTAAGGGAGTGCCCAAATGCCGCGAGGCAGAGGCGACTTTACACTATCCCATTTATCCCGCGTGCGACCTAACTGTAACAATAAGACCAACATTATTTAATGACTCCGCAATTTCGATCGTGCTCGCGCGATGCCCCCTTGACGCCCCTTTTCATACTTCTGTCGCTGCGAAAATTCCGTTTCTTGAACCACGGCGGAACCAGAGTTTTGGAACGATAAGCCATCAAGTGTATGTTGAAAGCTGACTTCCATAAGTATGAGAATGCCGGCAAAATATTCAGGGCGACAATGGATCCCCGTACGAGACTGGTGTTTATGCGACAAAGCGCGGCACATGCCGCGATGGCGGCACTCTATATCTGAGAAAAACTGTTTAAAACCTATTAGTTGTATATGTACGCCTGCTGTCTTTTGCGCACTGCGGACAAAACGTCAGACCGAACGTCACAAAGGGTTTTGAGCTTCAGAGTTCTTGAGCAAGTGACTCCTTTGTTTTCTGTTTCCTGCACCAAAAACTCTTAAAAAATAAGATAGGTCAATGCACATGCTTGGATGTAAGAATTTCTCGTGACAAACAGTATTCAAAAATTCGGCTTCTGTCCCCCTGGTGAAATTAACGAGGGTTGACTGCTACATGACATTGGCAGGGTGATCCAATGGGTTGGCTGAACCACAAGATTTTCACACACTTCCTAGCCGTTTTCCATCGTACTTCCGTACTAACCCTTCTTACATAGAGAAACACAAAGCTTACGTTTCCGCTAGAAAACGGGCAACTTTTTCAAAGCACCATTACAAGTTCATTCATCGCATTCGTAACCTTTCAAAAACGAGTAAATTAGTACAGCCGTTGGAGTACTGTTTAACTAATTTACCATTACTCATAACATGCATGTTACCTTATTAGACGAGTATAAATGATGTAAAGGGTAATCGCATAATCAGGGAAATCATCACTGCGATACATATTAATAAACAGAGAAGTTTACACGAGTATCACCCTTGAATCCACTACTTGTCAAAAAAAGCTGCCAAAAAATAATATGTTTTCAGGACGAAATGTCATGTAAATGAAGCTGAGACCTGAAGAAATGGTCCTCGAAAGCTGCGAAGAGGTGGTTAAAACAAAAACAAAAATGACAAGAAAAAAAAACCTCGTAGAAACATTAGCGACGGGAAGCGCACTTGGAATGCATGATCTCGTTCGTGTTCATGCTCGATAGGTAATTAATCGAAATTGACATTTCATTTGGAAATTAGGTGTGCAGAAGCAGAAGACGACTGGAAAAGTGGAGAAGTGGCGGAAGAATACCTGAAAAGAGTACTTTTCGCACAAAATGAGGAAGTATTAGGAAAAGTAGGAAACGTATGCATCGATCGATATTCGAACTTAAATCTGCACAATATGTCTCAAATGAATGTGCAACTTCTGTGATTTTGGAGGGAAAGTGGTTTTATGGGAAGATGCAACAACGAAAGTGAGGAACAGATTTCCGCCACATTAGACGTGGCAATGACCATCTGGTCCTCATTGGATGAAGAGGTTCGCGCAAAAAGTCAGAGGTTTTATTGGGTTGAAAAAACAACACACACACAAAAATACATCTTCTGAACGACTGGCGTTAGGGCCTACAAGATGTCAATTCATTTTCACTGTTCAAAAGCTTACTAGAAACTCTCCCGAGAACAGAGAACAAGATCAATGACGAGTTTGAAATTGCCGGCAATCTGTATGATGATACTCTGCAAATAAAAATTCAAACTATGCAAATGGTCCGTGGAGCCAAAGTCTTCTATTTTTTGCGAATTTCGACAATGCGGAATCAGATATTGGAATGAAATTCCGGTCCGCAGCTGCTTACAACCGCTGCTTCAACACGCAGTGCAGACAGAATTGTGCTGGGGCCGTGGGTAATTTTGCAGAGACCACCATGCCGCGGTAATCTCGGTCCGTAGTTGCGGACAACCGCTGTAGCAGTACGCAGCTCGAAAATAATGCCGGCCTTCGGCACAACCCCAGGCCCGGCATTATCTACAAGCCTCGGGCTGCTACGTGCATTTGTCCACAACTGCCGCACGAAACTTTGTCACGATAAGGATGGCATGCAGTAGATGGAATAGGGTTATGTGTAGTGAGTTTAGGGTAAGCATAGATTTACCTGATAAAGCGAAATTCTTCAGGTGTTTATCTCGATTCAGGGAATCTGTCTAAGGGTATGCAGGGGTATGACATACTTTGTCACTGTCATGAGCGACAGGCATGCAATCTAGAAAAAATCGCGGCGAGACCTGCATCGGAGCTACGGCATCGGTCGTCGTTGGAACCGTTATCGCGCGTCTGTCGCAGTGACGTGTCGCGAAGGGCTGACATACTGCAAATGCGTCGAAGCCTGTCGCTGCCACTGTCGCTGTCACTGCGCAGCGCACTGCGACAGCGACAGATTTAAGGTCAATGGTCTATATTGTCGCTGTCACGAGCGACATTGATGACATTTAGCACAAATCGTGGACCAGGATCGGAGCAATGGCCCTGGCAGTCGTAGGGACAGTTGTCGCGTGTCCGTCGCAGCGACGCGTCTTGGAGGTCTGCCATACTGCTCAGAACGTCGGAGGGCCGCGTCCCCGTACCCACCACTCTGCGAGGCGGGGCCCCCCTCCGCGCCTGACGCCCAACAGGTCCCCGCCCCAGCCCCATGACTCATAATGGGCGCGAAGCCCGGACATTCAAGCGAAAGGGCGCGGGGCCGGGGCAGAACATTTCCGCGGTGTCATCGCTTAAGTGATTGATTCCTTGTATAACGATCTGCGGGAACCATCCCTCCCACACCCTGGGCGGGTGCTCTACCTTTCTCCAAAATTTTCGACCCCATGGTGGGTGTCCCAATCAAGTCTATTCGATAGACTGGGGAACTTACATTACTGCCACCGCGCGAAGTACGCGATGATGTAAGTACTTACTCGAGGCTGCCTGCAGTGAACTTATCATAAAATTGTGCTCCGTATGTGGCACGGGTTTGATTCTAGCGTTCAACGTGTAATACGATTTGCCTGAGCGAACATGTTTTACTCTGTTTCGAATTTTCCCTGCAGGACCGAGCTAACGAAATTTGGTGGAGCCCCCGCCTCGCGCCTAATGATTCTCCGCTCGCAAAACATGGCCCCCGCCGCTCGCCCTTGGTCGGAAATTCCCGGGCACACGGCCCTCCGACGTTCTGAGTGCAAATGTGCCGATGCCTGTCGTTGCCACTGTCGCTGTCGCTGTGCAGAGCGACGCGACAGGGTCGTGCAAAATTATATCACACCCTAACGTCTGTGGCAGCCATATAGAGCTGGCGGACCGCTGTCCGCCCGCCTAGTGCACACTTGTGACGTGCTCGTTTGTACTGAGTCAATAATACTTTGTTTTTGCGTATTGCTGGCTATCATAAACCATAACAGTCTTTTTTTTGGTTTTGGGCATTTCACGGTGTTTATATTTCAAATAGCGGCTGCAACGAGTTATTATGTTTTTTATGACAGGTCGGAGCAGAAGTTCAAGGTGGTAATGGTTCTGGTATTATCAATGGGAAAACCTTGGTTTAGAGGCAGGGTTCGCGATAAAAAACTTTTTGTATGTTGAAGGCACCGTTCGCGATAAACTTCATCCTCGATTTTTCCATGACAAATGCTTCTCGTGGCTCTCAGAAGCAGAACAGCGTCGAAAAAACGGGAAGAAAAGCTACCCAGGAGCCGCAAAACGGCTTAGAAAGTGGGCAAACCTCGCCGCTGTGGGCAAGTCCGGCCCCTTTCCGCCCCTCGACGTAAACAAAGGAACACTCGAAATCGTGAGTTGAGCGACGGTTTCCGATCAAAAGCCCCGTTCCTCCCTTCATTCTCAACTTCTCTCTTTACTCAGGTCAGCTCGCATACATTGGCTGCAAAAGACGGAAGTTACAAGCCTCGGACAACTCGTCCACCATTTTCCCTAGCTAAATTTTTGAGAGACCATAACTTCATTCCCAGAAGGTCTTGTACGATTCCAGAGGCATCATTGGAATCAGAATGGGACCGGTTTCAAGATAGGCAAAAAAACAGAAAAGCGGCTTTTATCGCGAACAGTGCCTTTAAACAAGTGAGTCCACACGCTCCCAATTAGCGATATTTTCATGAGTGCTTGTTTATCGGCCTTTGATCTGGTCTTAAAATAGTCAGTAGTCTCCAGTAAGTGCTCAGAAACTACTTCATAAACAAATTAAATGATGTAGAACAGGCACTTATAGAAGTCCCGATAACTCGGGGGCGGGAGGACACCAAGCAATAACTTGTTCTTAAGAGTTATTTCCAACTTTTCACTCATTCTGTTTTTTTGGGAGAAAGGACCTAATCTCCATTTTCCTGCTACTCGCAGGGTTTTTTTCGAAAAACAACCGCTTCTCATCTACGATAGTGATAATACGACTGCGAGTAGCTCGAAAATGAAGGATACCTTGTCATGAGGATAGCACAACAACCGTTTTCTTCGCAAAACCTGCTTTTGACAGTAATCGTAGTGGAAGGATAGTGTCATACAGCATCGACGAGTGCAGAGGAGCCGAGCATCGAACCGCGGTTCCATAGTTGATAAATTCACTCCTTGAAAACCGAAGCTAGGTTCCACTAGGTTTTAGAAATTTAAGTCTGTTGACAATTTCGGAGAAGAAATAGGAAAAGGTTGGAGATGGTTAACAGTTCGTTTTCATCTTGAGAATGCTAACCATTCATTTTTTGAATTTCCGGTGTTTTTCCGATACTTTTCTGTTTGAGGTTTTTCTGACAGAAACAAAATCCGCACATCGCAATTCTAGATCAGTGACATTGAGGGAATTCATAACTTAATTAGAAACTGCTCTTCCCAAACTGAAAGATCGTGAGATATCCTTTGCATTAAAGGCAGGGTTCTCGATAAAATTGGTTGTTGTGCTATCACCGTGGAATGGTAGATCTGGCCATCACAAAAGTGAAGATAAGTAAAAAATTGGAGAAAAAACGCTCAGGAGAAAGTTATGGCTTGGTGTCCTCCCGCCCCCAATTACCGAGATTGGGGTAAAAGCCTGTTTTGTCAACTTTTATTTTGCTTCAAAAGTAATTTGTGAACATTTCTGGGGACTACTGATTACTTTACCCGCAAAATAAATGTCGGATAAGCAAGCATTAATGAAAATCGCGTTAATTAGGGGGCCGGCCGACACCGGTAATTAGCCGTTATATTTTGTTTTTGAGCGTTTTCCCGCGAATTTCCGGGTTTTTTCACTTACTTTTACTTTTGTGATGGCCAAATCTACATTCTTATGAAGAGAGCTCAAAAGTCGTTTTTATCGCAAACCCTGCCTTTAAGTACATGCCAGTGTGGGGGTTACCAAGGCTGTTTTACTTGAAGAAAAAGTATGAATATCGTCGGGGGTTCACAAAAAATGAAAAAAACCATATAGGTTTCTACCCTACATATACACGAAACCCTAATCGCTTTCGTATAGAATATTGGATGAATCTGCTCAACCGGCATCAAACGCGGATTCAATTTTACCCAAAAAAAGGAAAGCCCGAATCGAAGTGCGAGTCATTGTGGTAGTATGTATGAATAGATATTCTACTTTTTTTTAGAAACAGTAAAGTACACATGTACTCTATAGATAAGGCAATTCCCTCTTCTGTTACTGGTAACTGTACTGAACAAGGTTCTGCTTGACCACAAACATGTACAACCCTCGCAAGGTAGGTAGCTGGACTTTGCATGTATACTTTCATCGCGAGCAGTCGCGTCGAGTAGGTGTCATACCAATGTGCGGGAAAGAGGAAGTTGGTTTCATGCATATTAATCGATGAATCCACTACGCGACTTCTCAGGAAGTCGTAGCTCGCCACCCGCTCACCCCTCATTTCAAAGAGCTCCCCCTAGCAAAGCTGGTATAGCGTGTCGCCCGCTGAATCGTCCTGCAAAGTTTTTCGCTACATTCTCCTAAAATCTCCCTACACCACACCTTTTCTCATCATTTTTCTGTTTCTGTTTGTGGTTTGGATTTTTTTGCAATGCTATGAAGCTCAAACTTGATATAATTATATTTTCAACTCGATGCTAACCGTCACGGCGGCTGCGGGAGTCGTAACTCATGGTTTCGTCACTCGCATACACATAAATCATGATAACCTCAAAGGCAGTGTTCACGATAAACCTCGTTCTCGAGGTACCTCGGTGTGAAACACTAAGTTGGTAGGTCCTGTAGAGGATAGGGTCGAAGAAAGCAACGAAAACTAGTCAGACATCAATAAAAACGGCTTTGAAGCTACCCTGGTGCGCCTACCTATCCCGGTCCGCCCCCAATCGGACGAGCTTGTGGCGCCGCACACGTTTTGATGGCAAATTGCCAATCAACTCTGCCGCGTTTAGCATGATCGATTCGCGCAGATTTCGCGATAAGCGCGCGCTTGCCGAAATCAGCGGGGCCCATGATTCTCGTCCACGCCCTGAATTTAGAAACCGTTATTTTGACTTATTCTGGAACCTTTTCTTCGCTGTTTCTTCACTATTAGTTACCTCACGACCAAACAATCCCATTTTTGTGTCGAACTCGAGTGCGATATTCATCGTGAACACTGCCTTTAAGGGATGACGGACTGGTTGTTTTTTCAGAGATGCTGGAGGAAAGGATGCACAGAGGGACGGTCAACCTGGAGTGCTTGAGAAACAGGAAGAACAACAGCTTGGAAGATGAGCATGGACCAGACAAAGCTGGTGAGCCTTGTCCGTATTTTGGAAAACTAAAATATCACGCGTCGCGATTTTCTATGCTCCAATACAGTCGTCGCGGACACTTTGCGTCTATTTGTTATGAGTTAATCAATGGAACACTCCAGTCCTGAAAATTTGTTAACGAATTTGAAATTGGATCATTATTGACAGGTCTAGACCCTCCGAGTTTTTTATATGTATTAATACTGTGAAAAAAACAGCCGGCGCCATCACAGCAGCGAGCTCCAACTTTTCGAGTTCTCGGAAAAAAATCATGGCGTACGCAGTCCCGTCACTTCCCACGAACGGGACTATACACGCTGCATAGATCCAACGATGAGAATGCACAAACAACCTTTCTCATGCTATGATCTACCCTCATATCGCTATCACTTAAACAAAATGGTTATCAAAGCGATGTTTACATGATGTATTGCTGACTTGAGGGAGACGGAGGACGAACTGTAAACTGAAATCCCGTAAAAAAGAGTGTCAAATGCTAAATCAAAAATAATTGACTGTATGTGACTCTGACGCCTCGGAAAGGATTTGTAGGCAATCCAAGAGCGTCTTTCAGCACTTTGATTTCCTCAAAAAGTTAAGGTTCACGCGGCATGGGGATCAGGGATGTGCGTAATTACGACTAACGACTAACGAATTTAACGACTAACGGGCTTTTTGGGTGTTGCGACTAACGGCTAACGACTAACGAAAATAAAAATATTTTCGTAAGCAATCCCAAAATTCGTTAGAAAGTCAACAGACTACACCAGGATTGATACATATTGCCCTGTTGGTTGTTCTAGTTGAATGGTTTGGAATAACCGATGCTTCCAGTGTTTATTATATCTACTGACACAGTTTCGCAAATCTGGAACCTCCATATTAAAACCACAATTGAACGTTGGGCAAGGTTAGGAGCAGCATCTATGCGACTTCGTGTCGGTCGCGCTACTTTATGGTAGGCTCAGCCGGTTCCGGCACTGAACGGCTCTAGCGGAGATTTCTAGAGAGGACATCATCAGAGGTGATAATATGGAGCGGTGCCTGCAGGCCATAACTACAGGAACTGTATCCGATCATTGGATTGTGAAGGGTGCCGTCCTTCGATTTTCAGTCATAAATTTGAGATATGGGGTTTCTATAAAGTGGTGCTGATACCTCTCAAGGGTGAAATTTTCACTGCTAATTTTTGACGTTTAACCATTATGGGAACAAGCTGTAAACCACGTAAGCGCTCGGCTCGCGACGCTGAGCAAAAAACAATTCGTGCAGAGTAGGTGAGATTCTTCGGGTTCTAACTATCGGGTAGATATCAAATAGCATCATATAGTGCACAATGGCAAATTTTGCATTGAAAAAAAAAACAGAGTTCTAGATTGTCTCGGTCTCCCATTTTGTTTCTTTTGTTACCGAAAAAAATGACAAAAATCGATAAACACACACTCCCGAGGATTAGGTTTCGTGCAGCATTGTCCGAGTGGTCAAGGAGATATTTTTATTTATGTATATACAGGCTTGCAGTTTGAACTAGGTTCTTTAACAAGAAATGATTTGTGTCTTTAATGGCCATGAATGTTTCAAAAAACATACATCTATTAATGCCTTCCTTTTTTCTATTCATGAGGGTTTTTTTCTGCCTCAGTTGTGCTTGTTTTCAAAGCCTAGATTTTTAACGACTAACGATTAACGACTAACGACTAACGAGGGTTTTGGCCGGTTGAACGACTAACGACTAACGAATTACAAAATTTCTATTACGCACATCCCTGATGGGGATGCGTTTACTCTAAAACTCCAGAGAAATAGAGTGCGGTTTTCTGAGCGAACGGTTGCATACTTCAAATTTTTGAAAATAAATTCAAGAAATATTAGGATATATCTGGTAACCAATCTGTGATCAGCTGTGGAACCAGTAACTCCGTTAGTAGCCAGAAAATCACATCTTCAGTCCAAGAAATCCTGTCATTCACAGACCTCGAATTATGTCACCGAGTTGGAAAAATGCATGGAATAACCTGAACACGACCAATAGTGTTCCACTGGTTACAAGTAACACAATACTGTACGACTTCAAAAAGAGCAATTTGTAGGTTCACAGTGTCGCTTTAACTGTTCCTATGACTAGTGCACAAATAACCTGAAAACTCGTCGTTCCCGTCCTTGAAACTGTATTACAGAAGACAAATTTCCCACACTGTAGTGGTCTGAATTCAGGAATTGGAGTAAATTGTTAGGAAAACAAGAAGGAACATTGATCGTTGGTATTCTGAATCTGAATGTGGTACATAGTACCTACTGATTGTGCAGTTCTTGCAGAGAAAAAGTCCATTTCCACCCAAGAGTCATGAGGGTACTGCCTACTGATAACAGTCACACCATTACTTAACTAAAGAACTCCGACCTAGGAAGTGAAGAGAAAAGCACTAATATGAAAATGCAATTACAAGAGCAAAAATTCAACTATGGAAAGTGACAGACAGGGAGAACGAGTTTTCGATCTACCTCGTGGAAGCACCACCTCGGGGAAAAAATCTCGGTACACCGCATGTAGTGCCCTCATAGTACCGCTATCCCATCCACAGTTACAGACGACAGCGGCAGCAGCACGCAATACGAAGATAATCGTGCTGCGACAAGGTTATTCTTGCCAGGACCCATATGGTCCCGGGCGAAAATCTTCGAGCTGCGTGCTACAACTGCGGCTGGGTTCAGCTGTGGACCGGAGTTAGCACAGGGAACCAATCCGCGTTTCATTAAACAAACACTGTAAAAATAGAAATGAATTGACAGTAGAAACATCACAAGGCAACAAAATTGAGAGTAATCACAAATAAAAACTTAATAAAAGGAGTTAGCGTCTGCGTAGTGAAGTCAGACAGCACACCCTCCTTTTTCATGTTTGTTTTTACGTAAGACCCCGGTCATAGTTGGATGAGCCGACGTCTCCAGCCCGGTCGATACACACAGAATGCATTGGAAATGGGATGCAAAAATCACTCGCTGTATCCCCCCCGCACCCCCCAACACCCACCCGGTCGACACGTATGAACAACATGGTGAGGTGAAGCTGAGAAAATCACTCGGTGTCTTCCCCCGCACCCCCGCACCCCCCGGTCGATACGTATGTTTAAAATGATGGAGTGAGGTTGAGAAAATCACTCGACGTATCCGACGCGGTCGATATCCATGCAATACGTGGATGAGAAAATCACCGGGTGGGCGGGCCGATGATAAAATATTGCGTATCACTAGAAAGCTAACCTTACTGCTACCTCCGTTACTTCACCATACTCTCCTTCACTATTTCTCTGAACAGGTGCAATCCTGTTGGCCACGTAATCATCGTCATATCTAGTTGGATACATCGAGTGATTTTCTCAACCTCACTCCATCATTTTAAACATACGTATCGACCGGGTGGGTGTTGGGGGGTGCGGGGGGATACAGATGCAAATAGCACCAACTCTGACCGGGGCCTAAGGGCGCGTAAAGGCGTGGAGAAGTTGCAGAAAATAAGTCTCTGAAAAAGTCTAAATAACATATGAAACCTGTGCCAATACATTTCAGAGCCTATTTATTCGCAGAGCTTTCCTTTCAAAGCCGATTGGTGAGGGTCAACCTCAGAATTTGTGCACGCAGCGCGGGTGTCAGTGGTGTAGTGGTAACACTCTTGCCCAGAAAGCGATGCGATGCAGGCTCAAGACCTGCCTGACTTCTACGTTTTGTATCCAACTCAGCTAACCCCCAGAAATTTTGTGATAATGTACCAAGTCACAAAAAAGCATAAAACCCTCAAAGACATCAACAAGGGTTGTTCAGTAAATGCAGTCGTTTCATTCAAAATGTATAGTCTGTCTCGTTAAGATTAGTCCGGGCGGAGCAGGCAGCGGAGCGGTCAGTCATAACGAAATATGGTAAAGACAAGGAGATTTCGACATGATAAACCTGATAGGCCTTACTTGGACCGGCTCAAAAAAAAAGGGAAAGAGGATACAATTTCGTAATCAGTTTTGAACGTAGATTCTGAATGTCATTTGGAGCCAAAGGTTTCCCTGCCAGCCAGAGGTTTCTCTGAACGACGTTATATCGTCGGCATCAATCCCACAAACCCAAAAATTGAAGTTCTGAACGCAGAATGCACCTAGCATCGGCATGGATCCTAATTAGACTTTGCATTCACTATTGAGGATTGGCTTAAACTCGGTGCAATACGCTACAACATAGGTGCACCGAGTTTGCGTCAACCTCCAATGGGGCACGCAAATTCTCAATAGAATCCATGTCGATGCTAGGTGCATTCAAAGGCTCGCAAATGAGAACTGAAATTTTCGGGTTGTTCCGAAACCTGGCCTAGATCAAGCCCAACCGTTTCAGGGTCATCATAGATGCTGAAGACGAATCTGTGGCTCATTTATCGATTAGATTTGCGGAAATTCTCCAATGGTCGCACTTTCTCCAAAATTTCAACTTCTTCACTTTCCCTCCTATGCAAAGACTTTGAGACACCAAACTTCATAATTAAATACTATGTAGTGTTTCCCAACCAATGATTACTTTTGTTTTTTGCTTTTTTTTGAAAAAAAAGTTGATAATTCGCAAATAGGTATCATAGGTTGGGAAATACATAGGATAGTACCTAATTATGAGGTTTGGTGTCTCAAAGTCTTCGTCTAGAAGAAAAACTGCAAAAGTTGCAGTTTTCGAAAAAAAATTCAAACATCCCCCCATTGAAGAATTTCCTCAAATCTGTTTAAAAGTTACCATCTAGTCCACAGAGAGTTATTTCAATCAACCATGGCTGATTTGGTGCTTCCATAGCAGGCTAATATTAACATTTTATAAATTTTAATGTGAAAATCGAAAGTGAGCGAGCTTCTCCAGTTACAACAAGAAGCTTTAAATAGAGAACAACAGCGCTAAATGCGAAAAGAAATGCCGAAATAGATTATTCAAGGAAAAAAAAAACGATTTTCCAAAAAACGACCATTTATTATCCGACTACCTAATATTCCTTCAGTCGAGCTGCTAAATAAAAATGAAGATATTTTTGATTTTAATTTTCTCAAGATAATTATCCATTGAAAACTATTTGAGAAACTGAACATAAATTTTTAAATTACTTCAAGGCTAATCACTATAAGTACCGCGAAATTTTTTTTGCCGGATAATCGTAAACTAGTCTGTGATTTGGGTAAGAGTAAGATTAAGGAAGAAGCTCGAAGATTAAACAGAGAGTAGCCAGTACAATACCGAAGAAGTCTTTTCAGAAGCATGGCTTATAAGAAACAGAAGCTTACTTTGTGGCAAGAGTTCAGTCGATGCAAATATGTTGCAACAATAATGGAATGTCAGGATATCCTGCGACTGATGTTCTCGGGTGATAACCTCGCCCTCCTCCTCATCCGCGTGATGTGGGTCCAGTTCCAGCCTCGATCGCATAGCCTATAGCCGCTGCTAACTTGCTATCTAGTTAGCCAACTCGTTGATGACGAAGTGGAGGAGACAAAGAAACGATTCGTTATAGCCCAAGCCTGGCCAACCGACGATGAAGAGCCGTACGCTACCTAGAACATTGAGACCGGACTAGAGTAGAGTGGTGGGGAGGAGTAACTGGTAATATATGGTAGCGAAGTGATGGTGATGATGCCTGATGAGAGAGAACGGGCTTAACAGAGCGCGTAGGGATCAACCGCGTTCATGATTCGATCAACAGAGAGCGTAGACAGACGAGGCAGAAGCTCCCAGAGGCACACAGATACCCGCACATACATTCAACCGGTTACGCAACCATAGCCATGAACGAGCGATGGGGGGGATGGCTGGAGGGGACCCGCTAACATCTGTAAAACCCCCGTAGGGCGCGCGCCGCGGACGGGTAGCAGCGATGACGGGGTGACGGGGCTTCTGCAGCTGTCGCTGGTAGCATAAGGATGATGATTCATGATGAAGAGGTCGTGCCGCTGCCTGAAATAAGTGCAAAGTACACGGAATACCTGAATCTACCGATTGAGGTTCGAAGCGGTGATGTGCTGGTTACCCAACAACCAGAACATATGGAGGCAATCAGAAGTGGATTTCATGGAATGGTGTGGAATAGATTCTGCAGGGAGACTGTTCAAAAACACACGAATAGCAAAATATGGCGCATTTCGATCAGCTTTTCTGAAGAGCCGTTCCAATTTCTATTTCGGACGCAGATAAAGATTCATGATTGGATCAAACTTCAGGATTCTTGGACAGCTACATAAATAGTTCTAGCCGAACTACCTGAACACTACTCTCAAATTTTGAGACCAGTGTCTCTTAGCTTTGTAGAAAAACGGTGAAGGGTGCGATAACAATGTTGGCTTTGCATGAGTGTAATGCCACCACGAACCGTGCAAAAGACTGCACTGCTCACGAAAACTGTGCCACAGACACATACATTATTTTTTCATGTTTTTGTACAGCTTGGCCTCTTAAGTGAACGGAAATGTCGAAAATGCTCCTGAAAAACTTTTGATCGCGAATAAAAGCCAGTTTGATTACACTGTCAAAATGGATTTGATTTTCGCGATAAAAACGTTTCTGAAGTTTGTATGCGTTTGGAGAGATGGTCATAGTATTTTTCAAAGTTTTCCTGCATGTAAAGGTTGTACCTTAAACCTTTTCCATGATTTTCCCAGGGTGCATCAACATTCAATGAATAAGTGCTAGATAGCCGACCCAGAAAAACTAGATTATCGACCCCGCAGCAGTTTTCCAGGTGGTCATAACTTTTAATGTACGCATTTTCAGAGCCTCAAGTTTCGTAAGGGATGTCAGCTACCCCGAATGGTTTGATTGTACAAGAAAATAATGAAAGTGATTTCGAGAGCGTGCGATGCCTTTGAGGGACCTGTTAACCGGAAATAACACAGGTGGGTTAACGAGAGCGGCGGTTTTTTATCTGCGATTTCAATTGATAATTTTAGCGCGTTGAACGGGTGGATATCAATAAGGTGGTAATAGGAGATTTTTTGGCGACACGAATGCGCAGGTTGTGGATTTTGGACACTGTACTCAGCACTTCTCTGTGAGGGCTATTTGTGATACTGAACATGAATTTAAGGTACATCAGCCGATTCTCGAAATATTTATGTAGATCACGCCAGCTTGAGTTCGTTCAAATAAGACTGTTCGCCCTCGTGGTCGAGCTGCCAACGTGAAGGCACCTTTCAGGCTTGCAAATCGATTAGCAGGAATATCAGACGATTAGTTAACTATTCCACGGTCAGCCGTGGGAAGACTCTACCGAAAGACGCCTCCGCAACGGTTACTCGACACATGCCGACCGCGTGGGCGGACAGTATTATTCGCACAGGCCTTAGATGCTATTCACACCCTGAAAGTATTGAAGGTTCCTTGAGTTTCATAGTTTGACGACTTCTGTTAATAAGTAGCCGGAACTCTTCATACCCCTATTCATACCCTTAAACGCCAGCGCGTGGAGCGCGCGCTTGCAGAGACTATGAAAACTCCAGCGGCAACAATATTGCGGAGCGGTTTGAAATGGGCCCCAACTTTGCCGACCAAACGAAGTATGTGTACACGTTCATTATCATGGTAGCAGAGGATAGTACTGGATTGAGTTATCATGAAACGGAACGAAATTGATGATGAAATAATAGTCATAATAATGGAAAAGTCTTTACGGCCGCTATGTCGCAGCGGCGTCACGAGTGTGCCGCGCAGGGTGACTTCACGCTATTCATAATCCATCGCCACGCCCGCGCGTGATACGCTCGCATTGAGGAGTATGAATAGCGACTCAAATGGAACTACACCCACCATACCCCACAGTAAACCTCGGAAAATCGAAAAGCGGACCCAGATTGGTGTTCAGCACTTCAAATGACTCCTGCGAAGAATTTTGCAGACCGAATACAAACATTTTGTTTGAAACGTTCCAAGGTTACCTGATGTGCTACTTTTTGCGTATCTTGGAGGCTCGAAAATTCCTGAAACTTTGTACAAAGTAAATGTAGGCAGCTCTGAAAATCCTGTTTGGATTCAAACGTCCAGAAACGGTGAAAAATGCGCATTTTTACTGGATCAATTGAATTTTCTCAGCGGCTTTTCCTAGTCAGCACTACTTGAAGGCATCGTTCACGATGGACTTCGCTTTCTAGTTTTCCATATATAATGAGAGCTCTACATAGTACCCCATATAAAAGCTACGCTGAAAAAAAAAACCGCGAAAAAATCACTAAAACCCCTTTTTCAAACCGAAAATATCTCAATCGACTTTTGAGAAAGGATTGTTAGAGATCGCTGTTTTGACCAACAATCTCACGATCAAATGAAGTTTATATTTCTTTCAAGTGATTTATGGAGAAGGAAAGGCCACCATACGAGTGAAGAAAAGTCATTTTTCTCGTAATCGTATAGTATGTTCCATCAACTTCCCTTCAGTTGTATTGTATTAACTGTTGATCAGTTACCTATATGATGGCTGACAGCAAATTCTGCCAGATGACTGACGGAGGGCCGGCCTCTTTTGACGGGATTTGAGACATTCGACCTCATTTATCTTCACAATAAGGCGTTTTAACTTAAAAAAAACTCCCTACGTTCTTAGGTGGGCCCAGAAAATCATTCGAACGAAAAAACTGTGAGTGGTTTTCAGCGCGTACGATGCCTTTAACAATGAAGTATGTATGTAACACAACCTGGGAAGGTGCAAGTGGCTCAATGACTACCATTCTTCGAATGTGGCTATAAAAACCAACGAACTTTCTCAGCGTAGTTGAGTTCCACAGAAACTTGAGATTCTTTTTTTTTCGTGTCCGCAACTCAGGGCACCTTCCTGCCTAAAAGACAAGTAGATTAACTACATATTCCAAATCTGAAGCAAAATTCACATCCGCAGTTGCAGACAGCCGCTGCTGCGACCCGCGGCGCAAGCGACATCGCGCTGTGAGCGATAAATTATGGCCCCAGCATGAATATCTTTGAGCTGAATGCCGCAACAGCTGTTTTCTGGAACTACGGATGTGCACTTGGCTCCGAACTGAAGAGTCCTCCGACATGATTCCGTCTTTTCACACTCATGCAAAGAAAATCGGAAGACTCCACTCGAAACGGTCGTAAAGAAAACTATTCATTAGCCTTGAGTTCCAGATCAGTGATATAAAACTATACACAGAATTATTTCAAAAGCAGCGATTAATGCCTCTGAGTTTTAAATAACCCAGTTGGTGCCTGTAAATAATCTAGTGAAAATTATATTGCCAAGTCTAAATTAATTTAAAGGTAGTATTAGTAACGAAGAAGTTGCCGGCTTTTCCGTAAAAACGTAAGCTTTGCTTCCCTCTATGAAGAGTCAGAACGGAAGTACAGCGAACAACGGTCAGTACGTGATTGAAAATCTCGCGGACCGACCGACCCATTGTATCACCCCGCCCACGTCATATAAGAGTTGTCCATCGTGCGTTTCACCGAAGCAACAGTTGCAGAACTTTTGAATATTACTTATCCCGATGAATTCTTATATGTATCCAAGTATGCGTAATTAATCTGTAATGTTTAAATAGTTTTCGGTACACAAAACAGAAAATAAAGTCACTTACCCGAAAATTTCAAAGCGCAAAACTATTTCCGACGTTTGGATTGACGTTTTGTTCGCAGTAAGCAAAACACACCGAATAGGCGTGATTAAATATTTAGCAGATTTTTTTGAGTAGTTTTTTCCCCAATATTTGAGAAGTTTCTGGGAAATTTTCTCTACTATCTTCTATATTGTGAACTTGCCTACTCAAAAACATAGAAAATCAGAGCACGGTTTTTTTTACAGTGAACACTCTCTTTAAATTATATCGACCTATAGAAGGGATTACGGATACCAAAACAAAGTCAAACAATGCCAAAATAAAATCGAAGAAGGGATGGGAACCTACGACACATACGTGTGCAAAACTCGAAGTGGTGCATTCCCGTTGATACTTTCACGAGACCAGAGAGGTAACTCGAGGCAGCGTCGTGAGACGGCCAAGTATCTTCCGGTATACTAAGTGCTTACTTCATTCGACTTCCGGTGAATAGCGCCGGGTTATGCTAGAAATTACCCATATGCGATGGAAGAGGGTGGCAACGAGGGTTTCCGGCGTCACATCCTCAGCGCAGGCTTAGAGAATTCAGTTAGCGGAACCGGCTGGAAAACAAAACTGAAAATACCATTTCTGGAAAGGATTTCATACTATTAATCCTGCCATTAGATATTCCGCATAACTGATTGTCCAACTCTAGATTGCATTATGTAGGTGGTTATTGAATTGTTGGCATGAGGTCAGCCCAAATCACAAAAAAGGTTGCTTTTCCCGAAGCATGAGGTGAAAAAATTTTCCGTTTCCACCACAAAAGGAAAACGCGGGAGTTGTGGGGAGGCAGAGAGCCGCATTGTCATCACAGTGGCAAATCCCTTTGGAGAATTTAGGTAGATACTTCCGGCGGCGAACAAACGGATTAAGCTCGAGTCGCGTTTGAGCAAATCGGATCCGCTGTGCCCACGGGGTCTAAAAAACTGTCAATGCTAATTGTATTTGGACTAGTCAACTTTCGCCCTGCAGCAAAAACGACATCGCAACGGAATTTCGCCACAAAGGGTAAACTCCATCCTAAGTTAACCCCTTGGTAGGTTGGCTCCAACCAACCATCAACTGGTAAGCAATAATGTGATGGTGTGGTGGCGCGCGGAAATGAGTCAAGAGCTGATTAACACCCAACACCGCCGCACATCGCACCGAACTGACTGATGGACTGAATGCTGAAGGTCCCTCGGTTGACGGATTGTCTGCGTATGTATGTATGTGATGATGACTTTTTACCCCACGGGTATTGATCCGCAATGGGGTTTTCGGGGGTTTTCCGCTGACTGATTCCGTGGCATTTCCGACGACGGGATCGGTTGGGAGCTGTCTCACGAGAACGTGTCACCGATCATTTAGGCTGATTTCCGGCGATTTAATAACCCAAGTTCGTAGTAGCCTGCTCATTTTGAGATGCCAATCATAGTTCTTACTTAGAAAAAAGTCTGTCCACTAACTAGATCGTGTTTTACTAACATCCCGATGTTTTAGAAAAGCATATTGTGGATTGTGAAGGCATGGACCTGTGTAGCAATAAGCCGTGTTCAAAATTTCCTAAATGCCTCAGAGATTTACTGGGAATTCGCAGAAATATGAATTTTCATTGCTTAGCGAAGAGAGGTTTACCGGAATGAACAATTTTTAGGGTGCTCCGAAAAACTGTCTTGAATTTGGCTCAAAACTTTTTCCTAAGCGCTCTTTCGGATGCTGATCACAATTCTGAGGCCAATCTGTCGACTTCCCATAAATTTTGCATGCTTTGTTAAGAAGCTTACCAATGGGGGGATTTTGCTGGCCAAACGCGACTTTTGACGATTTTCTGAGTCCTATGTATGACGGAATTGCCCTAAAACTTTTCCGAAGAGGTTATTTGGGCTGCTTGACAAAATCTGTGGTCCGCTTATCGACTTTCCTTGAACTATGGTATGTAACGGTGGGTATATGGTAGTTCGGTCAAAGCCTCAGATTTGGCTCGAAATTTCACTGGGGGTGACGCTTGGGACGCCGAAAGTGATTTTAAAGACCATTTGTCAATTTTCGAAATATGTACTTATGTGGGTTATACCTAAATAAAGGCTCTATGCCTCAGACTAGAGACTAACGGACCCCAGATTCGCGCTCAGTACCCTAACTAACTCCAGTAGAAGGTGTTGAGTCGAATACAAAATTTTATCTTCTGAGCACCCCAAAAACTCCTTGCTTTTGGGGTGAAAAAAGACCCTTTCCGTTTCGCAGAGCAATGAAAATGCCCTTTTTCAGAATCTACGGAGGCATACAGAAAATTTAGAGCACGATTAAATCATGTACAGTCATGATCCTAAAGTCTGTCCTCATGAGACTATCCGCCCGCGCGGTCGGCGTGCGTGTCGAGCGGACGCCGCAGTCATTTTCGAACGAGCCTTTCCACGACTGCGACCAGTTGACTGGGACTCACCTGAAATTCCGTTGATTTACAATTCCAGAAATGCCTTCGCGTCTGCCGCTCGGCAAGCACGCCGACCGTATTGGCGGGCAGTCTCATTCAGACAGACTATACATTCATACAACAAGGAAAAATTGGTTTTCTAAAACGTCGGGTTGCGAGTAGAACAGAACGTAGTCAGTGTGATATGATGTAAAAACAGGCACCTTATGATAAGTTAATTCATGGTGGCAATGAGGGCTACTTATATATCACAAAAGTTCTCTAAAGTGCCTCAGCTTAGCTTGGGATATGATTTGGTTAAAGATAGATGCGAGATAATTTCATGGTTGGGTAATGCCCCTGAGATCTACGATTTTTCACACGTACTATGTACATATAATGACATAACATTCCCCTACTTAATTCGAACAACAATGCTGTTAAGTACATAATTCAAGAAACAAACTACTATTTTTTAGAATATAAGTGATTAATTTCTAATATTTCTAATATATTTTTCTATACAATAAATCCATGCGATAAATTATAAAAAGTAACCTTGTATTTATTTGTGTATGTAAATATTTTACTTTCACGAGAAAGCAACATGCAGGTCTTGGACAATACTTTCGAGCCATAGAAGATCAAGAGCAGAGAAATAACTTTTTATTTCGGACATAGGTGATAAAATCGATTCTGATTGAACAGTCTTCATAAAGGCAGTGTTCATCATGAATATCATGTTCGAGTTCGACTCAAAAATGGGGTTGTTTGGTCGTGAGTTAACGAATAGTGAATAAACAGCAAATAGGAGCGATCAGAATAAGCTAAAATAGCGGTTTCAAACGAACGTACAGGTTCAGGGCGCGGACGAGTTTACGTGCCCTGCCAGTTTGCGCAAACGCGAGCTATTGGTGAAATGTGCGCGAATCGATCAGGTTGGAAGTGGAGGGGTAGCCTGAAAATTTGCCATAGAAAACGTCCGCGGCGCCACAAGCTGGCCGAAATGAGGGGGTTCGGGCTAAGCAGGCGTACTGGGCTAACGAAATCATTAGTTCGCGGTCGTTTTTATCGATTTATGGCCCGTTTTCGCTGCTTTCTTCGACCCTATACCCTCCAGCATCTGCCAGCGTAGTGTGTCACACTAAAAACTCGAAATGAGATTCATCGTGAACACTGCCTTTGAATGATGAACCTTGCTACAAATGCGTCCTAGGGAAGAATACTGAATAAGTGTCAAAGGTCCCCATATTCAGGAAATTTCGGACTCTGTCTTTTGTTGTCCCCAGAGCCAATTTGAAGGGCGTTACAGAGTGCTTTAGGTCTCACAAACAAAGTATGAAAAGACTGACAATATTTACACCTGTTTTTTTTGAAGAAACCCCAAATAAAGAGAAAAAATAAGGGTGTCCACCTCCCGAATTTACTCAAGAATTCTGTGTATCTAACAAAAAAACAGATCTATATATAGTATGAAATTCTGCGTATTTAATAAAAAGAAACAGATGTATATATATAGTATGAAACTGCGTCATCAGTCTGAGTTCTACTCGAGAAGTTTCAATACATCCTCCAACAAGAAAGTCTGGTCAGAAAAATCAGTCGTTTAATAAAAAATGTACATTTCACAAATGTTGTCGTTTCTCCCCTGCGAGGGTTTTTTTTTCGAAATGAACGCGAAGTTTCTGGATTTTATATAGATTGGGCGTTGGAAAAGTTGCCCGTTCTTTTGGGCAAAATCGTAAGCTTTGGGTCAATCTAGGAAGAGTAGGAACGGAAGTACGGCGAAAAACGGCCAGGAAGTGGGCGAAAATCTCATGGACCAGCCGATATATTGGATCACCCCGCCCAAGTCTTATAACAGTTGTCCTGCGTTCGTTTCATCAGAGGAGGAGTTTCCGAATTTTGAACATTTTTTACCGCATAAGATTCTAGCATACAAGCATGTGCAACGGCCAATCTTATTACAAAATTTTGGTGAAAGACGCAGAAAATAAAATCACGTATCTAACAGTTCTGAAGCGTAAAACCATTCCTAACGTTAGGTTTGACGCTTTGTCCGCATCCCCCGAGTAGGCGCAAATGATTACTTCTAAGGTTTCTTCAAACAGTTTTTCTCCGGTATTTGAGAGTTTTGTTGGGACTTTCCCCTATTAAGCTCTTCTTTGTGGCCCTACGTACAGAAAAAAATCAAAAACTAGACTACGGGTTTTTTAACGTGAACACTGCCTTCAAGGCTTCACTCAGTTCGAAAGTATTTGAACCTTGGCTTCCGCAGCAACGAACTGCTGCTGTCTGACTAAACGGTTTGCTGGAATTCAGAAGCAGCCTACCCGCTATAGCCGTACATCAGTTGGTCGGTCGGAGCTGACAGGTCGAACGAATGGACGCATTTGCTCACGAGAAAAATCCTATTGAAATACGATTTGCCCCGTTGGTGTGATATTGGTCGAGGGCATAAAAGGTATTGGGTGATGCGGGAGGTGACAGGCGCAGGCCGGCCATTGATGGCTGGTCGGATCCGCAGCCACGCGGGTATTCCATTTAAATCGTCTGACGCTTCATAAATCGCTTATGGCTACTGTACGGCGAGACTGCGGCTGGAAAGAAGATGCTTCTGGTCGTCGAAGACTAGTTACACACTTATCACCAACGATGTCAACCTGATCGATTTTTGAGTGTTAAGTTACTTTCATTTCGTGGCAGGGGAGATACTGTAAGGTACTGCTGGAAAAAAGACTTGACAGTCACACATTGTGAAAAAAAGATATGAAGATGTCTACTCCAATTTCGAGCGTTCATATATGTACCCCCATTTTTTTGAGCAGATTGAAGATCAATATGCGCCAATCATAGTATGGCTCTTTTGACACCGTCGAATGCGACGAGACGATTTGACGTGTGAAATGGAGGAATTTTCCCCGAACAATAATAATGAGAGGCAGATAGACAGTGCACAATCGATTCAACACAGGAAAATCATCTACGGAATGTCGAAGTTTTAACTGATTGCACTGAACCTTCGGAGCAGTTAAGGATTTAGAGACCTAAGAATCTATATTCGAATTTCTACACAGGATTCAGAAAGAAATTAAAGTCTACAATGAAGTCAGCCCTAATGAGCAAGTTAATTCCAAGGTTAAAGCAACAAGAAGAGCGACGAATGAAGTGGTGCCAATATCAAATTGGAGAAAGAGAAAAAAACGTGTGAGGGTGAGCCGCAGATGCGTCTTCTGAGCAACCCAAAGTTCTCCGCTTCGAAGGCAGTTTTCACGATGAATATCATATTCGAGTTTGACTCAAAAGTGGGGCTGTTTGGCCGTGAGCCATCAAATAGTGAAGAAACAGCAAGAATATGCTAAAATAGCGGTTTTTAACGTTCTTACAGGTACAGAACGCGGACGACTTTACGCGCCCTGTTGGTTTCCGCAAGCGCGCGCTAATGGCGAAATGTGCGCTAATCCATCAGGCTGGAGATGGCGGAGTTGCTTGGCAATTTGTCATCGAAAATGTTCGCGGCGCTACAAGCTCGTCAGAACGGGGGGCGGGGCGGAATAAGCAGGCGTACTGGGCTGACGAAATCTTGACTTCGCGGCCGATTTTATTCATTCCTGGCCTGTTCTTACTGCTTTCGTCGACCCTATCCCCTCCAGCATCTGCCAGCGTAGTGTTTCACACTGCAACCTCAAAAACGAGATCTATCATGAACGCTGCCTTTGAAAGAAGGAGCAGGAGCTCCACATCACATGATCCATTCCCACGTATTCGGGCACTTTCTTAAATTTTTATGGCAAACGTTAAAAAAAAGAAGAGTTCTCCAATTAATAGTGTGTCATGAAGCCTTTTTAGACCTCAGTGCCGTCAGAGCGATACCACTCATCGTGCAGATACCAGCCCCGCGGGCTTGTTAATTGAGTATACAGAATAGAAGGCGCCTAGGAACAGCTCGGTTGTCTTAATGTGTCGCACGCGGCGCCGCAGCTGCCTCATGAAATCGGATGCGCATCATTCACGCGCCGGTGACTCACCACGGCGCGTCTGAGTACGACCACGTACGCTCGCCGTCCGCAGGGGCATTCCAGATGCGCACCATCATCAAATTATCGCAGCGGGCGCACTATCACACTAAGGGACCGGATCGGGACGCGTGTCCTCTGTTTCGGAGGCAAATTTAGCTTGTTCCTTCTCGTGCTTGTCCGAAGCGGGGGCACATACAGCGAGAAAGTGTAAGGAGAAGGAGACGCAGCATATACGCGCACCCGTACGCGATCAACGGCACTAATATTCACTCCAAAAACAGAGGAAACTTACATCCAAGTCGACAGAACTGTGAGCTACAAGATTTGGCTTGGGAGATTATGTCTCACGGAGCGTTCCTTGCTTAGCCATCGGGACAAGGGAGATGACATTCATTGCCAATTCCTTTGCTTTTACTTTGACGGCTGCAAATCGGTTGTCTATCCAACGCTCACGCGTATTGCATTCAGCGCGAATTTGGTATGGTCATTCAACGCGTATAGCCTAGCTCTCTCATGTTGAGCCGGTCGAAGTAAGACTTGTCGGCCTTATCATGTCGAAATTCTCTTATCACGGTTATGATTTGCCATAAGCGACCGCTCCACTGCTTGCTCCACCTGGACTCATCCGAGCAAGCGAGGATTTACGTTCGATGGGTCGTTCGATGGGTAAAACGTCATACAAAATATGCTATTGGAAAGCATATTGACGCATCAATGGTTTCGGTTCGCGTCTGGGAGGATTTCTTTGTTTCGATTGTTAGGTGAGCGAACGGACCGCATCACTCGCTTCGCCCTATTAGAGAATGGCGATAACTTAAAGGCCACCGTCTCAGAGACCCAAAGTTTCTGAGGGTATGGTATACTTCAACAGGCATGCAATATCAAACAAATCGCGGTGGGACCCGCATCGGAGCAACGGCATAGGTCGTAGTAGGAAGAGTTATCGCGCGTCAGTCGCAGCGACGTGTCGCGGAGAGCTAACATACCGCCAATGCCTGTCGCTGTCGCTGTGCAGCGCACTGGGACCGTGTGTTGCAAAAGTATACCATAGCCCTGAGACTGCACGAACATGACGACGAGGCTTTCCTCATACACGTCGCGTGAACCAGCCGAACTGTTTCTGGGCGTCTCCCATTCTCGATACTTCATCAACAAGCCAGCCCCGCTCACTGGGGTGGGCTGTCGCGAGCAAAACTTGTATACAAGCCCCACCCCCGCCTTTGCAAGTACGGTTCAGCCAAGAGGTGATATTATTTTTATTAGCATAGTATGCTATTTATAACTTTTTAGAAATGCACGACGAAGCGATCTTGATGTCGTCGTCGCCGTAACGATGTGTTGCAGTGCGCAAACTGACATTGGTAGGTTGCTCGAAAATGACGCTAAACGGTATGCGCAACGACAATAAGTCTAGGGAGCAGTGCATACTCACTGCGACGAGTGACAACGACAGTGAATATTGGCTTTATCGATTTTTTATCTAGCTGAGTAGCAAACACTATGACGCGTCACTGGTGGCGGGAAGTGTGCACTAAGCATATATGACTCAGCAGGCAGGAAAGTTCTCACCCGGCCCAGGATAGGGTTGATCAGTGCTATAAAATGGGACCGCGGTTTGAAGCTTGATGGAGAAAATCACTGGAATGTTTACCCATCTTAAAATATAGTTCCGTGGATCCTACGATGCCGAACCTGTTCTTTCGCAAAATTTGAAGTGATTCACTGTGAAGGTAAAGTCACAAAACGCAATTGTTATCGACTTTGCGCAACACTTCTGGAGAAATAGCTATGGTATTGTAGCATAGACAGCAACTGACGAATGAGAAGCAAAATAATCCATGCAGTTAGAAGGATCATAAAGCAAAATATTGGGAAAAAACCGAACTATCAAGAGGAGCCCTCTGATCTCCTGCTTCTTAAATTTTTGGCTAAGACTCCTTGTACGGCCCGAAGTACACAAGGTAAAGAAGGTAATAGAGAAAAGATCATTCTCTAACCACGGATTTCAACAGCTCCGACCTCACTTCATTCACCTCTGTGCTGGCAACTGAACCAAACTACAGGGGGAACTGTTTGAAAGAAGAGGAAAGTCCGGCGCTTCAGATCGTATTATAGTAGAGTGACCGAAGAATGTTACGCCGGGGGGTTACGGATGCGCGCTGATGGGTCACAATAGGTGCCGACTGTCGAGTCATAGGTTAAGGATCGTCCGCCTTGGAGCTGTAGCACGTAGCCGACGAACCTACGCACACCTCCGATGACACATCATCATCATCCGCCCGGCCAAGACCGGGTAGTCTGTAGAACAAAAGTGGACCGAATCATCTCATCAATATCTGTATTTGACTTGGATTCCTGCGTTTATAACTGATTTTTTTGAGGTGGCAAGACTGGCAGATAGGGAGACGACGAACTAAAGTTAATGCAAATTGTTGAGCAAGAAATCGAATTAACGAAGCTAGTTGAATGGCCGCGATGATGATGATGATGACGAAATGACAGTGGATGATAATGATGATGAAGATGATGGTGATTCGAGTGATCCGCCTCCTCCTCTTTCTCCGAGGCCAAATCAGTGGCGGCAAAACGTTTCCGAGCCGCTGAAAGTGTGCGAACTGCGGTCGCACGCGTGATGGCCGCGAATCTGAACTGCACGATCGAATAAAAACAATGTATTGACTATATAGTTGAAGGAGTCGAGTGATTCATCGCGACGACATCGGGCTTCAGAACGTGGAGAAGCGAGGATGAGCAGTCTCGCTGGCTTTTCGGGGGGGGCCAAATGAGAGATCGAAATTGCGAATTTGCGATGAAGGTCTAATCGATGACCTCCACGACGATCTGTTCACCATTGCTCCAAGTTTCCAACATTGAATACTTCTAGTGAGACCCTTGCTCTCTCCTTCAACCTATGACCACTTAAAGAGAAAAAATAATCTGTCAAAGGGTGATCAAATGGGGAACAGTGGATCACATGAAGACAGTTCGAATATCAGGAACTGCCGCTTTTAATCAATCGTGCACCATATGGTTTTCGTGGAGACATTTTCCGGTGGAATGAACACTGTGTACAGCTCTACTCGTGAAGGATAGCAGAACTGAGCACTCCAAGTCCCCGCAAGCATTTGCGTCGCGTCAAAATCTGTGAGCAAGAGAGGAGAAGATTAGGTGGACCAATCTTCAAAAAGATGTACTCGAAGTCACATAATAAACAATGCTTCAGATGTTGCCGTCTTTGTTATAACCGCTTTGTCTGATCCAATAGAGTGGCTAAGATTCAGATGTCGAGCCAGTATAGCGGCCTGTTGATTGAATACACAGGAATAGAGGCGTCCAGGAGCAACTGGGCCGGTACACGCAACGCGCGCGGCAGGAATCTCCCGCGTTTAGGTCGTTGCTAAAGCAAAGCACGTGTAGCATTTAGCTAGCGCAACTGCTTCTATTCTGTCTGTTCGATCAACGATCCCAATATAGCAGAGTTAGGCTTTTCAGAGATACGCTACGGGGAATGATTTAGTGCCAAATAATCGTAAAAAGCTGGTGGAGACAACAACTGGGACAAGGCTTTTTAGTTGACTCCAACAAAAAACCTCTAATACCTTGTCTAGGGATATGTGGTGTAATGAAGGAGTGGGGGGAATCCCTTCCTGAGCCTGGCTACACGATTGAGTTGGAGCAATCCACAACCCGACCGCCATAGGACCGTGATCAACCGGACATGGATTCGTTGCTGTGCCGATCCCGGGCTGGTAGGAAGCATGAGGTCATTTTGCGTATATCCAGAAAGGAAACCTGTGTCTGTCGTCGATTCGTCGACCAGGGCGAAGCGAGTATTGTTACGCGGGACGATACAGGGGGACGTCAAACATTTTTAAAACTTAGAAAATTGGTAGAAGGGACGTGAAAATTCTGGGTCACATGAAGGCACTTCTCTGGAGCTTGTCAGTGGTACTAAAATTGCCAAAAATTCGTTCATCAAATGCTCAGCTCCGAAGATTTCG
The DNA here is from genome assembly GCA_029168955.1 of Aplectana chamaeleonis. NCBI lineage: Eukaryota > Metazoa > Nematoda > Chromadorea > Rhabditida > Cosmocercidae > Aplectana > Aplectana chamaeleonis. The sequence continues at coordinate 61,748 of JAPDOI010000128.1, forward strand.
AAAAATTTTTTAACGGCCGTGAAAATTTGAGATACTTTCCAGAAATTTAGGTAATCACAGTAAGGGGGACGTAGAGTTCACGTAATACGGGACTGTGACGGTAGATCGCCGCGAACCCCGTTGGCCAGTGATGCCGCCAACACCGCACGACCATACGCCTGGCCCAGGCGTCAGCCTAAATTTAATACGGAAACCATAGCTCCGTCCAAGTCAGGGACAACGGACCCTGCCCTCATCGCTTTGAAGTGCTCTTCGCGATTATCACAATGCGTTCGCTGCCCGATGGAAGCTGCAAGCGTAGCCATCAATCCAGCCATCAAAATTTCATCACCACGACATAACCCAGGCAGGACCTTTCTTGACCATGGTTCGAGCGTCAGGCACTTATGGTCGTCTCCCTGTCAACTTGAGTCTAGCGATTGGACAGGTCGCGTTCATTTGCGGTTGGCCGAGCGGCGTCTGCGACACCACCGGCCAGTGGGATTCCGATCGCGCGAAACGATCTACCGCAGCAGCCACATCCATTCGCTGGACAGAACTATCCAATGGCACTCCACAATAACCTCAATGGAGTCATGAGGGATTTTTGCCAGCCTGAGCGGGGTTATTACTTCGGCAGGAGTCGTTTCCAGTCTCGGTGCAAAATCGGCTTTGTTCTGAGAAGACCTCTCGTGAAGTTTTTGAAGCTTTATCTACTATGCGTTTGGAGTCGCCAGGCGATGTGGTCTTCATGGAGCACAATGTGTGGCTCGTTTTCGGTCACCGATATTGGCGAGACGATCTCCGGTGTGGTGACTTAGACAGTCGGGGTTTAGTACTCCTGCACAATGGGATTAGCAACACCACCGCTGTAGCTTCTGGTAACAGTAGGAGCTGCTGCCAACTAGCAGGAGCTTCTGCTGTTTGTGCTGGAATACAACACTAGCACGCGTGATATTGCCAGCCCCTCTCTCCTAGTGTCTGCCCACATTCTCCTTCATGAATTTGCATGATACGAATGGACATTGCAGCATCCTCTCGTACGACGGCGGCTGGTATATCAGGCCGCCAGTTTCGTTGAGGGTGCAGTTGGCTGCTTGAGGCCGGTCCAAGAAAGTGACCTTGTGTCACTTTTCGGACGTTAATTTTGAACGCTGAGGGGTTCATCCCCGTGGCCCATCGCGGGGGAAACCTCCTCGTTGTGGACCGCGGCAAAGAGGATGTCCTTGTCGCGGACCGCGGCGGGGTTTGACTCCTGGCTACTGGCCGTGAAAAGGATCATACCCGACACCGGTAGAGAGCGTGGCAGTCAAAATTCTTTCTCCGTTTGCAAAAAGGGCTTTCAATAACGAGCGGTAGAACGCCAGCATACGTTGGCAGGATATGCTGCCGTTGCCAGCCGCTCCTGCTCGCAGCTAGCGTTGGTAATCCATGTTTGCCCTGGAGTACTAGCGCTATTGTGCCTACGTACTAAGCCCCGACTGTCTGAGAATGTGTAAACGTGACGAACGGTGATCCTCTCTGGAAGGAAACCGTCCGAAAAGCGCCGCGAAAAATTCACAGTTAGCGCCTCATCTCGATTGGTCTCATTTAGGTCGGATAAGGAGTCGACCTGCTGAACAATCGGTAGCAACAAATTTCCTGCGAACTCGTTTTGGAAGGCCTTAGAATAATGCCGAAAATTTTGCAACGACATTTGATGAATTCTCAAGATTTTAAAAGGTCAAGCGCATTGCATTCAAAACTAGATTGACTTCGTCTCCCTTTGGACAACGCCAGCTTCCCAAAATCCGAGACCACTAGAGACCTTTAGATGCAGCTCGGCATCGACACACCTTCAAATACACTCCATACCCTGAACTGATCTGGTACAACTTCAGATGCAGTGTTCATGGTAAAAAGTCTTCAAGATTTCACCGAGAATCGAAATGTCCTGGGCTCGTTGCTGCAACATTGCCGAGAAACAATTAAATACCGAAAATAAATAGCCCTATTTGACCACGAACTTGAATGTGGAATGCCCGCGCCGCCCACTTTCTCGATAACTGTTGAGGGAGTGGGCGGGGCTAGATTACCATATTCAAGTTTTCGGGCCGTATAGATGGGGCCCTTCGTTGTTCTTTTTATCCGTTTTTCGACATTCTTGTGGCAATGAGCTCCGTGTCTATCGATTTTCGGTGACAACTCGAGAACTGTTTCACCGTGAGGACTTCCTTAAATAGAAAAAGTTCAAAAATATGTGGCCATCTACAAATATTGGGCAGGATTATGGATCAACGGAGAATTAAATGAACACATATCGCCTATGCCAATGTTTCAGGAAGCTGCGACGCAGCTATAATCCCATTATTGCAGAGACCGAGCGGTTGTTTTGCGAAAAATGGAGAAATGACCGCTTCGCTTTCAATATAGCGAAATTGCACCTGCATCGCGGCTTTTTAAAGATATTACCCGTATCTTACATCACGCTAAGAACACGAATGCCTCAGAAATAGAGTTTGAGTCGCTCCAAAGGAAAATAAAGGCAGATTACCAAATATAAGTCCACTGGGCGGCGGTTGCGGTAAATCGCATTATCAAAATGAAAAATTATGTACTCATGCACAGTTCCGGATGCGGACGCATTAGTCAAACGAATTTTGTCCAGTAACAAAAAGGTGTGGTAATGAGGTACTATAGTCCGAACAGTCAACATCATGGACAGTAAGGTAGCATTAAGGAGAGGAGGAATGTTGAGGAGAGCGTGAGATGTGCCAAGACAAAAAAACGAGGAATGGTGTAAAACCTTTCCTAAAAAAAAACGCTTGTTTCAGTAGGAAGAGAGGAGAATATCCATTCAAGGCATAACCGAAAATCGCCCTGATCATCGCCCCATTCAGAAAAAAATTTAAACAGTCATTTGAGGTCTAAAGCGAGACCTCCCACTGCTCACCTCGGGTCTTGCGACTGTGGAAAAAAGGACTGTGGATAGAAAAAGCACTGACGCGTTGAATTCGAAAACGAAGTGCATGTGACGAGTTTTTGCATGCTGATTACCATCAGCGCTGCGGTTAGGACGGGTTGAGTCTGAGGTTAGCAGTCGTCCTTCAATGACCCGCCCCATTTAGTGCTTCTCCGTCGTCGCTGCTGCAGCTCATTCACAGACCATCGGCAGCTTCAGCGCCGCATTCCAAACAGCTCTCATTCTCGTTCCAATCTGATCGATACCGTTTCAGAATATACACAAACGGGAGGGAGGTATGTATGCATGATGGTCAGTGATTGATTGTCTCATTCATGGACAGCTAGTATCTAGCTGTCAGGGGATAGCGAGGTCAGTCGGATTGAAAACTTTGGGGAAGCTGAACACCTGGACTCAATAATCCTCTCTCTTTAAACCCTACATCTTTTTCAACTAAAGGAGGCATACACACTAGAAATGATGTCGATTTTATGCCATAAATCGAAGGTGGTAGTTTCAGAAACCGACAAAAAAAACGGACAAAAACGCGCTGTGAATAAAGAAAGACCAGGTTATTGTATCGCATTGGATGTGGACGAGTTACATCGCAGCATGCTCGCTCGGTTGAAATGGTGAAACAAACGACAAATGACTGGGATAGCAAGGCCAATAGCTTCTATGTACGTCCTGTACTTGAACGCTCACATCGCTGGAAGCATAAAAAACTAGCCAAAGTGGCCGCAGTCGAGCCATCAATTTGGACGAGTTTGCACTGAGGGGCGGGATCTCTGAAGAAAGTGGGAGGAGACTGTATGTTTTCTGACTCCACAAGACTCAAATACGGTGATTTAAACTGGTTTTAAGCGTTTCCAACGACGGGAGCGTTCTAATAGAAGCCGTACTACCCAGTTGAGATCCCATCTCAATCTTTTTTTCGCGAAAGTACAATGCTGCGTTCAAAGGAAATGTCCAGACAGAAATTGTCCATCTAGAACATGACGTTTGTATTTTTTCTCCGTCCCGTGTTTAAACCAAGCCGAGATCAACCACAAAGTATGAACCTCAATGTTGCGTATTCATAATAGTATAGCGCCGTCAAGCAGACCGTTGTCCCGTTCCCTGGAAGGACCACGCCCCCTCCGTTGGTCAACAAATTTTTCGGAAAAACGTCAAAAATTTTTGCGATTCCTTTCTAGGTAATTTTTTTCGACAACTAGAGACCAATTTTCTTTTGAATTACAATTTTCGTACCTTTTTGTTTGTAACCAACCCTTCATTCGTTAACCTATTCACGGACCATTGACAGTGTGAGTTTAAATTCTATTTAAGCAACCTCCCCCATGAAAACTTCATTAATGGTTATTTTAACATTGGGAACAATTCAAGGTCCTCCTCGTTGCCTCGCGGGACATCAGCCGCTCCACACCAAGAACGGTTCTGCGGTCTGGAAAGGCGAAATTTCTCGGTCGGTCATCTAGCACTAGGAAGAGAAACGCCATGTGGGCCGCACATGATGCAGTGCTGAATACTCTCAAGGAGGAATTCACGATGAAAAATATCTTTTTCTTTTCACAGGAAAGTAGGCTTTGGCCCTCTTTAAGTAGAGAGAAGAAGCATGAACGAAGAAAAAAGCGGGCGGGAAGTGAAAATTGCGTTTATCGGCCGACTCATCGGATCAGCCCGCCTCTGGAATTTCCAGGAAATGGCATTCTAACTGCTTTCTGAAGAGAAAAGGGGCACCCGAAAAACAATTCTTAGCGTGTACACAGAAATTGTTACTGATTAGGCTCAAAACTCTTTATAGAGCTTGTTTTGGGTGCTGATCACGAAACTGAGATTTATTAGTCAATTTTCCGAAGTGTTCGGTTGATATTTTTCCAAAGTTTTCTGTCAGAGGGTAACTTCGAGGTCCAAAGGCGTCTTTCGATAGTTCAAGAAATGCTACGACAGAGTTGTCTCAGAATCTTACTCTGGAGGTTATTTAGAGCGCCTAACACGGAGCCTAGGTTCGTTTATCGTTTTTCGATAGACTACGAACGGTTACGGTGGGTTTACGGTAGTTTGGCCAATGTCTCAGATTTGGTTCAAAACTTCTCCGTGCAGATTATATGACATAGAGAACCCAAATGTGACATCCATTTCTCGATTCTTGGAAAATTGAAGTAGGTTACGCTAGCTAAACGCCATTATGCACACCGTAACCTAGGGTAACTCTCAGAATACCAAAAATGAACAATAGATTCGTGTTTACCACCCCTAATAACACCTCGTAGAACGTTTTTAGCCAAATCTGGGAAAAAAAATCTGAACACCCTGAAAATTTTCGGACACCTTCTCTTACCTGTCCGCGAAGCTATGAAAAGGCCCTTTTTAGAATTTGCTGATTGCCACTTTTTTTGAATTTTTAAAAATTTGAAGCATTTGAAGAACGTTGAGCTCCGATTCTTTGTGTTCTGCCACAAGTACATATCAAAACATTGTTTCGTGAAGCGTAGGAGGGAGGTAAAATCAATCCCTACTAAACACCGCCACCTGTGAAGAAGGCCGATGCTGAGAAAAATCGAAGTTACTCTTGAAACCCGTTTGCAAAATTTTGTGGATTTGTTATTGAAAAAGGAAGACTGTAGTTGTACCGCGAGGCGGCCGGTAAGTGAAGGCACTTTATTGTTTCTCACATGCTTCAGAGGAGAAACTGCAGCGGTTGATTCGAAACCGCTGACGATGCCGTCAAAACATCCGTGTGGTTGCGAAAAGACACGTCGAGCGGTGAAATATTCGGGCAACTCCGCGAAATAATAGTCAGCTGTACTGTATATTCATACCTGTTGGTAATGAGATGATGACCAATTAACGCCTCATTGTACTAGCTATGTTCAAAACTAACGGGATTACTTTGAAAAAATCAGGCGAACTTTTGAGACATCGTGGAAGGAAAGAAGAGGCGATGCTCTTCAGCAGAACACAAAAACTTCAAAAACGCTGCTGAGCGATTATAACCTGTCCCGCTCCCGGAGGAAGTGGACGATGATCCTTGACGGGTACGGTAGGGGGGATTTACCGCACTCGATACAAAGGGAGTCAATTGGTGGGTCGCGCGGACGCGGATTAAAGCACTACCGCCACCCGCTCTGGCGGTGGGGCGGACGATGACGGGTGACACGACTACCTGCACACACCGGGGACAAATCACTTCCTATTGACATGTGATACTCAATCGACATCCGGCACCATACACTGATCAATTGGCTTCTCGTCACCCACTTCGAGTTATGCTGAAGAAAATAACAGTATATAATACGGAAGGTATCAAGGAGGAAGAGGAAAAAGAGAAGACGAAGAAGTCATCAGTTATTTCGTGTTATTAGAGGTAGTGTTCACGATAAGAAACCCTATTCAGTTTTTCGATGTTTTTGTGTAGGTGAGACCACGAAGAGGAGGTTAGTACGAAAAAGTCCCCACAAGTCCTCAAATACCGGAGAAAAACTGTTTAAAGGCAGAAGACACGCTCAAAAATGGTATCGATTTTATGACATAAATCAAAGGTTTGGAGCTGGTTCTATTGGGAACTGACGAAAAAACGAACGAAAACTGTGTGCAAATAGAGGAATAATGGTTATTTTGTTATCAGGTGAAAGTGGACGAGTTTTACGGCGCGCGGCTGAAACAGCGAATATTAGCAACAAAACGGTTGAGATAGAGAAGCCGATATACTCTTACAGCCTGTACTGGAACGTTAACCTCGTTGGAAGCATCAAAAACCAGCCAAAGGGACCGTATTAGTACTATCAATCTGGTCGAGTTTGCATTCTGGGGCGGGGTTGCAGAATTTTTTTCGATTTGCATTGCTGAAATTTAGTAGTTTTGACTCGTTTTTGACGCTTCCAACGGCGTGATGTGATCAGTCTACTAGGAGCCATGCGACTTCAGAAACGCAGTTATATCAATAACTTTTCCGAGCGTGTCTGCTGCCTTTGAAGAAAAATCTGAGATATTAAATTGAGTCTTTTGGGGAACTGCGAACACAGCGTTAACCCAATCGTCGGAAATGGTTTCGCGCTTCAAAATTCTCAGGTAAGTGACTTTGTTTTCTGCTTCTTTCACCCGAAAACTCTTTAAAAATAATATGAGCTAATGCACATACTAGATATTGGAATCTTTTGCGCAAAAAAAATCAAAATTTGGGACTCTGGTGAAACGAACGCAGGAGAACAGTTGTATGACGCAGGCGGGTGATCCAATGGGAGGCCTGGTTCACGGGATTTTCTACTTTTCTTGGTGGTTTTCTGTTGTCCTTCCGTTCGTACTCTTCTGATAGAGACCGAAAGCTAACTTTTTTTGCCAAAAAAGCAACTTTTTCTGATTGCGAACACTGCCTTTGATGAAATCGATTAAAAAAATCGCCGGCGATTGAGAGTCACAATCTCAAACTTTGAAAAAAGATAACACTACTTATCAGTTGAAAGTCCATCCACAACATGGGCTTCCCAGATCCTGAATAGATGTATTTCAAAATTGCTTGGTTCCCGAGCTTCATTTTCGGTTATTGGTGGTTTATGTTAAAGTCACTCGAGATGCGGTACAAGTTCTTATATCGAACGCTTTACTTGCGACGTCTTGGGTCGTAGACCATTCTTCTGGCTATGCTTAAAGGCACAGTACACCCTCAGACATGAAATTCGTGATTTTCATTTGTTTGTGTAGAAGACCCCTCCTGTATAACACGTGGCAAATGCGAGATCTCAATTCCTCGAAATAAGCGACTACCACTGTCCCCCTCCAGCCACTACCACAGGCTCGGCCGCCTTTCTGATTTCTGATCTCAATAGCGGCTAGATAGATGGATGATTTTCAACTGAGTCGCCGTCCTTTACCCCCACGTCCTTTACCCCCATTTCGATCTATCTCCTCAACCTGTTTTTCTCTCGTGCCGCGACTGCGAATCAAGAGAAATACGGGCCTGAGACAACTCGTCCACCAAATGTTTACACTCAAAATACAGGCATTTTCAAGGAGCCATTGCCCTGTTTGTAGGGGGTCCTGGACGATTTCAGAAATACCATTGTGATCAGATTGTGACCCTCTCCAAGATAAGGATAGAACCTGAAAAATAATTTTCTAGGTGTCCTGTGCCTTTAATAGTTGGGTTCAAACCTAGTTCTTCAACTCAAAATTCTTTTAATGAAATAAAATTTTTGCCGATATCAGATGCCTGGTAGCATCAACATTCATTGTCTTTATAAAAACTCCATGGAAATACTTCGATTTCTGAAAGCGGTAGTATCATTCGATTTCCACTGAAGTCTGAGTACCCTATCAAATAGATTTGCACCAGGAACTGTCGCAAACTAAGTTTGAACACTCTCAAACGAGGCTAGCCTAATAGCGACTACGGCGGCACGGTTGTGAGCGGGGGGAGGTAGGGTAGACCTTCTACAGGCGATTGGCCGATTTCAGGGGCGGAAATCATCAACATGTGTCGTTGGATAGAGGTAAAGGCGTCGACGCGTTTGCTGATTACCCCGTAAGGGTAACAGGTCTCTAACCCCAGCAGTGGCTCAGTGGCCCTAGCTTATCAGATGGGTTGGCTAACGGTGCGCTCGGTCAGTTATTGTGCTTAACTGGGTCTAATTCCGGTCCGCATTTGCGTCTCGGCACGCTTTGCGGCCGCGCGCATTCGAATCGAAAGAGTTTCCAGCGCCGCAGCAGCCGATCTGTTGACACTAGGTGGGTTTTAGAAACTGGAAACTAGACAAAATCGAAGAAAACTGTATGAGAAAGCCATATCGAGTCGGCTTTGGCGCTGGAAACTCGACTGACTCGAGCGCGTGCGGCCGCAAAGCGTGTCGAGACGCAATTACGGACCGGAATTTGACCCAGATAAGCACATTATCTTCCCCTTCCGGGTAATCATCAAACGTGAACAAGTTTGGACCTGAGAAATGCAAATCCGATAATATTATTCCCCTTTCTGATCATCTGGGTCAGGCTTTCCATCGAACCCTGTATACTCGACAATACTCGTCGTCTACGCTAACCGAAATTATATGTTTCAAGATGAACGCCTATTCGTACTAACAGTGAAAGACAAAAAAAGTAGGCAACAATATAGAGAGGATCGATAACTTCCCTAATGACATCATACGCACTAAAAAATGGTAATGATTTTATGACATAAATCGAAGGTTTAGAGCTGGTAGTATGGAGAACTGTTAAAAAAAGAAACTGACTAAAACTGGATGCAAATGGAGAAATAATGGGTTGTTTTGTTATGGATAGAAAGCGGACGAGTTGCACCGCAGCATGCCCGCTCGGTTCGAACAGCGGAGCTAGCGGGAAAGTGGATGTGAAAGCGAACCTAATAGACTCTCAAGCCCTATATCAGAAGCTTAAGTTGTTGAAAGCTTCAAGAACTAGGCAAAGTGACCGTACTCGAACAAGGGGTGAGCGGAATAAAAAATTCGGAAATTGGTTTTCGGTATATAATTTATTTTTTTCTTGTTTCGAGAATCAGACGCGAAACGCCTGAAAATGCGCTGAAATGCGGTAATTGAAACACGAAAGGCGAACATTTTCAGAATTCATCAGATGTTTTTCCCCGTCCCATATGACCCAATATTTTCGCTTTCCGCTGCGATTTCTGCGGTTTTAGAAATGAGGAACACGGAATGTAATAAAAAAACCTGCGAATTTCGGAACGCGAAACGCGGCGATTCCGCTCATACCTAAATCGAAGAATCAATCTGGACGAGTTTGTAGTTAGGGGTGGGGTCGTATGCGAGGGGTCCACAAAATTTTCGGACCCGGTTTTGCTCAAATTTAGTAGTCGTGACTCGACGCTTCGAAAGGCGTGATCGTTTTAGTGGAAGTTATACGACCACAGTAACGTCGGGATGTTGATAGAAATCACACCGCGGTGGGAAAAAGAAGCTGGCACAAGTGACGCGCGCGACGGGAAACATCTGCGTTCACGTCGTCGTTGGGGCGCGTTAACCGTGGGCCCCTTGAGAAAAAAACTAGTTGACGCTCAATCTACTGAGGGTTAGGAGAGTAAGAGAAGAAACAATTTTAAGGGTGGTGGCCATCGTGTATCAAAACCCCTGAGGAGGCGGGAGAAACGGGGAAGGAGCGAGGTTTCTGATTGGACGTAACACGGGGCTGGTCTGTGTGCATCCAATCGGGAACCTCGCTCCTCCCCCTTTCTCCCGCCTCCTCGGGGGTGTTGATACACGATGGCCACCACCCGAATTTTGAATTTCAAATATTCACTCAATGTACCTGAGTGGATCAAAAACAATCGAAAAGTTCAACTTTTGATTTGGCAGGAAATGGAACAATTTTCGCTCAAACCTCGCCCGTGGTGTTTATTTGGAGAGCTGAACATGAATATGAGGTCTGATTCAGGTTCCATGGAATTTCGCGGTAGGTTATAGTTGATGAATGGCATATTACGTGCCATAGCCTACCGTAGCCTTCCGAAAAAAATTGAAACGGTCTCACATTCGTGCTCAGCCCTCCAAATAACACGCTGGACAAAAACTGGACTGAAAATCTTTCCGTATCTAGAATCCAAAATAGTAAAGTTTTTTGGATGCTTCTGATCTACCGAATTGTATTTAGTGAAATGTTCAAGCCTCAAACTGCTTATTTTTATCTCTTCCACAACAGTCAATGAACCATTTTCCGAAACACCAGCTTGAGTCCGAGGTGGTTCTCAGTTACATATAGTTAGGCCCGTGGCTTACCTCCTCAAGAAAAATATATTTAAATCTTACCCGCGGCTGGAGCGGCGGTCGAGTGCTCCGACCCGCCAAAAGACTCAGGCCGACGGGTCCTCTCCGAAGAGCGGAGCTAATAAGCTTACCATACCGCCAGCCGCCGGTAAGATTTAAACCGCCCGTGCGAGCCGCAGAAAAATTTAACTGATTTTTTTTTCTGAGGAGCCAAGCCACGGACCTAATAGTAGTTTGTGAATGAGCGAGAAAGGCATTGCCAGAGAACCGCGAGCAATTTATTCGTTTACTTCTCTTCAGAACTTCTACTTGGAAACCAACACTCTGAAGGATCAAATTTTCCCCACATTTTTTCCTTTTCAAGAATGTCAAAAATGTGACAATCTCATCTGACGCGGTTGATAAAAACTGCCCTGGAAACTTCGGAAAACATTTTCACATAGAAGCACCAATTCATGTTCGGAAGAATAACCTTCATGAATCGAAGGAAGACAACAGCCTTCGTCTGCCTGTGAGACCCTCTTTAAAAGGCTTTTTACTGTGTTTTCCCTAAGAAAAAGTAGCAAGGTTCTCCGGACTTGAAGAAGAAGATGATGCTGTCAAAACGAAATACATAGTAGAACATCAGCCATCAAAAAAGGACTCTTAGCATTTTATTTCAAACCATAAGTAATCGATAACTCATCGCTAACATCACGAAATCGGCCGTCCCGGTTGCATAGCGATTTTTTAGGTCGAGTTATGTCATTGTCAATGGGCTCAAGTGGTTGAGATATTTCGTCTCCGCCCGCACTTCGTTCTTGAATGGTCTGTTACGTTCAGCATTACTGGCCATGGCTGTCTAAAGTTAACCCACTCAAACGGCGGAACCCATCACAAGGTTTACTGATATAGAGCAGTTCTATCATTTGAACAAGGAGCCACCTTCATAAGGACTTCAACGACTCCCCAAAACCGCTGTTATGAAACCGATTCAATGGGTTGAAAATATGAGACCACGTGGAAGCTTCCTTGGTTTCTTTTCAACTAAATGAGATTGCACCAGCCAGCAAGTTGTTTCTGAAGTGTGGGGAGGCGTTTTCTAAAAGATCCGCTAAGAACGACAAATTTGGGAGGAAGTTAGAAATTTTGCAACAGGCTGGATAAGCTTAGATGTGGCTTTTGGTTATTACATATGTAACACAACCTCACGAGAAAGAAATGCAATTTTTGGCATCGAAAACCTTCACAACAATAAAAATTTTATTGGTGGACAAATTCAGATGAGGAACTCATCTACAAGTTAATGGTGAGGAAAGAAAAAAACATTCAAAGTAGATATTCTAAAAATTTACTGTTATAGGAGCATAAAAAATCGAAAAAAAAGTGAAAAAAGTCTAAAAATTCTAAATTGTTGAAAAATTTTGGTTCTCAAGGAGATAATGAGCAGCTTTAAAAATTTCTGACACCGTTGAGGATAGCAGATTGGCCGGCGCCTGAAGTATGTGATGTCGCGGACCCTGCCTTTAAAGCAGGGTGCGCGAAATTTTCTTCAAAAGCGAAAAAAAAACCGAAAAGCAAATTTTTTTTCAGTCAAAATTTTGTAGAATGCTTACCCACACAATGTTACGTTGCAAAAGTACACTTTTTTCAATTTTTCGGTTTTTTTTTTCGGAAGATCAATACTGAAAAAAAACCGAAAATTTTTCGAAAAACGGTCGTAGTCCGGATGACCCATCTGCACCAAAATTTTGGTCTCGAAACGAGAATCTTCATTTTTCGATTTCGAGTTTTCGAGAATTTTTTTGCACATCCATGCTTTAAAGGCACTGTTGGCGACAGAACAATACCCATTTGTAGAGTAGATGAGGTTCGGGCTTTTTTAAGGAAAGTGAGGTAAGAAGAACGACAAAGCGGTCCGAAAGTGGATGAACATTGCGTGGTTCGGCTGATCCATTGGAGCAGCCCACTCACATCGTGAAAGAGTTGTCCATCCAAAGGAGAAATTGCCGTGGGGTTGAGCTATTTTTATCTCGAGGGCCCCAAACATCCGAGACCGGATTCGTCAATTATTATACCTCGGGTATGATGGCGATTCAGGGTATAATCTTCCGCATTCCCTAGGAAAGTGAGGATGTTTATACCCTGCTAGGCCCTTTACCCGGAGTATAACCGTTGGAGAATCTTTTCTCCGAACTAACGCATCAGAACCTTTTTCTTTTTAAGAATTTCTGGTAAAAAATAAACGGATGTCACAAGCATAAGAAATTTGAACCTTAGATCTCTTACGTTTCAAAATCGTCTGCACCAAACCCGTCGAAATAGGTTTGGGGCGGCATCTGAATGTTTGAGTGGGTTTCCAAACACTTTTTTCTCCAAGTATTTATGGTTTGTGAGGCACCTCCGCTACTGACCCCTACTTCGTGGGCCTACCTACGCGAAAACATTGATAAGCAAGATAGGATTAATAGTTGTGAGGACTGTCTTTAATGCAACTCAAGGATGACCTCAGTTTTTTCCGTTGTCAACCTCCAGTTGGCATAGGTTACCTACCCTCTACATCCCTATGGGTTTGAAAGATCCCCTCAGAGCGACTCGCTGTCACCGCCATTCCAATGGCGTTTCTCGCGTTTTTACAGCTGGCATCGCCTGATTGCGGTCGGGGCTTTTTCGATAGCCCTGGCTGGTGCGGTTTGACCCAGCCGCGGCGGAACGGACGGACGACAGGGTGGTGAGGTGTTCAATTACAAATCCCCTCGGTACCGAAATCGAAACCCGTCATCGAACTGATGACTGGGTGAAACGAGGGAAGAAAGGTGAGTGGAGACCGTGACGGGGAGCAGACTGAGTAATAATAGGGTTAGTAAAATGAAAGGTGAGGTGAAGATTGCCGTTTTACCTGGGGCACAGGTAAGAACGGCCTTGATTTGGCACTGGCAGTGACGAGTAGGTGGAGAGGTTTGAGGTTGAGGTGAAGATGGAGGAGGAGGCTGGCTCATTGGAATGTATTGAGGGTAACCCGCTGTTTTCGGATTAGCAACCGAAGCACTGGCGAACTGCGCGCAAGGCGGAAAAGTGGCGGGTAAATGGTTGGGTTCGTGTAATTGAGGGGTATTTTGGAGAAAAAACGCAGAGAAAAAATAGGTTGTTCCCTAGGAAAAAACGTAATGCAAGATATTGTCATAGCCGAGTTTTCGAGAATGTAGTCCATAAAAAGAGGAATAAAAAAGAGATTAGATTGATGAGAAGAGAAAAAATAGAAAGCACAGCAAAGAAAAGAGTGGAAATATGCAAGCAGAAACAAAGAGGATGTGAGGGAGAGGGAGGAGACCTGTCACAGATTGTATTGAGGGTAACCCGCTGTTTTCGGATTAGCGCCAGATGAGACGATCCATCCGACCCGAAAAGTCGGGTAAACGGTTGACTTTTAGTAGGGAGGACATTCAAGAGCGAATGAATGGGATGGAAGAGGAGGAAAGGAAAGAACAGAAGTTTTCATATACTAATCGAAGAAAAACAAAGGCAAGATTCATAGAAGAGCATTTTTTTAGGCCATTGTGAACTCCATGAAGAAAACTTGGACTGAAACTGCTTCTACATTTTCAGCTCCTATGGAATGCAAAACTTTACCAAACGTGATGAAACCTCACTGAACATCAAAATTCGAGTTCTATTTAGATATATATGTACTACTAACAGCGATGTTGAGCAAGTTTCAGTATGCCACCTTGACCTGAGAATTGGGACACCTCCACTGGGATATAATGATTCTCATTTCTCATTTCCAAGCCCACGCTAAACAATTTTGAGACATTTTCGTTTTTTTATTGAAATTCATTCGAAGGGATCTTTAACACAGGTCCCAAACCTAACGCTCCCTTCTGTTTCTTCGAATTGCTGTTGAGCGGAATTCCGATTTGTCAAGTTTTGATGGTTTTCGCCGCAAAACTACCAAAACTTCAGAAAAATGTCCGTTTATTTCTGCACCGATGTTTCCTATAGAACGGGTGCGCCAGAACAAACCGCCTGAATCCAAGATCCAATTCCACTCGGGCGGCAAACAAATTATGCCCTCAGCGTGATAGCGACAACCGTTTTCCGATTTTAATATCATTTTATTTACAGAGGTTATGTTCAGGCTGAACAATCGTTTGTACAGGAGACCTCATTTGGGTTTTCAGTCTCGATACCGCATTCAGGCCCAGTTGAGATCCAGGAAACATGTTCGGAGCCATAAGATGAGCACTCTTAAAGTTAGCAGTTTTCAAATTGGTCCTGGGCATGGAAACGCGCCCTGTTGCTCGCACGCAGTTTTGGTTTTTGAGATTTCTGTCTTGAAACACTATGCTGGCAGATGCTGGAGGGGATATGGTCTAATAGTGAAGCGAAACGGGCCAGACACCGATAAAAACGGCCGCAAAGTGAAAATTTCGTAAGCCCAGTACGCCCGCTAAGCCCGCCCATTCCTTCGTTATGACAAGCTTGTGGCGCCGCGGACGTTTTCAATGGCAAAACATGTACGTACGCTAGAAACCGTTATTTTAGCTTGTTCTGAGCGTTTTTCATAGCTGTTTCTTTACTATTCGTTAACTCTTGACCACATAACCCCATTTCTGAGTCGAACTCAAATGTGAAATTCATCGTGAGTACTGCCCTCAATGAATGAAGAATGCGTGTCGCGTCGTGTCGTGTCGCGTCCAACTTTGAAGCTTGTCTAAGGATTGGGAACTGACTCAAACCCTGAGGAAAACGCGACGTAAGTGTCGAAATTACGGGATGTTCCTGTATTGGACTGGGAGTGGACGAGTTACACTGCAGCATACTCGCTCGGTTGAAATAGCGAAGCTAGCGGCAGAACGATAGAAGTAGCGAGGCCAGCAGACTCTAACGGTCTGCTTTAGAAAGCTTTCTTTATTGGCAGCATCAAATACTAGACAAAGTGACCGTGTTCGTGCAATCAATCTGGACGCGTTTGTATTGATGGGCGGGAGCTTTGTGAGAAATGGGTATAGACTGCATGTTTAGCCGGCTAAACTAAGCTCAGATATAGTAATATTGACCCGTTTTCAACGCTTGCGACGGGTAAGCGTTCTACAAGACGCCTCTACGACCCCATTGACGTCGCTATATCAATCACCTTGCCAGCGTGAGTGATGCCTTGGAGAGAGGACGACCGCCCACTCTAACACATACATATCCTCTGTTTCAGAGTAAGATTCAATTCGCTGCTTTGCTTGCTTGCGCGGAGCGAGGGCAGAGACATCGAGAAAGTGTGGGAGAAGCAGACGCAGCATACGCGCGCGCACGCACGCGATTGAGAGGAATAGATTTTACTCTCAAATATAGAAGACATGCAATCCTTTCGCTGATTTCAGGCTAGCGATTGGAAGGGAAGTTATCATTCGCGACGACCCACGCGGCGTTTGCTACACCACTTGTCAGCAATGTTTCGATCGCGAACCACGATTTACCGCCGCAGCCCCGTTTATTCACTAGACTGGAGTTTATGAGGCGACCGCAGACCCGATCCACCAATAATAACCCTGAGCCTGGCCCAGCCTTTCAGCGCTGAAAGAAGCAGAAAGAGAAGAAATAGGAGAACAAACTCTGGGTGAGAAGGATGGAATTATTCTGACATTAGAAAAGACAGAAAGAGGGAGCAGGTAGCAAGTTTCGTAGTGAAAGGCTAGAGTAAACAGTGATCTGACTGACGCAAGGATGGTATAGCAATGCAATTACAAGAAAAATAACAAAAAAACGAAGCGAAATTCGAAACGAAACTGATATATGTATAAAAGTCGCAGAAGTAAAAAAAGAAGGAATCGAGAAGGGTTACTGAGGAAACAGTCTCACTTAACACCAAAAATTTTTTCTTTGAGTGACGAACCCGGCCCTATTCGACGAAGTCGCATCATACTAGTTCCTGGCAAGTGAAAAATTTCAACTTCTGGAAAACCAACTTATAGGTATAGGTGTCTAATGGATACATCCTATCTCTGCCTTTCCAGAGTCTTTAAACAGTTAATCTATGAGAATATTTCTGTTCACCGATCTAATAGTGAAAGTATTACCGAGGGTAAGTACAACGTAGGCCGACTCTAGACTGGTTGGGTTCCTCCTTCAGAACCCATCTGCTCGAAGGCAGGCTTGCGTCGATACGTTTATGGAGGGCATCTCGCGCACTGTTGGTCGGATTAGTGACGCCAGTATGACAAACGCGATGAATAGACCCCGGGTAAAGGTATTACTCATCACATAAAAAGAAGAGGAAGAGGAAGGGAGAACGTAGAGGACAAAAACCTCTAACTCGCATACACTCAGTATCAGTCCGATCTAGGTTCTACACTTTTTTGAGGGATTTGATTTTCTCAATCTATAAATTTTTGAAGCATCAAGTTAAATTTTGTGAAAAAAAGTTTGGGCCGAGATCAGCAGAAGGGATCGGTATGGAAAAGGTGGACCCCTTCGAACCCGAATGTGATGACTAGCCACTAGTCTGATGGGAAAAGTGTTGCTTTGGTTGGCAAAGGGCACTGATACCATGTAGATAAGGGGCACCACGATGGCCCAAGTACTCGTCTCGTGGAAGACAGAACGACACTGCAGTCAAGATAACTCTCACCCCAACCACCATTTTCCTTGCACACACAGGTAGACTGCGATAACCCACTCGTGAAGAAACCACTTCTAGAGAGGGAAAACGATTCTGTCCACACCCACCAAGGGGCCCAAAAGATGCGATTCCTCCTGAACCTGAGGGGATTTTCGACACCTCATCTTTCAACCGAATTTCTTTGCTAAATTCTTTCTCTCCATATAAAGGATATGAAATTCAATGGTAGCAAAGAACATAATAGAAAAGACCCAATCTTTTCGCATGGAAGCGAACAGAAATTACGCAGCGTTGGAAATAAACAAAGAAAGAACGAAATATCGGCACGGAGCCTTCACAAGCTCTGGACGACGTCTGCCACAAAAACGTTCGCATGCACAAAACCGCCCAACTTTTATACAAAAACGGGGTTTTCGAACGTGCAAAGCAGCACAACTCGCCTCAATGTGGTCCGATTCCGAATTTGAGACCATTTTTAAGCTCCTGCATCGAGGTCAACAAATTGTGTAACAAAATATAGATCTTACTTCAGAAGTTTACCGGAGATCGCATATTCGCCACTTAAAATCCCTTACTATGTATTTAATGTCCGTCCGAAAAAAGACTGTCTGCCCACGCGGTCGGCGTGCGTGTCGAGTGGCTGTCGCAAAAACTTTTTCGGATTGGAAATTGATAACGAGAGCTATTTGACCAATAATTAAAGGCGAGTAATATCCCAATCAACTGTTTGCAGCCATAGGGAGAAACGGTACGAAATATATTGCCTTTGTGACGACCGCTTCACACGCACGCCGGCCGCGTGGGCGTACATTCCCATTCGTACAGACTTCCGTGCCGTGATCGATGGAAATAACAGAAAGAGATACACATTTCCCGACAAAGCTGCGAAGCTGGTTACACTACTTTCACATAGAGGCCTTTCGCCAAATTTAGGCCAGCGAATGAATGAGGCGCGGTGATTGCGGTGGGCCGTGAGGCGTTCGCGACCCCACCGGCCAGTGGGGTTTTAATCGCACGCGACGATCCACCGCCACAGCCCCGTCCATTCGCTAAATTGAACAACGAACACACCCTATTACTATTACAGCATTCGCTTCACTGAAAGAAACAGCGAAAATCCCTCGAAAAATTTAGTTCGTCCAATTTGTTTCTAGTTCTGGCAATGCGTCGCTTCGAGCGCCCAAAAAACTCCACAAAACGCGTTTTTCTGCAATAATTTGCGTAGTGTGTTGAGGTATCTGGTTTCGATTAACATTCGGTTAGCCTTTATTGTATCATTCAATAAATATTTCTCAGAATTAATCTTCCATCGAACGTCCCACTGCAGTCACTGTTTTAGAGACAGTATACTGCCCATATCGGAGCGAAATTTAGGTCCGTAGCTCTGAACAACAGCTGTTGTGACAGGCAGTGTAGGCCAAGTCGTGCTGGCAAAACGGGTCGCGGTGCGACTATCTTCGAGCTGCGCTCTGCAACAGCCTCAGATAATAGCCGCATTCAATGCGTGTCGAATATGCATTCAACTCGAGTGACCACACCCATCCAAAGGTTCGACCGCAGTGGCACGTGCTCCAAACAGCAGCACGTGCTGCAAAATTTGAACGCAGTAGCACGCGCTGCAGATTTTAATCGCAGGACGTGATGCAGGATAGCCCTCCGCTATCAGCACACCGACAGGTGACGCAGCCGGCATACCGACGTGAAACTCCCCCAGCTCGCCGAGCACCTTCTGGGACCGCCAGAGGTTCGACGGAGTCTCGAGCGGCTGGGCGGACGAGGTGCCGCATACTTGAATAACTGAACCGGTAACGGTGCCAACCTCTGAGCACCGTCTCAAGATTGCGTCGTGTGCTTTCCTTTTTTTTTGAAAATCGTCTTTTCATCGAGTTCAATGGGGACCATTGACGTTTTATTGACGTTTTATTTATGGGGCACGTGCTGAATTTTGAAACACAATAGGAGCACCTGCTCACCTGGCAGCACGTTCCCTGATTGTATTCAAAACCGCCTTGTGTTCGAATGAATGCATGTTGGACATGCATAGAATGCGGCGATTGTCTGAGAACGGTTGTTCCCAAGTGCGGACCGGGATTTCACTCCGATGCGAACAGTGCACAACGGAAATCATTTATGAGTTCATGGCAACGGAATTTATTTTATTTTATTTATTTCATGTATTATGGAAATTTGACTGTATATTGTAAAACCTAGGTGCTGGGTTCTAAACGAGAGACAGCGAAGCAACTTTTGAAATGAGAAGGGTCCAGGCAATAAGAGGGCTAGCCCTACATATCGTCTTTTCGCGACCCCTGGAGCCATACTTTCCACGACAGGTGACGAGAAGCAATGTTTATCATCCATATTTTTCTCTCTTTAGATCGATAATATATCCACATATATAATTGAAACTTATTTCTTGAAAAAAAAACTTACTAGTCCTGGTGTCTTGCTAGGTCCAAGTGCGTATCAGCGGTGAGAAGTTTTGCACTTCTTTTGGTTTTTCAAATAAAGCTGAACTGTTCATAGGTCTAATTTTATTTTTAATTCTTCTCATCAATCAGTTTCCCGTGTTATGGTTCTTGACGTTTTTTCAGTTGTTTGGCGCACCCTGAGTGCAATAAACAAATGAATAAATAAATAAATAAATAAATAAAAAAATAAATAAATAAATAAATGAGTAAATAAATGAGTAAATGAATGAATAAATAAATTAATGAATAAATGAATGAATAAATAAATAAATAAATAAATAAATAAATAAACAACTGAATAAATAAATGAATAAATGAATAAAGAAATAAATAAATGAATAAATAAATAAATAAATAAATAAATGAATAAATAATTAAATATGGACAGAAAATCGGAACATGGCCCCCACATTGTGTTACCAGTCGCGGAACTATGAATAGACCGGCTGCGAAAATTGCACCGCAATTATTAGAATAAAGGGCAGGCACGAAGCCGCGTAGCCGCCCTCTATCCCACAGCGTGGCGGCTCGACTTTTGCCACTCGATTATGGAGAGGCTTTATGGTTTATACCTTGGGCTGAGTGCGTGCTTCCCGCGACGCGTGACAGTAACATTGCGCAGCAGACATATCGATTTTCGATCAACATAAAATCCAAACACTATGTCACGCAGCTCGTCACCGAGAGCATGCACTAGTCCTCAGTGCATACTTACCGCCACGCGCAACTGCGTTAGTACACGCAATTAATTTCGTTCCAATAGAATGAGAACAGAGGTTCAAAGAACAGAAAAGGACCAAATGCTTAGAATAGGCTAAAAACTAATAATTTCGAAATAGGTTCAAGGGAAGTGTTGACGATAAAAAACCGTATTGTAGTTTTCTATGTTTTTGAGTGCGCAAGTTCACGAAGTAGAGGATAATAGGGGAAAATCCCCATAAAAATTTCGAATATCGTAGAAAAAACTTTGAAAAAAATCTTCTCAAATATTTTTGAGCCTGTTATTTGTGATTTGCGCTCTGCGGACAAAACGTCAAGCCAAACGTTGGAAATGGTTTTGATCTTCAAAATTCTTAGGTAAGTGACTTGATTTTCTGTTGCGTATACAAAAACTCATTAAAAATGATATGGTTAAATGCCCGTGTGTGCATATTAGAATTTTTTGGAATAAAGAGCGTTCGAAAATTCGGCAGCTATTCCATTGGTGAAACGAATGACGAACAACTGCTATAGGCCGTGGGCGGGATGATCCAATGGGTCGGCTGGTGTACGAGAGTTTCACCCCATTCCTAGCGGTTTTTAGTCGTACTTCCATTCTTACTCTTCTCAGGGGGACCCCAAGCTTACGTTCCTGCAAAAAAAGGGCAATTTTTTCATCGTGAACACTGCCTGTAAGGTGAAGGGCCAACGGCTACCTTGTCAAGTTGAACTACGTGAAATTCCGAAGGAACCCGACTGCACCCAGAAAAATCTGCACAAATCGTATTATCAGGATGGACATTGCTGCCGACCAGGGATGAGCGGAAATTTTTTTCTGAACTTCGGAAATCGGAAGGACCTTCTCAATTTCGGAAATCGGAATTCAGAAATCGGAACGCCAAAAACAATCGGAATTCGGAAACCGGAAATACGTTCAGTAAAATTCTTAACTCTCCCCTGGTGACTGTGCGTACCAGAAAAACTTGAACTTATCCTTCTTAACTGAAAATTTTTATGCAAACACAATTAACTCTGGCTCTGTGAAAAAAAAACAGACGTCGAATTCGAATTCAGCGCCCGAAATAATCCCCTGGGGTTTAGCCAGGAGAAGTGTAAAAATTTCTTATCTCGTGAATATTTCCGATTTCTTCCGCATTTTCAGGCTTTTTTCGGAAATCGGAATTCGGGAATCGGAAGGCCTAAAACCATCGAAAATCGGAAATCGGAATTCCACTCATCCCTGCTACCGACCAATCGGCAACTGAGGTAAAATGCATCCTGCGTGCTGGAAACCTTTTTCAATTTTTCGTAAGACTATCTGAAAAAGGCTCCGGGGTCCAAGGCAAGTAAAGCTCATAGTAACTTTTTTCGAGCTAGAGTTACATTGTGCAATGCAGAATTGTGAGCATATTCGCTGCTTTCTCCTTTTCGCCGGCCCTGGCTCACTCTGTCAGCCTTTTCAGTCCTTTATGTGGTAGTGACAAAATTGCAGGCTCCAAAATGTAACGCGAGTGGTCGCGTGGCGGCAATCATTGACAACAACGCGAGCGAGAGGACGCGCTCAGCTGGTTAGAAGCTACATATAACGCCCTGTTCGTTTGGAAAAACGGCATTCGCCGTTTCTCCACTCCTTACCAGAGGAAAAACGCCCACTTCTTTAATGAATAGCTTACAATCTTTGTTCTTTCCTAATGAAATTTTATCCATTTTCTTTCGAATGATCCTATATCCGAAGCTCGTTTTGATATTAGAACTTTTTGGAGCCAATATCCGATTTACACGGTGATCAGATCACAGGATATCCGCATATATCCGGCGATCGAGTTTGTCCGCAGATTTGGTCATATCAAAAAACGTATCCAACGAGATTTTCTTTTTGGCAAAATTCTTCTCTACAGGACGGATTTTTTAGAAAACAGTCTCGAAGATTAAAAATGCCTCTTCCTCCTAAAAGCGAACTTTTCATTTAACATTAGTCTAGATAAGAACAAACCTTCAACTTTTCTTTGATAATTGTCGGCGGAATTCGAATAACTATACCATATAGTAAACACCGAAGTAGGTCAGAAGCAATATGTGTGAGTAAGCAAGTAAAAAGGCGAGATAGACGCGCAATTGTAGCAGTTTTCCGCGTGTGATTTGAACTCGAGATAATGTCCGTGAATGGCGATGTTCGCGGGAATGTGAACGAGACTACTTGAGAGGGGGCCCGATTTGAAGATGAAGAAGAAGCCGGTCGTGTACAGAATAATCTGAAGAATCGCACCCAGCCGTACATGTGTGGAGCGCTCTCAAGTGGTCAGCGGCGCTTCAGGACGAGTTATCCCTCCCGGAGTTATGATCGATTCCGGTGACGCTCCTTTTCTCGACGATGATCATCTCAAAATCATGTCAATTCGGACAGATGAATTAGCCGGTCTGAGAATTCAAGTGGACAAGCTGACTGTTGTTTGGTTAATTGGCCAGTGACAGAAGTTGACAAAGGGATGGGGCTCACCACGAAATGAGGATGGGTGGCAGGTTTAGCGAAATTCGGATTACTGCATTACACAATGGTAACTGAACACTTGGAAAATTTCATTTGAACGCCGGGACCGCGTTTTCGAGAGCGATTCCATGATTTTTTCAGAGAGCGGGCACATTTCTGCGATACCTCGAACTGTGAAGAAGAGCGCATTTAGAACTAGACATAAGCATCCGACGCTAGCTTTCGAATGAATGAATGAGTCGAATATCAGAATCATGATATCGAGTATCCGATCGAGCGCATGATTAAGCAACTCGATTCTGAACTCTCAGCATCAGTGAAAACCGAATTTTCGAGAAATTTCGAAATAACTCGAGTACAGTAGTACACATTTTTTCGGTGGTTGAAAATTTAAATGTCGTGATCTGATTTTGACCAAATATTAAAAAAACCTAATTATTGAAAATCCCGAAAGAACTAAACAATTTGAAAAAACGAGGTGTTTGATTTTCAGTTTAAATCGTGATTGTAAAAACTGATAACCAAGCAGCCCGTATGATTCTCACTTCTCACCGATTCAAATGTAAAACGCGTGAATTGAAAATCCCGAATGATTCGAATATCTAATTACTCGAACAGTACCATTGTCCAAACGTTATTCGATCAATCGATGCCTTTATCGGAGTTAAACTCCGGTCCGCGGTCGCAGACAGCTGCTGCTACGACATGAAATGCAATCAAAATCGTGCTAGGACCACGAGGTCCCTGTACGATTACACTTCACGGCGATGGAAATAGACGGTGGTGCGGTTGCGTACCTTCCTTAGGCATACTGTAGCCATGGCTGGTTTAGTTTTAACAAGAGAAGGTCACTTGGAGAAAGTGGCCAGTTCGAACGCGATGCAAGTTTTTAGGGCAGATTTTGGTCTTTCTAGTTGTGTTACGTTTAGTACAGTCTTAAGCGGCAGGTTGCAGTATGCAGTATGACCTGCAGTAGGACCTTACCTTACCATGATCCAACAACATAGCCTGAAAACTGAAAAAGGACCCTATATTCATGTTTGGGCCCTAAGTAGCCTTTTTGGACGATGTTTGAGGGGCAAATGTTTTGTCGACCTGTGGGGCCCCATAGAGGGAGGGAGCCCTTGTGGGTTTTTGGGCGCCAGAAATCGAAAAAATTCTCTTGCCCGGTTTGTGTAGAAGGGTTATTCGGAGAGCTGAGAACGATTATAGGATCCATTTTCGGTTTTTAGAAAGTTTAGGTGGATGGCGCAATGACAATTAGCTATGGTAACCTTTCGGTTCTTGACTTTGATCAAAAGGGAAGGATGACTTTCGGATAAATCCTGGATGTCAATCATGCCAAACTTTTCTCGTCCTCTTGGAAGTTCCCAAGGATCGAAGTCGATCAAAAAAAGAATAAAGATGAACATCTCAGGAATTTCCATACAAACTGAAAGGGTACTCATTACATTTGGCGGAATGGTTATCGGTTTTTAACATATTTTCGCAGATCATCAAAAGTCTCAAGAAACAATAGTAAAGTAACGGCTCCGTAGTTTCGACATGCGTTTTCGCTCTCTAAGTCGTTAAAACTCGTTTCTTTTTCCAAAAGCATAAAAAATTTGGAGAGTTACAAGTGATATCGGTGAAAAAAATGTGTCGCACTATCCGTATCAGACACCACAATGCGCATTGATTTTCGTCAGTATCACTTCTCAATTCGCTGCAGAATATAAGATGGTGCTGTTACAAATAGAGGGAAAATTGCTCAAACGGGCTTAACTCAAAAATACAAAAACTGAAAAAAAACATAAAAATTGAAAAAAAGGTTAGAGAGAAAATCGAGTGACGTGAAGAGAGCCATCAACACGCATGTACAACTTAATAGATGAACCTACAGCTGTGTGCATACTACACGATTTGTTAAAATTTCTAACAACATCATTGCTCACCCCTCCGGATTAAAACCCACTAGTAGAAGGCTGAAAGATATGAGCAGCGTGAGGTTGGAGTATTTCACTCAACGGTCAAACACTTGGGTTATCTCGGGCCGGCTGTTTGCGCGCTCTACAACCGAAGCATTTCCCGTCTGGGTGGAAAGCTATTCAGATCAACAGGGATATCTACACTAACATTGGTAAGAAATTTTATAGAGTTTTCACTTTGTACAAATATTAACCTTCTGGATCTACATGTCGTAGTTTTCGATTAGGTCGGACCATAGAAGCCTTGCCCAAATTTTTACTGGATACTCGAATAATTAAAGCTGGTTTCATTGACAGGAGGAAGAGTGAATACACACATTTTCACCAAGGCTGCATTTGATAGTATGTGCCAGAGGGGAAAAACCAGCAGTAGATAGAATTCATGAAAAAAATATTGAAAAAGGTACTGCAGTTGCTGAAGTAGCGAAAACAAATGTGGTGAGTTGAGTTGGAGCAGTAGAGCCTGCCAGTGAAGACCCTGAGTTTAATGAAGGGAAGCCTGTGGAATACAGAGCTGCCATACGGTTGGATTACCCGAGTGAAGCCTCATCGAATTCAATGATGAGTCGAGACTCACAGAGCAGGGTTAAGCTTCACCTCAGGATTATCCATAGAGAATGAAGCGTACAGAAATAGAGGGATCCCAGGAAACATATGTACCTTCCTCCTTATTAAATGAGGCCCTGAGTATTGGATATAAGAGTTCTTGACGACTACGTACCGTCATACATATCAATATACCCTTTGAGTTGCTTCATTAGAAAAAAAAATCAAAATGGTAGAACACATAGGAGAAAATTAAAACTATATTGTAGCCTGGAACACTCTTCACTTCACAAAAAAAAAGAAGAAAAAAAGTAGAAGTGCCGCACGATTCAAACATCAGGTACAGGACTTTTTTTTGTCCTAAATGTACATTAAAGACAGTGTTCACGATAAAGCAACCGTATTCTAGTTTTCTATGCTTTTGAGTACGGAATTTTACGAAGTGGATAATAAGGAAAAGCCTCCATGAAACTCTTGGATACGAAAAACTGTTTAAAAACCTATTAAACATTCCTACTGATATGTTTCGTGCACTGCGGACAAAACGTCACACCAAACGTCGCAAATGTTTTGAACTTCGAAAGTCTTAGGTGAGTGACTTCTTTGTTTACCGTGAAAAGAACTGTTAAAGAATAGGATGGGTTAATGCGCATTTTTGGATGTTAGAATCCTTCGCGACAAAGAATTTTCGAAAAATTCGGCCTCTGTCCCCTGGTGAAAGGAACTCAGGACAACTGTCACATGACGTGGGCGGGGTGACCAAATGGGTTGGCTGAGCCACGAGATTTTCACCCACTTGCTGGTCGTTTTGCGTTTTTGCGTCTTCCATACTAACTCTTCTTAGGGGAACCCAAAGCTTACATTTCCGCAAATAAAAAAACGGGCAGCTTCTACATCGTGAACACTGCCTTTAATAAGGTAAGAAAAGTTCTTCGGACTAAATCATAAAGATCCATATGCTAGCGGCAACTAGTGAAGTGCCAACCTCGCTAGGGTGCAGAATTAGCTAAAAATGTTCTCATCAATGAAATAAGTATGCAAAAGGCTCTACTCTTTTTTTTGCCGCGGTGGGACCCGAATTCCTCAAAAGTATGAACTAATGGGCGAAGCAACAGGAAGTCGGTGAAAGTTAATGATAAACCACTGTTCCAGAATGGAATGGATATTTGGAGAGAATGAAAAAAGTTGTCGAATCATTTGTGGAAGACTAGAGCATTGGATCCGAATTTAACAGCTGTGTCAGAAAAAAAAACGGCCAAAAAGCAAGCGAATTTTACAAAAATGAAATTGCTACCATACAGATCGATGAGTAGAAAAAAACGGACAGTTTCAGGTACGAGTGACGCACCCGATATGCGGTCGAGTGATCTGCTTTATCGAGTGCCGTCATAGGTTCATTTCATTTTTCGCTGTTAATTTGTTCATTATTCATTTTATTTTCCTTTCAGGACGAATTGTTTTAACTTCGAAATAGAGCACATAGTGTTGCGTTTTGAGAAAATCTACTCTTAGGCGATAGTTTGAAAATTACCGAACAAGAATCACCACGCGACTGATCTACACAACCAAATGGTTCTGCTTATTGCCTCACCTCCAGCCAGGACTTTTGAGGCATGTCCCATTGTTTTCATGGAAGACTTTTTCAGAGCCTAGTTCTGAGAAGTCAAAGAATAAACGATGTCATCATGAGTAGACCTCTTGCTTAGAGTACATAGATTCTCTGTCAATCTTCTTGCCGTTATCCAATCACGTCAGCCGCGCTTCTCTGCGCGTTCTATTGGGTCACGTCGAGGAAACGGGCGGAGAAACTCCTCCCAGCAAAAGATCTAAATGGATTACAGGTCGAAATATCTGGACTGAAAGGTGCTTGAAGGTAGCGTTCGCGCAGAAGCCGTTTCTTCATTTTATTTTGCGCAGGTAGTCCCGCGAGATGGTAGAAATAGCAAAAAGGCCTAACAAAACCCCCCAATTTTTGGAGAAGAGCTAGTTCGAAAATTCCGGAGTGTTCAACCTTCCGCCCGTTTCGCCTATCTTAGTGTGTTTGGTGTAGGATACAAACGTCGAAAATTTCAATGTAGGAAGGGGTTTTGCGTCCTAAACTTCTACGTAAGTTTTTTCTGTCTTTCTGCTGTCGAAACACCTCTAAAGTAAGAAATGAGGGGCTTCTAATACGACTTATTGACTGTTAGAATTTTTCAGGTGAAATAATAGCCAACACTGGGTTATTGCTCCTGTCGTAGCGCTTCTATGTATTCCTCATGCTAGGCGATCCATTCAAGACCCAACCTTCCGAACCCACAAACCCGTTTTCTTGCGACTCTAATGGAATGGGTAAGCAACATTGAGTCCTCATTATTTGCCAACTACATCGAATTGCTTTACACTCGAAACTGATAAGAAAAAACGAAAAATAGGTTTTTCGCGCGGACGCTGATTTTAAAACAGAGAAATATGACGGGACATAGCTTTTTCATGAAATCGCATTAAGCCTTTCCCCGGTATAAAGCTTGCAAAGTGCAGAATCTCGAGAAAAACAATCTGGATAGACGAATGCTACCCTGCCATGTACTCAGAATTATGCACATATGTATATAAAGTCTGTCCAAATGAGTCTGTCTGTCCCACTCTGTCGGCGTGCGTGTCGAGCTGCCGTCGCAAAAATTATTTTTTTCTGACGAGCTTTCTCTTAACTGCAAACAACTGACTGGGATATTATTCACCACTCGCCGATTGACCCTAAATGGACTCATGGGTTCTAAAAACGCCTTCGCGACGGCCGCGCGGCACGCACGCCGACCGCGTAGGCGGACAGTCTCGTTCAGAGGGACTATAACTACACAATGTGAGAGGATATTAAGCCCAACAAAGGCTGCACGCGCGATGGATTTTAATTCGATTCTCACTCCATTCTCCGCATCTACTTCTCCTTCTCATCTCGTCCACCGAACTTTCCACCTTCGAACGTGGACAACTTTCCTACATCTCATAACTCTTTTCGTATGCGGTTTAGGGCAATTTTAGATATACCGCCGTGATCAGAAATTCTCAGTTTTTCTTTGCTGAACCGTAAGCTCCACGTTATTCTGACTATAAAAACAGCCGTGAAAGGGAACGGCGAAAAATGGAGAGAAACTGTGTGGGAATCGCGTGGATCGGTTGGACCTCTCCATCAGCCCGCCTACCTAATAGAAGAGTTTTCAATCCGAAAGATTAGTTGTCGATGTGAATGCCTTTTATTTCGAAAAGTCCCGTCGCCAAAAATAATCAGTGGTCTCTTAGTTGATTAAGAATTTTTGAAGAGAAAAAAAAACAAAAGAATTCATTCACTAGAGAAATTTGAGGAACAAAACCATCTCCGACGCTGCGAATTCTGATGCAGCAAACGCTTAAAATTGCACGTAAGGGGCTTGTCAGTCGTAAGTGAATGTGTGAATGTGGGCCTTAACTCTTCTCCCATTAAAAAGTTTCCTCTGACTTGATGATCGAGTACACAGAATGGGAGGCGTCTAGGAGCAGTTCGGCAAATTCAATGCGACGCTGGCGGCGCCTAAGCGACCTTCCGTTGCGCTCGTCGTGTATACCTGCAGAACCGCTCCCAGGCTCTTCCCATTCTGTGCACTCTATGAAAAAGTCAGCAAAAGCATTGAAAAATAGGCTTGGCGTTTCGTCCGCGAACGCTGTCGCAAAGTTCACGTAGGTATTTATTTCCAGCTCCCCTGAATGCCCGAAATTGACGTGATATTATAAGAGGACTTCTTTTGACTGGTATGTATCCTCTCCGGAGAATATAAGCATATGAAGAGAATCGATGTTTTCAGCCGTTACGGGGTTGCGCTGTGCATTCGTTTTCGCAGTTGCGTAAAGAAACTTGAATGAATTGGGCGAACTGCTGGGGAGACCAGCAGTTCTCCCGATAAGGGCGAGGTCGTTGCGTCGCTGCGAGTTTCGGACGAGTTTCCCTAATCGTGATTATTACATTTGGAGCACGTTGTCGCACCCCCCCCCATTGCTTATTGACCTCCAGGCCGTAGATGGCCCTTCCTATCAACTGGTGTGTTCGTAATTTCTTCTATTCTCTGCATTATTTAGCCGTTGTTCAACCATTGGATACCATCGTGCCAAATACCAAATAGCGTACCATCGTGCGGGGAATAATTATCATAACGGAAAAGATCTTTATATAAAATTTGCTTATTGCTCGAATCGATATGAACTCTGTTCGGAACTGATTACGAAAAAACTAACAGGAATTTACGAAGAACGGCTAGAAAGACTTTAAGAAAAGGTCGTAATTCTTTGGGAGATCTGGAGTTTTCCCGGTAATGGTCTCGTTATTGTGATAGTCTTCAGGTCCACGCTAACGCGCTCCAATTGTAACGCCCTGAGTACTATTCAACGATGTTTTCCGCGCACACCTACCGCGCGCGACGGACTCGCCGCGTAGCTGCGGTACAACTGCAGTACACCCGTTGCATCATGTGACACGTGATACTCGTGCTGGCAGAAAGGTGGATCGTGCCGAAATCAAGTGGTTCCAGAACAGGGATCAGCGGAATTCCGATTTCCGATGGTTTTTGGCCTTCCGATTTCCGATTTCCGGAAAAAAGCCTAGAAGAGCGGAAAAAATCGGAAACATCCACGGAATCAGCCTTTTCTGTACACTTTACCTTACAAAACTCCTAGGGGGTTATTTTGGGCGCTGAACTCGAGGTTCGTCTTCACTTTTAGCAAAGCCAGGGTTGATAGTAAATTGGTTTTTAACTTGGGTTAACCACCACCTTCGAATGCGAATTCACCACCAACCTTACGCGAGTAAACCGCCAGGTTTGTGCGAGCTTACCAATCTTTCGATTCGAAAGGAGGACATCCACAACGCCGTAGAAAGCGTGCAGGACCCCAATAAGACCGTGCAAGATGTGCGCGGACGCCAGTAGAAGTGGGCAGCATCTGTGCCGGACATCAGTGGGAGAGTGCAGGACCCTAGTGGGAGTGTGCAGAATGTGAGCAGGACCCCAGTGGAAGTGTGCAGTGTGTGTGCAGGACTCGGGTTTGAGTGTGCAGGATGTGTGCCGGACCCCACTGGAAGTGTGCAGGGTGTGAGCAGGACTTCTCAGTAAAGTCCTACACGCTTTCCTCAACGTCCTGCGCACCTCCTGTGAAGTCCTGCACACATTCCCCGACGTCCTGCATACTCCCACTCAAGTCCTAAACGGAATGCTCGATCTCCTGCACACTCCCAGTGAAGTCTTGCAAACATTCCCCGACTCCTTGCACAGTCCCAGAAATGTCCTGCGCACATTCCATGACCCCTGCACAATCCCAGTGATCCCGCACACAATCTCCAGCTGCGTCAAAAGAGCATTAACATAAAAATTGTTCAATAAAGAAGGACAAGCCCAAGTTTTTTTTTGGTGGGCACAGTTAAGAAGGAAGGGTTAAGAAATTCGCTGAACCCATTTCCCATTTCCGATGGTTTTTGGCGTTCCGATTTCTGAAATTTCGAAGGTCGTTCCGATTTCCGATTTCCGCAAATCAAAAAAAAATTTCCGCTCATCCCTGTTCCAGCACGATTATGACGTGTCGAATGATGCAGCAGCCGTAGTCCGCAAATGTGGACCGGAATTGATCCCCGAGGACGACAGTATACTGCCTTTATTCGGGAGTGCACAAGCCCCCCTTTTCACCCGCACTCGTTGCTACAGTACTGCACCCCGACGTCGCGGTCTGTGGAATCCCTCTCCCATCCGTCCTCTCTTACCCCATGTGGCAGGCATCGACTTTTGCATGACCACCGTCCGATCATCCGCATGATCACAATCATGTTCAGGAAATGTGAATTTTTCAGTATTTTTCACCCTCGTCAGTCATTTCGTTATTAATTCGAATGTCATCGTGATGGGTAGTGAATAGATGAGCCGTCGATTCGAAACAGACAATTAATCTTCAGGAAGATGAACTTTTTTTTTATTAATGAGAACAAACGTTTTCTCAATTCCTTGGTGGACCGAATTGTCAATCCTTGGTTGTGTAAAGCTTCGAGTGAATCCTAATCTTTAGCCAATACGATGTCATTAAAATTAAAATCCAAACAACTGAAAACGGTGAAAATTTTGGAAAAAAACTCACCGGCCCTGGACATGATCCCCGATCATGCGGACGATCGGACGGTGGTCATACGAAGGTTGATGCCTGTCTCACGTGTTGGGAGAGACTGGATGAGAGAGGGCTACGACAGACCGCGCCGCCGTGGCGCAATACTGTAGAAGCGCCTGTGGGTGAAAAGGGGGGCTGTGCACTCCCGAATAAAGGCAGTATACATCTTTCCGAATAAAACTAACATACACTGGATCGGAATCAACGAACCAGTTGGAAAGACATTCAAAAGTGAACGAAAATCATTATCTTGTATCAGTCCAAAACCCGACACAATGGAAAAATTCAAACCGATTCATCCAAATTCTGTTACACAAAAAACATGTCTTCTAAACCGGTGATCCACAATCCGGTAATTCGAAAAGGCATCTTATCTCCGGTTTACTTACTTCGAAGTGAGTGAACGGCTGGTTGATCCTGGGAGTGAGTCGAATTCAATTACATAGTATGTTACGCTCCACGAAGGAACGCTCAATTCATTAGTACAAAATCGAAATAAAGGGGTTTTCGCCTATTCTTTTCTACAATTTAACCCTCACTACGAACAGGAATGATATTAAGCTAATGATATCAAGATGCTATCATATCCCTCTGATGATATATTGAGTAATTACCTTAAGATCAAACTAGGAGAACATAAATTTTCATTGTACATGTAAAATCCTCGAAGAACTTTCAGACATACTAATCCTAGCCAAGCGTTGCAAAGTCTATACAGTGGACACCCCAGGTTTTGACCACCGTTGAGCAGGAAGATGAAAAAGCGCTTTACTTGAAGTACGGAATGCGGAAGAAAGGATTTTTCTAGACAATGTGGTATGGGTTAGAACATGAGTATGAGTCAGGATGAGTGGCTGTCTGTGTTCGTATTTACCAATGCTTATGTGCTATTAGACACGTGTGTAATTGCAAAAGTTGGGTGTAAGTTGAAAGAACTGATTGCATCTGGGGGTTGAACGAACATCTGGACTGAGCGAAAAACCAGGCTGTGGCTGGCTGGAAACCCCGCAAACACGGAAAAGCCAGCGAGCCAGCACTAATCGAGATTATCATTAGAGGAGAAAAAGTGATATGATACTTATACAATCTGACCAGTTGCGACGGGACAGTCTGCAGGTGATAGAAAAGAAGAATCTCCCCTCACGGCTGCGATGAGTAAGTGCGAGCAGTGAGGGAGTGAGTGAGTGAAGAAGAGTTTAAACCGAAAAGTACCCGAGTTGAGTGGTCAGTTCACAGTCGAAGTGTAACGGAGGAGCCGACGGACGGATGGCCCGGCGGACATCCATTGAAACAAACGCGCAGCCGCGGAAATCACTCCCTCGTACACGTTGGACGGATGAAAAAAGCTGCAGAAAATAAAAAACACGCCGATTTAAAAAAAGCTCTATTCTAGACGGGGAGCCACCCATGATCCGTTGATAGAAATGAAGGAAAACTCTCATAAAAGATGCTAAATACTGCTATCAACCATTGTTGTATTGAAAACTCAAAATAAATATTTCAATGGATAGCGTTTCCAGTTTGTGGTTGACTTCATTTCTGTCATGGATCCTGTGTGCCCCCCCCGTCTAGAATAAATCCGAAAAAATATTCTTCATAAAATCAGTGTTGCAGTTTAGCACCACATATGGATCAGAATGACGGAACAATATGAGGCAAAAACAATGCGTCGAAATTCTGCCTTCATGTGTGGCCACGGATACCCGATGGCAGTACTCGTGGAGATCGCTTGTCACCTAGCTACCTACCCCTAGCATCCACAAAGTGCCTCCTTGCATCAAAAATTCCGGGCTGGAATCTTCATCGTTTTCAAATCATGGAAAATATACTCTTGAATGTCATGAAGGAACATAAATTGCTATGTGTGTTTTACTACATGTATCTTTGCTACTGTTAGTTGAAAGTGGAAGGAAACACTGAATTTGACAAAATGGATCCGTCAATAGATATGGTTGTATCCTCCATTTCCCCACTACTCAAAGGCGACTATTTGGACTGTAAATGATGATTCGGTTTGCCCTGAGTGGTCCTACATATCCTACGTACGAACAGATTCACAGCGCGGACGAGTTTACCCGCACTGCTAGTTTCTGCAAGCGCGCACTAATAGCGAAATATGCGCGAATCGATCAGGCTGTATGTGGTGGAGTTGCATGGCGATTTGCCATCGAAAACCAGCACAGGCGTTCTGTGCTTAAGAGAATCTTCACTTCGCGGCCGTTTTTATCGATTCCTAGCCCGTTTTCGCTGCTTTCTTGGACCCTATCCCCTCCAGCATCTGCCAGTGTAGCGTTTAACACTGAAAACTCAGGATTTATCGTGAACACTCGTCAAGACGACATTTTGGCAGCCTAATCTGAGACCTAATATCACACATCTCAGAAACTCGTTGAGTTTCTGATAGATGTGATATTAGGTCTCAGATTAGGCTGCCAAAATGTCGTCTTGACGAGTTCGACCGCAGATTCCTGTCGGGTCGAACCCCTTTCCGTTTTCGCCCCTCACTTATTCCAACTGAAACGACGTGGGGGAGAAATAAAATTTATTCTACCCCCCCCCCATATCTTCTCACTTTGGACTACGTGGAGGAACATTTCTAAAGGGTCCGATCCGACAGAAATCTGGGGATGAATCCCGCTCGGGCTGGGGTCGGACCCGGCGAATGTCTGAGATAGGACAACTCACAAGGGGAGTGTTTTTAGTGGGAAACGCATCTGCGAAAACGACCAGTATCGTTAGTATCTCTTCTGGCCCAATAGTGAAAATGCGCAGTATCCCGCCCCGAGCTGCAGGTTCGATCAAGTTATGAGCATTTTTCCAGCTGCGCGAAAAGGCAAGGGTACCTACCAGGGGTGTGCGTAATTGCGGTTTACGATTTACGATTTTACGATTTACGGTTTTTTTGAGTCTCGTAATTACGGTTTACGATTTACGACATTTTGGGCCGTAAATCGTGATCTTTCGTAAATAAAAATACATGAAATGGAAATAAATCACAAGACATCTCCAATTGACCTGCTCTAATCCCACCTTGCGTATACCAATGTTTTTGGTCAGGTGATGGGGCCAATCCAGGCGCACTATCCCATGATCATTCTTTGACGTGATTCTATCATTATAACGCGGGACACGCGGTTGGAGTTGGAGCCGCTGGATAACAGACCGCATTGCGCACTGCGCACTTCTCACAAGCTGCCGCCTACGACGTAAAGCAAACTAGTAGCACTCTTCACGAGAAGCTTCGTTTTCGAGTTTTTTAATGAATATCAACTGTCCTGATTCCTATAACTAAATTGATGACATGAAATCGAACGAAGCGGTCTAATCAATCAAAAAATTGCTTCCTAATATTGCTCCTGGCCCGCCTTTTGAGTAGATTACGGCTGCTTAGAGTCCACTAAAATCAATAAGAGGGGCGTTGGTTTTTTTACCCGAAAAGTTTGGAGCTAAAAATTGTTTCATCTAGTTAATTTTTCTTCGTTTGCAGGAAACGGACACTCAGAAAAGGCGCGAGTCCTAGTTTAAATGCTCATCTTCGCCCTTTCTCTGAAACTGTTAACTCTCACAAATGCGATCGTTTGGTGAAGCGCGTTGGCTATATTCCTTAACTATGGGGACCAAACTGCACAAAGCGGCGAAAATTAGAAAGCGGGTTTTTGTGCTTACGTTGTCTTTGATAATCTACGGTATCGTCATCATAAAGCTACGATTGTGCTAGTGATTTAGTGGATATAGGAAAAATAACTTGTACTGGGTGACCGATACTGTGCTTTAGATAATATAGAGTTGGGCCGTATCGAACTTATGCTTTGCGATCTCTATTCAAAGTTGGCGCAAGCTCGGTGCCATATTTTTGACGTACGTGCACCGAGTTTGAGCCAACCTTCAGTAGGGAACTCGAAGTACATAATGTACTATGGTTAGGTCTGTGGCTTGTTTTCTCAGGAAAAAACACTTAAATTCAAATCGCGACTGTCGCGGCGGTTTAGATCTCACCAGCGGCTGGCTAGTAATTGCCAGCCAGCCGCTGGTGAGATTTAAACCGCCGCGACAGCCGCGGTTTAAATTCAAATGTTTTTTTCTGAGGAAACAATCCACGGAGCTAACTTTACATATCAGTGCGATCCTCACCGATTTTATAATCGGTGTTGCCGTTCCGCTGGCAAATGGGAGTTCTCAAATTCGGCTGTTGAGAATCGCTCAAATATGGTCATTTTGGCTCGTTTTAACGCTTACAACGGCGTTAGCGTTTCGGGAAAGGCATTAAGAGTATAATTGTGTTCGTGTTGCCTAGCAGATTCGCGGAAAGCTGAATCGGACTTCCGGATTTCTCAAGATCTGGGGAAGAGTTTTGGAGTGAGCGTTGAGGGAAAGGAGACAAATACGGGTAAGACGGTCCCATCAGGCCAATGGTGTTTTTGCGACACGCGGTCGCGTCGCTCTGCACAGTGACAGCGACCGCTTCCCGTCCTCTTACCCTTTCGCATTCACAGTGCGCTGCACAGCGACAGGCTTCGGCACATTTGCGGTATGTTAGTCCTTCGCGACACGTCGCTGAGGCTCACGCGCGACAATTTTTCCTGCGAAATCCGATGCCGCTTCTCCCATGCGAGTCCAACCGCGGTGTGTGCTAGTTTTCATTCCAGTCGCTCATGACAGCGACAAAGTGAACCATACACCTTAAACATGGTTAGCTGTCGAATTGTTAACGCAACCTAATATGTATGTATGAACTAAGTACGTGAAACGGTGGACAGTAGGTAGTTTCTCTTGTTTCACCATAGTAATAATAATTTTAGTAGATATTGTTATTAGTTGCTGTTTACGATTTACGATTTACGGTAGTTTTGTCGTAATTACGGTTTACGATTTACGAAATTTGAAATTCCATTTACGCACACCCCTGGTACCCACCCATCAGGCATTTTTTTGGAGTTTCAAAAAATTTCCTCGGATTCAGCTCAAAAGCTATATGTAGGGGGTAATCGAGGGTGGTGAACTCTCTAGTCCATTTGTCGAAATTTTAAGGTTGTCATCTAGGGGGCAAAAGCCACCTTAGTATTTTGAAAATCGACAGACGGACGTTAAATTCGTATTCTCCTCCCCGAATAACCCCCGTATACAAATTTTGAGTAAAATCTGAGATTTTGACCAAACTACAGTATACCCACCGTAATCTACCGTAATTTACAAAAGTATCGATAAACGGACCCCAGATTCGTATTCACGCTCCAAATAATTTCCAGTAACAATTTGAGCAAGATCTACCGTAGCACTCCGTGAATCTCGAAAGTGGCGTTTTTCCCCCAAAATTTTCCCCTGTTGGGGAGCTTCGAACGAAGTTAGCCGAAAACTTGAGAAAATCGGCTAATAAACCACAGATTCGTGATAAGCGCCTCAAAAAACTACCCTGGGGGAATTTTGAGTCAAATCTGGTACATTTTTCTAAAGAAACGCCAAACCGAGAATCCGTATGAGTCCAAAACGCTGTCAGTCTGGACAAAGTATGAAAAAAGCGCATTGACTCAAATTTTGCTCAGGGGGGTAGTTTTTGGCGCTGAACACATATATGAGGTCCATTCCCGATTTTTCGAAAGATTAATGCCCTTTTTGGAGGGTACAAAAAGCAAAAAAACGACTTTTTATGCTTGTAACTATTTGGAAACTGCAGCTCGGGGCGGGATACTGCGCAGTTTTACTATTGCTCAGGAATTTCTGATAAAGTTACATGCGAATTGAGGACTCTAAACAAGTTACCTGCGACTTATCTGTATAGCTTTAAGCTACATGTGACCTTCAACAAGGTAAGTATGTATGTCGCGCGGTGCGGAATGACTTACACGTTACATAATGTGATGACGAGTAACCTGAATGTGTCACTTTCTATCCCATGTAGCTTTACTCGGGTCGGGCTGTTTCTTAGGGAGGTATACGACGCACATTCGAGGCAGGACTCTGATGTCGATAGCGTCCTAGGCTCAATTATCCAAGTTTGAAATACTTAGTCTCGCACACAGCCTGGAGGACGCTCCCAGCCGCTGGCGGCCCCTGGAATGCTCGGCGAGCATGCCGCGTGTCGGTGTGCTCACCGCACCGCGCGTCGGTGCCGGCCGCGTCGCGTGTTTACGTCAGGTAACATACAGCAACTTTGCAAGTTACTCGCAATGTTGTGTATTATTAGCGCGACTAACATCATACTTTAATCAAGAATTTGTCAAGTTACACGTAACATCGCTTCAAGTTACTTGTGAGCTTCAAGTAAGTTGCGTGAAGCCTTCATGCAACTTGCGTTAAAGTCTCAGGTAACTTTTTCAGAAATTCCTGAGTGAGCCACTAGAGATACTAACGATACTAGTCGTTTTGACAGATGCGTTTACCACTCTAAACACTTCCCTTGTCAGGGCAAACCGAATTATCTATTTATAATCCAGATAGTTGCCTTCGACTGGGAGGCAGCATGCAATCGATGAGTACCGATCATGCTGCGTTGCACGATCGGTTATCCTTCATTGCATGCCGCCGCGCCTTTCAGCGGCGCGACTCTATTTGGGCCCATAGGCAGGTATTTCGCGACAAACGCACCTAACCTCTTTGTCTGCGGAAAGTTTGCCACGATTTCTTGTTACCTACTTTCAGAGGTTACCAATCCAAATTCGTTGCTACTTACCCACAAAACATAACTTGAATAAATGATCCAATATATAGTTCAATTTATTTCCCAGAATGTTATTAATCACTTAAATTATTTTAAGAGGAATAAATAAATAAAGAAATCAGTTAACGAATAAAATAGTAAGGAAAGGTTAATACAAAATGAATAATTTAAATAACAATAATTAAGATTTATTAAGAAAATATTTACGCCGTTTTAACAAAACAGCCTGACTTTTGCCGATATTTTTTTCATAGGGTTTTTCTGTAAAAGTTACATATATAATAGCTTTCCTCAGAATGATTATGCAAATATAATCTTTTCATCAAAATTCCTGCAACTTTCCTCTTTGACTCATTTTTTTTCGGAGGCTATTTTTTTTCTAGGAAACGTTTCAATTTGGGCTGAAAATTTCGGTCAACAATGAACCTGCCCGTGGGTTTTCCCATTCGTTCATTGGCAGGAAAACTTTATCTTAAACATATTTTCAGGTCCGAAATTCCCTAAAAAACGTGCCCATTTTTGTCCAAGCGTTCAATTTGGCTCACAAACTGTGCCGCTCAGCTCCTTGAATAGAACAGAGTAAGAAAAAAGCTGACAACTAAGGAAGCACTGAGAACAGTAAAAAGGGAATGACTGAAATACTCGGACAAATCCATAATAACACCTTGATGTGCTTACGGAAATCAATCCATAACCGTGGAGTGCCACCAGTACTTTTGCCTCTCGTGGCTATTTCGACATCCCACCATTTACCGTAAACCGGGATCTTCTGATAAGACTGGGTCTCTTCGATTAGAGAGGAGTCGTGTTACAGGTACGATACACATGGGAAGTCGGACATCATCTACTTCTCCCCACTGGGCTCTTGTTGACCTTCCACATCCTCTAGCTTGGTTGAAAGGTTAACTTAGCTCTCACAATGCAGTGAAAAGCGTCCGCCGCTGTACGGGGTCGCCCCCGGGCGGCCCAGTGCCGGGCGGGAGCGGCCCATGCCTAGTAAACGACGAGAGTTGATCTCAGAAAAATCAAAATAAGTTGTAGTTGAAATGCAACTTACTTGAATGTCTCAAGTAACTTACATCTATACTTCATGTAACATACATTTATATTACATGCAACTTAAAATTATATTACAAGCAAGTTACACTTATGTTACATGTAACTTACATTTGATTTTTTACTATGGGTGGCCATCACGTGACGCAGAGACACGCGACGCAGAGGGCGCGCCCCAGACCACACACTACGCAAAAAAATGCTGTGCTGAGCCTTCCCTGCTGGTGTGGCGTCAAGTACCTCAAACTTGGGTTAATGACCCAACGACACTTAAGCAGGTGCTGGCCAGAACGCTGCTGCCGTCGGATAGCGGACGGGTTAGAGGACTGATTACGGAATCTAGACCTGTCGACACTTCGAAGCTAGTTTTTCTCAGTTTTTTACCTGATAATGACGGAATTTCATCTGTAGATCACACTAGAGTAGAGCTTTGAATGTTTTGAATGTGTTGAACGCATTGCAAAACGTGCAACAGCTTACGAAACGCGGGATTCCCATTACAGTGAGGACCGAATATTCGAGTTCGAATAAATATTCGAATTTTTCGAACGAATTTTTGTTCGAACATTCGAATATTCGAAAAGTGTGAATATTCGAACATTATTCAAATTCGACTATTCGCAAAAGGTGAAAATTCGAATAATATTCGAATTCGACTATTCGGGAAAGGTGAATATTCGAATATTATTCGAATTCGACTATTCGCAAAAGGTGAAAATTCGAATAATATTCGAATTCGACTATTCGGGAAAGGTGAATATTCGAATATTATTCGAATTCGACTATTCGGAAAAGGTGAATATTCGAATATTATTCGAACTCGACTATTCGGAAAAGGTGAATATTCGAATATTATTCGAATTCGACTATTCGCAAAAGGTGAAAATTCGAATAATATTCGAATTCGACTATTCGGGAAAGGTGAATATTCGAATATTATCCGAATTCGACTATTCGCAAAAGGTGAAAATTCAAATAATATTCGAAATCGACTATTCGGGAAAGGTGAATATTCGAATATTAATCGAATTCGACTATTCGCAAAAGGTGAAAATTCGAATAATATTCGAATTCGACTATTCGGGAGAGGTGAAAATTCGAATAATATTCGAATTCGACTATTCGGGAAAGGTGAATATTCGAATATTATCCGAATTCGACAATTCGCAAAAGGTGAAAATTCGAATAATATTCGAATTCGACTATTCGCAAAAGGTGAATATTCGAATATTATTCGAATTCGACTATTCGCAAAAGGTGAAAATTCGAATAATATTCGAATTCGACTATTCGGGAAAGGTGAATATTCGAATATTATTCGAATTCGACAATTCGCAAAAGGTGAAAATTCGAATAATATTCGAATTCGACTATTCGCAAAAGGTGAAAATTCGAATATTATTCGAATTCGACTACTCGCAAAAGGTGAAAATTCGAATAATATTCGAATTCGACTATTCGCAAAAGGTGAAAATTCGAATAATATTCGAATTCGACTATTCGGGAAAGGTGAATATTCGAATATTATCCGAATTCGACTATTCGCAAAAGGTGAAAATTCGAATAATATTCGAATTCGACTATTCGGGAAAGGTGAATATTCGAATATTATTCGAATTCGACTATTCGCAAAAGGTGAATATTCGAACATTATTCAAATTCGACTATTCGCAAAAGGTGAAAATTCGAATAATATTCGAATTCGACTTTCCGGGAAAGGTGAATATTCGAATATTACTCGAATTCGACTATTCGGGAAAGGTGAATATTCGAATATTATCAGAATTCGACTATTCGCAAAAGGTGAAGATTCGAATAATATTCGAATTCGACTATTCGGGAAAGGTGAAAATTGGAATATTATTCGAATTCGACTATTCGCAAAAGGTGAAAATTCGAATAATATTCGAATTCGACTATTCGGAAAAGGTGAAAATTCGAATAATATTCGAATTCGACTATTCGGGAAAGGTGAATATTCGAATAATATTCGAATTCGACTATTCGGGAAAGGTGAATATTCGAATATTATCCGAATTCGACTATTCGCATAAGGTGAAAATTCGAATATTATTCGAATTCGACTATTCGCAAAAGGTGAAAATTCGAATAATATTCGAATTCGACTATTCGGGAAAGGTGAATATTCGAATATTATCCGAATTCGACTATTCGTAAAAGGTGAAAATTCAAATAATATTCGAAATCGACTATTCGGGAAAGGTGAAAATTCGAATAATATTCGAATTCGACTATTCGGGAAAGGTGAATATTCGAATATTATCCGAATTCGACTATTCGCAAAAGGTGAAAATTCGAATAAAATTCGAATTCGACTATTCGTAAAAGGTGAAAATTCGAATAATATTCGAATTCGACTATTCGGGAAAGGTGAATATTCGAATATTATCCGAATTCGACTATTCGCAAAAGGTGAAAATTCGAATATTATTCGAATTCGACTACTCGCAAAAGGTGAAAATTCGAATAATATTCGAATTCGACTATTCGCAAAAGGTGAAAATTCGAATAATATTCGAATTCGACTATTCGGGAAAGGTGAATATTCGAATATTATCCGAATTCGACTATTCGCAAAAGGTGAAAATTCGAATAATATTCGAATTCGACTATTCGGGAAAGGTGAATATTCGAATATTATTCGAATTCGACTATTCGCAAAAGGTGAAAATTCAAATAATATTCGAATTCGACTATTCGCAAAAGGTGAAAATTCGAATAATATTCGAATTCGACTATTCGGGAAAGGTGAATATTCGAATATTATTCGAATTCGACTATTCGCAAAAGGTGAAAATTCGAATAATATTCGAATTCGACTATTCGGGAAAGGTGAATATTCGAATATTACTCGAATTCGACTATTCGGGAAAGGTGAATATTCGAATATTATCCGAATTCGACTATTCGCAAAAGGTGAAAATTCGAATAATATTCGAATTCGACTATTCGGGAAAGGTGAATATTCGAATATTATTCGAATTCGACTATTCGCAGAACGTGAAAACTCGAATAATATTCGAATTCGACTACTCGCAAAAGGTGAAAATTCGAATAATATTCGAATTCGACTATTCGCAAAAGGTGAAAATTCGAATAATATTCGAATTCGACTATTCGGGAAAGGTGAA
This sequence comes from Aplectana chamaeleonis, assembly GCA_029168955.1. NCBI lineage: Eukaryota > Metazoa > Nematoda > Chromadorea > Rhabditida > Cosmocercidae > Aplectana > Aplectana chamaeleonis. The sequence continues at coordinate 104,177 of JAPDOI010000128.1, forward strand.
TATTCGAATAATATTCGAATTCGACTATTCGGGAAAGGTGAATATTCGAATATTATCCGAATTCGACTATTCGCAAAAGGTGAAAATTCGAATAATATTCGAATTCGACTATTCGCAAAAGGTGAAAATTCGAATAATATTCGAATTCGACTATTCGGGAAAGGTGAATATTCGAATATTATCCGAATTCGACTATTCGCAAAAGGTGAAAATTCGAATAATATTCGAATTCGACTATTCGGGAAAGGTGAATATTCGAATATTATTCGAATTCGACTATTCGCAAAAGGTGAAAATTCGAATAATATTCGAATTCGACTATTCGGAAAAGGTGAAAATTCGAATAATATTCGAATTCGACTATTCGGGAAAGGTGAATATTCGAATAATATTCGAATTCGACTATTCGGGAAAGGTGAATATTCGAATATTATCCGAATTCGACTATTCGCAAAGGTGAAAATTCGAATAATATTCGAATTCGACTATTCGGGAAAGGTGAATATTCGAATATTATTCGAATTCGACTATTCGCAAAGGTGAAAATTCGAATAATATTCGAATTCGACTATTCGCAAAAGGTGAAAATTCGAATATTATTCGAATTCGACTACTCGCAAAAGGTGAAAATTCGAATAATATTCGAATTCGACTATTCGCAAAAGGTGAAAATTCGAATAATATTCGAATTCGACTATTCGGGAAAGGTGAATATTCGAATATTATCCGAATTCGACTATTCGCAAAAGGTGAAAATTCGAATAATATTCGAATTCGACTATTCGGGAAAGGTGAATATTCGAATATTATTCGAATTCGACTATTCGCAAAAGGTGAAAATTCAAATAATATTCGAATTCGACTATTCGCAAAAGGTGAAAATTCGAATAATATTCGAATTCGACTATTCGGGAAAGGTGAATATTCGAATATTATCCGAATTCGACTATTCGCAAAAGGTGAAAGTTCAAATAATATTCGAATTCGACTATTCGGGAAAGGTGAATATTCGAATATTACTCGAATTCGACTATTCGGGAAAGGTGAATATTCGAATATTATCCGAATTCGACTATTCGCAAAAGGTGAAAATTCGAATAATATTCGAATTCGACTTTCCGGGAAAGGTGAATATTCGAATATTACTCGAATTCGACTATTCGGGAAAGGTGAAAATTCGAATAATATTCGAATTCGACTATTCGGGAAAGGTGAATATTCGAATATTATTCGAATTCGACTATTCGCAAAAGGTGAAAATTCGAATAATATTCGAATTCGACTATTCGGGAAAGGTGAATATTCGAATATTATTCGAATTCGACAATTCGCAAAAGGTGAAAATTCGAATAATATTCGAATTCGACTATTCGCAAAAGGTGAAAATTCGAATATTATTCGAATTCGACTACTCGCAAAAGGTGAAAATTCGAATAATATTCGAATTCGACTATTCGCAAAGGTGAAAATTCGAATAATATTCGAATTCGACTATTCGGGAAAGGTGAATATTCGAATATTATCCGAATTCGACTATTCGCAAAGGTGAAAATTCGAATAATATTCGAATTCGACTATTCGGGAAAGGTGAATATTCGAATATTATTCGAATTCGACTATTCGCAAAAGGTGAAAATTCAAATAATATTCGAATTCGACTATTCGCAAAAGGTGAAAATTCGAATAATATTCGAATTCGACTATTCGGGAAAGGTGAATATTCGAATATTATCCGAATTCGACTATTCGCAAAAGGTGAAAATTCGAATAATATTCGAATTCGACTATTCGCAAAAGGTGAAAATTCGAATAATATTCGAATTCGACTATTCGGGAAAGGTGAATATTCGAATATTATCCGAATTCGACTATTCGCAAAAGGTGAAAGTTCAAATAATATTCGAATTCGACTATTCGGGAAAGGTGAATATTCGAATATTACTCGAATTCGACTATTCGGGAAAGGTGAATATTCGAATATTATCCGAATTCGACTATTCGCAAAAGGTGAAAATTCGAATAATATTCGAATTCGACTATTCGGGAAAGGTGAATATTCGAATATTACTCGAATTCGACTATTCGGGAAAGGTGAAAATTCGAATAATATTCGAATTCGACTATTCGGGAAAGGTGAATATTCGAATATTATTCGAATTCGACTATTCGCAAAAGGTGAAAATTCGAATAATATTCGAATTCGACTATTCGGGAAAGGTGAATATTCGAATATTATTCGAATTCGACAATTCGCAAAAGGTGAAAATTCGAATAATATTCGAATTCGACTATTCGCAAAAGGTGAAAATTCGAATATTATTCGAATTCGACTACTCGCAAAAGGTGAAAATTCGAATAATATTCGAATTCGACTATTCGCAAAAGGTGAAAATTCGAATAATATTCGAATTCGACTATTCGGGAAAGGTGAATATTCGAATATTATCCGAATTCGACTATTCGCAAAAGGTGAAAATTCGAATAATATTCGAATTCGACTATTCGGGAAAGGTGAATATTCGAATATTATTCGAATTCGACTATTCGCAAAAGGTGAAAATTCAAATAATATTCGAATTCGACTATTCGCAAAAGGTGAAAATTCGAATAATATTCGAATTCGACTATTCGGGAAAGGTGAATATTCGAATATTATCCGAATTCGACTATTCGCAAAAGGTGAAAATTCGAATAATATTCGAATTCGACTTTCCGGGAAAGGTGAATATTCGAATATTACTCGAATTCGACTATTCGGGAAAGGTGAATATTCGAATATTATCAGAATTCGACTATTCGCAAAAGGTGAAAATTCGAATAATATTCGAATTCGACTATTCGGGAAAGGTGAATATTCGAATATTATTCGAATTCGACTATTCGCAAAAGGTGAAAATTCGAATAATATTCGAATTCGACTTTCCGGGAAAGGTGAATATTCGAATATTATTCGAATTCGACTATTCGCAAAAGGGGAAAATTCGAATAATATTCGAATTCGACTATTCGGGAAAGGTGAATATTCGAATATTATCCGAATTCGACTATTCGCAAAAGGTGAAAATTCGAATAATATTCGAATTCGACTATTCGCAAAAGGTGAAAATTCGAATAATATTCGAATTCGACTATTCGCAAAAGGTGAAAATTCGAATAATATTCGAATTCGACTATTCGCAAAAGGTGAAAATTCGAATAATATTCGAATTCGACTATTCGGGAAAGGTGAATATTCGAATATTATCCGAATTCGACTATTCGCAAAAGGTGAAAATTCGAATAATATTCGAATTCGACTTTCCGGGAAAGGTGAATATTCGAACATTATTCCAATTCGATTATTTGCAGAGGTGAATATTCGAACGTTATTCGAATTTGAATACCCGAGCTGATGTAACAAAAAATATGAAAATCAGCTCTAATGTATGAAGGAATCGACATACCTTTCAATATGGATGTCATTTTCTTCACTACTCCATTGTTCCGATTTTCCGAACGCAAGAGCTAAATTTTTTCCCCACACCGTCTGATGAGGCCACTAGGGCGGTTCCAACAGGGGGAGCCACGTGGCAATCGCACTTGGCCACTCATAAGGAAAACCGTGAAACGCCCCGAAAAAGAATGAAAGTGACCCAACACTCATGCAAGTCATTTTCAAGATTGAGTGGGTGTCACTGCCGGTTCTTCGTCCATAACTTCTTTGTGCGTGGAGATAGAATTCTGCGTCAACTTGTGATTCCAGTTTGGAAAAATATTGTCTCGATTCTTCAGCCTAATTCATTTTACGAAACACCGGTTTTCGCCAATAAGTCTTTAACCTGGTGGAGGTTGTTCTTGAAATCTACGTAAAATTCTGCGTCGAATGATATATCGGGTTCCTAACTTTGCTCGCTCCATAAGCCAGCCAGGTCGGCCCAGTTGTTGGCTCCAGCAGAAGTCTGCGCCTCTCATTTAATCATAGAGGCGAAAGCACCCTATGGAAATAACTATGGAGCTCGGCTCCACCAATCTGGCTGGCTTATGGGGCAAGCAAAGTTAGTTAGGCTCCTCCAATAAGCTCCTTAGGCTAAGTTAGAGCGGAAAAGTTGATTTCGTAGCATTCTTTGCGTTGTAGCCCGTACAGGTTTGGAAATGAGTCGTGCCTTATTAATTTCAATTGTAGGTGGAAGTAAAGCTTTAGAAGAAGAATTCAACTTGTTCTTGCTGCTAACTTCGTAGTTGCGCGATATTGCTACGAATGCTTAAAAATTCGTCATTCGAATATTCGAATTTCGAATATTCGTTCATTCGAAATAGAAAATGAACGAATTTATTCGAAATTCGTTCGTTCGGAGTAAAAAAATGAACGAATTTATTCGAAATTCGTTCGTTCGGATTAAAAAATGGACGAATTCATTCGAAATTCGTTCGTTCGGAAAGAAAAATGAACGAATTTATTCGAAGTTCGTTCGTTCGGAGTAAAAAATGAACGAATTTATTCGAAATTCGTTCGTTCGGAGTAAAAAATGAACGAATTTATTCGAAATTCGTTCGTTCGGAGTAAAAAATGAACGAATTTATTCGAAATTCGTTCGTTCGGTTTAAAAACTGGACGAATTTATTCGAAATTCGTTCGTTCGGGATGAAAAATGAACGAATTTATTCGAAATTCGTTGGTTCGAAATAAAAAATGAACGAATTTATTCGAAATTCGTTCGTTCGAAATAAAAAATGGACGAATTTATTCGAAATTCGTTCGTTCGGAATGAAAAATGAACGAATTTATTCGAAATTCGTTCGTTCGGAATGAAAAATGAACGAATTTATTCGAAATTCGTTCGTTCGGAGTAAAAAATGAACGAATTTATTCGAAATTCGTTCGTTCGGAATGAAAAATGAACGAATCTATTCGAAATTCGTTTGTTCGAAATGAAAAATGAACGAATTTATCCGAAATTCGTTCGTTCGAAATAAGAAATGAACGAATTTATTCGAAATTCGTTCGTTCGAAATAAGAAATGAACGAATTTATTCGAAATTCGTTCGTTCGGAATGAAAAAAGAACGAATTTATTCGAAATTCGTTCGTTCGAAATAAAAAAATGAACGAATTCATTCGAAATTCGTTCGTTCGAAATGAAAAATGAACGAATTTATTCGAAATTCGTTGGTTCGAAATAAAAAATGGACGAACTTAATCGAAATTCGTTCGTTCGGAATGAAAAATGAACGAATTTATTCGAAATTCGTTCGTTCGGAATGAAAAATGGACGAATTTATTCGAAATTCGTTCGTTCGGAATGAAAAATGGACGAATTTATTCGAAATTCGTTCGTTCGGAATGAAAAATGAACGAATCTATTCGAAATTCGTTCGTTCGAAATAAAAAATGGACGAATTTATTCGAAATTCGTTCGTTCGGAATGAAAAATGAACGAATCTATTCGAAATTCGTTCGTTCGGAATGAAAAATGGACGAATTTATTCGAAATTCGTTCGTTCGGATTAAAAAATGGACGAATTTATTCGAAATTCGTTCGGTCTCTTTTTGAAAAGTCCTCACTCTAATTCCCATGCCGTCTCCGATCCAAGTACAAACAGGGTCCAACGTTGCTTAACTTGCCAGATCGAACGGGATGGCGTGCTTTCAACGTGGTATGGCAGTAAGCGAGCACGGAGGTCTCTGATAAGCTACACTTTTCGGAGGAATCAGCTCGTGATTGACCAGGAGATCTGATAACAAGCTCCTTTCCACCCCCCCCCACCCTCTCAAGGAAAATAGCATTCAATCGATCAATATTCGCCAAATAACACTTAATAAACAGGACGCACCACGGTCTCTGTGCGCAGCCAACCGCGCGCTCCACGGCCAATCAGTTCAGTGGGTATTAAACCGGAACTTCCACCATAAAAGAACCCGAATCACAGCACATCCAGGTGACTAATGTCTGCTCACAAGTATTGAAAGTTCGTCTTAGAGCGGGTCTTCGAGCTACGGTAAAAAAATCATGCTTTTTTTAAGAAAGACGAAAAATCGAGTTAATGACGTGGGTCCGCAGTGTGGGCACGCGGTCTCCTAGATGATAATTCGTTGAACTCGTCGTGTATGCCGCTATTTGATGTGCATCATGCTCTCTCCAGTGCGGAGAGGTTTTCAAATTTCCCAGACCACAATGGTGCATTGGGTCAGATTTTAAAGGTACCTCAAACTTGGGTAATTGAACTAGAAGCAACGCCAGTCGTAAGCCTGACCCCGCGAGTGCGTCGTACATCAACCTTGTAAATATCTTCTTGGCCAATTTAAGTTACTTGCGACTTATATTGAGCCATTTAAGTTACATGTAACATACCGGAGGCGCACTGCACGCAGGATCCTCTCAGAAACCGAAAACAAGTTACTTGTAACATATCTAAGCTGATGTAAGTTACTTGCGACTTATCTCAGGTCATTTAAGTAACATGTAACATATCGGAGGCGCACCGCACGCAGTATCCCGTCGATATGTTACATGTAACTTGAATGACCTGAGATAAGTTGCAAGTAACTTACATCGGCTCAGATATGTTACAAGTAACTTGTTTTCGGCCTTTCAAGTTACAAGTAACTTGTTTTCATTTTTCTGAGATGTTGTGAATGCGTTGAATGCCACTGGGCTATGAATCATGAAAAGATTCCCCCCTCTGGATATCTGGAAATCAAAAGCAGCTCGAACCGCTCTCACATGGAAGAAAAAAAAGGATTTTTTCTGATGGCTCGAAATTATTCGATTCCCAAGTATACAGTACACCCACTGCATCAATTTTGCAATTTTCATGCATTTGAGTAGTAGTGTAACACTAGCCAAATGCAAGATCCCAATCGTGGTGCATGCGAAGCGCGCACCAGATTTGGTTTTCAACCGACCACGCGCGCAACCCGTTTTTTGAAATCTCAGTTCAAGGTGAACGTAGAAATAAGCTCTAAATTGCATTGAAAACAGCGCAAAAAGTTTGTGGACTTACCCCAAAATGGTTTGGAATGGTTTACTGATGTTTGAGAAAAAATGTGAAAACCCCAAGTTTTGTCTGTTAATGTCCTTTTAATTTTTTTCAGACGGTCTTCACGATCTTGTTGGTACGCTTAAAATTGAGCTAGGGAGCTTATTTTTGGGCTGGAGGCTAGAAATAGATGCAGGTCCCTCCTATTCCAATTTTCACTCGCTACCTTAACTTTGAAGGGTACCTCAAAATCGTGGGTTTACATACTAAATTAGCCGTAGAGCACGAAAACTGTTTGGGCTTGCTACGGCTGTGGAGACCACGGTGTGTGGGTAGATCTGCAGCCAGTTAACACAGGCCGTCGGAGGTAAGTGCTGAACTTGTCAGAATTGGTACTCATGACATGTCATCGATCGATAATCAATATTATCGACTTTCGCGCTTTTTCCACAAAATGCAGAGAGGAGTGGTGATAGCTGATGGGATTGGGTTTTTGGTTGGGGATTTCGCTCATCAGTCGTTATCGATAAATGCCAATCAATAATGTCGAATTTTTCGCCTGTTGCTCAAAATGCCGCAATGATTTTTGATTGCTAATGGCTCTAAGTCACTTGTTTGGGAAATTCTTCAAATCGAATATCAATGATCAATGACATCTATTTTTTACATGTTGCACAAAATGCGGCAATAAGTGGTATTTTTATGGTTGTGGGTCTCAAGTTTCGAAAATTGTACTCGAACGGCGATATCGTCTGTCAGGTGTTTCATCATTCCAAAATGGAAATCGCGGAGCGAAGTTGAAGTCAGAAAGGGATACTTCGGGGATATTATGTGAAATTTCTGGAATTTGGCTTCCTGGAAAAAGTAGCGATTTGGCAATGTCATCTAGAAGTCAAAAAAAGTTTCAAAAATATCTTGAAAAATGATTAGGTGTAAAATAGCGCGGAGTAATAAAAAAGCTAGGAAACGGAGTGAAATAGCTAAAAATACGATTTGGTGGTCGATCATTTCGCAAGCTTCTCCGTTAAAGGCAGTGTTCACGATAAATTACACTTCCGATATCTCCACGGCTTACGGCAGGTCTGGTGCCCTATATAGCAAGGCATGCTTGAAAAGGGCACGAAAGACGCGTTTTTGAGCAAAAATAGGCCCTCTCTTGTTTACGTTGATTTTTGAGCGTGGAGGAATTGACCGCTAGAAGGATGATACCTATCAATGCAATCAAGGGATCAGCTCACTTATCAGCACTTCCTTCACTTGATCATTCCTGTAATCTGAGTCTTCATTTGTTCATTTCGAGGGGGCGGATCTGGGCACGAGGCGTGTTTGGGGCCCCAAAACGCTTGTTTGCAGCCATTATTTTGCCGTCCTGGCTCGTTTTCTACCGTTCTTTCGACACTGGGAGCCTAGGATCCTTCTCGCCTATCATTTCACTGTGGAAAGTCAACGAGGATGATCATCGTGAACGATGCCTTTAAGCAAAATTGCGTGCGTACTATACTTGTTATCCGGAGAAAATTAATCGGATAATGGACCGATTCGGATAATGCCGATTTTAAATTTTCCGTATATTGCTTCGATTCAGATAATGCGCTTTTTCAAATTTTCGGATAATGGATGGATACAGATAATGCCATTTTTCCAATGATTCGGATACGGATATCCAGTCGGATAACTTCGGATATTTTCCGAACAAAGCTGAGCCAAAACGGTGTATAATTAACCAGGCACTCAAGGCAAGCCTTTGAAAACATCCATAACTGAGCCAACAGTCTCAGGCGATTCTCGGCCCCAAGCCGCACCGAATAGGAATCGGAGCCGCCTGACAGTTCGGCTCGTTTTTCCAATCTCCGGGCTCCTGCTGTTGCTGTTCGGGCCAACCGGAGTAGCCCGGGCAGCAACAGCAGTGGCCCGGAAAGCAACAGCAGTGGCCCGGACAGCAACAGGAGCCGACTCGCGGATTGGAACAACGAGCCGAACTGTCAGGCGGCTCGGGGCCGATAATCGCCTGAGGTAGTATTTGCTGCATTCGCACCGTGTTCACATGCAAACTTCAATCTTCATGTATGCATAATAATAAAAATATGAAAACAAATCTTCAATTGCTCTATCGTCGTTGGGAGGCACTGTTTTGTCCACTCACAGGTTTCTCAGGACAACTAGCAAGTGAAAAGTATGCAAAGCGACTATACAAAAAACTTCTAGACTGAATAACTAGCCACTTGGTCATCTCACTTGACCACGCCCATTTTTCGGCGCCGCAACGACTCTTCCGATTTCGGAAGGAGGAAAATCCTGGGTCGACGTACTTAATAGAAGGCGGTGCGGAAAATGGGCGTGGCCTAGTGCAAATTTATCCGATTTTATCCGAAAATTATCGGGTTTTATCCGGAAATTATCCGATTTTATCTGAAATTTTAACCGATTTTTATCCAAAATTTATCCGATTTTATCCGAATTTTCGACCCTTCGGATAATGGTTCAATTCAGATAATGCAGATTTTAAATTTCCCGGATATTGGTTCGATTCAGATAATGCGTTTTTTTTCGGATATCGGATTATCCGAATCTCGGATATCCGGTCGGATATCCGCAAAGGAGTGATTCGGATACTAAGTATAGTGCGTACGCCACTGCGCGCAATCGCCCAGCGTTCGCACAGTGTTCACACCTAAATTTCTAAGATTCGATAAACATTCACCATCGCGTCGCCCCGCAAAAACTCTGAACGCCGCCCAAGGCTGAAAGTTTGCTAATCGTTATTGCGGAATTTACATATTCAAGCACTATACAAAGTGCTTCAACTGGCAACAAGGCTTTAAACTTTATCCTGTCGGTGTATTTGCGTGTTCAGTCGCCTTCTATGGTCTGTTTTTTTTACCATGAACCTCTTTCTCGAAAAGTACCAAACTTCGGGGCTAAAAATCGTTTTTGAAATAAGTGGTGGACAGAAGCCTGAGGTGTCCTCAAGCTTTACGAATTGAGTCGCCACGTAGTCGACTTTGGCGATTCTTCCTGCTTCCTTCGTGTGTTGCTGGAGAACTGCTCAAATAGGGTTATTTTGGAGCAGAGGGTGTCTACCTAAAAACGTGTTTTAGCTAATGTCCCAGAACCCTCTACGAAAAAAACGTGAGAGCAAGTTGTCGAAATTTACACGTGGGCTCAGCCAAATGCGGGGCACCCACAATTCTCTTATTTTTTCCTTTACCTAAAGAATTCCTGGAACCGAATGCATCAACAGGCCGTGTTGGGGCAGAAGCAGGGCAGTCTGCTCCTCTGAGGATGTCCGTAAATCAAACAATCAATCGTGCCCCTGCTGCCCCAACCAGGAAGCTGGGGCAGCTAGAGCAGCGAAAAACACTGCTGGGGCACGATTGAAAAGATGATCTACTGCCCTCGCACTGCGATCGTCAAAGATGCCGACCGCCCTGCCCCTGCCCCAACCCAGCGCGTTGATGCATCAGGCCCCTGGCAGCAAACTTTGTAGTCTATCGCCACTGAACGCGAACTTAATCGAAATATGTACTTTCCATTGATTTTGAAGAGGATTATAACACTATGTAACACGATTTTTGTTCCTGGTTTCTAAGTGAGAGCGGCGCTGGGGCTACGGTGGTGCAGTGCGATAAGGCGCTCCCCCGGAAAGGGAATATGCTGGTTCAATCTCGCCCGGAGCCAAGCGTTTTGCGATCAACTCAGCACCTTGTGTAAACATACTATGTAACACGATTTTTGTTCCTGGTTTCTAAGTGTTATATTTCAATTGCTTATGTTCAAAGCATGTGAAAAAATGACTTCATTGAGAACAAACTTCGCTCACACTGCAACAGCACCAAGAAAACCCGTTCTTTGTAAAACTAGAAAGATTTTTATTCATTCTCGGCATTATGAGCAGGTAAAAACAATAAATGCACAAGGAATAGACAAACACAGTCGGAAAGCACTCAACAAGGGTCAGAAATGTGTAGATTTTCTAATTTACGTTTGCACTGTGAATCACTCTCTCGAAGTTGCACCCAAATGTAGTCCCTCAACATGTTTCGTTATACTGTCGTTGGTAGCGACTCTGTCCGAGGTTAGGGTCAGGGCTGGTCTATTCGTCGGACCACAGAACGAAAGGATCCTAAAATGTGCAGATTTCGCAAAGCTGTTGAGCAGGACGGAGAGAACGGCTTCGAGCAATTTCGTTGCAGTTGTTCACGGCTTCCTAGGTGATCACAAAGCTAAAAGCTATGTGGAGTTGGTGCACTCTCGTAAAGAATTGTGCCAAAATGGGATGCAGAATGTCTCTGAAAGTCCATATCATTGATTCCCATCTTGAAAAATTCAACGAGAAAGGCGAGCCCTTTCATCAAGATATATTGGGCTTTGAACGTCGTTACCAAGGACAGTATAACGAGACCATGAGGGGGGACTACATTTGAGTGCAATCTCGAGAGAGTGATTCACAGTACGTAAATCTAGAAAATCTACACATTCCTGAACCTTGTTGAATGGTTTCCGACTGAGCTTGTCTAATCCTTGTGCATTTTTTGTTTTTACCGAATCATAGTGCCGAAAAATGAATAAATCTTTTTTTTTTCACAAAAAAAGAGTTTCCTCCGTTCTGTCGTCGTTTAAGCAATGTTTGTGCTTATTGAAGTAATTTTTCGCATACATTGGACATAAACAATTGAAAGATAACACTTAGAAGCCAGGAACAGCAATTTTTTTACATAAACACGCGATTTTTCAAATTTCATTGTCTTAGTCACAAAAGCGAAGTTTTCCTGTTTTGAAAACCGTCCCGGCCCGAAGTTGAATTTCGGCATCTTGCTCTCGCGTTTCCTTTAAGGCACTCTTCACGATAAACTTCATTCTCGGATTTTCCATGACAAACGCTTCTCGTGGCTCTCCGAAGCAGAACAGCGTTGAAGAAATGGAACGAAAAGCTACCCTGGAGCCGCGAACGGCTCAGAAAAGTGGGCAAACCCCGCCGCTTTGGGCAAGTCCGGTCCCTTTCCGCCCCTCGACGTGAATAATGGAACAGTTGAGATCGTTAGATGAGCGATGATTTCGGATCAGAAGGCCCGTTTTTCCCTTCATTCTCAACTTCTCTTTTTACTCAGGTCAGCTCGCAGACATTGGCCGCGAAAGACGGAAGTTTTAAGCCTCGGACAACTCGTCCACCATTCTCCCTAGCTCAATTTTTTAGATTCCATACCTCCGTTTCCAGAAGGTAAAGACTCGAGCTGTGGAGCGTTTTGGAGTAAACAGGATTACCCGATTGGATGAATTCTTCACGGTAGCATGCGGGAAGAAAAAAACAATTACCAAAGCCGACCCAGCGACGAGTTCCACTGTGAGAAATTGGAAACCCTTCAAGCTTTCGCTCACCATTCGTTTCAAACATGATTGAAACGTTGTGCATTTCGAGATAGAGGTTTGATGAGAAGAACAGACTATACAAGTTGATCATAGACGCACTTATGTATGTAGGCGAATTTCAGTAGTCTCAAAATTTAAACCGATTTCGCCTTCAAATACGTCAACTTGGACCAGGTCAATCGCATCTATAGTTTATCGCAATGTTAAAAGGACATGGTGCGGTTGCGGTCACACACTAAAACTGCGGTGGAAAACCTGGCACTTTGCCAGATTTCGTCAGCGATCGAAAGCACAGCTGATTCTCTGGGTGAGTTACGCTTTTTCTTCACACTTGTTTCTGTTTTTTCTTTGTCAAAGAACTCTTATAATATTACGAATACAGCTTTTCTCAGAGTGCGAGAGGAGTTAGCCGTTTGTTTTCGATTTCAAAGCAGAATTTAGACACTTCGAAACCCCAACAAACGGCTAAATTCCCTCACCCACTAAGCATAGCCACTATTCGCAAAGTTTAAAAGCTCAGAAGCAAAAGTAATGCTGAAATGAACAAGAAAAAATAAATAAAAACCTTCACTCACCCAGAAAATCTGCTGTGCTGTCGATCGATAAGGAGATCTGGCAAAGAGCCAGGTTTTCCACCGTAGTTTCAGTGTGTGACCGATACCACGGCATGTCCTTTTAACATTGCGGTAAACTGCAGAAAATTCTGTGAGCTACTAATCGTATCCTTCGGAAAAACGTTCTCCATGAGAAAAATTACGGTATTCACAGCATGATCAACCCTCAAATTGTCGGCGTTCCTAGCGCATATGTCAAAAGACACGTGCGCCTAGTTTGCGCACAGGCACGACAAAGAACGCGAAGTATCAGTACGATCCGTTCCGACTGTAAGTATCTCTTGCCGATGCATCAGGTACCAAATCTTCAGAGGGTTGGCAGTGAAGTTCGGTGTCATCAGATGGGACCTTGATTATACTTTTGCTATAAAGTTTTCGCTCTCTTTTGCCACGAGCTCGCTAACTGTGAGCGCTGAATTTCGGCCTACACACGGAAGCGGGCGACAGGACTGCAACTGGAGTATTCAAAGTAACAATCTAACACAGAAACTTCAGGAGTTTCAATCTGATAATCTCTAAAAGACATTTAATTTGTTGCAGTTAGAAATATCTGCTGATCCCTTCCATTCCACAAACTATGTACCCATGCCGGAGTGAAAGTTCTGTCAGCATCTGCAGTTAGCCAAGGGCTGCACGATGAACAAAGATTGATAGGACGAACTTTATACGTGCCGGTGTTCCTGGTCCCAACACGGTTTTTCTAAGACAGCGTATATTCGTATATTCGTTACAAAAGTATATTCGTTCTCTATATGGACATTACACATGCATGATTTGGTCAAACGACTTTTTTCAAGAAACTAGCTGAAAGACGTTTAGAGACAGTGTCCCAAATGACACGGCAAATTTCTAGACGATTTTCTCAAACACAACTCCCTTTGGTAATGTTTCCAACATCCAGTGAAAATAAAAACATTGGGGGGGGGTTTCAAACATTGTTGCCAATTTTTTTGCAATAAGCCCACTAGTCTATAATGTGTGCGACTTATATTAATTTATAGTGGGGAAACAGGTTAGGTTTTTCCGTCTTAAAAGCTTTAGAAAACTCAACCGACATCAGCAGAGAGAAGAGAAAGAAGCCAGGAGTAGGAAGGGTAAATGAGAGCTGCCTTAATGGACCTATAGATGAAACTCAATCTCTTCATGGAACGCACGCACGGATTCAGAAAGCTCCCTGCCGGGGAGAGGATATCAGTAATGGAGAAGCACGAGTTATCCGTAGTCAAATACCGACCACCGGGCATCTTCTCGCGCCCCCGTTTGTTTTTCAGATTTATTTCCTTCATCCACGGATCTGGATCTGGTCCTTGGCTATAGTTGGAAGCTAGTCAGAATTCATTTCAAATTTAGTAAATCTTTCAATCTGTTGATTTTTACGACGGCGGTTATTAAAAGAAGCCGGAATTTAGGCTGAAGAGAATGCAGAGATAGATGAAAAGGCAGGAAGCCATTCGTTCTCAGTACCCTGACTGACAACAACTGACGAAGAGTCAAGTGCGCGCACTCGTCCAAGATGGACGAGTTTCCGATTTCAGTAAAAGCCGTTGAGCACGCGATTCAGTCACTCGACCTCCATGCATATCACACATTGGGCCCACCACACACTCACTCACAGACACCCCAAACACCGTCAACTTGATACATACAAAATGCCGGTACAGTATTCTGCCAGTAGCCAAGCAGGCTTTCATTGCTTTTAGGGGGTTGAAAACCCTCTGGAGTTTTGGAGAAAAGAGTGACAACGGAGACTCGAATAGTTAAAGTTCGATGGTCAAGGGTTTCATCGTGAGGAATGATTACCTCTACCTATTAATAACCTGATCAACACCCAAGCACCCAAGTTTTTGATGTTCTAGAAAACCATGTCCTTGATCCTCAGGGGCTTTCAGAGAAGGGCATTCCGATAGCTTTGGGAAGAGGATAGGAACACCTGACAGGCAACTTTTCAGAATATTCAGGATGAGTAATTCAGATTCTGTTCGGAATTTTCTTCTAAAAGTTGTTTAGGTAGTGATTGCGGTACATAGGTCCATTTGGTGGCTTTTTCCCTGGGAGGGATTATGATTAGGCCCAATTCTTCCCACTGGGAGAAACTTTGCTGCCTGGAGCCGATTTTTGGTGATTATTGGAATGCTATGATAAGATTGCCTTGAACCTACATACTCCATAGAGGTAATCTGGACTGCTCAACACTAGTCTGTGGTTCAACTATCAATCTCTTTTGAATTATGGAATGCTATGGTGGGCTTACGGTAGTACTGTTTAAGTCTCAGATTCAGCTCAAAACTTCTCTGTGGAAGTTACTTGGAACGTATAACACGAATTTGAGATTCGTTTGTAGACTTTATACAATTAAAGGTAGTTTGGGCCAATAAAAAAGCTGTAAGCCAACCTAATCAAGAAACCCTCAGAATAGCGACAAGCGGACCCCAAGGCCAGTAGCAATCCCCCCGAAAGGTGGCAGCTACCGGCTGTCACTGCGGTGTGACTGGGTCAATCACGTCTCGGCTATCAATAGCTGACTGCGAGAAACGGTTGGTGACTTCGCTCACCGCCTCAGAGGAAAGAGAAATAGCGCGCGGAGCGAAGAGGAGCTGGGTCGATGCCGCGGTCATGGGGTCGAGCACGTCCAATGGTGCTGACTTTTTGAGGCAAGTGCGCTCCAAGAAAGGGCAGTGGAGCGCTTGCGATCCGACCAGTCCGCTGTCCACTTATCACCCCAGCACAGCACGGCGGCCTATCTCGTTGTCTAGGTGGGCAAGGAAACATTGCACCCGCCGGCTGGCGGCCATCCAGCTCCGCTGCCAGCTGATAGGAATGACAGGCGAAACGTTCGAAGGTTTTATTGATGTTTCAATGATTCCTGGCGAAGATTAGTGGGAGATTAACGTTAAATTGTACGTACATAGCTGTCATGAACACGTCTCCTTTATAGATTTCACGCGCTTTAGTCCTGTGCTAAGCTCAACTTCCAATTCCTAGAGGTTGCTGTGGCCATATTCGAATATTTTCAGATTATTTTTTCAATAATCGCTCATCTCAAATAAAATCAGATTTGCTTAGAAAGTCATGTAAGAAAGATGGCCGAAAAACGGCTTCATTTATCAGAAAATGCATGAAACTTACGTGATCCGCGTGTACTAGTTTCTAACTGCTGTATAATACTTCATCTAAGTGCGGCTTTTATCTAAACTTCGTTTTCCTCTTTCACTTTAAGTTCACTTCTTTCTATGTTGACTGGGAAGCGTGACACAGACTAAGGATAAAATTTGTTCATATTTTATAAAAACCCTCTGAACTTTTCGGTACATTGTGACAAAAACACGAGGTTGGCTCTTCGACAATCATGGTACTACAAAGTATTGTGTATCACAGTTCAGTGGTAAGTGGCGTCCAACAAGAAATTTTCAAAATCGGCCCCCTTAATAGCCCCCAGATGAGAGTTTGAAGAAATTTGGGTAGTTTCTCTGGTTACCCTGAAAAAAAAACCCTCTGATGGGTGCCCCAACCATTAGCGAAGAAATACAGACGTCCTTTTTTTGAATCCCTTTGGGCACTTGGGAAATGTTGAGTACCGATCATTTATGTAGGTACTTCCACACACATACACCCATGTTGGCTCTTGAATTCTCGGTTGAAAATTTGAGCCTCCCCCTCTATTTGAACCCCTCCCTCTAATTGAACCCCCCTTTTAGAGGAGGTTGAAAAATAGTACACCCGGGCGTTCAATTACATGAAATACGATATATGCTGGAATGTTAGAACCCTTCGCGATGAAGATTATTGGAAAATTCGGTGTCTGTTCCCACGGTAAAACGAACGCAAGGACACTGTTATAGGAAGTGGGCGGGGTGGCCCAATGGGAGTGCCGGTCCACGAGATTTTCAACCATTTCCCGTCCGTTTTCCGTTCGTCCAATCACGAGCGCCGCTCATCCTTGTTTCCTCGCTTTGGAATACACTGGAGATGGAGAGACTTTGTGGGGCCGTTTCGTCAAACCAGCCTACTTTATCGGCTTACACACCTGACCGAAAGTAGCGAAAGAATTACGGTTTTTATGATATCCCGGTAACTCAGTGGCTGGAGGCTAATATATACGAACTAGTGAGCCATAACTTGCCAGTGTACTCCGGAATTTTTGTTTTTGAACGCTTCTCATATATTTTTTTAAACTAAATCCATTACATTGATAGCCAAATTTACACCTTCATCACACTTTGTCACTTTCTGGGATTTGAATTCCTCAATATTCGCGGCAAAGGTGGAGATTTGTCAATGTCACACTTCCTAAAAACTGGAAGTCAAAAAAAGTTAAAAGTTAGAATTCCAAAAAAATCCTACCTTTCAACTTCTTTCTGAGTGTCATTTGTGCAGCACTGGGAGCATCTAATTAGAGGAACTAGTCACAGAGGTATAATTCTTCTTCAAAACTCTGTTTTGCATGTTTCTATACACGTACTAAGATGTGTAGCTGGAAACTTATCCGACAAATATTTTTTAGGTCTCCAAAATACGTGGTTATCCGTTTTTTCAAGCTCTTCAATCAAAGTGCGTTGTAATACCATCTCTATTCACAGAAAGCATTCCACTGTTCCAGGGCGAATGCTTAAAGGCACTGTTCGCGATAAAAATCGCTTTTCTGTTTTTATGCCTATCTTGAAACCGGTCCCATTCTGATTCCAATGATGCTTCTGGAATCGTACAAGACCTTCTGGGAATGATGTTATGGTACCTCAAAAATTGAGCTAGGGAAAATGGTGGACGAGTTGTCCGAGGCTTCTAACTTCCGTCTTTTTCAGCCAGTGTGAGCGAGCTGACCTGAGTAAAGAGAGAAGTTGAGAATGAAGGGAAGAACGGGGCTTTTGATCGGAAACCATCGCTCAACTCACGATTTAGAGTGTTCCTTTGTTCACGTCGAGGGGCGGGAAGAGGCGGGACTTGCCCACAATGGCGAGGTTTTCCCACTTTTCTAAGCCGTTTTGCGGCTCATGGGTAGCTTTTCGTCCCGTTTTTTCGACGCTGTTCTGCTTCTGAGAGCCACGAGAAGCGTTCGTCATGGAAAATTCGAGGATGAAGTTTATCGCGAACAGTGCCTTTAAGTTGCTCTGGGTCGCGAGAAGACATATCGTCTCGCTGCAGACGGCACTTCTTCTTGAGCAGCCTTAAAGGCACAGGACACCCAAAGAATTAATTCTCAGATTTTATGCTTATCTTGGAAAGAGTCTGACGCTGATCACAGTGGTATCTCTGAAATCGCCCAAGACCCCCTTTGAACAGAGTTATAGCTCTTCAAAGATGCCTAGATTTTTAGGGTAAAATTTGGTGGACGCGTTGTCTCAGGCCTATATTTCTCTTCATTCTCAATCTTTGCGCGAAAGCAAGGCAGAATAAGGAGATAGCCCTGCAATTAACTGAACAACGACGACTTATTGGAATTCATCCATCCATCGAGCCGCTATCGAGTTCGAAAGTCTGTTGGGGGGTCGGGCTTGTGGTGGTGAGCGGAGGGGGTCGGGCCTGTGGTGGTAGCTTATATCTCGCTTATTTGGAGGAATTGAGATCTCGCATTTGGCAAGTGGTATACAAGATCGGCCTTTTACACAATTACATCAAAATCTCAAAAGTCATATCTGAGGGTGTACTGTACCTTTAAAGGCAGGGATCGCGATCAGAAAAGTTCTTTAAAAAGCATTAAAAATCAGCTTGATCCGCAATCGATTACAAGACCACGAAGAGTGCGCAGGAATAAACGAGCTTTGAATAAAGCCATTAAGATCCTTAGTTGCCAATTCGTGCACAAATGCACAGTTCCACCCAAAAAGATCGCAGTCTCATGCTGAGCAGTCAAAACTCGTCGACATTCAAAAATATAAAGAAATGCAAATTTACCCAATAGAAACAGTTCAACAATGAAAGCAAGCACTTCAGTCATTGTTTTTGATGACTAGATGAGTACATAAATATTTGATCAGGTCAGTCCGAAGGCTATTGTTCATGAATTGAAATTAAATTTCAAGCCAGCTGATGTTCTTGATATTTGAGATCATCGATGCCGATGATTTGGAGTGGACTTGTCCATCATCAAAAGACATGAAAGTTCAGGCTTGAAGTATGGCCCGAAACAGCGGTTTCTTCGCAATTTTTTCTTTTAGGTCCTACTACTCTAAACCCGGAAAAGGTTTTAGAGAGGGAAAGGAGACAAAAATATTCTATCGCGACCACTGCCTTTAAAGGCAGCATACACGCTCAAAAAAGTTGTTGAGATAACTACATTAGTGGGATCGTATGAGTCCTAGAAGAGCCCTCACGAAGTTGGAAGAGTTGAAAACGAGTTAAAGTGCCCGTATTTGAGCCGTATTGAGTCAAAAAATCATCCTCTCCCCGCCCACCGATACGGGCTCCGCCCCTCAATACAGATGTTCAATGCTCGATTACGGTAATTTTCTCTCATTTTTTACGCTTCTAAGATTGTAAGAGTTCTAGAAAGAGCCTTACGAGTACATTAGCGTCGTTATCCCACCGAATTTGTCGCTAGCTCCGCTATTTCAGCCAGTGCGGTAAAACTCGTCCACTTCTGGGCCAATATAGAACGAACCGTTATATCTTCATTTCAATTGATTTTTTCCGGTTTTTTTCGTTATCTCTGAATATTAGCAGCTTCAGATTTTCGATTCATTCCATAAAGTTGATATCATTTTTGAGCGTGTATGCTGCCTTTGAAGGCTGTGTTCACGATAAAAAACCCGTATTCCAGTTTTCGATGTTTTCGAGAATGCAAGTCTACAAAATAGAGCATGAAAGGGTGAAGCCCACATAAACTTCTCGAATATTAGACAAAAAACTCATTAAAAATTTCTTGAATAATTAATAGTGGCTGTGTATTGCTACCTTCGAGCAATACATCGAATCATACGCCAGCAATTCTTCTGCGCTTTAAAACTCTTGGGTTAGTGACATCATTTTCTGTTGTGTGTACCCTAAAAATTCTCCAAAAATAAGATGGTTGCCGTGATATTAGAATTTACCGGTATAAAGAGTATTCGAAATTCGGTTACCGTTTCTTTGATGAGACCAACACCAACTGAGCAGGACAATTGTTATATGACTTGGGCGAGGTGACCCGATGGGCTCGCTAGACCGCGAGATTTTCACCCACTCCCTTACCGTTTTTGTCATACTTCCTTTCTAGCTCTTTTTAAAGTGACCAAAAGCTTACATTTCTGCGAAAAGAAACGGACAATTTTTCCATCGTAAACACTGCCTTTAAGGACACAGTCCAACCTTGACATCGTATTTCAGTTGATTTCCTTACCTTGAAGAGAATTTCGGGATGATCGCAATAGTGTCTCCAGAATCGCCCAGTACAAACTACGAACAAGGTTATGGCTCTGCAAAAATTGTGAATTTAGACGAAGAGAAAGTTGTGGACGAGTTGTCTATCAAGCTAGATCGATAACAATTGGAAGAACGTAGATTTCGATCAAAGCCCATGACGCGTCTCGTTCCTATTGACACCAAGAACTCCGAAGTGGGCGGAGCGAATGAGCGCTGATTTGAGGGGGGAGAGGAAATGGGTGGTCGGTTTTTATCGCTTATTCTGAAGAGTTGAGATTCCACGTTTGGTAGGGTTGTTACACACAGCGTCCGGATCATAGGATCGTTGAGGTGGAGACAGCGGTCCGAGGAAGAGGTTGTTCAGGGTACCTGAGTGGGGAATGGTGAAGGTCTCCTATAGACTTGCAACTTCAGAATTTGGCGTTTTCTCAATACTCTTTTTTTGCATTTAGTATATTTTTCTTCTTAATCATTATTTTTTAAACATTTTTTGTGTTAGATGGCCTCGTTTTGAAATTAACTATTCTTAATGAAATGATCTGCCTAGGTCATGAAAAATTTCCTTTGAGCTGTCTTGGTGTCAAAAATTTTCGGAAAATTTTTCCAACCGATTTTTGAAAAACTACCCGCTCTTCGCTCATTAGATTTTTGCCCTTTAAGACGAATTTATGAACGGAGCTGTTTCCAAAGTCTTCATGGGATTTTGCGTCGAATAATGTTTTCATGTTGAGAAAAACACTTTTCCAGTCTCTCCAGCCGATTTCAATCTATAAAGTAGCGTTTCTATTACCAAGAGCAATCGGTTTTTCGTCCATAACATTTTTGGCCTTGGAGATAGACCTCTGGTAAGGTTGCTTTCGGAATCTCGTTGGAATCCTGCGTCGACCAGTGTTTCAAATTTGGAAAAATATTTTCTCGATGCTTCAGCCTAATTCACTTTACGAGACATCGGTTTTTCGCCTATAACTCTCTAACCGTTAAAGATAGGCTTGTGGTGAAGGTTGTTCTTGAAATCTACATAAAATTCTACGTCGAAAGATACATTGCGTTTCATAACTATAGGTCCACCTAAAAATTTCGAATTTCCGGGCTCGCCGTAGATTTCGGAGTTCTGTGGGCAATATCATCGGAATCTTCACCTTTAAAAACCCCGATAAAAATCGTCCTGCCCATCCATGATTTTTTATTAGGTTTCCGTGAATGATAGACAGAATTGTGACCGTTTCAAAACTATAGGTCCATCGAAGGAAAATTCCCGTTTCTTCGCTAGTACAAATGAGACGGGAAAATGGGGGTTATATACGGACTCCCTCAACGTCGTGCTTCGTATGCCTCGTGGAAATCGCCTGTCTTGGGATGAACAATCTCAAAAGGAAGCGCTCAATGCTGCTGGATGGTCGAGAAGGGGGATTGCGGAGCATCTTGGACGATCGCACAATTGTATCAACAACTACCTACGGGATCCTGAGCTATATCGGAAGAACAACCCTGTAGGGCGTCCGAGGATGCTTTCGGAGCATGACGAAGGAAGAATCGGACGCCTTCTATCCAACTAGACGATGAGTCTCAACTGCTTGCGCAGCGAACTTTCGCTTTCGTTGAGCAAAAGTACGGTTTTGAGGGCAGTTCAGTCGCAAGAGAACCTCAGAAGAGAATTAGTGAAGCGTGCGCCAAGACTGAAGGAACGGCACAAGGCGACCCGCCGCCAGTTTGCTACCCAAAACACCACAAGGGAATGATCAAAAGTAAGGCGGTTTCGCTCATACGCTGCTCCGTGGCCCCAATTATTCCAAACGCTTCAGGTGATCTAGAGCGACGAAAAAAAGTTCAATCTACACAGACCTGATGGTGGAAGAGGTTACTGGTGTGATCTACGAAAGCCACCGGGTGTCTTCTCCCGACGCAACTTCGGTGGTGGATCGCTCAAAGTTTGGGGTGCATTCTGTGAATCTGGTCAACTCGAGCTTGCATTCATTTCGTGTGGTATGAACTCCGAGGACTACCAGAAGGTTCTAGAGGATCGTCTTCTACCGTTTATCCGACGGCATCGACGCCAGGCCTTCACTTTTATGCACGATAACGCTGCTATCCATGCTAGTCGGTCGACGTCAGCATGGCTTGCAAGGAACAAAAAAGAGATTCTCGGTTCGCCTGCGTGTTCACCGGATCTCAATCCTATGGAGAACCTTTGTGCCATCATTGTGCAGAAGATTTACAGTGGCACTAATCAGTACGCCACAATCGACGAGATGTAGGAGTCGATCGCCAACTCCTGGGTATCAGTGGAGCCCATCGTGATCAAAAATCTGGTCCAGAGCATGCCGAAGCAATTAGTTGAAGTTATTTTGAATCAAGGAGGACAGACAAGTTACCAGATCGTTGATATTTGTTGGTTGTCGTAATAAAACTTTGATTTCATTTAGTAGACCTATAGTTTTGAAACGGGTGTTTTTCAATCTTCGAGCTCTTAAAGTTCGTACCAAATCTGAATTCGCGTCTACGGTTCTTCACAAAGGTTTTCGACGACGCTGATTTTGTAGGTGACCACTGCAGAACATTTGAGTTAGAGCGAAACACAAAATCACGGAATTCATAGGTGGACCTATAGATATGAAACGCAGTGTATATCGGGTTCCTAATTTTGCTTGCTCCATAAGTCAGCCAGGTCGGTGGAGCCGAGACCCGTTGTAGGATCCAGGAGCAATCTGCGTCTCCTACTTACACCATAGAGGCAAGAGCACCCTATAGAGATAACTATAGAGCTCGGCGCCACCGACCTGGCTGGCTTATGGAGCAAACAAAGTTAGGAACCCAATAAGCCATTCGACGCAGAATTTTTCGTAAATTTCAAAAACAACCTTCACCTCAACGCTATCTCCAACAGGTGAAGAGTTATAGGGGAAAACCGGTGTTTTGTAAAATGAATTAGGCTGAGGGATCGAGAAAACATTTTTTTCAAACTGGAAACACGAATCGACACAGAATTCTATCGAGATTTCGAAAACAATCTTCACCAAAGGTCTATCTCCAAGCACAAAAAAGTTATGGACGAGAAACCGATATTTTGAGGCGAAAAAAATGCAATTTATAAACTGAAGTAGGCTGGTAGAAGGGGAACGTATTTTTCAAAACTGAGAACGCTATTAGATGCAGAATTTTATGGGGATTCTGAAAACAACCTTTACCGGAGGGCTATCTACAAGGATAAAAAAGTTATGGACGAAAAACCGGCATTGACACCCACCCAATCTTGAAAATGACTTGCATGAGTGTTGGGTTACTTTCATTCTTTTTCGGAGCTATTCACCGGTTGTCACCGGTTTTCCCAATTGTGAAGGTTCCCCACTTAAAGGCAGTTGTCGCGATCAAATATGTTTGTTATCTTTTTCTCTCTAAACCCTTTTCTGGCTCTCGAGTAGTAGGACCTATAAGAAAAAATCGCGAAAAAAACGCTGGTCTGGACCACACTTGAAGCCTGAACTTCCTTGTCTTTTGATGGTGGACGAGCCCACCCCACATCATCGGCATCGATGATCTCTAATATCGAGAACATCAGCTGGCTTGAAATCGAATTTCAATCAATGAACCTCCGAATTTATGTACACATCTAAACAAAAACATTGACTGAAGTGCTTGCTTTCATTGCTCAACTGTTTTAATAGGTAAATTTGCATTTATTTCTTCCTCTGAGTGTCGATGATTTTTGAATGCTTGGCATGAGACTGTGATCTTTCTGTGCACGTGTGCACGAGCTGGAAGTTTAGGGTCTTAATAACTCTAATTCTAGCCCGTTTTTGACCGCGCTACCTTCATAGTTTTTGAGCTGTTTTTGATCCAAGCTAATTTTTGTAGTTTTTTCGATAACGTTTTCCATCGTGACCACTGCCTTTAACCTGCCCAGGGGTGACAGTTGGTGGAGTTTATGGCTCCACCGAACGAAGCTATGGTCCGGACCAGGACTGTGCGGAAATCATTTTCAAGATTTTCGGAAACGGAAACGGAAGAAAATGTTTGAATATCGCCGGAAACGGAAATCCGGAAACGGAAGTGAACTAAAAATTGTAGTATAATTGAATGGAAGGTTTCGTCGCTGCTCATGGCATGCAGTTGTACTTCTGTAGCTTGTGATCTCAATCTATTCCCTCAAGCACCAGTGGGGCTACGGTCTAAAGCTGCGAGCAAGCCGAGTACAAATAGATTTGAAGCATGAAAGGAAGACGTGCTGCTGCAGGTTCTCCTAGTGAGCTGAAAATAAGTCTGCTCGAGCAACTCCTCTTCTAGAGTGCTGCTGACCTCTCTGATGTCGAATTTCTACCTTCGACTGATTTTTCCAGTGCGATCGCTGTTCTACGACGGCTGCGGGTACATACATATGGCACCCACCAATGTTGAGAGAGCAGTTGTCCATTTGAGGCCGATTCCAGAAGGTGATCTCAAGTACTCAATTTTCCGGATATCGATTTTGATTTTTTCCGGATACTGAAAGGGTTTTCCTTACTACCCATCACGAGGAAAGATTACTTATAGTGGACCGAGGCGAGGATGATGCCTTTGTTGCGTACCTTGGCGAGGTTGGCGTCCTCATTACAAAAATCGCAACTCTAGCTCCGGTAGGAAGAGGTGGTGGCTCAAAAACTCTCTTCATTTAAATAATGTGCTGCTGCTAGCAACACATGTAATGAGAGGTCGCACTCCGGGCCGACATCGAGTTGAACCCCTCGTCGGCAGCAACAGGTGCTGCTAGCTGCAGCACAAGCCGCCGATGAGAAGTGGTCGAAACCCAGCATGTGTTGGCAGCACGTGCTGCTGAAAACGAGGAGTTGGGGGCTATAGCAAGCAAATGCTATGGCGCTGAAGTTGTGAGTAGCTAGAGAGACAAAGATGAATAATTTCTACCTTTCTGGTCCTTCAATCGGAGGACTCGATCGTAACAAAGTATGGTATTAATGCATCAAAGGGTAATGACCAGCCAATAGTTCAGCGCTTCGAAAAAATTGTGATAAAGAGTTGTAAAGGCAAACTGTGATGGTTTTCAACTGAGATGAGATTGATAACCACGGTTCGACTGCAAGATAACACCACTTACACACCCGCGCAACAGTACCTAAAGTATGCCTTCTTTAGCCGCCAAGGTCAAGCCCATATTGGGATCGTCCCGTGCGTGTGACAGTTGGAAGGAGCGGGACACCGATCCAAGCGATCAGGATTAGACTAGCGCTGTGATGATCGCAGAGGTACCGCGGCTTTGTGCGCTGGGGAGGCGTGACCATTCACCTTGTAGTAATATTTTCTTCCGTTTCAGGGCCCAAAAACTCGGAAACGGAACGGAACAGCTCAAAAAATACCGGAAATACGGAAACGGAATCGGAAACGGAACAGTTCCGCACAGCCCTGGTCCGGACCATAATATCAAATTTCACCCACGAGCTTGGACTGTGCCTTCAAACATAAATTGACAGGATCCAGTAAAAAACTCCTGTTTCAACATCGTTTCATAAGCGACTGTATAGTTGTTCGTTGGTTATTCCATCTTCCAGGAAACCGTAGTAGGGTCAGTACCCAAATCTAGACAGTAGGGACAAGTCCTGTCCAACTCTTTCGATTTTAGCTCAATATTTACATTCGCTTACGCTGTACATATGCGCTGTACATATGTACGATCGGTACCAGGGGTGTGCGGCAATTGCCGTTTGCCGATTGCCGTTTGCCGTTTGCCGGCCATTTTTGGGGTTTGCCGTTGCCGTTGCCGTTTGCCGAAATTTTCGTCTTAAACGGCAAATTTTCGGCAAAAATTCGTTGAAACAACAGGATTCGCCCTCACCGCAGCCTCTGTGTTGGTCAGCGATTCGGAGCTGCTACAATTAATTATTTTGACGAGTTCCAGCTCCTGGTTCCGGCTCATTCAATGTATAATTGTACCCTTTCAGTAGGTAGCTTATGAAAACATCTTGACTGGGTAATCAGAGGAGTTTGTTTGAGTTCTAAAATGTGTGGGAGCTTCCAGATGTCTTTTTTTAATCATCAAATTCTTAGTCCTTTAAAGGCACAGGACACCCAAGAAATTAATTCTCGGATTTCATGCTTGTCTTGGAGAGAGTCACTCACTGATCACAGTGATATCTCTGGAATCGTCCAAGACCCTCTGAACAGAATTATGGCTCCCTAAAGATGCCTAATTTTTGAGGGTGAAAAATTGGTGGACTAGTTGTCTCAGGTCTGTATTTTTCTTCATTTGCAATCGTTGCGCGAGAGCGAGCCAGGATATGGAGACAATCTAGCAATGATCTGAAGAACGACGACTTGTTTATATTCATCCATCCATCGAGCCGCTATCGAGTTCGAAGGTCTGTTAGCGGGACGGGCCTGTGGTGGTCGCTTATATCTCACTTATTTGGAGGAAATGAGATCTCGCACTTGGCACGTGTTATACAGGAGGGGTCTTCTACACAATTACATGAAAATCTCAAAATTCATATCTGAGGGTGTACTGCGTCTTTAGGAGTGCCAAAACTGCAAAAAAAACCTTTTTCAGGGGCATACCGATCACTGCAAATTCTAAGATTACAAAACCAAGTCATATCAAAGCTGTAGCGAGAAAGAAGCCTTATTTAGACATATGAACCATTGGAGAATTTGTGTATATAGGCCCACTTTTCGTCGGTTGGTTGGCTGATGGTAATGATTGGGACAGGAAAATTATCAGTTCTGCAAACACTTTGTCCGGCTTTTTAAAAGTTGAACAATATTCAAGGCGGTCATTAAAGGCAGTGGTCAATGATATCTTCGATTTCGAGATCATTAGCTGAAATGAAAGGTTGACTTAATGGCAGACCTGGGTTTGCTAGGAAATGGTGTAAAGATGAAAAAATTTAAAATCTTCGAAGGCAACGATTAAAACCGCATTCAATTTTTCACCAGAAATCCAAGGGTTACAGGCCCATTGCAACAACAGTGTGGGAAACCGGCTCAAAACGAGCAACCACTAATATACGGCCCGAAACTTGAACGTGGTGTACTCGCTCCACCCTTTTCCTCGGTAGCCACAGGAGGTGAGTGGGGCGAGTAAACCACACTCAAGTTTTGGGACAAATTTATTGCTTGTGTCTAGCCGACATTGTGGCTGTAATTGGCCACGTGCCAGCTTGTGGGCCGAATACGTAGAAAGAAAAGAGCCCAAGAGCAGTCCAGCTGGCTACTGCACGCGGCGCTCCAGCGACGAAGTCAGCGCAGCAGACTCACCGTCGCGCTCGTCGCATGTACATACCAGTAAAACGCCCCTCATTCTGTGCATTCGATCAACATGCCCCTCAGAGCTCTTGATTTGAAAATTCGAAGGCTGCTTTTATCGTGAGCGCTGCGTTCAACTAAACTTGTCTCACTCCATTCCTGTAGCTTCGCAAGGGTAACCATTTAATCGTAGTTTGAAATGAGCGAAATTGATATCCTTGATCCTACTACTTGCTGCTAACAGTAAAATTTGTGACTCCGGTTATAACCTAAACCGCGCGCTGTTGATCGCGGTGTGAACTGTCTGGCCATCAATTCCGACCAATCATGTCGTATTAACCCTTCTATTCGCACCTGATTGTGGTACCTGTATCATCCACACTCTTTCGGTCGGCGCACACTCCCATCGCAACAAGCTTGCTTACGGTTTGCTGATCTTCCCCGGATCGACTAGGCTGGGATGCGCTGGCCGCAGGCTCCTTTCAGAAAATCCTTTGCGGACCAGTAACACTTTGCGCTGCTCAAGAAGACGCCCATCTTTTGAATCGCTAGCATTGATTTGTACGCAAACTTCGAATGGAGAGGAATTAACAGAATTATCGCCGGCGATGGAGAAGCTTACAGCCGTGTTGGTCTTGGTAGTGACTCCTGTTAACCTGAGGCTTTCAAGCAGTTTCTGATTAATAGGACTTTTCTTCCTGTGAAGGCCATTGAAATGTCAGGCTCATAGTAATTGGCAGATATTGCATGGAATACGACACGACTAACAAGAAAGGATTGCCTACATCAGATAGAGTTTCGGAATGTTTTTTAATATGTTCTAGGGGGAGGGCAGTTTTCCAATATCCCATACATAAAATCTACTAAATGCCTCAGGCAGACCCTAAAAAGGTCCAAATTGGAACAAGGTCAGAACGGCTCGGCCGAAGTGAGTAGAGCTGATTTGACGATTGAAATACCTTTGTGTATGTTCAGAACAGATCAGAAATTGGGCAACAATTCATAGTTTCTGATCTAATCAGAATCAATACACCAAAATTTTCTACATCTATTTTGAACACATCTAAAGGTAATTCAATCGTTGAATCGGCTCTACTCTCTTCGGCCGAACCGTTTTGGCCTTGATCAGATTTTCACCTTTTTAGTGACTGCCTGAGGGTTCAGCAGACTCTGAGCTTGATATACTGAAACACTGTGCTTCCCCTAGAACATATTAAAATTGCATCCCGAAACTCCACCTGAAGTTGGCAACCCTTCCTTGTACGCAAATGTTGGTGTATTATAGCATAAACAGATTTTGACGTTTGCCGTTTTGCCGTTTGCCGGTCATTTTTGGGGTTTGCCGCTGCCGTTGCCGTTTGCCGAAATTTGAAATTCCTTTGCCGCACACCCCTGATCGGCACGGATCGCACTGATACTTTGCGTTCCTTATTATGCGTTGGCGCGTACTCGGTGTGCGCGTGTTATGGCATACGCAGGAATTTCTGAACAAGTTACCTGAGACTAACGCAAGTTGCATGATGGCTTCACGCAACTTACTTCAAGTTCACAAGTAACTTGAAGTGATGTTACGTATAACTTGACCAGATTTTTGATTAAAGTATCATGTAACTTGCTCTAAAAATACGCAACATTGCGAGTAACTTGCCCTGTTGCTAAATGTGACCTGGCACCCAAACGCGACGCGGCTGGCACCGACAAGCGACGCGGTCAGCGCACCGACACGCGGTATGCTCGCCGAGCAGGCCGGGAGCTGCCAATAGCTAGGCGGGGCCTTTAGCAGGTGTGCGGGGGCGAAGTACCTCTAAATTGGGTATTCGAACTGACGACGCTATGGTCCTGCCTCGAGAGTGCATCGTATACCTCCCTAGGAAACAGTCCGCCCCGAGTCAAGTTACACGTGCGATAATATAACGCATTTAAGTTAAACGTCAGTACTTTATGTCACTTGTAAGTTAACTCGCAACGTGCAACATACTTCCTCTGTTAAAGGTCACATGTAACTTGAAGTTACGAAGATAAGTCGCAGGTAACATGTCTAGAGTCCTTAATCAACTTAGTAACTTTGTCAGAAAATCCTGAGCATGTGCGCCGTGTTTGCGCCAACACACAGTCAGGAGCGCAAAGTATAAGTGCGATCCGTGTCGACTGTAATTGTGGTGGGGCCTTGACCAGGCATCGGGCAACCTATTTAGAGATCTAAGTTTAGAGTAATCGTAGAAATACAAAAGTGTGGGAACTTATTTTCTCAAACCGTTAATAATTATCACTCGTGGGCGTACTCTGCGCAAAAAATTTTCGAAACCGGTCTTCGATATATGCTCAAAATTTGATAATATTTATGGGTGTATAAAATTAATAAGTTGAGAGTTTTTTTTTGCAAACCGAATGATGCACAACCAATAAATTCCATCGCTCATTAGCCAGATAAGAGCGAAAATCGATAATAGAACTCGGGAGAGGCTTAGAAGTAAAATTGTGAGTTCTGTGGGTTTTTTCTGTTTTCGCGTGGCTGATTACCTCAGTGGTAAAGATTCAAGCCCTCGCTGAAGTGAAAATGGATAGACTGTGGTGGTAGCGGATGACGCAGTTAGGGGATCATCGGGAGAGGCCATATCTCTTGAGCGCGAAAACAGGTGGGGACGATATTCAGCGCATTTGTGTAACATTGTGCGGTGGTTTCACTGATGAATAGTTTTCTGCATCAAATACATAAAGTATGAAAGGGTGACCTCTAGATGTGGCATTCACCCCGTAAGAGACAAACGCCAACTCTAGCGTCAATCCGCACCACAAATCGATTGGGAGCTCGATGCACCCATTTCCAGCTTCCTGGCCAAAAAGGAACTCTCTAGCTTAATTTTAAGTGTTCCAACGAAAGCGTGAACGCCGTCTGAAAAAAAGGAGATTGAAAACACAGTCCATGATAAACCTCGTTCTTGAGATTCTAATGAAAATCAAATCTTGGAAGCCCTCAAAGGCAGGACAGTTTGGGAAAGGGGAAAACCCCGCCTCGAAGATCATTCCTTTGAGCAGGGTTAGCTTCCTTCTGTCCAGTAATTGTCATCAGGAACTACACGGTTCTATCACTTCCACGCCTTGACCTGCGATCATCAGCAGTGATTTTCAATTAAAATAGACAATAAATTTGACAGGATTTCGCGACAACAAGATTTCCAAATGTTTTCGACAACCACTCCGCAAATCCATTATCGCTTTGAATCAAGGACAATTGCTACTTAAAGCTGGTCAAAACGCGGCAGTAAAACCGATGTGTCGGTGTTCTTGGCAACAATCCAGGCCTCTGTTGTACCCCACGGCCTGTTACGTCGCAAAACACTGCGGCATTGTTGTCACCGAGGGTCAACCGTCAGGTCTCTCAGGGCTAAGAAAAACTAAATAGGCACGACCGTGGATCGAACCCTCGCTCGCTGTCACTGACATCCGTCGCAGCGCAATGCCTCTTCGAGCCAGCGACGACGACAGGTATGATTTCCGTTTCCGATTTAGTCTAACGCATGGACATGGAGGTTAGCCGGGAGGTGTTGACGGCCTTACTGGCCAATGGGATTTCGATTCGCGCGCGGTGATCTACCGTCGCAGCCTCGTCCATTCATCAGACTAGACTTATTACGTGAGCTCTACAGTTCACCTCCGCACTGCCGTTCAGTCCGAAAAGTGCACGCTGATTGCGAAATCGTGCTGCGGCGCGGTTGCGAGCATCCTCACACAAAAAAGGAGATCACCCGGGCGCTTTTCGCCTTTGGGGCCCGGGTGATCCCACCGCCCGGGTGATCCCACATCCCTGTCTGAGGATACTCGCAACCTCGCCGCAGCACGATTTCGCAATCAGCGCGCACTTTGCGGACTGAACGGCAGTGCGGAAGTGAACTATAGAGTTCGCGCCCTAGTTTTAGTCTGATGAGTGGACGGTGCTGCGACGGTAGATCACCGCGCGCGAATCGAAACCCCATTCTCCAGTGAGGCCGCCAACAGCTCACGAAAAGCCGCCTGGTCCATGCGTCAAACTAAATCGGAAACGGAAATCATACATGCAAAGTGTTCTCGCGACTGAATTTTTCTACAGTGCCGGCCTGGTCCCCACTGGATTTGTAACAGTTGAGCAAACCTGTCACGGTCGCAAACTTTTGGTATAGGCCGGGATCATACTTCCAGAGACGAGCACGCAACGCAATGTTTACTATCCATATCGACCGAAAATCTATGTCTGATATGCACTGTCACCGTCGCTGGTCGCGAGAAGTATTTTCTCGGCCATAACAATGCGGGCGTTGGTGGCCGGGTAAAACTCCCATTTCCTAGTCAAAATCAACCGATCTGGCTGATCGGCGGAGTTTTCGGGGTTATTCATAACTGCCTGAGTTCCGGGGTAAAGCCTCATATCTGGCGGAGTTTTCGGTGCATTATGCTGTGAGTGTCCTTATTGTTTTTCTCCAATACTGTTCCCTGTGGAACACGGAAATGGTAGCCTACAGTTAATGTATACGTTGCATTGAAAGGCCCAGCCCATGTTCTAACCACGACGATCGCAGATTTTCGGAATATTGGCGCACTCGCTGGCGTCGGTGGCAGGTTGAGACTCCAACCTGTGGCCTCTCAGAGGTCGTTTACACATCCAACGCCGAGCGGCGCGACGGACTGCATTCCTATAATATCGAATTACAGCGCAGCATGATCATAACTGTAGGTGTGCTCTGTGCCGCGCCGCCCCGTGTTCGAGTATAAACGACCCCTCAACCTGCCACCGATACCCGCGGCTGCACGATGGGTATGCCGTTTCATAGGGAAGAGACGCCACGTTCTCTCGGAACTTAATGACGTCGCTGGTTTGTAGACTCATAGAAGTCCGAAGATTTGTATCAATTTTTTTTTCAAAAAAGTAGTTTTCAAAATGCGTCTAGGTACATTTTTTGGATCGCATTCTGATAGGGTGAAGTATCTCCATCCCAAACTTTAGGGATGCGATTTTGCGTGCAGCCCGACAGTAGGATAGAAAATGGTTTCGTCCTAATCGCACATGTCACACCTTCACGCCACACTCGCTATGCTTCCTAACAGTGGCGTGAAATACATTAAGTTTAAGT
Source organism: Aplectana chamaeleonis (assembly GCA_029168955.1). Classification (NCBI taxonomy): domain Eukaryota; kingdom Metazoa; phylum Nematoda; class Chromadorea; order Rhabditida; family Cosmocercidae; genus Aplectana; species Aplectana chamaeleonis. The sequence continues at coordinate 136,781 of JAPDOI010000128.1, forward strand.
TTCACGAAGAGTCATCATGCTAAATCATTTTGCAAGCAAATTTCAAGGGGTGTTTAGAGGTAAGCACATTACTCTCTTCATGAATAGCCAGTTTACAAGCCGTATTGACTTCCTGATTCCCACAACGATGAATCATTAGATTTTCAGGGAAACCACTCATTAGGTAACGCCTTCTCGACGTAAAGGGCGTTACGGACAGTGAATCATCGCAAAAAAGCATAGTGTATTTCTGCGGCTTCAAGAAGCTCTGTGGTCCATTTATGAGTATTTGCTGTTCGCAGTCTAACCACTAGTTTTCCTTTTTTGAAATAACGAATACATTGGGTCACCGCCAATCCATTGTCGAGTGGCACCATCGAGGCAGTCCGGCACGGTCGATCCAGCACGGCTACGAGAATCCAAAACCTCTATTCAACGAAGCAAGGATTTCGAATGTGATCAAGACTTTAGAACACGTGGTTTTGTAGTTGCAGAATCCTTGACGACGAAAGTGAATGATCGATTTCGGCACAACCCGTATCGGCCCATAGTATAAAAGTCTACAGAATCAACTACCTGGACTTCTCAAAAGCGGATTGCGTCCCTTAACCCAGACTCTCTTAAGATCGTGTTGATGGATTCTCCAAAAAAAAACTATTTTCTTGCCTATAATTCATATCATGGCAAGGAGTGAAATCATTAGAGCTTTTCTGAATCCATCGCTGTTAATCAATAACCGCTTAACTCGTCGTACATAGAATGTACCAGACCGCACAGTGCCTTATCATTTTTCGAAGAAACAGGGTGCGACAAACCGCATCTTGATTCCGCTACTTGGAAGAAATTGCAGAATAGCAGTTGTCTGAAGCTTAACTCAGAAACTCGACGGGTCCGACAGCAGATTTCTGTCGGGTCGAACCCCTTTCCGTTCTGGCTTCTCACTTCTTCTAAATGAGACGACGTGGGGGAGAAGTACAATTTAATCTCCCCCCATGTCTTCTCACTTGGGACTACGTGAAGGAACAATGCTAAAGGGTTCGACCCGACAGAAATCTGGGGATGGACCCTATTCGAGTTGGGGTCGGACGCGGCGAATGTCTGAGGTTCCGTCCATACGTGGCGAGAGCGTGCGATTACTCAAAATCAATGATCATCGTGGGCACACAATTCACTAGCGGCTCACAGGCGCTCCTTCTCGCTCGCCCTCACCCGCTCGCTCTCGCGCGCTTGCGTGAGCACCACGAAGCAAGCAGCAAGTTTCAAGCATACTGCTCCATCACCAAAGCAGATGGCATCGAACCTGTAGCGAAACTATTGCCCTTGTTTCCCATAATCCCACCACCGAAGTCGAAAATCGTGAGAAATCATCAGCCGTTGCGCCGACTCGAGCGAGTGATCACCCGATCAAACGTTTTCAATCGAATCAACACGAGGTGGGGGGGGGGGGGTGTTGGCCTGTGTTAATTTGCGGGCAGCGTTGAAGAGCGTCGAGAGGCGCACAACAGCGGGAGCGCACGCTCTCGCGACGTATGGACGCTGCCTGAGAACCTGAGCGCTATCGGAGTGATCTCCTGATCGTAATTTCGGCGCACTCGAATAAACGCTTTAGTTAGATTTGAGAATTTCGGGAAAAAATGTGGAGCTTGGCGAGCAGTTTTCTGCTGCTATTCGTCTAACTAGTGTACCTTGCGCAGACTCCAATCAACGTTTCGAACAAGCCCTGAAAACAGAAGTTTGAAGCATTGAATATGTCCGAAAGTCCTAGATTCAAGGAAGTTGAATTTCGACATCCGTAACGCCGAGAATGCGGAAAATTTTTGGTGTTGTTTAGTGTACTCACAAAAAAAAACAAAATGACTGCAGAAATATTGGAAAAATCCTTATCTGGAGGAGAGTGATTTCTCCTCCTTGAACTTCCTGTTATTGCAATTTATCTATATTGCATAACTCCAGTATTCAAGCGATCACATGGAAAGAGCATGGCTATTCACGCTTATCAACACTCTTTAAAATATAAATTTTTATTTCAATTTTCACATTTCGGCGGCTAATAATGAAAACAATAGAGAATTGAAATGAATACAATATCAAGTTGCAATTTCTAAAAAGAAATTTGGAAGACAAAACATCCTCCTGAGCAGATTATGATTTTAACTCACACACCACCCATTTTTGAGCCCCCCCCCCACTCCGCCGTCTGCCGAACTGCGGCCCCCTCCTCCCACATTGGTATCATCCCAGCATTGGCTTGACCCTAATGACGACGCAACGTGCTTTCGGAGGGAGGCAAACACACGATTTTCGGGAAAAAAGGGGAAGTTTTCGGGCTCTACACTGTGTCCGAATAAGACTGGCCAACCATGTGGCTGGCGTACGTGGCAGGAGGCTGTCACGTGCGCCGGTATCGGATGAGCATGCAAAACGACAGCGAGCCTTACCTCACAGCCATTCACAAGGAGCGGGTTCGGCAGCAGCTGTCAGCAAGCAATCAATCAGCTCTGCAGCCGAGGAGGCAACCATTAGAGCAATCGTCCGAGTGCGGCACATGCGACGGCTGCCTGCCACGCACGACGGCCGCATTGTCCGCCAGTCTCATTCTGACACATTTTTCATAACCGGCCACTTTCACGTTCCAAACGGTAGCACTCTATCTGCTGAACTCCTCTTAAAGACAAGGTTCTCGATAAAATCGAATATTGCGTTATTCTGATGGAAAGGTAGATTTGGTTATCACAAAAGCGAAAATAAGTAAAAAACACCGGAAATTTGCGGGCAAACGTCCAAAAGCAAAGCATAACGGCTAATTAGCGGTGTCGGCCGGTCCCCTATGTAACGAGGTTTTCATTAATGCTCGTTTATCGTTCCTTTATTTTGCTCTTAAAGGCAGTGGTCACGATGAAAAACGTTATCGAAAAAACTACAAAAATCAACTTAGATCAAAAACAGCTGAAAAACTATGAAGGTAGCGCGGTTAAAAACGGTCTACAAATAGAGTTTCTAGGGCCCAAAGAAGCTAGTTCGTGCACACGTGCACAGCGATGACGAAACAGATCGCAGTCTCATGCCGAGCAGTCAAAAATCATCGACATTCAGAGGACGAAATAAATGCAAATTTAACGAATAAAAACAGTTGAGTAATGAAAGCATCACTTCAGTCAATGTTTTTGACTAGATGTGTACATAAATCCAAAGCTTCATTGATTGAAATTGAATTTCGAGCCAGCTGATGTTCTTGATATAAGAGGTCATCGATGCCGATGATGTGGAGAGGGCTCGTCCACCATCAAAAGACAAGAAAGTTCAGGTTTCAAATTCGGCCCAAAACAGTGGTTTTTTCGCGATTTTTTCCCATAGGTCCTACTAATCGAGACCCAGGAAAGGATTTGGAGAGAAAAAGACGACAAGCATATTTGATCGCGACCACTGCCTTTAAAGGCAGTGTTAACGATGGTTTTCATCTCCCAGATTTTTCCTTGAAACAATGCGTTGGTCACCAAGTGTTACCAAAGTTAACAAGAAACATTGATGAACGCACTGAAACGTCATATTTTAGTGACATTATTCTATGACATGGACTAGTTGTCCGGTTGGATGAAGATGTTCATGGTGGTTGCCACCGGTGGAAATCTCGGTCAATCGTAAATAGAATAATATTTCATGCAAAGCAGGATTAGTTAGGGCTCTAAGGCGGAGCAATAAAGGGTAGTGAATTGCAAAGGACGGGTCCACAAAAGATTTCATTGTCACAAGAAACAGCTCCTGTGAGAGTAAAGAGACGGGGTGAGTGTAGATGATTTTGTGTGTTTCTGGTGCGTTTTTCTCAATTTCTACGTCATTTTACTTCTACCCGGGGGCCAACAAATCGACATAGCGAATAATCTCAAAATTGCACATTATCGTGAACACTGCCTTTAAAGTAGTCAGTAGTCTCTAGAAGTGCTCAGAAATTACTCTAGAAGCAGAATGAAAGTCGGCAAAATAGGCATTTTTAGAATTCTCGAAGGTTTGGGGGCGGGAGGACACGAGGCAATAACTTGTTTCTGAGCGTTTTTTCTTCAAATTTGTACTTATTTCGCTTTTGTGATGGCTAGATCTACATTTGCATGAGGATAGCACAACAACAGATTTTATCGAGAACCCTGGCCACCGAAGGCCGCGAGTGCGGTGATAAGTGGACCTGAGGAAGCCGACACTGATCAGGGGCCGTATGCATACCTCTCCCCGAGCGTCCCCGCGCGGGGATGGGGACGACCCCGAGTCATCCCCGGCATGCACATCTCTCCCCGCAATCTTTCGGGGACGAGCTCCGCCCACATTTCGCGGGGATGGCATCCCCCTACGAATTTGCTCGGGGACGATGGGATTAGAGCTAGTTTCTGAAATGGGGCGCGTTATTATACCATTGTGAATATTTATTTCGATGGAAATTCGACGCTTGTCGGACGTTAGCCTTGTCTATCGGTCAGTGCACAGCGTCAGATCACACTTCAGATGCGGCGTCACTACCAAAAAGCACCCATGTCTTGTATACACATCCAATATACAGAAATTAATTGCGGAAAACTTCAGAAATTAGCAAATCTCGTCACAGTTATGATAGGTGTTTAAATTGGCGCTTTATCTTTCACTACGCTGCTATTCTACTTCCTATTCATAGAATTGGTTTTTTTTTTCGTTACGCTTACTTCACATTATTTCTGCGTTATTACCAAGCAAGTGTTCATGCAACGAAATCGCAGGCAGTTGTAAGAATGACGCAAAAGGCGCAGACACTTCACTCTCGTGGCGCTTGGTAATACAATCTGATCACTCAATGTTCCGAGTTAGAGTCAGTCTTACCAGTACTGTTTCACAATCATACATAAGTAAAGGGGCCGTAGCAGAGCTAAAAATATTTTGCCACATCTTAGATTATCCTAGGGGCTTTCGCCGGCCAGCTCTTGTTTGGTAAAGTTCGTCTGCGGGTAGAGGCGAAACGGATTTTATCAACTCCTATTTCCTCCTCATCTATCTTTCCATCTCTTTCATGCCTAGCTCATTAATGAATATATGCAAGTAACGGATACGAGTTGTACACTACCGCGCTCCAGTAACAACCGTCTCGCAGCCTACGCCCTCCTCATTTTTACCGAGCGTCCTCTGCGTCCCCGTCACTCTGCCATCCCCGGGGGATGAGCATGAGATGTGCACACGGTCCGTCCCCGAGCGTCCCCACGCGGGGATCGTCCCCGCGTAGAGACGCCTAGGGACGGATCCCCGCCGCGGGGAGATATGCATACGGCCCCAGAGAAATAATTCTCAAAGCCGTTTTTTGTTCTTGAGAAGGCGTTTGGGACGTTCCTTTAACGTTGTTCTGCTTCTGAGAGCTACCAAAAGTTCTTTGCCGAAAATACAAGGACGAAGTTCATAGTGAGCAGTGCCTCTAACAATTTTTCGAACAAAATCGCCTGGTTTTCTCCATATTTTCCCGAGTCTCAGGGAGCGATTCCAAATCGTATTCGTGGTTACGCATTTTTCATACAATCAGAATCGTATTTTCACGTTCACTCTGAAATTAGGTTTCAAAAAAGCAAGGCAGAGTCAGAGCCCCATCTGGGCTGGGATTCATGAAAGGCAAACCACGGTTACGGCTGGGCTAGCGGAGAAACCGGCATTCACAAAAATCCGGTTTGGTTACGGCTGGGCTACGATTGGGCTACGCGTAACCGCACCTCGGAGCTGCGGTTAGCAGCGGTTTTGCAACTTAGTCGTCGAATTGATGGTGTGTTGTATTAGTGCACAACACTGAGGAAACGCACCTTTTGCGAATACACATAAAATCTTGATATCTTCGAGGCAAGATGAGAATACAGGAATGCCGCCGTTATTGACTTCCACATTATAGGCCCGCTAGCCATAATGTGTTCCTCTCGATAACAACGAAAATTCTCAGAATCATCAACCTCATCTGTAAGTTTTATGTATGTTGCCCATGGCTAACTAAAATCTTTATGCCTGTCCCCCCTGCTCTCGCTCTCTTCTTTATTGTATAGCACATGTCCAAACTTCTGTTTTTCCCTTGCATTTTGAGCTTTTTCCATATGATTTTTCTAAGGAGTCGTTTAAGTTTTCTCCTGTTGTGAGCGACAGTAAGCTTGTGTGAGAATGACAAAGAGGAAAAAAACAAACAAAAAAGGGATTATTCGACAAAAAAGAGATGAAAAAAAAACTCGGAACTCCAACGACAAACGGAGAACTTGAAGCCAAAAACTCATCGAGAGGACGATGATGATCCCTGCAGCAACACCTAAGCCATGTGAAACACACAAAAAAATTAGAGGGGCGTTTTGAAAAAAAAGAAGCTGAAAAGGCTAGTAATGCGAGAAAAAAGCTAAATTGGCGGTTAAAATTTCACCAGCAGGTTTGCGGCTCATCGTGAGAAAGCAGCATCACTTTATGTACTTTTAAAAAACCAAAAAGGATTTTTTAAAAAAAGTAAAAAATGAAAAACTTAAAAATGGAAAAAACATCTCCAAGTTGAGGAAAATCCCTTTAAATGCCTGCGATCCACTGAAGAAGGTAAAGCACAAGGTAGTCAAAAATAAGAAATCAAAACGCAAGCAAAATTAGCAATCATGTGCAATAAAAACAGTGACGGGTTAGGGAAATTCCGACCCGAGTGCCAATATTGATTTTCTCCAATCGAGATTCTCGGCGTCAATTGAGAGGCAAGTACGTGGCCGCGGAATGGTTAGCCACCCAACCGCGATGGGGCGGTTGTGAATGCCGGTTCGCGGTTTGGCTACCGCTGGGGTTGCTGCCCTAACCAAACCCAAACCTAGCCGGCTGCGTTCATGAATCCCAGCCCTGGTGCACTACAATTGCAGTGTTCAAGCTAACATAAAAAATCGAAACCTGAAAAGGTTTGTCAGGACCTGTTCCGACCCCTCTAGACGTGTGTATTGTTCCTACTTCGGTTCTTGTAATAAAGCGAGCAACCGAGGGTACGGCGGTAGTATCGCTTATGAAGCATTGCCGAAACAGGAATTTCTTACTCCATCCCTGCTTAAAATATTTACAGGCAGCGTGCGCGCAAAAAAACTTTCCCGAGCATTCAGGTTCCTTTCTTCACGACTGTCCGGTGTGTCTCGTTTTATACACAAATATCGGAAAACTGGACGTCTGAAATAGGTTACCCCTTTTACTTCTTAGGTTGATTTTTTTTTGGTTTTTCCAGTTTCAAGAATTTTTCAAAAACTGGAAACTTCCAATACACCTGTTTGGGCGCGAGGATCTCTCGAAAAGAGGAATATAGAATTTTGAATTTCCACGGCCAGTCAGAGCCCGTCGTGGCGCTTCTGCTCCTCTTGCTAGATGGTCGACCGGTGAAACGCCTTTTCAGAACATGGAACAGTTTTCAAGAGGCTGTAGCATTATGAATACGCAGAATTGTGGTCTCAGCTCTGCCAACTATCTAAATTCGGGTCAAACATTGGATCGAGTAGAAAAACCGAATGTGGCTTTCTGACTCTGACTAGTAACTTGCCAAACAGAGTTCTGAAGAAGAACAATACCTTTGTGATGAATATCTCTAATTACTTCCAGTGCTGCACAACCGACACTCACAAAAAATTTAAAGTTAACCTACTCGACAATTTCAGTTACGCGATTACAATATGCATCAGGTACCGCACTCTAGTTCAGTTTTGAACTCATTTCCTTTGCATAAAGTTAGACGCTCTATTTGATAGTTCAGAAAACCTGATCGGTGTGCAGTCGCGACTCCATGCATCATGAACTAGCGATCGATTTTGGCTCCAAATTTCTTATTTAACACTTAAGAGACCGCCTGCTCCACGGCGAATTTCCACAGCCGACCGGTGCGCTCCACGGCTAATCATTTCCGTGGGTGACATGTGTGGACACTCGGTCCGCTGGGAACCATTTCGATTGGAGCGGGCTATCTTACATGATACACATCCATTGTTTCTTTTTCACTCCATCACCGAGTACAATGGGAGAAAGGCCATGATGGAGCCACAATCATTCACTTTCTTACGGACGTGGTGCGTTTCAAATTTGGAAGGTATTCAAACTTTACACGCGCAAGTTGCTTTGAAACACGACTTCTAGCCAATTTTCGGTCGTGTTAGCAACGAATTCAACGTTTTTCTCTAGACTCCTGAAATTTTCTGTGGGTGACAGCAGATGGTTAGGACTATACCGTGCGAAGCCAACCTAAAATATTAGAAATTTTAGAAATTGACGGACTCCGGATAAATGATGTTCCAATGAACCTCATAGCGATTTTTCGACGTACTCAGAGACTTTGACATGGAAAGTTGTCTGTCGTAACCGACGAAAATTCCATGAGAATTTTGGAAATGGGAGTCAAATTCGGGATCAATACCCCAGCCCCACCTAAATGACCACCTGGTCGAAGTCGCAACAAAACCTGAAAAGTTTCCTAACACATAATAAACGGCAAACGATAGCAATTTTAATGGAAACTGTAGAGTAAACACCATTCATTGTTAACCCATTCACGACCACGCCTAATTTTGGGTGGCTGCACGTTCGGACCGCGTGCAATATTGCGTCACCGTATTCAGTGTCCCACCGGTGGGCCACTATTGCTCAAATGGCACGCCACCAAAAAATCGCTTTTCTTTTTTTTTTGTTTATCGTACGACTGTCGACGTCAAAATCATGATGCCAAAGTTTCAGCTTTCATAACTCTTTCCTTCCAGAGAAATTGCCTCCTAAATTTTCAACTGTGTAGATAAGACCATCCACAAAATCCCGTGAGTTCGTTGAACTCTAGCGGTTTGAAACATTAATTATCGTAATAATCGTACCATGATAGACATTTTTCTGTTCTTCAGCTGACAGGAAATGCTCAGTGAAATGATATTTTTTTCAGATTTGCACTAATTTTGCTTTAGCTACCCACTCGCTCTTGCGGTCTATCGCATTCCGACGCGAGTTTTCCTTGTAGTAAACATTTTTAGCACTCTTTTTGACATCCAGAGGTAGAAAATACTTCTCAGTTTCGTTATTGACTGGTAATGCTGATGGAAATGATTTTTTTAGATCTTCGCCATTTTTTTCTCGGCCACCCCCTCACCCCTCCGGTTCGGCGCTTTCTAGGAAGAGATTTTTTGAGAAAAGCATATTTGTTTTTTTACATTCCAACCAACCGTAACAAAACGGGACTTTCGAAAAGGCCCTGATGATCTCCATATTGGTGATCTTTGCATAGAATAATTTCTGTGAACAAAATACGGGCGAAGGAAAAGTCGATTCTCTACGCGGGAATGGTGCGCACTATCAGTAATCATATTTCTGTGCTATATTAAAAAGTGCTATACGATCTGATCACTCTTAGAAGTAAGGATTGTTTCTCGAGTAATGGGAAAAAGGAAAAATTCGCCATTAATTGTTTGTAAAAATACGATCTGTACTCATAATTGCGTTTTCGCCCTTGCTGCATTCGAAGGGTCAGATATATTGTAGTGATGAAGCTACCAGCGGACCACGAAGTTTATAGTCGAGTCTAGAATAGGTAAATACATTGACCATAAACAGGTTCGGAGATTCCTTTATGCGGTGGAGAAATCGATTTTTGAAAACAGTGTCCCACCGGTGGGACACGCGGTCCGAAGTGGTAGTCAACGCGTGTCCCACCGGTGGGACACGCGGTCGTGAATGGGTTAAGCACCTCCAAATGTACCCCGTAGCTAAGGTTCAGCAAATTCTGGAGCACTGAACCAACGACAGGCTTTCAACCCCATCCCGGAGAGTTACCCTCCAGACGGAAATCTGAAATAATGTTGACCATTGGCTAGATTACCGCGGTAAATTCATAGGAAATTTAAAAATAATTAACAGATTCACGCACAGAAAGTTGGATAACCCTCTGGTAGCAAAATTTTAAACATTGACCTACTACAGTTATCTCCATTAGTTGGAGCTGCTTCTCGAAAACCATCTAGACGACACCAGTTTTATAATTAGCATCAGTCATACCCCTCTCTCACCAAAGTTTGGGACGATTTCTTTCTAATAAAGAAGCTCGAAAATTTTAAAAATGTCATTTCCGAAGATGCTGGTAAAGCAACTAGTAACGCTCATAATGCTTGACCACTGTGAATGTAAATAGGTTACATTATAAAGAACCTAATGGTATTCAATAAAGACCCCATCTCCCAAAACTTTAAAAAATATTGAATGTTTTATGTCGTGGGTGCGCAGTGTGGACACGCGGTCCAAGAGGCAAAACAGCCGTGGGTGCGCAGTGTGGACACGCGGTCCATTAAGTGTTAAAAAATCACGTGCATAGGCTTTGTGGGATTTAGTTTTAACGTAAAGGCTATTATGTTGCTGCTTGAGTCGGACATGACAGGAAAATTACAATATCAGCATCTAACCCGCCCCAGTTGCGTATTTCTATTGTGATAACAGTGTCCTCCTCCGTTTCCTAAATCAAGGCCCCTGTCAGAGTTGGTTGAAAAAACGCCGTGGCCAAATCGGTCGATATGTATGTAAAACAGGGACGATGAAGGTTGCAAAAAACACCCGGTGTGACCAGCTGTGGCTGACGCGGTCAATTTGCTTGAAATAAGAGCTGTTCCGGCAGATTCACCAACTTGTGCCGAGAACCAAAAACTCGCATGAGATTTCTATGCTGACAGGTGGCGACCCGCGAAATGCCTCACACGAGGACCAGAGAAGCCCAGGCTTTCGAAGGCATATAGTCTAATCTTGTCGCGAGAACTTCCGCAAGCTGCGGAAATTTTAGCCCCAGTCAATGGAATTCTCGTTACATCAACCGCGTGAACTACCCAAAAACAATAATCGTATTATTTTATCAAAATCTAGAACCAGCATCATTTGGATCATTTCTATAGAGCTAGTTAGAAAATAAAAGCTATCCCCCTGTGGTCTCCGGTCTGCAGAACTCTATGACAATGCACGGACCTAATTAAAGACACTGTCTGAGCAGAACTCGACCACTCTTGGTCACAAAAAATGTACGAGAACCGAAGACAAAACAGCAAGAGTTGAGCCGCTCAACGCCCCAGGTGTGCTCCAATTCACGTGTTCACAGAAAAGAGTCATCATCTTCCAGGTTTCTGGCAATCGTCCACGCTTTCTTCAATGCGCGCAGTGCATATCATCCTCGGCCACCGTGATGAGTGCCGTTAGCGCCGTGAGCTTGACATAACTGCAGTGTTAATATCAGCTTTCCGGCCATGATTGTCATGCTGCACTGTGAAACCTGATTTCAAAGCTGTTTCCTCCAAGAGTAGGGAATCATAGTTTGTGAAACGTCCAGACCGTCTTCATCTAGGCCAGCCCAACCCATCTAGCCCAAATGTTTATAGTGTCGAAATTCGACCGGACTTACTTTGCCTTCGAGAACCTTAAACGGCAGCATACACGTTCAAAATGGTATCAATTTCATGACATAAATCGAAGGTTTGGAGCTATTAGTATGGAGAACTAACAAAAAAAACCGACCAAAACTGGGTGCTAATGATGAAATAACGGGTTAATTTTGTGACGGAATGAACGTGGGCGGCTTTAACCGCAGCGTGCCCGCTCCATTAAAATAGCGGAGCTAGCGGTAAACTGCTTGTGAAAGAAAGGCTAATAGATTTACAGGGCTTGTATTAGACTTGCTTACGTCGTTCAAAGCTTCAAAGACTAGTCAAAGTGATAGTATTCGAGCAATCAATCTGGGCGACTTTGTATGGGTGTGGAGTCCGCGAAGCTTAAGGACGGAGACTGCGAATTTTTTGACTGCTGAAATTTGGCAGTTTTGACTCATACTTGACGCTTCTAACGGCGTAAGCGTTGTTGTAGGAGCCATACGACCCGAGTAGTGTCGTGGTCTAAAAGGCAGTAGTCACGATGAAAAACCTTATCGAAAAAAAAACGATAAAAATCAACTCAGATCGAAAACGGCTGAAAAACTATGAAGGTAGCGCGCTGGAAAAACGGGTTAGATTTAGTGTTTCTAGGGCCCAAAAATGCCAGTTCGTGCACTCCACTTCACTCAATAATTTTGACTAGGTGAGTAATGTTCATTTGTTGGAATTCAATTTTAAGCCAGCCGATGTTTTTGATATTAGAGATCATCGATGCCGACGGTGTGTAGTGGGCTCGTCCACCATCAAAAGACAAGGAAGCTCAGGCTTCAAAATTGGCCCGAAACAGAAACAAACATTTTTCATATAGGTCCTACTACTCTGAACCCAGAAAAGGGTTGGGAGAGGAAAAGAAGGCAAACATATTTGATCGCGACCACTGCCATTAACAACTTTTTTGAGCGTGTATGCTGCCTTTAATAGATGTTAGCCAGACCAGAAATGATTTTTGTCAGTCTCTCATAGTAAAGAATTTCTCAGATTTAAAACGGAAGTTCACGCTTGAAAAGACTTTTTTTTCCGAAAAAAAAACTCTTTCAAAAGTCTCATCGAACTTGAGACTAGTGCTTCAGTAGAGAGCTTTTCGGGATCCAGTTGCCTAGTAAGCACGGTCTGCTGCAGATCTTGTTATTGCAAAGACCAGTACGTACATTATGCACAAAACGACATGTAGAAAGGACAGAAAATTGGAAAACAATCATAGGAGCATCATTTATCTATGTTAAACGAAAATTCAAAGAGCAGTAGAATTTTACTGGGTAAGCTTATCGTGTGGAAAGGGATTCCACCGTAGTTCGTGTGCATTTCTAGCCCTGTGAGAAGTTGATGAATTTTGCTGGCACACGCGATGCAATTGGAAAACAGCCGAAGACGCTCAGGGACGAGACGGCGTTCCTGAGTTTTCCTAGGGGAGGGGGAAGGATTACATCTCTCTAGGAAAAGTTGAAAAAACAACGAAAAACCGTTCACGAGTTACTGTCTATATCGCAGTGTAACTCCGGTTCATACGCCGTGCAAGCAAAAATGGGTTGGGAGCAGGGCTGTGCGGAACTGTTCCGTTTCCGTATTTCCAGTGTTTTTTGAGCTGTTCCATTCCGCTTCCGAGTTTTTGGGCCCGGAAACGGAATAAATTAGTGCAACACGATCCGTGATAGTGGGTCTAGGCGAGAATTTTCGAAGGTTCATGATACTCTGAAAATTACATCCGACCTCTTCGTGTTCCAGCGATTATGTGAGATCATTCACGAAGTTTAGGCCTGAGATTGGAATCCTATAAAATGATGACACGAAATGGGTGTGGCAGGAATATGAAAGCCTTTTGAGGTTTTCCTTTCAAAAATATGTAGCTTTTTCCCTAAGATCCAATGATTTCGTGAAGCTTCTCTTTTCGATTCCACGCCACGACAGCCACAAAAATCGAAATAGTTTTTGTTTTGCATGTACAGCCTGTCTTCCAGAAAGGAGTCTCGTCGGATGCAGGTGGAGGTGACCACGGGCAACGGTGAGGCTCGGTTGAGGCAGATCAGAAGACAATTTTCCCATGTGACCGTGGAGTTTTAATTTTGTTTTGTAAATTCAATTGTTTGACATCCACTTCAATAGGTATACATGGTTAAAAGAAGAGAAAGTAATCGCTGACTATCTACGAATTGACATCTGATTAGCCTCTTGAAGGACACCTGGTGTCGCTTGGACTGCTTTCGGGGGACACGCTGTACACCAGAGCTGTGCGGCAATGAAAAATAAAATTTCGGCAAACGGCAATGGCGAACGCCAAGACGACCAGCAAACTTCAGTCGGCAAACGGCGATTACGTGAGCTGCGAACATTTAGCAGCTGCGAAACGTGGGAATGAGAGAACCCAAAATTTTTCGGTCTCTTCCGTATCCGTTTCTGCATTTCCGTTTCCGGCATTTTTTGGCCATTTTTCTTCCGTTTCCGTGAATCTTTGAAAAGAATTCTGCACAACCCTACCTGGTTGGGAGGGTTGAACCTGCAGAGAAGCAGGAGCCCCGGACCCAGTTCGGCTGGTTAAGGCATCTTTCATAGTCCCCACCGCAAGCGCGGCAAGCGCGTGAAGCGCTGGACGAGCGGTGGACTATGTAACTTTTGACCGCGCGGCACGCGCGGAACGAGCGGAAAGCCACTATGAAATCTCAAGCGGCACCGCCATGGCGGTGCCGGTAAAATTCGGGCCTTAACTGGGACTTGTACAGAAATTTCTGGCTTGCATTTGCGTATGCGGTGGCGCAGGATAGTCCCAGAATTATACATGTTAGAGTGGACTAAAATTGAAAAGCAATTATTGATTGAAACGGTAAAACCGCCACGGCGGTTTGGGCGGCGTCGCTACGGCGGTGCTGATGGACCATGAAAGTTCTTACCGCGCATCACGCGCGTGCCGCGCTTGTGGTGAGGACTATGAAAATGCCTAAATGCGATGCGCGGGGCGCAAAACCCGCTGCGTTAACTTTGTTGGAGCTCCGCGCGCATCGCGTTTAGCTAGCCGCACACTGGGCTCGAGGCTCCTCCCTTCGCCTGCATTTGATCAACAGCAAAGATATGCGTAATTTCGACTAGCGACTAACGGATTTGTCGACGAACGGAATTTTTCGGCGTAACATCTAACGACTAACGACGGGCAAAATGAAAAGTTCTTTCGCAAGCAAACCAGAATTTTTTGGGATAATCAGTAGCTGTTGGCTGTTCGAGATAGATTGCCTAGAGTGTTCACTGACTTTCAAGTTTTCTAATTCTACCGACAAGAACTTGCAGGCCTGCAATGAAAGTATTATTATCCGAATGAGACGTCGCGAAGGTTCAGGAGCTGCGCATGAGCGGCGTCGCGGGGCTGCGTGGCATGCCCTCTGCATCAGTCCCGAAACTGACCACTCCCATCAGCGAATTTTCCAAAAGGCCTCGTTCAAGGTGAGCTAATGGGGCGAGTAAGGTGGCATCTAGAGTTCTGCGAGCTGCGAGTTGCTCGCAGTGCGAGAGGTTGGGAGCGTGGCCCTGAAGCTCTCGCAACTAGCTTTTAGAGTCTGCGAATTGCGGGCAGTGCGTGAACTTGAATCAGGGTTGCGCATGAGTCATTGCGTCATATTGAATCAGGGAACGAGTGGGATTGGAACGCGGTATTGTATTAATAGGGGCGCTGGTTCACAGGGATCATTTCCACCAAACATTCCAGCAATTCAATAATCAAGTCTTCATCATTCATTACGTCACACTTTTCTGAATTAAAAAAATGTGTAGTCTAGTTCACTGGAAGTGGCTTGGGGTACAGCGGGACGCGGTTAATAATGTTACTAAAAAGCGGAGCTATGCACGATACCAGTCAATGTCAAAAAAAAGAACGATAGCCAACATTCTGACAGGAATTTCTTGTAGGAATGAACGTAGCTGAAGACCACGAGAAAAAATTCCTGTGTTTCCAGTGTTTTTGTTTAGAAACTTTTGTAAGGTCAAGCCGTTAACTTGAAAAAAAACATCATTGAAAACCAAAACTAGATGTATTCACGAGTAGAAATTAAAGAGAAACCTTCACAGGAAAGGAAACAGGAAACATTCATGGGTAAAAACAAAGAAAAACCAGCACAAAGTGTTTTGTTGGCAAAAGAAATGATGATACAGGAAGTACTCGCACTGCGAGCTGCGACAAAAATAGTCAGGAGTATTCTTCTCTCAGCTCGCAATGCGTGCGTGAAACTGGTCGCAGTGTCCTCGCAGTGCGAGAGAACTATGAAAGCCCTCTGCGAGAATTTTGTCGTCGGGCGCTCGCACTGCAAGTTGCGTCCTCGCAGTGTGGCAAGAACTATGAAAGCCCCCTCCCCCTACCATTTCGTCGCAGGACACCTCGCATGCGAGGAAGCTGCGAGCACGTAGCTATATGCTTATACGTGTCGCAACTCGCAGCTCGCAGAACTCTAGATGCCACCTAAGCCAGCTATGATGACAAGGTTAAGAGATGTCAGAGTTAAAGTTCTTTCGATCTTCTAAGAGCAAATTGTGCAAAGCAATTTGTTATCCTCCACAAAAAGGTCACAGTTGCAAAACGTTTTGAAAGCTCCCAATTGGTGGAACTTTAGCCTTTTCGCGTGCAGTCTTCATTTGCTGTGATGACGATTTGATTACGATGCTGTACTGCCAAAACAATTATTAGAATCCGTTTCTGGATGTAAGCTTGTTCTTCGAGTCTGCGGGATATCCATAAGAATAATGTGCATAAGAATAGTTAGTTTTTCGAGTTTGGAATAAATGTTCATTCATAATTGCATTCTTCAAAGCCGTTCGTAACTTTGAGTGGAAAACAGTTTATCCATATTGTCAGAATGTTTTGAATGTGTTATACTATCTGTCTATTGTGGGTGTATCCGCGAAAGGTATGGCTGCGAACCGCTCAGCGCCCCCCGCGCCAGCCGCGTGCGCCGATCGATCACCAGATTCCTCGTGGACGCACACTACGCAGCGCAGGCTGCTGAGGTGTCCGCAGCCATCCATTTTGCGGGTACACCCACCATACAAGCTAGCGCGCTATTTCATGGTCCACCACTGCCCCTACCTATACTGGTAGTCGACGAGTTCTCGGCTGACCCCGGTATGCCTGTGCGACCCCGTAAGAGGTCGATATGTCACTGCCGCCACTCTCCCTTCCACCACGCCTCTCCGCCATTCAGCTGATGATTTTTGTGTTGCGGCAGTGAGATGGCCTATGCATACCGGTCTGAACTGTGCGTAACTGAATTTCGTGATTTCGTAAATCGTAATTTTTCAAATGCCTCGTAATTCGTAAATCGTAATTTGCAATTGATAACGATTACTAAGCTCACACATAGCCCAATCCTCGTTCGATGTGGAAACACCTCATGTTTTCAGTGATTAGGTGTCTCCATATCAAAGGAGGTTTCAGGTTGAGTTTTTTTTGCGCTAACGACTCAAGTAGACAAAATTGAAACTTTAAGTGCAATCAGGTGTCAAACTTGTGCCTCGTTTCGCCCAAATTCCTGAAAACACTTATAGAATCATCGCTTTACCAAACACAGTTCAGTGGGAACCAAGGAGGGCAACACTGTGGCGATAAAAAAATGCTGTTCGATAGTTTCAAGCGGCGTTCAGAGTTTTCGCTGGTCGACGCGATGGCACATGTCAGGGTGACGCGAAAATCGCGCTGCAGAGGAATTCAGGTGTGAACGCTGTGCGAACGCTGGGCGATTTCGCTCAATCGCGTGCTTACGTGATTTCCTGTGAACATGCATTGGCAAAACTGAAGTTAACCACAGATGTTTCGCGTTTGTTTGTGTGCAGATGGTCCAAAATATGCTCATTTCACTGTTTGCATTGTGGGTCAATGGAAAAAAACCCTGAAGAAAACTAGCAACGAGTTTGTCTTCGCGCGTCGATCGCGTCGCCATCGACGCGGAGCGATCATCATTTGCGCGCAAAATCCGATGTATCGCGCCACTTCACTGTGAAAATCTAGCGACTTTGCTCGATCGATACGTAGACTAATTACAACATCGCGACGCGCCGCGATTGAACTCTGAACGGGCTCGATATTTCAATGGGAAGAAACTTGGACAAAGTGGTCGTTCCAAAGGGCATATACATATATCTGCGAAACCACGTTTTGATGACGAAATCATGTCTGCGAGCTAAATTTTGAAGCGTTACTCTGAACGGAATTATTGGGCATAATTCATACTCCTCAACGCCAGCGCGTCCCGCTTGGGCGTGGTGTTGGAGTGTGAATGGCCCGACGCCACTCTCGTGATGCTTGCTCCGCTATTGCGACGACAGCCGTAACGACGTTTTCATCATTTCGTTATCAAACAATCATAAATTTAATTCAGTTTTATATTAATTAATTCCAGTACTATCTCACCTTGATGATGAACGCGTGTGCAGAATTCGCTTGTTTGGAAAAGATAGGGCCCAGTATATTCCGCTCCGCCATGGCGTCGCCACTGGAGTATTCATAGTCTTCTCAGAAGGTATTCGTACTCCAACGCCACGCGCGTGCGTGCTGGGTTGAGAAGCATTGATAGCGTCTAAGCGTTCCTCCCATAACCACGGGTTTGTTGGGGTGGAGACAGCAGCTTAGGCAAGTACCTATAAATGTTGCAGTATCCCCTCCTGCAACTTTCATGAGGACAATGGCAGCTTTCACTCAGATTCCCACAGGATGAATAGTAGAAGATTAACTTCTCCCCTGCTTTAGCACCACAATATTGAGGTTGTTTTAGACCCTAGCGTGTATCTCAAAACACCTCCTTGTGCGCGAGGTATACAGGAGCTGCATGCGATTCTACTTAATTGATGGGCTGGATACAAGGATTCTTGTAAGGAGTGGTACCAATATTTCAGTTCTTCGTAACCTGAGGGCAAATTCAGCTTTTCGAAAAAGCCTTGAAACAAGGAGGACTTTTCGGTGGTGTGAAGTCGTTATAATTGTCAAATAGTTTTTGTTTTCAGGCTGGTGTACATATGCAATGAGACAATGAAAATCGAAAAAAAAACAATATAAAAAGTTCTTATACATATGAAAATCTGGAAATATGAATGTATAGGCTTTCCAGCACTCTGAGTTCACCCAGGATAAAGAAAATCGGGCAACACAACGCTGAAGAGCGATATCGTCAAAAAACAGGGTGGACGTATACAATGGTACGCACTGCGTAGGTACATGTATACATACATATGAGTCGCAATTTCGAGCGACTATAACCTTCCAAACCGCCAGTAAGGGGCAAATTGTCCCATGCACTGTCGTCCCAAATTTGAGTCGGAATGGTTGTGTTCTTCTCGCAGATCGAATAGAATGACCTGCCACAGTTGTAAAGTTGTGCATATTTGATTCCTTTGGAGTTGTAGTATGCTGCGCACTTCGACTTCGATTTCCGGCTGCTTCCATTTACACTTCGAGCATTTATCCATTTTCTGAAAGAAAACAGGACGGTCTCATGAGGTCAAGAGTGACTAGGACCAGAACTCACATTTGGTTCATTTCGATCCCTCCTGGCTCCTTCCACTTTGGCTGTGCTTCACCCTCAGCTCGTGCAACTCCGATCCAACTCCAGTAGCCGGACCTTGAGTGACTCAGCACTTCATTCTGAATAGTTCGAATCAGGGGTGTGCGTTTTTCATTTTTCGATTTTTCGTTTTTTTTTGTTTTTTGCCCTTTCTGGGGCAAAGAACAAAAAATCAACATCGCAAAAAAACGAAGAAGATTAAATTTTTTCGGGCTGAAATTTGGGGTCCTGGTGCGATTTGCAGTCGATCCTTTGCTGCCCACAGACGTCTGCAGCAAGTCTGCACTCGCATTTCAATAGATTCCAGCATGATTTTCCTCACCAACAGATGTATGATTTTACAATTGCACAACTGTTTCCTCTACTTCATCAGTTTCGGTGAAAAAGTAGACTGATTATATCAAAATTTCTTGGATTTCTTGTTTTTGCCAGACTGAAGTGACTACGGCGCTACTTTTGAGTTGGTGGAAACACCACCAATCTAATAACGCTAATCATCTCCGCATAGCTGGTAACCTACATCGGCACTTTTAGGTCAGGAAAAATTCGTTTCCGTTTATGATGCACTTGAAAAAATCGCTGAAGATTGCTCATTGAAGACTCATAATTTCCATGCGGAAGCGTTTCCCAAAATTCTGGGGGTAACAACCTAATTTTTTCACTCTCCATCGACCCATAACAAAAAAAACTAGCGAACAAAAAATTGTCTTGAGCGAACGGCTTCATAAATAGTTCCCTCCAGCGAAAGTGGTTGAACTGAATCCCTGTGTAGACACCACGACTAAAGCGTGTGGTTGCGTCGCGGCCATTACAGTCCAAACAATTTGGGCAGGATTCGCCGCTGCAAAAAGGCTAAAATCCCTCGAATTATTATGTTGATACTTTTGTTCCTCTAAGAAAGCATAATTCTGTCATCATTCAAAGCACTTCGGTTACGTTGCCTTGTTTCCCCAGTCAAAAATATGTAGTTGTGATAAGAAGACGTCCCAAAAGACATGAAATTTTTTTCGTTTTTTTTTTCGGATATTTTCAGTTTCAATGGCGAAAATTCTTTTTTTGGTTTCAAAGTTTTTCGCACATATCTGGTTCGGATAAAATATGAGGCATTGTCCATTGGCCACTGGGTTAAAAAAAAGACAAATTAAAGCTTCAAATGTATATAAACTTCAGGATAATCTCTCTAATCATAAACACTAATCAAATGCAAGCTTGTGTCAGTTTTCCTTGGAGTATTACTCCGATTTTTTGGGAACTCTATTAGAGAGTTGATCCAACTAATTTATGATGACTGCGGAAATCGTTCCTTTCTGCTTTATCCGAAACTGAATGGTTTGTGTTTAGATGTATTTGGACTAGAAAGGCAAACTGATGCCGACTTCTGCGCAACGAAATTTTGCGGCAAGAAACCCTAAATAATCCGAGTTTTAGCGGATATTCGAACCATTTTGAAGTACCCCTTCAGTTTGCAAACACTCATTACAAAGTTGGCAAAAAGTTCGCCATTGCATGAATGCTATTATGAGTTTCGATTGAAAACCGAACTTTTCTTGAAGCACTAAGCTGGCTGCGCAGAGAAGTTCTGTCTTTTTTTTTGCTGCTTTCCGAAGTAGGACTTAATGCAGTAGAGTGTCACCTCGGATAAAATGAATTTTTTTGAATAAATCTGTGTTTTCCTCCATTGTCACAATGATTTTACCTAACCTAGGTTTTTTTTTCAGATAAAAAAATAGAATTATTCGATATTATCTGAATCATTCGATGAAACACTCCAGTGCATAGTGATCCTAGAGAGATACCAGAATAGTGTGTAAATATGTAGCTTATATAGTTAGAAAAACAAGAGTGGCAAAATTAGCTCTAAAACGACGATGTTGTAAGAAAGCACATTTTTTTATTTTTTAAAGACGCGGGAAATCCGCGTAAAAAAACAAAGAAAGAAAGGAACGAACTCAATACTTAATGGGTAAAATTCATGTACACAAACTTATCTCAGCAAAATAAGTGGAAACGGTTTAGCAAACACAACGCAGGAGGTGGACGGTGTCATACGAAGGTGAAAGTATATAGAGGCCCCTTGTTTAATTTAGTTTAGTTAAAAGACCCGGATTGCAGAGGTAGATTGTCGCGCGCGATCGAAAGTCCGTCCCGGCCGTCTGTGGCCTCGCAAACGCAGCACGGCCCGTCGCAGTGGTCGTGTCGTATCAGCTCACCAGACTAAACTTGACAAGGAGATCATACACTACCCCCCAAGAAATTCTCTCTCATGTTTCCAGCTTACAGGTCCTAGGAGGGAAATATGTACCTTCCGTCGGCCTGGCCATTCCGGATAAAATGTACTAGAACAATTTGAGACGTAAAAATCAAGTACTATGCTCTTGGCAGCTGCCTAAAAAGTCCTGAAAAAAAAAGTTATTAAAGTCAAAGATTTGCGACAAGGTGAGGATTTGCATCAGAGAATTTTCGGGATGTTTTGAAAACTTTTTTTCGGATTTTGCTCGAAACTTACATGTAGGGGTAATCTAGGATGCCGAACACGAATCTGGGGGAAATCGTATTCAGCACCCCGAATGAACCCCGCATAGAAATTTTTGAGTCAAATATGAGACTGACCAAACTACCGCAGGCCTACCGCATGCCTACCGTAATCTACCGTGAGCTGTCAAAAATCGATAAACTCGCGTCGGATTCCTGTTGCTCATTCCGAAAAAAAACGCCACAGAAAGAGTTTGAGCCACATCTATCATAGCATTCCGGAAGACGTAAAATATTTATTTATTTCTTTATTTATTGAGTACGCTACGTAAGGCAAGCGCAATAAACACCAAAATAAGATTATGCACAGAAACCATGAACCGGAAAGAACGGAATACAATACAATATTGATCCTAACACTGCCTTAGAAGCGCAACAGCTTCTTCCCTGCGATGCGTTTGAAACTCCGCAAGATAGAAGGTATCGGTACAGAGATAATATCAAGGTTAAGAGAGATGAAGGTTGATCCGGCTCTACAAGTGAAAGAAAAGGCTCTCATATTGCCCTTCGGGGCTACATATGAAATCTTAATCGTGCTTTCCCTAGTCCTTGACTGACTTAGCCTATAGAATCTTGAGATATTAGTTTTCGCAATGCCAGCCAGTAACTTAAACACCATGCAAACATCATACAGTCGACGGCGAGATTCTAACGAATGAAGTTTCAACTCTCTATTTCTAACTCCCGCACTCGGAATTCTGTCATAGGCCTGGATGTGAGATCTTACATAAATTTTACGTGTAAAATTGTTTTGGATTTTCTCCAGTTGCAACACATCTTTTCTTTTCTGCGGTGAAAAAACTGTCGTTCCACATTCCAAGATAGGTCTGACGTAGGTCTTATATTTAAATTATATTATTATTATTATTATTATTTTATTTATGGTTAACTAGTGGCATTTCGCTCTCAAATTTCCTCCGATGGGAAGCTTTGAACGAATTTCATTCAGAACTTTGGTATGTCGACGAATAAATTTCGGATTTGTGATCAGCGCCCCAAATAACCCGCATGGGAAAATTGCAAGCCAAATCTAAAACTTTTTTCTTACACGCTCTAGGAACTCCACAATTGAAATAAGTAGGTGCTGTGCTTCTCTGCTCCAAATTCCGGTCCGCAATTGCGTCTTGACACGCTTTGCGGCCGCACGCGCTCAAATCCGTCGTTTCCAGCGCCAAAGCCGACTCGATATGTCTTTTTTATACAGTTTTCTGCTACTTTGTTCTGTTTTCAGTTTCTAAAACCCACATAGAGTCAACAGATCGGCGGCTGCGGCGCTGGAAATTTTTCCGACTCGAAAGCGCTCAGCTGCAAAGAATGTCGAGACGCAATTGCGGACTGGAATTGACTCATAGAATCACATTAAACGCTCAACCAACAATCCGTGAACGTCCAAAACGGTTCTGCAAAAATACATTTCATTTGAAATAGCCAGCCCGGCTAATACAGTGCGTTGCGAAATTATACGACATACCTCAATTTTGTGGTTATCCAATTCGTGTGATCTTAGCGAACAAACTGTGAATGCCAATCGACGCAGCATCCTCGGAAACCCCAGGGTACTAATTTCCAAGAAATTGGATTAGCGGCCAAGAAGTTGACGCCGAATAATGTCGAAAAAGGCCGTTTCAAAATTATACGACATACATACATAGCTGACGTCCTCGTGAAAATATCAGTTCTTCAGCCTCTGTAATGATTCGTTCATGGTGAGAATCATCAAGAATTTCGAGTTTACAGTCTATAGAATTGTTTTGGCCCAGAACTGTGTCAAAAACTCGGTTTGGCGTGTTGAAAAAAAAGTTTTTGAAGACGTCGCCCTTAATCTGCGCCCACTCGCCTAGAAAGGCTAGTTTCAGCTGAGCCGCGAGCTCAGCTGAAACTCGTGACGTCGGCTCTGAGCTAAACCTCAACGCTCAGGAATATCCCACAACTTTTTCATTGGTTTGAGGTCTGGGGAACAGGCTGGCCTTTCATGCAAATTGTCATGATTAGCCTGAACCAAGCCTACGTCGTCATGCTGACAAAAAAAGAAGGCGAATAAGCCTCGAAAACGACAGTAGGTGGTGCTTGGACACTTGAAGACAATCTGTTGGGTTCATATCACATGATAGAAACACGAGGTCCAGCGTGGTCATGAGAACCTGAATCCGGCTCGACAAATTGTTTTGACAATTTGCTTGAAAGGCCAGCCTGTTCCCGGACCTCAAACCAATGAAAAAGTTGTGGGACATTCCTGAGCGTTGAACCTTAGCTCAGAGCCGACATTACGAGTTTCAGCTGAGCTCGTGGCTCAGCTGAAACTAGCCTTTCTAGGCGAGTGGGCGCAGATTAAGGGCGACGTCTTCAAAAACTTTCTTATCAACACGCCAAACCGGGATTTTGACACAGTTCTGGGCCAAGACAGTTCTATAGACTGTAAACTCGAAATTCTTGATAATTCTCACCATGAACGAATCGTTACAGAGGATGATGAACTGATATTTTCACGAGGACGTCAGCCATGTATGTCGTATAATTTCGCAACGCCCTGTAGTAGTTTTCCTGATAGAAAGAATCTTACATAGATCTCTGCACACCCACCCATTCATCCATTGAATCCGCGATAAACATTGTTGCTCCTTTCTCCAGACACCGTACCTCAGCCTTCTCAAAGTGCATTTTGATTGGTTCGAAATAGTAGCAGGAGTCGTGATAACCCATCCAGCCACTAGTACAAACTGTAGACTGCAATAGAGGAGTGTAAAAGTCATTAAGGTCAAACTTCGAAGATGAGATTGAAGAAAAATAAAACTCTTCGGTGGCAAATGGCGAAATCTCCTGCGAGGGCAACGTATGAGGTGATTCTTCGGGGTCTCAATGCTATTTCCACCAGAAACTCTTATGAAGTTACCTGAGACCTCTCTGTCGGGAAGCATATGGCTATGTTAACGATGATAGCTGATATCAGAGACCTAAAGATGAAGTACTGGTAAAGAACAGCTAGAGGAAAACGAAAATGTGAGAATAAATAGAGGAACTAACCTTGAAAGCATGATTGTTGTTGACTATGTGTTCCAAATGATGTCCTTTATAGGGACCTGACCTTCAACCTTTCAGATAACGACCTATAATCTGCCCTGCTTAGGAGACTGCCATCGGCAAAACCTCGGGAGCTAGTTCCCACAGAGAAGGCGCAATAGGACGGAACTCAACCATAAACTTATTGCGACTTTCTGCTCTTAAGTTTCGGGTTCTTATTTATATCTCTTGCTGGGAGGGGCTTACCCGCCCACTTTCCTGCCGCTGACCTATCACAGGAGCAGCGAAAGCTGACGTAATAGGCCGACGGTGAGAAAATGGGCGGATAGTCCCCTTCCAGCAAAAGATCCTTCCCTAATGCAGAGTGATTTACACTCGACTATCGTTAAAGTGAAGGCCGACTAGCTAAAAATAGAGGACAAGCTCAGAAGGATCGCCTGAATAGGGTTTCTTGAACAACGAGACGAATCAGCAAAACAAAGCATCGACAGTAAGGCGCTCAGAAAACTAATTGAGATTTCAGGCGATGAGCAACTAAAATTTGAATTCAAAAAACGCAACATGCTCGTTTACCACCACTCAAGTAATCAGCCCAGAGGAACAAACAAGACAGGCAGCCTTATTTGAATCGATCTTCCGCCAAAAATCGATCTTCCGCCGAAAATATGCCGAGGAAGAGATGGCAATGGATAAAAGTCTGCGAAAATCGGCTCAAGAAAGGAATCAGAAAGCAGGCTAACTCGCATTCGTGGTTCGCTACTTGGAGACTAACAAGCTAAACGATTCGAGAGAGCTACCCTACCGTTCGGACCCAGTGCTTGGACAACCTTCTGAAACCTCCTTCGGCACTCGTTCACTCTACTCGTTAAACCTTGCTGGAAATCATGACCAGTCTGCAGCGCAAGGAACGTCAGCGAGTATTTTCAGCCCAACATGTCAGAGCAAAAATGATATGTATATAACTATATCTGATCTTGGAGACGTGTGGAGTCCGCACAAAAAATTTAGTCTAATCAATGGACGGGCCGCGGCAGTAGATCATACCACGCGAATCGAAACCCCCATTATGCAGTGAGGCCGCCAACCCCGCAGGGCCAGTCGCCTAAATCGAAAACGAAAAATATGCTACAGTCCGGTTTCTCACACCTAGGATCAGGTCAACCCTCACAAGAGCTCTTTCCCGAACTTTGATTCTTTTTAAAATTTTCCGACTTCCTCTTTTTTTGAAGTTTTTTATTTAACACTCGTAGCATTGTCAGCAGATTCCATCATCTCCACCTTCTTCTATCCTTTGGCAACCCGACATCATTTTCATCCTTGAGACTTGGTTGACATCAGCCATTTGTGATGCTGAAATATTATATATAATAATATATAATACAGAACCAAATACCTGGACTTCTCAAAAGCGGATTGCGTCCCTTAACCCAGACTCTCTTAAGATCGTGTTGATGGATTCTCCAGAAAAAAAAACTATTTTCTTGCCTATAATTCATATAATGGCCAGGAGTGAAATCACTAGAGCTTTTCTGAATCCATCGCTGTTAATCAATAACCGCTTAACTCTTCGTACATAGAATGTACCAGACCACACAGTGCCTTATCATTTCTCGAAGAAACAGGGTGCGACAAACCGCATCTTCATTCCGCTACTTGGAAGAAATTTGCAGAATAGCAGCTGTCTGAAGCCTAACTCAGAAACTCGACGGGTCCGACCGCAGATTTCTGTTGGGTCGAACCCCTTTCCGTTCTGGCTTCTCACTTCTTTTAAATGAGACGACGTGGGGGAGAAGTACAATTTAATCTCCCCCCATGTCTTCTCACTTGGGACTACGTGAAGGAACAATGCTAAAGGGTTCGACCCGACAGAAATCTGGGGATGGACCCCATTCGAGCTGGGGTCGGACGCGGCGAATGTCTGAGGTTCCGTCCATACGTGGCGAGAGCGTGCGATTACTCAAAATCAATTATCATCGTGGGCACACGATTCACTAGCGGCTCACAGGCGCTCCTTCTCGCTCGCCCTCGCCCGCTCGCTCCCGCACGCTTACGCCAGCACCACGGAGCAAGCAGCATGTTTCAAGCTTACTGCTCCATCACTAAAGCAGGTGGCATTGGACCTGTAGGAAAACTACTGCCCTTGTTTTTTCATAATCCCGCCACGAAAGTCGAAAGCTATGGAAAATCATCAGCCGTTGCGCCGACTCGAGCCATTGATCACCTGATCAAACGTTTTCAATCGAATTAACACGAGGTGGGGGGGGGGTGTTTGCCTGTGTTAAGCCTAGTTTTGGCGGCATCGCTGCTGTTTTTCATCGCAGCGATTTCGCACCCGCTGCTGCAGCGATGTAGCAGCGGCAGCGATTCTGTTCATAGTGCGTAGGCCCACGGATGATAGAAGAAACTCAATCAATCAGTGAAATTAATGGCTGGTATTCATCAATAACGCGTTTCGACTCGAAAACACTGATCTTGTCATGTGAAAGGGTCAACGTTCACTAGACGAAACGTGTCATTCGCTGGCAATCGCTCCATCGCTGCCATTTTGGCCGCGATGGAGCGATGGCCAGCGACCATTGAGAATCGCTCTTCAAGCAGCGATGCAGTAAAATATAGGATTTCGTCACCGCGACCCAGCGATGTAGGACGTTTGCCACGAAGCGATCACAATTGGAGCGGCTTTCCATTGCGCGCGATGAAAAAAAGAACAGTTGTCCCTCGCATGGCCGCAGCGACCACCTGCAGTCAAAACTAGGCTTTAGTTTGCAGGCAGCGTTGAGGAGCGTCGAGAGGCGCACAACAGCGGGAGCGCCCGCTCTCGTGACGTATGGACGCTGCCTTAAACGCATCGTTAACAATGGATTTCGTTTTCTAGTTCTCCATTAATAATGAGAGCTCTAGTATCCTATATAAGAGCAACGTTGAAAAAGTAGCGAAAAATCGCAAAAAACCTCTTTTTTCATACCGAAAATGTCTCAATCGAAGAAAGAGTCGATCGCTAGAGATCGCTGTTTTGATCAAAAATCTCTCGATCAAATGAACTTTATCCTTCTTTCAAGTGATTTGTGGAGAAGAAAAGGGTAATCGATGTGTGTAGAAAAGTCATTTTTCACGTAATCGTATGGTAGATTCCATCAATTTCCCCTCAGCTATACTGTATCAATTGTTGATAATTTACATGGCTGAGAGCAAATTGTGCCAGATGACCGATGGGCGGCAGGCCTCATTTGACGGAATCGGAGACATTCGACCTCATCTAACTTCAAAATACGGCATTTTAAACCGAAAAAACTCTCCCCACGTTCTTAGGTGGGCCCAGAAAATCATTCGAACCAAAAAACGGTGAGTGAAAGTCTTTAAAGGCAGCTGCCTTTAAAGGCAGTGTTCACGATAAATCTCGTTCTCGAGGTCTCGGTGTGAAACACTAAGTTGGCAGGTGCTGTAGAGGATACGTTCGAAGAAAGCAACGAAAACTGGCCAGAAATCAATAAAAACGGCTTTGAAAGCTATCCCGCTCCGCCCCCAATCGGACGAGCTTGTGGCGCCGCACACGCTTCGATGGCAAATTGCCAAGCAACTCTGCCGCGTTTAGCATGATATATTCGCGCAGATTTCGCGATGAGCGCGCGCTTGCCGAAATCAGCAGGGCCCATGATTCTCGTCCACGCCCTGAATTTAGAAACCGTTATTCTGACTTATTCTGAACGTTTTTCTTCACTGTTTCTTCACTATTAGTTACCTCACGACCAAACAATCCCATTTTTGGGTCGACCTCGAGTGCGATATTCATCGTGAACACTGCCTTTAAGCAGTATTAATAGCTCATTCTAGTTTTAATATCTACAATAAAAGTTTAGTGTTCGCGTCATTCGACTGTATCGCATGTCTTCTGAGGAATTTATCGAAAGTAAACCTCTGGGTAAGGGTAACAACTATAAGATGATCTGAAGATCCTCAATCCCTATTGGAATACATGACGCATTGAACTTCTGTTATACATATTTCGTAGAGGCTCGTATGCTGTTCGGATCTACGCAGTGGATTTAGAGGGCCAGCCGACTTTCAAATGAGTGCCTCCATCTCGTTACATGAATCTGGTATTAGTTCGAGGATCCCGGAGGGATATCATGTTTGGTTGACTTTCAACGAGGTTCGAACCCGACCCAGAACAGCAGCCACCCACTACACCACACAAGTTCGTGTAACCACCATAGCGAGATAAACGTATTTACTCTACGGAACTTCAGAAAATTCGGGTAAGACTCTCTAAACCTATGGAACAAGGGTCCGTCCACTTGTCTATGGAGTGAATCTGTCACAAATCGTTGTTAACGGCTTCTTCTGTTTTCTGCCAAAATTTGCCCATTTTCACAGAAAACAGAAAATATGGCCGTAAATGGGCAGAAAACGAAAAAAATCCGCACATCCGTGCTGCTAATGACAGCAAATCGCCGGATATGGTGGGGCAAACGGCAGCCATAGTGCCTTTGTCCATTTTGTGTTGACAGACGGCAGTGATTTAGGCTCAAACCGCGTTTGCTGAGCGTTACAAACCTCAGAATGTATGAGGAGCCCGGCAGAACTGTTTTCTAGAGCTTGTCTGTGGTCAGGGGCGGAACGAACTTGGTCAACTTCTTCGTCTGGCATTCCTCTTCTCCATCTTCTTGTATACAAATGTAGGTGTAATTTTTTGCAATTTGAATGTATTTCATAGTAACACAGTCTACATAACATTCTGTCAGTTTTTACTGCTATTCCATAGCACATTAATTGCAGGAATCTTTTTTTATTCTGCAGTACGTATCGCTGCATTATACATCCACACTGTGGCCGTATTCATGAAACTAAAAAGGGACCACTTTGAACGGAAAAGGGATTTTCGGAAAACGTTCTTCTGAGGGTTATAGAGGAGTTAGAAAGAAACAATTTGAGATTTTAAAATTTCACTCAGTCCTCACGGGTAGATCAAAAACGGCCAAAAAAAGAAAGAAACCAGAACGCTGGCTTGGGAGGATGTACCACACATGTGACCTATACAGTGGTTGTGAAATCATCTGAAAAGGTTCTCCTAAAAGTTTCAAGATGAAGTCTCTTGAGTTATGACTTGTTTATTGATCCCCTGAACAATGCTGTGGAAAGCAAACCACCGATCATTGCAATGATATAGTCAGGATGAGCTAGCAGCACACTGTGGCTCAGCCGGTTATGCGTTGGATTACGAAGGAATTGAATTATGGTCCGAATACTGTGGGACCAATACTGCATTATGGCTGACAGTAATGACATTTCTATGGGTTCACCTTACTTGTTTTGAGTTTCAACAGTGTCTCTTGTTTTTATACCTCTTTTCTTATATCGCACAGGTAACGTGATATAAACTGAGAAGGTTTTAATATCCATGTTAGAAGCTATGGAAATTTCAAGGTTCCAACATTTGCTAAAATATCAAGAATACCCTTACCCTTCTCCCCACATGTGTCAAAGGAAAACCATCCATAATTCGGTGAAACACTTTACCAGAGTTGTTTTGATATATGACGCTTGAAAAATGTTCGGACAAAATGTAACCTCGTGGACTTGTTCCTTCATCAATGACCAATCTTTTTTCCAACAGAAATGATTATAATAAACAAACGTGGGTTTACCTAAACTACGCAATGAAGCAACCTTATTTATTAGCGCATGGCTCGAAGACTCAAGGCAAGTGTTTCATTAACAATTCCCGAATATTTATTGAGTAGAACCGAACCAATCATTCAGAAACGCGTCTTACAATGGAACTACTCTTGGTCAGCCTGGCCATTCTGGATTAAATGTACTTTTCTGGAACCATTTTGGACGTAGAATCCGGGTATGCTCTTCGCAGCTTTCCCGAAGAGAAAAGAAACCACTCTGAGAAAAAGTTACAGGCGTTTTTCAAAGAATCGCGGCAAGGCAAGGGTACTCATCAGGGAATTTTTAGGGTGGTTTGTATTTTTTTTTCGGATTCGGTTCAAAGTTTGTATGTGCTGAACATCTAGGGTGCTAACACGAATCTAAAGATTGTTTGTCGACATTCTGAGGTTTACCGTAGATTACGGTAGTTATCATGCCATAGAGGGCCTAAACCTACCTTAATAAATTCAAAATTGACAAATGAATATCAAATTCGTATTCAGCATCCCGAATAACCACCGTTCAGAAATTTTGAGTCAAATTGGAGACTTTGACCCAACTACCGTATACCCACCGTAATCTACCGTATTCTGTCGAAAATCGATAAACTGACCTCAAATTCGTTACGAGCACTTTAAATAACCTCCGAAAGCAAAGTTTGGGGCTTAAATTTTTTTCGATCTTTGGAGCCGCATGAGGTAGTAAGCTCAATACCATTTTTGGGAGTTCAGGGGTCGAATTTTTTCGCCCAAACTCCGCCAAATAGGTAATTTGGAACGCTGAACACGGATCTGAGGTTCGTTTCCTTTTTTTAGCGGATTTCGACAGGTTAGGGTGCATTGAATGGCATTTTGTCTGCCGTAACCCATCGTTTTGGTCGTTTTTGATCTGCCCGTGAGGACTGAGTGAAATTTTTAATTCTTGAATTGATTCTTTTTGAGCCCTTTACAACTCTCAAAAGACCGTTTTCCAGAACTCCACTTTGTGTTCGCCGTCATCTCTTGTAAGGGAGCACCTTCCCGGGGGGCTCCCGCTTCTTCATGAATACAGTTACTGATTTTCAATGATATCACTCTTCATCGTTGTGCTGTCCGCTTTCCACTACGTATCATAGGAAAACAAAGAGTTTTGCAAAACCTATACCCTCCGCACCCTTCGGGGAAATGCTGGGTTCTGGGTTCAATCTCGCTCAAACCCGAGTGTTTTGCGGTGAGCTCAGCACCTCATTCAAACATATGAGGTATATTTCAAACAGCAACAATTAGAATATAATTTATCAATCTTAATAATATGATCTCCACCGGAATAGGGGGATTCCTTTGAGACTGATTAAAAGACAGGCAAGCAGCCTTTCTCCCTCATTTTGAGCCGAACGAAGTGAAGTTTATCGTGATTATCATGTCAAAATCTCCTTAGCATCGCTATACTTCGCAATGACCGAATGCTACGCTGCTTGCTCCGCCCGGTCTCATATAAACGAGAAAGGTTTCATAAATACAGTCGGTTTTCGACGCACCTTCACCTTACCAATGCGGAGATGGGCTCCCCATGTTGACGCAGACCCCCTCACCAAGAATTTCGGCAATTTGGATATTGAGAAGTTGTACGTGGCCCAAAATTGTTACGAAAGGCCCAAGTCCGCATTGGCAAATCTAACAGGCATCGTCGAATCCGCTGCACACATATTACAATATACTAACATAAAATCATCACAAATACACATATTATAGAATAAAGTATCAGCCAGGAGGGTGTCATCAGAGTAGTAATAATAATAATAATCAGCACCTATATTAAACGGCAAACACATAAACGGTACATGAGGAACATTGGTGGTTCGTTCAGCAGAAAAGGGGGAAATTTGATTATCGAGAATAGAGAAATGACAGCGAAGAAGTCTCTACGACCCGCTTCAGTCGGCAGGGTCATCTCTGACCCCAAATGAAGAATTCGGCAGGAAAGGCAGGGGAACACGCAGAAAATACACGGGGCGATGTAGTATCACATAGAACCGGGTGATAAGGAGACAGAAGCATAAAAAAATATCACAATAGAAGCTCCAGAAATAATCTCAGCTTATTATAGTCGGTTTCACAGGGATGGCCAGCTGAGGGATGGGGCAGGAGGAGGACATTCCGATGAAATAGACATTACAAAAGGACATACACACAAAGAAAGAAGGAAAAAAATATGAATACGGTCCGTTAAACGGAGGACAAAGGCAAACAGACAGGGATGATGATGATTATGAAAGCGTTGAACGCGGTCGCTTGAACAGGAGGCAGTAGTCGAAGTGAGGAGGAGAGATATATTTTGGCATGAAAATCGAGGAACGGCACCAGCTCAGGTAATACATAGAGCAGAATCTTTTGTGCTCCTCGTCTAGCACTTTACTAACACTTTCTGACACTTTCCACGGATCGCCCAGTGGAACTGGTTGAAATCCGTCTTCGTCCACATTTCGGTGTCAGTTGGCGTGCCGTTCACTCTTTCTATCACCCTGGAAATTATGGCACCTTTAGACAGAATACGACAGCAAGGCACAAAAAAACCTGTCATCTGTACTTACCTTATCTCCCTTCCCATGTCGGATAGACAGAGAACTTTGCCTCGGCCACCACTCTTCTCAGCTGTCCGATTGCTCTCAAAACACAACTCGATGTCGCCTCTGCAAATACGACTTTAATATGCAAATCTCTACTTTCGTGAAGAAGACGACTTTGTGGAAATCGGACGAGTGGTCACCATCTAGGTTAACACTTGACCTCCGGCTCGTGGATCCAGTACACGAATAACGAACAAGGAGGAACCGCCTACGAGTTCGGCTGCTTAGGCTTAGTGCATACTTCCGGCGATGGGCGACGCGACATAGTGTTTGCCATACATGTCGACCGAAAGTCGATATGGGTGATATGCACTGTCGCTGTCGCGGGAAGTATGCACTAGGCCGTTGGCGTCGTTTATACTTTCGCCGCCGAACGGCGCGGCGAAAGCAATTCTATAAGGGGCCGAATAGACTCCCGCCGCTGAAAGGCGCGGCAGCATGCAATGGAGGAGTACTGATCATGCGAAACCGCACGATCGATTCCCCTCCATTGCATGCTGCCGCGTCTTTCAGCTGCGGGAGTCTATTCGGCCCCTAACAACGATCGTGCCTCGCCACGTGATCAATATTACAGAAATGCCGTGTGCCGCGCCGCTCGGCGGCGGAAGTATAAAGGACCCCTTAGATGCGACGCGAGCGGCGAGAATCAGCTGCGTTTACGTCACTAGTCTCGTCAGAGAGCCTAGCGTAAAGCCAAGATCATACTTCCACCGATGAGCAACGCTATGCAGTGTTTGCCATCCAGATCAATTGAAAATCGATAAGCCTGATATGCGTTGGCGCTGGTGGTGGGAAGTATGATCCCGGCCTAAACGCACTCTAGTGACGACGTAAACGCAGGCCAACTTGTTCGCGGCTTCTCCCTGTCCGTGCAATGGGTCCACAAGCCTAACTCTTCAGCTCATCGAAGGATCGGCCACACACGAACTCGAGGTACAGTCGGCACGGGTCGTTTCGATATTTTCAGCTCCCAATGAACGGTTGGCGCCAACTCGGTGCACATATCTAATAACATACGTACACCGAGTTTGCGCCAATTTTTATGAAGGAACAAACAGTATCAGTGCGGGCCGTGACGACTTTACGAAACACGCCCCAGTTGTGGATCAGGAAGGTGCAAAAATATCCGTTTCCCGTTTTGAGGCAAACTAGGGGGAAAGAGAAGAAAATCAAAAATTCAACTAGTGACGTAACGAAAAGCTTTCGATTTTTCCACTTTTTTTCGTTTTCGTATTTCGGTTTTCGCCCTCCGGTACAATTTGGTGCATTCATTTACAGTTTCCGGGAAGACATCTTTTCCGGCACTCCCTATTCTGGATTCATCGACGACTCATGGATTACGGGTAACAATGATGGCGAAAGAGAGGTGATTAAGAAAATGCTGAGATTTCTGTTATAATTAATCCTAAACCGATAAGGTTATCAATGGTGAAATCGGTCCATTGGGTCTCGGAGGTTCTCTAACACACGCAGGCCCTTCAAAGACCGCGGTATATTCACGTTCGATAGCAATCGCCTAGCTGCGGACAGTAAGAGCGATCCGGTCGCGAGTAGCGACGCACATCGAGAAATTTCCTCGGAAACTTTACTTGCTTGTCTCGTCTCACCCAAGCAAATCAGACGCTCAAAGCCAGGATGCGACCCTTTGTGCAGTCCGCAGCTAGGCGATTACGCTCGGACCCGAATAAGGATGAGGTGCGGCGTGTGGCTCCCCCCCTCTCAGGCTGCATGGAACTACTGCCTCAAACCTTCATATTTTTTCTCTATCAGCCAGTTCATATTTTACCGGGTTGTGGTTTCAGCACACAAAAATGGAAGAGTTGACCTTTCTTCAGCAGTTCGAAAGCCTATCCCCTCCAAAGAAAGTGGTAGCTAGCAAAATTCGAACTGCAAAAGACGGGACTGATCCTCCATTTCTGTGTACAGATACCTCAACCCAACTCACCGGAACAAGGCTGTCAAGAGTCTTCAAAACGAAGTGAATTTCGAATCCGCACCTTCTTTTATGGTATGACAATGTGAGATCCAGATCAAGTGCCATTTTCATCAGCATAGACACGCATTGGCCATCATTGAGAGAGAATGCGGAACCATGTGTGGACGAGTTCACGCTAAAATCACTATTACTACACACCGCGAGGTTAGCATATTCACTAGGATCAACCAGAGAGGAATTTCAGAATTATGATATCAGACGGAAAAATGACTTTCGTTCACATTAGTGCATAGAAAGTGTGCTAAAACAAAACGTCTCCCAATCCACAGCCACCTCTAAGCAGCTCTCGAGTATTGGTGCGAAGTAACAGCCGTTTGCGTGGTGAGACGGCACGGGTTGCGAACATTGCGCACACGACTGCCCGCACTGGCTAGTGGGACTGAGCAGGGATGCCATTCCCCACGCAACGTACTGTACCACTCTCTAGGAGTTACCCTGATCCTAATTCCCCGAATGTGGATTTTTGTTTGGAGTCACAGCTTCTTTAGAAGCCTGATCAATTTATAAACACAACGAATTATCAGGTACATACGCTGTTCTCACAAGGGAAAGTCACTCGCAGAAAGTGGCCATTTTGAAGGAACAGCCAGCCACTTATTAAGAGCGATTTTGACGAAAAACCCGAACTCGACCATTCTAGCTGCGCTCCTTTTCTCTGAATGGAGTTATAAGCGACAAGTGGCGGTGGGTAAATGACATAACGGTACCACGACTCAATACCAGACCCGAACAAACTGAGACAGGGCATCGCATTCATGTTTTGTGCCCTAATTATCACTTTGTGCTCAGAACTTCGCACAGCGCTACCCGGTGCAAAAAAACACTGTGGGCGACCCGCACACTCGTAAATATGTAGGTGCGTGGTCGCTTTTCTGGAGGAGCGCTAACCCCACGACTGCTACGCCTCACCCGCATGACGATTTCCGACCACCCGATGCAAGAGGTCCCTCACTATGAACCTCGTTATACACTGCCTGCTGCAGATTTTGACGTCGCGCGCGACCGGCATTGCAAGTTCGAGCGACCCGAACGAGCAGTGAAGAGACGCACGTATTGGGTAACCGGACAGCGCGGTCCCAGAATCTGAGATAGAGGGAGCCCTTGTAGATTTTTGGGGCGCCGAAAATAGAATTTTTTCTCCAGGATGTTTGCCTGGGGGTTATTTGGGACGCTAAACACGATTATGTGGTCCATTATTGGTTATAAAAAAGAATACAATACCATGGGCACAGTGACAATTAACTAAAGTAACCCACCAATGAATGCCTAGAGCACCATCCACAAAAACGGAATGTCATCTATAAATGTCAAGTTCGAGTTTTCTGTCAAAAAAATGATCTTAAAAACTCGCATCTCGCTCGGAGTGACCACTTTCACCAGATGACCTTCCCTTGTCAGCAGTTTTCCCCGAAGCAGTGTTAATGTAGACAGGGTCCAGGCGTGAAAAAAATTAACTGCTTTTTTTTCAAGCTTCAGTCCACCATAAAGATTTGATATGTACTTACAGCATCGCGTTCCACATTAGCGGATTCGTGGCCATATTCATGAAAGCGCTCAAATGATTCGTTGACGTCACCGATGGACTTCCTCCACTGGTTGCCGCATCTTCACGTAGTGGAGACGCCGCATCACCAGCCACTGAACCGCCGGATGAGCCGGCTTGCACTTCCTGAAACTCCTGAGACGTCATTGAGCGTAGTTCTATGTATTACAACAAGGGGGAGTGAGGGCCAGGGTTCGCGATAAAACCGACTTTGTGCTCCCCTGTTGAGAAAGTAGATCTGGCTTTCACAAAAGCTAGAATTTCTGAACTACTATCTCGAGAGCAAGTTCTATTCTGAAAGAAAGGAAACTTGCAGAAAGAAGTCAACGGGCGGCCACATTACACTGGTGCTCAAATAGCCAATGATAGCTTATCCAACCCATTCAAAAATCTGTTGAGGTACTTTGAATCTAACGACTTTTGTCGAATTGTCACGTGACCTCCCCCAAATACGCTATCAAATATGTGTGTATAGAAAAACTCACTTCATGAACATTCTCTTGCTCTTCTTCTTCTACCTGATACCCTGCGGAAATGTTGATAACCTCGCTCGATTTCGGAAGATTTTCGAGAAAGTTGAACGGATTTGTCAACTAAAAACTGTTGATTAACTTAGGAAAAAATGAACGAACTTTATTTCTATAGTTAACCAAAGGTTTCAGTTAATAGAAAATCGCCACCGCAAGCAGCGGCGATTTACGGCACATGCCAAGTTTGACATGTTGACGACACTATATCAAAGCTTGAAACGTTTGATCCGGCACCGAAACCGATAGTTTGGAAAGTAGCCGCTAGCTGTTTTTAAATGTGGTCAAAACGAAACGGGATAAAGCATCTGCATTTTACATTGCTGGCAACTTTCTATTGACTGAAACTTGTGAGGCCGGGATCATACATCCGCCGGCCAGCGACAAAGCGCACCAGGCATATCGATATTCAGTCGATATGGATGGTAAACACAGCGTCGCGTCGCTCGTCGCTGAAAGTATGGTCCCGGCCTAACCGCATAATTTTTGTACACCAAAAAGTGGATTATAGCTAGCGTAACCACGCGCTCTTCAAATTTTGACACCGCAGAATAACTAAATCTACAGGGATGGATAATTCCAGGGATAAAACCAGAAAAGTGACACTTTTACTTAATCCGTGAGGCCGTGTCAACATAATTCGTCCCACAATTCAGAATATCAAATTTATTCACACATGTTTTCTTACACGAAGCAACCCACGACGGTGGAGCGCGACGATACCGCTGCGACTCCGTGATCAGCACGTTGTGGAGGCTGCCCCCTTTCAGTGCCGTAGGTTTCGAAGATGCCGTGATATTGCCGCGAAATCGCCTCGCCAGATAGTCGCGCAGCCTTGAAACTACCGCGCTAACTCCGCGTTGGCGCCGCAAGTGGCACTGCTTCGCAATGGCTCCAAAACTGTCCTTACTGCCGCCGCAGCGATACGATTTCGACACTATCGCGGTCTAGTCGAGGTAAATTACAACGTCGGCTCCACAATAATGCCTGGTCGGCGCCTGCGGGCGCGGATCCGACGCTATACCGGCAATGCCGCGGCAGTCTCTTGAAGAGTACGACCGACCCAGAGTCGCATAAAACTGCATAGCAGTCTCAAAATGACAAAGCCGCGCGTGTCGTTGAGAGCATCAACTGCGAGATTCACCGCAATCTCGTGGCAGGTTCTCTGAATCAGTGCCAAGTCCCGATGCGAAAGACTCATTAGAGGTACATAATTACAATAAAATACATAATGCTGTGTGAGAATTTCTTTGGATTAGAAGTACCTGAGGGAATTCGGAACACTTATAAAAATAGTAAAGCTCACCTGACTGGCTGACTGCAATTGTTGAAGTGCGAGAGCAACACTATCTGACGGTGGGGCAGCATGATTACTTCCACCCGCTCGCGCCCGCTTCACATACGGTTGTGTAGGCGTCTAAAATGTTGTTAGTATGCAATAAATCAAAAATCAATATGCAATAAAACCATATATTATGTTTGATTCCTTTTCTAATCTTCCTTACGATCTATCCTCTAACAATAAGATGATAAGTTTTTTGCCTTCGAGAAGAGATTTGAGGAAGATAGACCTGCTCTTCCCCACAATGGTAGCCACTTCCTTCCGGTGAGGTTCCGGTTTTTGACACTATGTTATCCAGAAATTCCGCTAAATTTAACATTTTCTACGACCGTATTATTGTGCGCATTTCTCTGCCAAAGCGTCGCCTATATTGAATGTGCTCATTTTTAGCGCATCGTCCTATAGAAGCCCCTCATGAGGACGAGTTCTGTGAAAGCTTCCTTTTAGCTGTCGCTGATCAGAAAAACAAAAAAAGATGAGTGAGCAACACTTTTGGAGAGATTTAACAATAAATTTCTTGTTACGTGATGTCATTACACAACAACTCTAAAATATAGGGATGAGCCTCTTCAAAAACAATAACTCTGTCGCTTTCTCATGTTTTACAGCTCAGAGCGAGCCGAAGTATGAAGAGTAGGACGACGATCTAAGAAAAATGCGCGAGAAGGATCTTTGATTATAAAAAAACAACATAACATTACAAGACCTGGGATAAAATTAACTTGAAATAAAAACGAAACATGATTCAGCATTTGAGGCAACTTCTTCAAAAGATCATGAATATCTTATTTTTAGAAAAATTCAAGGAGCCGAATTACGCGGCTTGTTGATCGAATACACAGATTGGGATGCGCATAGGAGCAGATTGGCTCGCTTAATGCGCCGCGAGCAACGGAGAGCCGCTACATTCACCTCTTCGCTGAAACGCCGCGCGTTTAGTTAGCCGAACTACTCCCACGCGCCCCCCATTCTGTGTATTCGACCAGCCACCCAAGCTAAGCAGTCGACACGCTGCGCCTACCTCTGGATCCGTCAACTGGTACTTCTTGCGTTCAATCGGCTCGACAGCCATCACACGGAGTCTCTTTCGACACTGTTTATCGTCGAGAATATCCTGATGAAATGACGTCATATGTCCCCACATGCTTTTTGTGCTGCTGTCATTTCGTTTCAGAACTTTCCAGCAGTACACGCATTCGACATTCTGATTCTCGTTCAGCAGGCGGTAATGATCCCAGATCTCGGAGGATTTCTTACAGGACTTCGGCACTTTTGCCGTCTTCTTCTTCATCTCGTTGTCGAATGGAATCAAAAGCGAAGAGATCACGTCGACCGTCATCATATCATCCGCTATCGACGACGTCGATGGCGACGCGTCCATGGCGGCTACTCTGGCGGCTAGCAGCGACAGACTAAAGACTTGGAAGATATTTGTGAATCGCCAACGACGGGACGAGAAAGACGACGAGGATTATCGGATTTAGAACTGTGTCTTATCAGCCCATTTTATTTATTGCATAACAAACCGCTTTTATACTTCCATCACTGTGGGACGAGACAGCATAAAATTTGTATTGATCAAGATCGCACGATGCGTCGATCCGTACTCATAACATGCTAACGAGTCGCATCGCGAAGAAGTATCGAAGCGATCGTAGAGCATTTAGAATAGAAGAATGTCCACAAATGCGACACAGAATCGGAAACAAGAGCTAAGGCAGAAATAAATGTTCTAAAAAGAACAGCCTTATTATATGTAGTTGGGGTAACCAGAAAAGGGGTAGCTGCGGACACCTCAGCAGACTGCGCAGCGTCGTGGGCGCCCAAGAGAAATGTGGTGACCAGTCGGCGCATGCGACAGGCGCGCGGCCTGCTTAGTGGTCCGTAGCTATCCCTTTCGCGGATACACCCACCATATACCAAAGCGAGACAGAGCGACAAAACGCCTTTTCCACCGGATAAAACCGCAAAACGCTATTCCAAAGAGTTAGACTCTGGTTCACTTCAAGTGAACACCTGTTTTCGATTATCACAGCGCGGAGCGGTGGCTTTTCTGTCAGAACCTCCTTATCACTATGTAGTTATATTTCACCGAGGCTCACCGTTCTGCTGCCGGTGATTAGCGAAATCCACAGGTCACCAAGGGTTTGCCAGAGTCTACGTACATAATATACACTGGCGTAGCGTCGTGGGGTGATCGCCCAGCTGCAGACTGTGAGAGCGGTGGCGTCGCGGCTTACGTATGGAAATTTCCTGAGGAAAAGGAGGCCTTTGGCTGACCTGCCTCGTCTCTACCTTGGGAGTCATGCGTGTCGCGACGACACGGTCAGCAGCTAGGCAATCAAGCTTGAACAAATTGAATTTCGAAAAGAAAGAATGACACTCAGGAATAAGTTGTTCCCTACATGAAGTGCTCGGATGCCTGCTTAGCATACTTTAAAAAAATTTTGATCAAATAAATATAGCCTATTTCCCTCATCTTGAGCCGGTCGAGATAGGGCTTATCGGGTTTATCATGTCAAAGTCTCTTTATCATAATTGCATTTTGCCATGACCCGCTCCGCTGCTTGCTCCGCCCGGACTCAACTGAGCAAACTAGGCTTTACTTTTTTTATGTGAAAATCTTGACTGAAAGAATATTCACAGCTTCGCGTTCTTTGAAGTTTTCAAGTTCATGAATCTCACAAGTAATGGCATGACTAGAACAAAAATAGGGAAGTAGAAGCTTTTTTTCAGGTATCAAAAATCTGGTGTGATGCGACTGAAAGTACAGCCTATCTTCCGAAACGATCGTAAGTGAGCCTTCCTAGTCTCTCCGACGACTTTTCTTTTATTGTTTGGAATTCTTCGTCCAGTATACAGTCCAAACGGTTATAAAATATAAAAGAAGCTAGAAAGTCGTCGGCGATGCTGATAAAATTCACTTGTGATCTACTTCAAAGGCGCGATGCTGTCGCCCACGCGGCGTACTTTTTCCAAGATAGGCTATATGTTTGGTTGCGGTTTTCGGGAGTCGGACTTAATCCGGGGGGCCAAACGATGGTGGTCTGTTACAACATGATTTTCGTGCGAACGGCAGCGGCAACCGCTCGCGAATGACCAGGACTCAGCGGTTGCCACGATGCGTTGACTTAGATTAAGCGCCCTTTATACTTCCTTCGCCAAGCGGCGTAGCGAAGTGCAATCCTGTGATAACGATCGTGCCTCGCCGCCTGATCAATATGACTGAGTTGCTCCGCAACGCGCCGCTCACCGGCGGAAGTATAAACAACAACTCATATGAACTTTGTATAAAGAGAAGAAAATGAAGTGCTTCTGGTAGTCTTTTATATGTACTCTTATGAGGTATTGCTGAATATTGAACCTTAAGTATTTAGCTACAGGCAGAAGCAGGGGAACGATATTGTTAGGGTTAAGGATAATATTATGCTCAATATTGGCTCAACATAAACAAAAACATGGTCAGCAGTCTTCCAAGGACGTTAAGCTCAGAAGAGTGAGCAGCAATTTGTTATAAAGGATACCAAGAACAAAAACACGACGAGAAGGTTAAAGAGTGCAGTCTTAAATCAAGAAAAAGAAAAAAATTTAATTTTTTTTTCAAAAGTTCAATCCCGAAATGTCGATCAATTCTCCACGTAGAGGGTATGTGAAAATTTCCCACCTTTTTTTAGAAGTTGCATCATGAAAAGGAAACGTACAGATCGTTCCGGTTATTTCGAGCTGGGTAGAGAGAGAAGCCAACCTGTCAATCATGTCAAGAGACTCGCTATGTACTTCGCAATAACCTACCACCCAGCTTCCTTCTCCGCCCGGGTCGAACGGTCGGGGAACTGCTGTAACTCCGAGGTTCGGGGCAACGATCTGCTTCATCCTATGTGGTGGTAAGAAGAATCTGAGACTGCACATAAATAGACGCACGATTATAAGTTTCATCAAATAGAAAACCGCCCCCCCCCCAATGAACTAGTGTTTTGCCAGCACGTAATAGTAAATGTTAGCATGCATTTACCCATACGTTGACATGTTCAACATGAGATCTGACGTGAACATGTTAGAACATTAGTAGTTTACCGCGGTGGCAGTTTTCTATTCGCTGAAACTTCCTAGGGGCTGATCCCAGCACAAACTGGAGTTTTGAAAACTGGTCTGTAGGGTGTTGTGGAAAAGGTAATCAGAAACAATTTATAGTTGGATTAATTTCCTTGATGCGCATGGGTAGATTAAAAAAATGCAATTTTCGGAATTGGGAAAATCGAACATTTTCAGCCCAAACTTTTTTCACGGGAGGTTATCTGGGACGCTGAACACGAATATATGATGTACTTTCAGATTCTCACAAGATTACGGAATGCTACAGTAGTATACGTATCATTTGTCTACCGTAACCTATAAAAACTGAAAATGGACCTTATATTCGTGTTCAGAGCCCTAATTTACCCCCTTGAATAAAATTTGTGCTGAAAATGTTCGAGTTCCTAAAATTGAAAAAAAATGTTTTCTGTCGTTTTTGATCTGTACAGGAGCATTGAAGGCACAGTCCAACCTCAGAGGTAATTTTTGATATTATGGTGCGTTCGCCGCTTATAGCAACCCTGCCAAGCGCGAAATCTCAATTCACTCAAATAAGCGAGAAAAAGCTAGGAAAAAGTCGGCCACGCCCCCTTGAAAGAAAAAATGGGTAACGCCTACCGCCAGGTTTCCGACCCCAATAGGGAAGAGAAGCGCGAATGATTTAATTCAAAACCTCTGTTCTTCAATTTGTTCTCGGTCTGGCTTTATATTGTGGCCTGCTTCAGAATGATAGGTGCGAATAACAAGAGGATCTTGGCTCGAGACAACTCGTCCGAGAACTTCTAGCCGTTCAAAATCGAAATATTTGAGGAGCCGTAACTCCGTTCGTAGTGAGTTCTGAGCGATTCTGAGAACACCATTGTGATCAGATGAAATTTTCTCCAAGATAGACAAAAAAACGAAAAATTCATTCTGAGGTTGGACTGTGTCTTTGAGGGAATTTAACGAACTTCAAATATTTGTTTCTTTTCCTCCCCTCACCCCACAAAATTCAACAGATCATTTTTTGAAACTCGTTTGCGCTGGGATCAGTCCCTAGGAAAAATCGGGTTACATGAGCCGAAAACTGTCAATAAACCCACTATGCACACCCAGTAGTCGAAAAAAATGTGACACTGGAAAGGTGCGCAAACCAACTATATCCAGTAATCCATTATTTAGCCACTAAACCAGAAAAGCGAATCCATTCAGAAGCAGACGATGGATGAATTTAAGGCAATCAGATAAAAAACTCAGAAATCTACAAGACCGAGCGGATATTTGTAATCTTCGTTACTGTTTTCTACAAAAAATAGTTCAAGATAGATGCAGAAAAATTAAGTCTACGAAATTCTACAGAGAAAATTTTCAGGTCTAATTAAAAAAAACGGCAGTCGCCGAGTTGTACAATAAAACAGAATGGAACCATTCAGCCACATCCAGCCGGGTCCGACAAGGAGGGAGAATTTGTGGGTAGTCCAGACGAATCGCATCGATACCCTCCGTAGCGCGAATCCGGGGGGCTAGTCTGCGGGGGGTGGCGGGGGTGATTTTTGCGGGGGCCCAGTCGGGGCGGGTCTGTTAAAACTGGGATATTGAGGAGAAACGGGGTGGAGGAGAGCGCGATTGCCAGGCCGCAGGGCGGTGGCCATCGAATACTGAAAGACGGGGGAAACCCGCCGGCTAGAGAACACACGGGCCGACAAGGTGGCAGACATTGACCAGGGTCGCGAGAGAGGGGACGAATCATGTGGAACGCAGGCACTATGACGGGGCCTAGAAAACATTCCAGGACAGGAGTGGGAATGAGAATCAGAGGAAGAGAGTGGGACGGGGTCGGAGGCCCCCCGGACAGGGTGGTGAAGACGGGTGGGCCGTGGGGGATCGATAGTAGAGGGGTGGTCCCGAGACCGGCCACGGGGGGGGGGAGCTCAAGGTTATGGAGACGGGGGGAACCGACGGGGGCGACTGGCCCAGCCGCCGCTGACCT
The DNA here is from genome assembly GCA_029168955.1 of Aplectana chamaeleonis. Taxonomy (NCBI): domain Eukaryota; kingdom Metazoa; phylum Nematoda; class Chromadorea; order Rhabditida; family Cosmocercidae; genus Aplectana; species Aplectana chamaeleonis. Next base: position 180,961 of record JAPDOI010000128.1, read on the forward strand.
TATTTGGAGCCCCGCAGGGAATGCGATCAAAATACCGCAGCATCCGCTTGGGACCTGCTTGAGAGATGATGGTCCCGTTCAGCAACACGCTACAGGAGAAAATATGCGCAAGCAGATTTCAACAATATGAGCCTCGGTATCCGACAAGGCCATGGGGCAACGCAGTATGTTACAACGGAAATGTCAGTTTCTTTCCGACTCGGACACAAAAAACGTCTAGAGGAGGCGTAATTGCACTAAGCATGGAAGACTTGAGTCTAGATTTCTAATGAATGAATAATTTGATAGATGGATTTTAACTCACTTTTAAGTTTCAGTGGTCATCAAATATCCACCACTATGAAATAGTGGAATTTCAACACGTTCCTGCATGTTTTTGACACGTTTTTAGAACTTTTTACGGCAGACCGCTACCTTGAAACATCGCGATAACGTGTCCAAAGACGCAAGTCGGAGCGAACATGTTAAAACATCTGTACTTCACTGCGGTGGAAAATCGCTAATCACTGGGACTTATCACTGAGTCCGAATAAAAGATTTTCAAATGAACGCATTACCCGAATCAAACCTTGCGAAAAATTTCGAATGGAAAGATTTTTTCGAATTTGAAGGCCCGAATGAATGAATGATTTTCGAATGAGTGACATCAATCAGAAAACTAATTTCTTCAAAAGGAATTTCGGAAAATGACAAATTTGTATGCCTGTTCAACTAAAAATATCGGACTGTTTTGTAAGCCAATATTGCAATATCGTAGAATATTTCAAATATCCGACTGAACCGAATATTCCATCGATGGAATAATTCAAAGCACCGAAATATTCGAGTACTGGAAGATTCGAACACTTATTCAATTGTTCCACAAGCTCAGAACTGGAAGTGGTCCCCAGGCTTTTTTATGATGACACGAAATGGGAATATAGATTTTTAGCAAAAGTCCCACGTATTTTCTATTGCATTTCAACAAAAATTGAGCCGCAGATACATATCCCCTATTTCAAAGTTAAATTTAATTGCTTCGATCGCGTGCGTGCGCGCGTATGACGACTCTCCTTCTTCCCAACACTTTCTCGCTGTCTCTATCCTTGCTACGCACAAGCACGCGAACGAGCAAACTAAAGTTCGTTTTAAAAATTGAGGATATGTTCCGTTTTTGACCTGCACATGTCTCTTTGTCATTGTTAGTGTATGGCCCAGATTTTTCTGTTACAGTGTCAGTGAACCTTCCAGGTGAGAGGTGGTTAACCCATTCACGACCACGCCTAATTTTGGGTGGCTGCACGTTCGGACCGCGTGCAATATTGCGTCACCGTATACGGTGTCCCACCGGTGGGCCACTTTTGCTCGAATGGCACGCCACCGAAAAATCGATTTTCGTTTTTTTTGTTTATTCAACGACTGTTGACGTCAAAATCATTATTCCAAAGTTTCAGCTTCCATAACTCTTTCCTTACAGAGAAATGGCCAACTAAAGTTTCAAGTGTGTAGATAAGACCATCCAGAGAATCATGTGATTCGTTGAATTCTAGCGGTTTGAAACATTAATTATCGTAGATTACCATGAAAGGCATTCTTCTGTTCTTCAATCGCCAGCAAATGCTTAGTGAAATGATATTTTGCCCGATTTACACTAATTTTTGCATTAGTTACATACTCCCACTCTCTTGCGGTCTATCGCATTGCGACGCCAGTTTTTTTTTTGTAGTTAACATTGTTAGCATTCTTTTTGACATTGAGACGTAGAAAATTTTCCTAAATTTTTATATTGACTGAAAATGCTGATTAAATGACTTTTTCAGATCTTCAGAGCCATTTTTCTCTCGGACACCCCCTCACCTCTCCATTTCGGCGCCTTCTAGGAAGAGATTTTTGTAAAAAGCGTTTTTTTAAACATTTAGACGTAGAAAATAGTTCTATTATTACATATTGACTAGGAATTATTAGTGTAATAACCGTTTTATATGTTTTCACTCGTTTTCTGCTCTTGCGCGTCCCCATTTTTCTCGTCCGCTCCTCTCTAAGGTAGTTTTCACCGAAGTAGAGCCCCGGCCTAGGATACCAACCGTAACCAAACAGGACTTAGGAGGGAAGGCCCTAATTGTCTCTACATTGGTGATCTTTGCATGAAATTATTTCTGTTAACAAAATACGGGCGAAAGAAAAGCCGATTCTCTACTCGCAAATGGTGCGCAGTATCAGTAATCATATTTCTGTAATATATTGAATAGTGCTATACGATCTAACCACTCTCAGAAGTAAGGTTTGTTTATCGAGTAATGGAAAAAGAAAAAATCCGCTATTAATTGCTTGTAAAAATGCAATCTGTACTCAAGTTTGCGGTTTTCGACCTCGCTGCATTCGATGGGTTAGATATATTGTAGCGGTGAAGCTGCCAGCGGACCACGAAGTTTGTAGTCGGCTCTAGGATAGGTAAATACATTGACCATAAGTAGGTTTAGAAATTCCTTCATGCGGTGGAGAAATTGATTTTCGAAAAGGGTGCTCCACCGCGGGGACACGCGGTCCGAAGTGGGAGTCAACGCGTGTCCCACCGGTGGGACACGCGGTCGTGAATGGGTTAAGCATGGGTGGATCAAAAACATACTCAAAAACAAAGAAAACATCAATTCACCATAGACCAACGGCTGATTCAGCCATTGTATAACGAATATGGGCAAAGCGCCAAGAATCTACTGCATAATGTGTTGGCCGCAACCGTACCATTGCAAATTTCCGGTGCGGTGGACTGTATTTACTGTCATTATCGGAATAAACTTCCGGTCCGCAGTTGCGGACAAGTGATGTTGCGGCAGGCACCACGTTGAAAATTATTCCGACACCTCGTGGTCCCAGCACAATCAGCCGTGGTGCCCGCACTGGCTTGCGATGCGTACTGCAGGAAAAGAGGTTTTCAAGAAGTGAAAAATGAACAAAAAATACTTGCATAGATAAAAAAATAAATCGATCAACTATTCCATCCATATGGGAGAGCAATTTGTATTCTATAACTGGCTAGGAGCTTAGAACAACCTGTATTATTTCTAGTGAGAAAAATAGCTGCTGTCGTTTTCGGAGCCAAATTCCGGCCCGTATTTGCGGACATCGGCTGGATGATAATACTGCTATGTAGGACCACTTGGTCACCGCACGGTCCACCTTTCTCCCAGCACGATTATCATACTGTCGCGTGACGTAACAGCCGTAGTCCGTAACAGCAGCCGATTTTTTTTTGAATCAATGAATCACGAAAAACTAAGCTTTGTATGAAACAAAAATAACCGTCAGAAGTCTTTGGACCGCACGATTCAAAAATGCTTTTTATCTAAGCGGATTAATAAGATCAACGGACATATTTCTATAGCAAATAACACTGTCGTCTAGAATTCCAAAAATCGTGTCGAGCATATTTCGTGGATTCATAGCTCTTCTGACGACTACATACAAGCCTTCAAACAAGTTAAAGTCTTCACGCATCTCGCTGCATTCATTTGGCAAAGTGTGTAACTTGTTTGGTCAATTAAATTGTGTTGCGTGCAAAGTTGAGGTTTGCAAAAAACGGGAAAAAAACAAGCTACGTACAGCTTGCGAGATAAACGCAGCAATGCAGGTAAAGCCTTCAAGAAACTAAAGCTCAAGTTACAGGCGACTTGTTCACATGTTGTGTGGTGAAAGATCGCTAATATACCCTTAAGGAGGAAGTGTCATGCCCCTGATAGCAGTGTTGAAGAATTTCCCCGGCCAATCTGAACTCTCGCTTACCTCCATGACTCATTAGGCAACTTTAACAAAATACCCACCTGTGCCAACTTCTCGCTGAATCTGGCGAACACCCCATCCGACGAATGAAACTTTTTCAAATGCGTCCGCAGGTTGTTTGGACTACGATCGTCACCTTGCCAGGAGCAATGTAAGCAGATCACACCACCGACACCATCTGCAACAGGTCAAATTCTCTTCACAAGTAGTCGGACGTATGTACTAAAATCAGAAATTAATTCAGTCTCGGTGAAGCTCACTTTTTGAATCAACACATGCTTCTCTTTGAAACTCTTATTTCGGAAAAAGCAAAACAAATTAATGAGCAGTAAAATAGGAAAATTATAGTAACTTTATTTTCGTTCGACGAGAATCACCCGAAAAACCTTTCACTCTGCTTTCTAGGAAGAAGTAACCAGTTGGTAAAATCACTGTATTCTCCAAGAGTGAGAACCTCAAAGTGTTCACAAATGCTAAGAATCATTACAATTTTGTACTACACGAAGCCCTAGACCACGGAAAAATTTCTCTCAACCGCACGCCATCCGTTGCGATCAGCACAAAAAATGTTTCTGGCGGTTATAGGCGTGGTACAGCGGCTGAACTTGATGAATCAGGAATGAAATTTGAAAAAACTACGACGCGATTCCGCGTGGGAGGTGCAATCCTAGGTCTGCAGTGAGAGCGAAGGTTTTCCAGGTAGTTAATGGCACCCTCTCAAGTTTAAAGGCAGCAGACACGCTCGAAAAAGTTGTTGAGGTAACTACGTTTCTGAAGTCGCATGGCTCCTAGTAGAATGCTCACGCCGTTGGAAGCGTCAAAAACGAGTCAAAACTACTAAATTTCAGCAATGCAAATCGAAAATTTTCTGCTACCCCGCCCCAAAATACAAACTCGTCCAGGTTGATAGTACTAATACGGTCACTTTGGCTGGTTTTTGATGCTTCTAACGAGGTGAACGTTCCAGTACAGGCTGTAAAAGTAAATCGGCTTCCCTATCTCAACCGTTTTGTTGCGAATACTCGCTGTTTCAACCGCGTGCCGTAAAACTCGTCCAGTTTTACCTGATAACAAAATAACCGTTATTCCTCTCTTTGCACACAGTTTTCGTCCGTTTTTTCGTCAGTTCCTAATACAACCAGCTCCAAACCTTTGATTTCTGCCATACAATCGATACCATTTTTGAGCGTGTCTGCTGCCTTTAATGAGGGCAGTTACGTAGTCTCTCTGTGGAATCAGTATATCAGATATGAAGGGTAGAATCATATCAACACGGATTTCAGGGAAGATAATAAGCTTCTCTGTAACCTGTCATCAGAGGTGATGATTTTTGACCCTAGCTTTCTTAGGACATAAAACTGTCGAAAGCAGCTGGTTTTGACAAACTGATTTGAGATCAATCAATGTGCAATAGGTATTGTGGAAGACCGGCCGTCGGGAGAACAAGAGGAGACCTGCTGTCGGGAGGTCTATAGTCCGTCTGGATGAAACTGTCCGCCCACGCGGTCGGCATTCGTCGAATGACCATAGCTAAGGCGTGTTTTGGACCAGTGAATCGATTAGCAGAAATATCAGACAAGGAGTGAGCAACACCCCCGTAAGCGGTATCTCAGTCATGAGTAGGCTGATCCGCATAATGCCTTTGTGAGAGCCGCTGTACACGCACGCCGACTGCGTGTGCGGACAGTTTCGTTCGGACATACTTCATGTTGCACGGTGCGAGATGACTTGCGACATAAAGTACTCGTGTAACTTAAATGTGTTATTTTTTCGCACAGGTAACATATCTACGGACGGACCCTCTCCAAGAGAAGCATACAACGCACTTTTGAGGCAGGACTCTGATGTCCGTAACGTCGTTAGAAATATCGCATGAATAAAGAAGAATATCCTACTCAGCTGTATCTCATTGTCAGTCGTAGGCAGGCTCGTCCAAAGAACGCCTTCGTGACGGCCGCTCTACACGCACATCAACCGCGTGGGCGAACAGTCTCATTCGGACAGACTTTATCTGCCCTTTGTTGACCTACAATATTGGCAAAATTTTGCGAATAAAAAGAGACCCCCTGCCTGTCGTGCAGCTGGGCTCGGTCGCCGTTGAATCGAATTGAGCCTCTGGCCACGGCAAGCCTACCGAAATGTCTGGCCAATAAAAAATAAATTCGACTCTACCGTTAAAACCTGGTTTAGCAGTGAAGTGGATTGGAAAAAAGTAAGCTGAGCAATATGCTTTTCGCTTTCTGGTGTTACGTGGGGTATTAGATGGTCATTGTGGTTCATGCTCCAACACAAGGAAATCCTTTCTCATTCTGGAATTTTCATCTTTCTCAACTTTTTGGCCGAGCTGACACTGGTCGAGAATACATATGATAGGTAACGACGAGAGACATCAATAGTTTAGCACAGCTTGCACGCGACGCAACTTTTCACACCTCGCGGTGGGTGGTGTACTCTGTTCCAATTCAGCCAGGACATGGAGACCCCAATGAGGCAGGCTTTATCTGTTGTCAAATCCTATGTAAGTAAGCTTTCGACACCTTGTGCGAAGAGAAGCGAAGGGAGAACCTCTTCCTCTTTGATTTCATCATTGGCTGATTCGATCGCAACAGATTTTACAACCAGCTTCAAAATTAGCCCTACATACACTGATGGGCGGCTCAATACAAAGTCCGTCTCAAAGACTGTTTGCCCACGCGGTCAGCATGCGTGTCGAACGGCCGTCGAGAAAGCATTTTTCGAACTTGGAAATCGATTAGCATGAATACTTGACGGATGATGAATAATATTTCAATCATCTGTTTGCAGCCATGGAAAGGCTCATCCGAAATAATGCCTTTGCGACGGTCGCTCCTCACGCACACCCACCGCGCAGACAAATTGAATTTACGCACACTTCATAATGCGTGTTTTCACATTCCCAGATATTTACTGGTGCCTTTCGCCAGGTAACCTTCGCATGAGAACGGGTGCCGCTGTCTCAAAAAATTCGCCGTCAATCCCGAAATACCGCCCGCTGTCAGTCGTTTGAATGTTTGGGTTTATCCGAAACAACTATAGTTTCACCCGATACAGCTTGCGTTTGCCTCAGTACAAACGCAAAGCGATCCGCCCTGAGAATCATTCACCGTCTTTCTTCTCAACTTCTCAGCATAGCGCGGACAGCCCCGAGGAAGCAACTGCGGGTATTTGAGTTGTGTCCATGAATCAGGAATCTGTAGCTATGCGCATTTTCACCATCACTCTACTGTTCAATTGTGATCGGAACGATACGAAATGACATTAAAGCGTTTCCATCCAGGATCATTTCAAGCAGTTCATGCCGGAAATCTCACTGGTTCACGTCGTCGCTGCAAAAGGATGCATGCGCGGGAGGGAAAAAGGGCCACATCATGATCTTTAGCGTCCTCCATGTTACGATGAGTTTCCGTACCCTTTCCAGAGCCTCGCACACCCCGGGATTCCACTCCTCGACCAAAATCGGGGAGAGTATTTTTACCACTGAATTTTGGATGAAATTATTCCAGCCAAGTGGATGAATATTGCCAGCTGAGGCGGATCAAGCGTAGTAACATCTACAGCTTATGAAGACCCATAACGTACATTACGTGGACATCAAAACAGATCCCTATCACAACAATGACAGTGTTCCCACTGCGATTAAATTCAACAAGTTTTGTGCAAAGTCGAGATTATGTCTCATAAAATAAATATTTTCTCCATCTCTCTTCGGCGAATGGCGTTCACATAACGCATTTTATTACAACACTGACGATTTTAAAATTTGAAACCATATGGAGAGATACTGGCGACTAATCGCTCAACAATTTGGACTTCGCGTTTGATTTAACGGCGCTTTTTCCATCACCAACTGACTGCTGCTCTGACAGAACATCTCAAAAAGTTGCCCTTCTTTCTGAGAAGTAAATTTGTTACAGATAGAATGGAGCCAGGGTAAGAGTATAATATGGGGACAGGAGTAATAATATCACTTATTTTTGGCCAAACAAGTTCGTCAGATGTATTGATCCAGCTATGTTTTCGATCACAAGTTTTTTTTTAGCTGGATTCATGAACGAAGTCACGAGAAACACTCAACAATTAGAACAAAGCACCATAAGGAAACTCTGAGCCATTTCAAGTGAATTCGATTATCATCAGAGGCGGAGCCGTGGGCCCTCTGACTGTGAGAAATACAACAGTTGATGACGACTTTCATACAAAAAAAAAGCGGCCGCTCGCTGCTGGTGATTATCGAAATCGAGGACATACTAGAAATACCGAGAACTTACGGCTTTTCCATACTTTTGTCGCACCGCTTTACGAGCTATGGTGAAAAAAAAAGCGATTTGGAGTACTAAGAAATTATGCGGAATGTGATAAATGACTTCTTTGCTCATGAGAAAGCCAGAAAAAATGTTCAGACCGGCAATGGATCCCCGATCGGAACTGTTACGCATATGACAAAACGCAGCACACGCCGTGATGGTGGCGAAAATGGTCTTGATACTTATCTCCGCCACTGCGGCATTTGCCGAATTTTACCGTACCGGTACCAGTTGCGTTCGGGAATTCATTGCTTATCTAAGCATTCTGTCAGCATTCTCATATGCATAGAAGTAATTGTCAAGTACCACCTGAGTTCTTAGTATTACGAAATACTAATTTCACCGTAGATCACAAAGCGGCCTTCGCCGCGGCAGCAAAAGTATAAAAAGGGCGTTAAGGGCTCTGCACAGTGGCACAGCGGCGAGTTCCGCTGCGGCACGGTAATGCTGGAGGATGGTGGACGCCACTCAACGGGCGAGAACTACGCAGAAAGCTTCTGCCGCCGCAACAACCGCTACTCCCGGAGCGACACCGTCGGCAAGCGGCTGCAGGAAATGGTCTGAACCATTTCGGTGTTGATGCCCACAACTAAACCCGAGGAGACCGACCCTGCCCCGTGCATTAATATTTAAAATGATTTTTCTCCTCTGAGAATGCGTTAAGATCTATTTTTTCGACCCTCTCCTGCTTCTGGGGGCTACCACCAACGTTTACCGTGAAAACTCAGGACGAAGTTTGTCGTGAACAGTGTCTTTGAGAAAACACTGAAAAAAAAACAGGTCTAGAGTACAACCTACTTGTATCTTTGAGATCCTTGAAAAACTCCCAAACCGGATGCGATTTCTTTCGGCCAGCATTCCGCATCCATGGCGAGTAGCCCGGCAGGACATCTGAAACTGAAACTACACTACTCTCCTTTTGCATTGGACCAGCCCTGAGGCCATTTTTAGAGGGCGGTGCAAGACCAGCCTTTGCCATCACCCTGCATTCCAGGCTGTTGCTGTTGTTGCTGCTGCTGCTGTTGCTGTTGATGGGCCATTGCTGCGGCACTGATCTGCTGCTGCATATGGGAAATAGCTTGGTTCAGGTCAATGTGCGAGGAAATCAAAGTCGACGACGAATCTCCTCCACACACACCCGATTCTGAAGTCGAAGGAGATGTCGTGAACTGAAATAGGGGACTCCAAGGTCAGGACGGAACATCTGTGCATCTGGCTACGTACCTTCTCCTCCTTGAACAGCGATATCATCATAGCCGCGGGTTCCTCTGTATGCGGCCGTGGTAGTGGCAATATAGGCGGTAGTTGTGGTGGCGCCGGGCTTTCCGAGACAGCAATGTCTGTATACGGCGAGTCCGTGTTGGGAACACCCTGTGGCAGAGGTGTGGTGGCCTGTCGGAACGATAGTGGTGGCGTTGGAGACGGGACACCTTCCGAATCCAATCCTGAAATATTTCTATTTCAGAAAGGTAGAGGGGAGAAAGGCAGCAAGCAGAGCAGTTCTGTGAAGAAAACACACGCACACACACACACACACATTCTGATTGTCGGCCTTGTCACTGCGTTGCCCATTGGGTGTCGTTTCTTTTGTTGTTGTTGCGTGCATTACTCATTTATCACAATGCCCCAAGTTACGAAGACTCCGAAAAATTCCGATCCGACTGGGTTATTGAAAGAACTTTGTATAAAAAAGGCAGAGAAACCCCAGATAGAGAAGTGCACTGGCGGACCGCCTCTACAAGGAATTTACTACTCTGGATGAGGCAAGCGATCTCAACTTGTTTGATGCGCCACGGAGACATGAATCGCGGATTCTCCAACGTTTTGGACGCACATGCAATTTTTTTTTGGTTTTCCGCTAAATTTTTGATATTTTAGTTATAGCCTGAGAAATCATGAAGGCCCGCTAATTCAAACTTCATGTACTTTGAAATCTATGAACAAGTTACGGAAGACTTTAACGTAAGGCTACGCTAATAAAACGTAACTTACACAACACCGCGAGCAACTTGCACCGACGCGCGCAGCGGCCTGCACATCGACACACGACGCGGCCGGCACACCAATACGCGACGCAGCCTGCTCGCCGAGAGCAATCTGGCACAGGCAGCGGATACGCAAGGCCTCCAGCCGTTTGGAGGAGCCAGGTACCTCTAACTTGGGTAATTCAACCCACGTCGGTACCAACATCCGGGTCCCGCCTCGAGAGTGTGTCGTAAACTTCCCTTGGAAACGGCTCATTGCGTGAATAAGTTACATGTGCGATAAAATAACACATTTAAAGGCATCCTGCGCGCTTAAAAGCACTTTCGATTGTTTGCGCACAATCGAACAACTCGGGCCATCTAACATCGTGAACGAATCTTGAGGTAATGAGAATGTGCTCCTTAAAAGTTATGACCGCTTGAAAACTGCCTGTGGGGTCGGTCATCTAGCACTTCTGGGTCGGTCATCTAGCACTTTCTCAAAAACTGGTCCACAAATAGGGAAACATTAAAAAGGTCATTGATCAGGACTCTAAAGACAGAGGAACTTCGGAGAGAACGGTTTTGGTCCGAACTTCACATACAATACTACGTTGTACTCAAATTGGTTTTTCTTTGCAAATGCTGGCTTTTCCAAGACTCTTTTGACGTTTTCGTTTACTAAAGAGGCCAACTTCACAAAAACATGAAAAAATAATATATGGTTTTTGGCGCGTACGCTGTCTTTAAGTTACACGCGAGTGCTTTATATCGAATGTAGGTCAACTCGCACCGTGCAACGTATGTACTTGCTGAGTTGAAGGTCACTAGTAACTTAATGTTGTAAAGATAAGTCGAAGTTGAATATTTAGAGTCCTTAATTCCCGTGTGCATAACTTGATCATAAATTCCTGGGCAGCCGCTGAGATTTGTAGCGTGGGGCGTAGTCACGCGTACTGTGAACTTGCATCAGGCGTGCGCGTGGTAGGCTCTCTAGACCAGGGGCTAAAGCCAATTTCGGATTAGGGGACAGCATGCAAGAAACGACCAAAAACGTATCATTTTTGAAATGGTGAGAAAGGCCTTGCGAGGTCCCATAGTCAAGTCAGTCTCAATGCGAGCGAAGTTTGGGTAAACTCTTTTTTTGACAATTGCAGCCGAAGAATGGATATGGTGCCTGCGAACCACAACTGCTATCTATACTCTTCTATATCTAATGAAACTCGACCATGTTTCAGGGCAAATTGTTGAAACTGGCGTTTATAAAATTCGAAAAAAATACTAGCCATGCAACAATTCAGAACAAAGAAAACAAGTTACCTGGCCGAAAACAAGCTAATTGTAATATATCTGAGCCGATGTAAATTACTTGCGACTCATCTCAAAAAAATTATGGATGTAAGTTACATGTGACATAAATGGTACTTACATGTTATATAACTTTGAGTTACATGTAATATAAATGTAAATTACCTGAGACATTCAAGTAAGTCACATTTATATTACAAGTCAGTTATTTTCATTTTTCTGAGAGGAGCAGGAGGGCCACGACAGGCCCCGACAAGCCAAAGAAATCCAAAATCTCATATTCTTCATTTCGAGATATCCTCGAATTCAAACGTGTGTATTGAAGGCTTCTTGGTTTTTCAGAGAATTTTTGATAATGGAAAGACAAAAAGAAATGATCAACCCAAGAGGTTATATAGGCTAAACCATTTCAGACGTTCAGTTTTTTTATTATGTTTCTGCATTACACAAGACACTCTTAGATAGACGACAAAAAAGGAAGTTGAATGCTCCGGGATTTTCGAACGAGTTTTTGTCCGAGATCTGGGTGTTTGAGGTGGCCTCTTTGCGCTATACCACGACCTGGTAGGCTTACCTGCGCAAAAGAATTTGAAAAAATTGAACACGCTTCTATGCGCGTACGCTGCCTTTGGATGCCGAATCAAGGGTACTCACTCATTGATTTCCACTGGAAACCTCAGATGTACAACGTACTGACAAAGGGAGATTCTCAAAAGTCAAAGCGCACTACGGTAAAAAATCAAACAGAAGAAATTAGACCGAGAGAACGAACAGGCAGAGGAACGACGTCGTCGGAAATCAGGCGGTAGCAAACACTGATAATTTAACAAGAAATCAAAATTTAAACACGTGAGAACAGGTTTATAAACTGATTTTTTCTAATTTTTGGACAAGAAAACTTTGACAGGGATTGACAAGAGGGCACTTCCGGCGGAAGTGATAAACACTTCCGGTTGAGATGACTCCTGTGGGTAAGTTGAGAAGATTGTATGACCTGATGGTTCAAAAGATCTGCTGATGGATCAGGATTAAGCGCGAATCCTACACTTCTCAACAAATGGCTTTCGTCACTTTATAAGTGGAGACATGTCCTGATGCCTGACAGATTTTGGTTCGGGGGAGGGCCCCAAAACGCGCTTAGGTTTATTGAGTTGAGAAATCCGATAAAAGACGACCAGACGTCAAAAAAGTAGATCGTCCTTCGTTCAATGGATGATGTCTCTCCGTAATATCTAACTTGCGTATCTGCACGTAGAAGACATTAAATTTAACACAAAACACACGGTTTCTTTTGGATTTCGGCGCCAGTGTTAAGATAAGCAGATCGTGAGACCAGCGTTTCGTCTAAGTTTTTTCACATGATCTTTGTGCCAAGACGGTCACCGTACAGAATTTTCAGGATTAGTCTTTGGAACTACCATCTCGAAGGCGCATTTGAACAATTTTGAAAGAAATATTCATCGAAATTCACAAATTCTTAAATGAAACAAGTTCTGGCGCTTCTTTTACAAGTTTTTCGTTCTCGACTACGAATTTCTAGGCTTCCAGGCTCTCCCAAACATACAAACAATAAATACAATATCCATGCTACATCATGATAATTGAAGTATAGCTGGCTTGCACATGAATTTCTTAGAGAAAAAATGACTCGTCGTGTTCAAAGGCATCGTCCACGCTGGAAAATGAACATACTTCGTTTCTTGCACTCAACGAAATTTCCCCACAAGGATGAAAGCACTTACAAAAGTTTGGTTCCGAGAGATCATTTTATAATGAGATTCGGGCCCAAATTTTATGAAGTCGACACCGGTCAGCAAATGGGAAAATGTAGACGAGCATATGTGTAGTCTACGCACTCTTTGGTGGAGTTCCGAGCTGCACCAACTCTGGAGCGGAGTGATTTTTACGCAAAAACCGTCAGGGCTTGGATTCACGAGCCCACGCTTCAGAGGCACAGTCACACCTTTTAATCGTTTGTCTTGGAGAGCATTTAGCGCGGATTACAATCACTTCTTCAGCATGGCCACTCAGAGATTATGAATTTGAACGCCGAGAAATTAGTTGACGGGTTGTATCAGAGCCGGATTTCTGTACCCATTCGAAGCAATGGCACTCGTGCAGAGCAAAACATGAAGCTAGACAGATGAAGAATGGGAGAAAGTAGATATTTATTAAATTCCATCGCGCAGTTCGTACCTATTGAGATCGAAACTTGTCGGTAGGCGTGCCCCATTTTTGCTTTTCTGAAGCGTGGCCGACTTTTTCTTAGCTTTTTCTGGGAGGTTGATCGAATCCGCGGCGCAGGTGGGGCTAAGGAGCAGTTCGGCTGGCACACGTGATGCACACAACGGTAAACCGCTGCGTTCACGTCGTCCTTGTGGTGCGTTTAACGAGCGCCAACTTTTTTTTCAGCGGCCGACGGTCAACGCGCCCCAACGGCGATATGGAAGCAGCGGTTTTTCGTGGTGCACGTCACGTGTGCCAGCCAAACTGCTCTTTAGCCCCACCCGCGATGTGAACTCGATCAACATCCCGCTTGTTTCCGCTTATTTTAGCGAGTTGAAATTTTGCGCTAGGCAGAGTTGCTATACGTAGTGGCCGGACTGCATATAATATGAAAATTTAGCCTTGAGGTTGGACTGAGCCGCTAACCACGCTTTAACCTTGGTTAGCGCTTCTACGGCAGAACACATTGGGTACAGATCGACTATTAGTAAACTACAGTAAAAGGTTGTTATCTTTTCTTTCAGATTCCAGCTCAGGAGTGTTCGAACAAGGAATGAGATAGAGCGCGAAAAATTTTTATGCTTTTCTGAGTGGAAAAAGCTTCTAATACGTATGAAAAGTAATGAATCCGGATCTGTATTTCAGAAAAGGAAACTAATATCTTTGAATCAGCATGGACGAAAACTGTGTCAAAAGCTGCTTTGAGACGATTCCCAGGCGTAAGTTGTTGAGGAACATAATGATAGGTAACTTATCGGTACTAAATCTCGCACTGGAGAGGGATTCGAAGAATAGTGTCCTTTTCGCGTCAAAAATTCGCTCACTCCTGTGGTTTGTACCCCTTTAGTGAGAAACGCACCTACGTCATGCATTTATGTACAAAGGAGATCCCAGGTTTCCAGTCCATGGTCAAGAATCGCAGAGCGGCACCTTCCGCCTTCCTACTGTCCAACTTTTTCAATAGCATTTTTTTCCAAATCCGCATTGCACGGTCCCAGTTAGCAATTAGAATAAGCCTAACGCCCGGCAATCTTGAAAGGTGTCGACGCCCTAACCCCTGCCCTAATCCCTTTGTAACACTAGTGATCGCGCATGCCGCACCTGGTCGTCAAAGGAGCGGGCGGGGCGAATATATCCAAACCGAATTCGGGGACCGTATGGGGCTACCTATGGCTTGTTTTTAGCCGTTCCCTCGCCATTATTATTGCGATGGACCCTAGTACTTCAATTTTCGGTGGAAACTGGAAGACAGTTTTTCTCGAGAACACTGCTAATTGTAAGTAAGGCGGCAAAAGTCGCCCAGCAACGATGGGGATCGAAGAGTAGGCAGGAACCTGCGTAGCTGCTCTCTATCCTTCATCGAGGCGGCGCGACTTTTGCCGCTCGGCTACGCAGAGGCCTTTGTAAGCACAAAAAAGTGCTACTCGTCCACTTTTTTCAGTTTTTTCTGCGCTTTCTGCACTTCGCAACGTGGAAATAGACTTCCAGCGGCGCCGCGTAATGACGTGAGTACGGTGACCCCGCCGCGTAAGACGATCACACATGTCGTGAGGATATCGATATTTTCCTATGCTGATCACGCTGTTACTTAGGGACTATTTTCTCCGAAGGCCAGCCCCCCGTCAGTCATTTGGCACAATATGCTATCAGCCAACGTATCATGAAAAAATTCCTTGCGATCCAGCGCAACTGTTCAAACAATCAAAATTACGCGAATTCAGACACCGTTGTTGAGTACTTTCAACCTTGGTTTTCCTCACAAGTTCGCGGTTTTCAAAGAGCTCTTTTGCCATTTTGTTTGCTATGTAGGGGGATACACCGACTAAGAAAAATCAGGGAATAGAATTTGGATTTCTGCGCGTACCACGCCTTAAAGGTACCAATGTGCTCGGTGCGAGCTTGAAGATCATCTGTATCACATGTATCATGTTGGTCATCGACACTGTCAAACGGGCGCCAGTAAGATCGCCATCAAAGTCGGCCGGAGGCGGGACTGCTCCGTCCTCTCCAGTCTCAAGTATTCCTGCGCTGTCCTCCCCCATCCCTAAGGGGTATATTATACTTTTGCGACACACTGTTGCGTCGCTCTGCACAGCGACAGCGACCGCCTGTCGCGGACCTCCCATTCTTTGAAAAATGGAATATGGATTTCTGCACAGCGACAGTGGCAGCGGCAGTCTTCGGCACATTTGCAGTATTCCAGCCCTCCGCGACACGTTGCAGCGACAGACACACGACAACTGTTCCTACGACGGCCAGTTTCGTTGCTCCTATATTGGTCCCGCTACGACTTGTGCTAGACTGTAGAGTGAGGACCGAATATTCGAATTCGAAAAAATATTCAAATTTTTCGAGCGACTTTTCATTCGAACATTCGAATATTCGGAAAGTGTAAGTATTCGGATATTATTCGACTTCGACTATTCGCAAAAGGTGAAAATTCGAACATTATTCGAATTCGACTATTCGCAAAAGGTGAAAGTTCGAACATTATTCGAATTCGACTATTCGCAAAAGGTGAAAATTCGAACATTATTCGAAGTCGACTATTCGGGAAAGGTGAATATTCGAATATTATTCGAATTCGACTATTCGGGAAAGGTGAATATTCGAATAATGTTCGAATTCGACTATTCGGGAAAGGTGAATATTCGAATATTATTCGAATTCGATTATTCGCAGAGGTGAATATTCGAAAGTTATTCTAATTTGAATACCCGAGCTGGTTTAACAAAAAATATGAAAATCAGCTCCAATGTATGAAGGAATCGACATACCTTTCAAGACTGATGTCAGTCTCTTCATAACTCCATTGTTCCATTTTCCCGAACGCAAGAACTACATTTTTTCCCACACCGTCTGATGAGGCTACTAGGGCGGTTCTAACAGGGGGAGCCATATGGCAATCGCACTTGGCCACTCCCATTTGTCCACGCCGCTGGGCAATGATAACACCAACCATAGCTTCGTTGGGTGGAGCCATGTACTCCACCAACCCTCACCTCTGGGCAGGTGAAGGGGGAACCTCCATCATTGGGAAAATTGGGAAAACCGGTGAAACGCCCCGAGGCACAGGAGGAGATGGGAATACGTGGGGGTGGGGTTTATCCCTCCGTTGACCAATCACCCACGTCTTAAGTGCTGGAGAGACGTCTGTCGATTGGCCGACGGAGCAATAAACTCCGTCCCTTACTCCAATATCCCCCAGTACGCGCCTCGAAAAAGAATGAAAGTCACCCAACATTCATGCAAGTCATTTTCAAGATTGTGTGGGTGTCACTGCCGGTTTTTCGTCCATAACTTTTTTGTGCTTGGAGATAGAATTCTGCGTCAACTTCTGCTTCCAGTTTGAAAAACTATTCTCGATCCTTCAGCCTAATTCATTTTACGAAACACCGGTTTTCGCCAATAACTCTTTAACCTTGTGAGGGTTGTTTTTGAAATCTACGTAAAATTCTGCGTCGAATGATATTTCGGATTCCTAACTTTGCTCGCTCCATACTCTGAGAAGATCCCCCGCGATCGTTCACGGATAGAATCTCCGGTTTCTGGTAGGGGCCGAGAGGATTCTAGCATGGGGCTATCGCGCAACGATCGCGAAATTCTGCCAGTCTCAAACCGACAGCGTACCGCATTCGTTCATCGATGCTCCCACGATGCTCTACAGCAAAACCGCGAGGAGTCGAGCCTGGGCCTATCACGGAACAATTGCGAGATCCTACCAGTTTCAACCTGAGGGCGAATCGCGTCTATACATTGACGTATTCGGGGCGTTACATCGCGGATCCGCGACGAACCGAGCTTGGAACTATCGCGGGACGATCGCGAGATTCTTCTAGCCCTCTGATGGTACCGCATCCAGGCCCTCTCGATGTTTCACCCGAGCGAGTGTTGCCTATCAGATCATCACGAAGCTATAAGGTATTGCCCTCGCCGCATTTCGCGCTGCTTTACAAATCTGCACAACATGAGAACGCGGGAGCGGGGGGAGACGATCACGGTACCATCGCGGATCGCTAGTGCACCACGGTATTAGCGCGGTAAACCTCTCAACGATCGCGGTATTATCACGGTATGAGAACGAGAATGTCAACTGATGAGTCTTGGGTAACTATAACGGAACGAACGCGAATCACGGGAGCATCACGGTACTAGCGCAAAAGATTCTCTCAGAGTAAGCTAGCCAGGTCGGTGGAGCCGAACCCCGTTGTTGGCTCAAGCAGAACTCTGCGCCTCTCATTCAAAGGCAGTGTTCACGATGATTTTCATCCGCGAGTTTTTCACATAAAACAATGCGCTGGCCTCCAAGTGTTACCAAAATTACGAAGAAATGGCGAGAAACGCATTAGAACGTCTATTTCAGTGACATTATTCTTTAACATGGGCCAGTTGTCCGGTCGGATAAACATGTTAATGGTGGTTGTCACCGTTGGAAAACTGTGTCAAACGAAAATAGAAGAATATTTCATGCAAAGCAGAATCAGTTAGGGCTCTAAGGAAGGAACGGAGCAATAGAGAGTAAAGAATTGCAAAGGACGCGTCCACAAAAGATTTCATTGTCACAACAAACAATTCCTGTGATACTTAAGAGGCGGGTGATACTTAAGGATTTCGCGTACTTATGTTGCGTTTTTCTCAATTTCTACGTCATTTTAGATCTACCCGGGGCCAGTTAATCGATATAGCGAATAATCTCAAAATTAAAGATTATCGTGAACACTGCCTTTAAACCATAGAGGCGAAAGCACCCTCTGGAGATAACTATGGAGCTCGGCTCCACCAATCTAGCTGGCTTATGGGGCAGGCAGAGTTAGTAATGTCCTCGAATAAGCTCCTTAGGCTAAGCTACAGAGGAAAAGTTGATTTTGTAGCATTCTTTGCGTTGTAGCCCGTACAGGTCTAGAGATGAGTCGTGCCTTATTAATTCCAATTGTAAGTGGAAATAAAGCTCTAGAAGAAGAATTCAACTTGTTAGAGCCGCTCACTCCGCAGTTGCGCGATAATGCTATGGATGCTTAAATTATTCGTCATTCGAATATTCGAATTTCGAATATTCGTTCGTTCGAAATAAAAAATCAACGAATTTATTCGAAATTCGTTCGTTCGGAATAAAAAATGAACGAATTTACTCGAAATTCGTTCGCTCGGAATAAAAAATGTGCGAATTTATTCGAAATTCGTTCGGTCGAAATAAAAATGAACGAATTTATTCCGAAATTCGTTCGTTCGAAATAAAAGTGAACGACTTTTTTCGAACTTCGTTCGTTGGGAATAAAAAATGAACGAGTTTATTCGAAATTCGTTCGTTCGGAATAAAAAATGAACGAATTTATCCGAAATTCGTTCGTGCGAAATAAAAAATGAACGAATTTATTGAAAATTCGTTCGTTCGGAATAAAAAATGAACGAATTTATTCGAAATTCGTTCGTTCGAAATAAAAAATGAACGAATTTATTGAAAATTCGTTCGTTCGGTCTCTTTTTAAAAAGTCCTCACTCTACTAGACTGCATGCCTGTCGCTCGATACAGCGACAAAGTATACCATACCCCTGATGGTCGGCTGTATGCCTATCGATTAGGCTGGCGCAGTCGAGCGCAGTGCCGACGACGCACCACAACGGGGGGGGGGGTTCCGCTCAGTAAGTATATGTATAGACCGGGATGGCCACGGACGGGACAGGCGGGATCAGTTCGTACACATCAGGGCGATTTTTCGACCTGAGTGACCGATGCATTGCATACGTATCGAACGGACTGGCTACAGCCTATCGGCCGACTATGACGGGGACCTAACTCTTCCATTTGTCCCTGTCGCGCGCCACAGTTGGCCAGAAATCCTACTCGTTCTAGGAACACGAAGACTCTCACTCCTTTCTTCAAGACTCTTGATGAAGAAGTTCGACCATGGTGTTGGAGAACGGCCAGTAGTGCACTTGAGGCGTCACGGTACCCAATCTGTTGCGACTCTTATCCGACGGCTATCTTCAGAACGTATTACGTGTTCTGCCCACCTGAATTCAACGGCTTAGCGTACTCGACTGCATCCCTGATTTTCGGCAGTCTGCGTAACTCGGAACTCCCAATTCCTTCTCACAATTTCGTGAAAGTGACAATCCGAGCATCGTCCAATCGATTGCGCGCTGAGCGACGCGGATCGTACTTTCATCCTGCTTGCGCAATGCCCAGGTTTCCGAAGCATACGTTAAAACTGGAAAAAACTGTGCAATCGATCAGATGGCACGGATTCGGATGTACTTCGTCTTCATCAAAGCTTCCTCGACGATTTTAGCAGCTCCCAAAACTGCTCGTTTTCTCCTACTCAACTCCGGTACTACAGGGTGTGTATTAAATACCCGTACACTTTTGGCGCCCGCATTTAGAAACCAGGTTTTGATTTACCTGACTCGCCTGTGGTGTGTTTGTTAGGCCTAATCCTTTCCAATATGTACCTGCAAAACATTCGGGGTTCTCACATAATCTTTTCAGAGCATGGTAGCTCCTAATACAAAAAGAGCCGCAATTCTTCAACTCAGAAGTGCCGGACATCCAGCTTCGAGGATTGCTCGTCTTATCTAAGTCCCCCGCCAAGCCGCCCACGATGCAATCAATCGAAGTACGGTTGATGACCGTATTCGTCCAGGACGGCCGGTGACCGTAGCGACAAGTCGTCAATGAAAAATTCTGAAGAGACGCACCGAACTCAAAGTCACGAAGAGTATGAGGAAAATGGCTAAAGACTTGAATGAGTCGGAGGGAACCGTGAGGAAGGTGGTCAAGGAGCAACTCCATATGCGTTCCTACAAGCTGCAAAAAAGCATGGCCTGAGCGATGCACAAAAGAAGGGGAGAGTAGGGAATTGCAAGGACTACTCCAGCGGGCCGAAAATAACCAACCTTTAAAAATGCTTTCCACAGATGAAAAGCTGTTTATTGCGGAACAGAGCTACAACAGTCAAAACGTCCGGGTGCTTGCACATGACAGTGAGGAAGCTACCAAGGTGGGAGGAATCGTTTAGCACAGGGTAAAACCCAGTGAGACCCAAATGGTTCGGATGCCTCTCGTTTTCGTTGAAAAGTATGGGAAAATCGATGCTGACACCTGTCTGCAAGCCCCTCTCGAGCAGCATGTGTTATCGTGGTAGATCGAACATTATAAGGGAGTACAATGGATGTTTCAACAAGATGGCGCTCCAGCTCACAGGTCTAAGAAAGTCCAGAGTTGGTGTCGTGAGAAACTACCGGATTTCATCGCTGCGACTGAATGGCCAACAAACTCTAGATCTCAGCATGATGGACTACGGCGGTTGTAGCATTTTGGAGGTCAAAGCCTACGCTACAGAACACACCAGAATCTTGACAAAACCCGCACTCAAATCTTCATTGAAGAAAGCCTGCAGTGAGATTTTCAGGACGCGCTGCGGGCCGCTGGGGATGCCAACGCAAATCGTATTCGAGCAGTCATCAAAGCTAAAGGCGGCCGCATCAAGTGATATCTGATTCTTTTGAATGATTGTGTTGTCAGTAGAATATAGTGAAGACAGCTCCCAGAATACTTGCTTCTTTGATGAGTTATGCGGTCCGAACCGCGTGCGGGTATTTAATACGCACCCTGTAGATCGTTCTTCCCTGAGTGTGCTATGCATTTTGAGTAGAAATCCTGTGGTGATCTTATTATGCAAACCGTGCCCCCCAACTAAGACACTACATAATTCGTACAAGACATTTTGAGAAATCCGTGCAGGAGATTAACAAAAAAAGTTGGAAGTTGAAAATAGAGGGAAGATAGCCGTAAAGGGCGGAAAAGAAACTATGCGGAAGTGCACAGCTAATTTATACTTCATAGACGGCCTGATCTCTGACGGATTCAATGATCGTAAAATAAGTTATCTGTCGCATTGCATCATCGTTTTTTGTTTGACAAATTATTCCGGACTTGAGCTTGGAAAATCTAAACATCACTTGGCAATCTTAAAGCCGAAAAAGTCCAGAAAAAATCAATGGAGTTGCTTTTTTTCTAACTGAACATCAAAACTGTTCTTCACTTCTTTTCCTGCATATGACTAGCAGAGGATTTTACCGGAAATTATAGGTTATAAGAAGGCTGGAATTTGATGTGTTACACATTTTAAAGGGGAATTCTGCTTACGTGCGCTTCCATACATTCTGATACGACCGTTTCGCTTGAATGCAGCTTCTCTTTTTTTTCTTTCCCAGCTGTCTCAAATAAACATCTTGAAGCCAGTCAATCCGGAACTTGCGTCCACCTGGTCTGCATTTTAACAGATAAAAAACAAGCTTTCAAGATACGTTGATATGATAAAAGTGTTCGCCATGAAATGAAATATGGCCTTAAAGTGAAAGTACTTCGAAATATGACGACGAAAAATAAAACTCATAAAGAGGATAATTCCTGCAAGCCGCACATTGCTTACTCAGGTCAAAGGATCCTCCCGAGGTAATCGAGCTAAGCCCGCCTAGTCCGTCCTGATCAGGGGTGTGCGGAAATTTTTTAAAAAATTTCAGAAAACAGAAAACAGAAAATCGAGTTTGTCAGAAAACAGAAATCAGAAAACAGAAAGGCCAAAACGGCCAGAAAACAGAAAACAGAAATCAGAAAACAGAAAAATTTCAGAAAAAATACTCATTGCGTTTAAAAAAAATTTTTCAAGTGGAGAGAGGATGTAATTCTGAATACCTTTACCATACTTAAAATATAATATCTACGGAACTGCACAGATCACCTGTAAGGCATTGGTAGTAGCAATGTCGCGTCAATGACGGATATAAGGTCATTAAAGACACGCTGATAGTCTTGGCCAAGAAATAGGCTCAACAACTGATCCTGTCGAGCAGATTTCCGAGTATTTCTTGATTATTCCTTGGCTGCTAGGTGGCTGCGACCATGTTGTTCGCGAAATAATCGAGGAATAACCGAGAAAACATGGGTAGTTGAACCGACGGCGGTGTTGACATCCAAATCTGACTCAGCAATGCGTCTTACACTCCCCTTTGAGAGCATTCTTTCGCGGCTGTTTCTCGACGACCATTATTTGACGCCTATTTCGCGGCAACCAGCTATTCTCTGAACACGACCTTGTTCTCGGCTACTGCGCCAAAATCAGGCATTTTGTGGTAATTTATCGGCTATTGCTCGGCCAAAACTCTCAGAGAACTCACCCGTATGGTAGAACGTCAGCACAATAAGGGTTGCATCCTACCGCAGAAATCGGCTTCAGACCCTCGCTGTGTGCAGCAGCTGCTGCGAACAACTAACTGCAGCAGCTGCTGACAAGGAGAAGTTGAATTCGTGCTCCTCCCTGGGATGCTACCCCTATTGTGCCAAAGTGCTACCCTACGAGTGCGATAGCAGGGTTACCGGTAAAAACGATTGTTGAAATTTCTTTATAAGAATGCAGGTCTAGCCATCACAAAAGTAAAAATAAGTGACAAGTTGCATGGAAAACGCACAAGAGCAAGTAAGAACGGCTAAATGGTAGGTGTACGCAAACCCCCAACTAACAGGTTTTTTATAAATGCATATTTTCCGCCTTCTATTTTGCCGCTAAAAAAGTTAGTAGTCTCTCGATGTCTAGCAGCTACTTTAACTGCAGAATAAAAGACGACAAAACAAGCAATTGTAGAAATCTAGTTATTCGTGGATACCACAATTAACTTTTTTATCGCGAACCCTGCCCTTAACAGCAATCGTACATTGAATACAAATAGTACCTCGTAAAGGACTAAATAAGCTGCGCTGTTCCACAGATCCGGATTTCGTTCATTTTTTTCTGATTTTTTTCTGTTTTTTGCAGATTTTTCAGAAAACAGAAATCAGAAAACAGAAAGGCCAAAACGGCCAGAAAACAGAAAACAGAAATCAGAAAACAGAAATTTCCGCACACCCCTGGTCCTGATCCAGCAGTAGACGTCCCGGTCGATACGTATGCAATGTATGGATATGCACGTACTCAAGTGGGAAATCCCCCGTTATGGCCGGAATCAGCCGGGCGCTCAAGTACTCCTGCAGACGACACATTTGGGGCGGCGCACGACAGCGTTGTATCACTAGGAACGGTCCCTCTCTAGTGATCCTACGGCCTTCGGCAGACTATGAAGGGATCATACTTCACAAAACTTGGAATTTGAGTTCAACACATCACAAACATGGGAATCATCTATTCCATCGTCGTCCTTTTGAGCCCAAAGTTAGTGGAAGTCAAAACGTTGACGAACATTGCCTATAGGCGTAGTCTATACTTCTGCCGCCGAGCGGCGCGGCGAAGCGCAATCCTACAATATCGATCGTCCCGCGCCGCGTGATCAATATTACAGAAATTCACTGTGCCGCGTTGCTCTGTGGCGGGACTATAAAAGACTTCTTATATTGATCACGCGGCGCGGCACGATCGATCCTATAAGATTTCACTTCGCCGCACAGCTCGGCGGGAGGAGCATAAACGATCTTCAGGGTGCCATTGCGATCATTTGCCAACTGCTTCCTTACTCCTTGTTAAGGCCCACGCATTGTATGGCGGCAAAAGTCGCGCAGCAACGATGAGGAATAAAGGGCGGGCACGGAGCTGCGTAGCCGCTCCCTATCCTTCATCGTGGCTGGGCAGCTTTTGCCGCCCAACCATGCAGAGGCCTTTAGATATGCGGAAAATTCGGAACCGTGTCTTTTGAGTAGAAACTCTACGGTGATATTATGATGCAAACCGTGCCCCCAACCGAGACATTACATGATTCGCACGATACGTTCTGAGAAAACTGAGCTGGAAATAAGCAAAAAACGGCTGAAAGCTGGAAAAAGAGGGAAGATATCGATGAAGGGCGGAAAAAGAAACAACGCGGAAGTGCACAGCTAATTTTCAATTCATAGACGGCCTGATCTCTGACGAGTTTAATCACCGTAAAATAAGTTATCGGTCGCATTGCATCATCGTTTTTGTCTGATAAATTATCCCGGACTTAAAGGCAACGTTCACGATGATTTCCCTCTACGAGTTTTTCACATAAAACAATGCGTTGGCCTCCAAGCGTTACCAAAATTACGAAGAAACGGCCAGAAATGCATTAACACGTCGTATTTCAGGGACATTATTCTATAACATGGACTAGTTGTCCGGTCGGATGAACATGTTCACGATGGTTGTCACTGGCGAAAAATGGGGCTAATCGAAAATGGAAGAATAATTAATGCAAAACAGGATTATTTAGGGCCCTGAGGAAGGAAAGGAGCAACAGAGAGTAGAGAATTGTAAAGGACGGGTCCACAAAAGATTTCATTGTCACAACAAACGCTTCCTGTGATACTTAAGAGGCGGGGTGATACTTAAGGATTTCGTGTGCTTCTGCTGCGTTTTTCTCGATTTGCACGTCATCTTAGTTTACGTGGGGGCCACTTACTCGATATGGCAAACAATCTCAAAATTGAAGATTATCTTGAACACTGCCTTCAAGCTTGAAAAACCTAGACATTACTTGCGTCATAGGATCATGCTAAAGTCGAAATAATTCAACTAAATTTAGCGGAATTATTTTTTTTGTAAAGGCAGCATACACTGTCGCACAAGTAGTTGAGATAGCTACGTTGATGAAAACGTACAGCCACTACTAGAACTACTATTATATGATGCTCGGATCAGGCTACGGCGCAAGGTGTTATTTATCATAGGGGGTCGGACATCTTGACGTCCGGTGGGGGTGTGGGGGTCGGACCTTCGATCAAGAACCAAGAAAGGTTCCCATTAGCGGGGATGTACCGAGAGACTGTTAGTACCGACTAGTATGTTAGTATATAATGATATTTGTTGTCATTAAAATTGTAAAAAAGATAATAATAATAGCGTCATTCACTCAGACAGGATCTAAGATGGATTTTCAAGAGACTTAGGTTGCACAGGCTCGATCCCGTCTAAGGCTTAAATTTTTGCAAAGTCGGGAAACGATAGATAGGAGAACAATGTGGAAGAGAGCAATTCACCACGGCATCTCTCTGAATTTCATACGCGAGTGTGCATTTTTACGCTTCTTAGAAGGTGTGCTCCCGCCAAAGGCAGGACATTTTCGATGCCCTGGAGGCACTCAAGCGCAGTATAGGGAGCGAGAACTATGTAGACTCTGTTTCATTCCAAGTGAACTCATGTTTTCGGTTATCACGGCGCGGAGAGGTGGCTTTTTCGTCGAAACCTCCTTATCACTAGTTATATTTCACCTATAGGTATAGGCCCACCGCTCCGCTGCTAGTGATAATCGAAATCAATAGGTCACTAGGGATGTACCAGAGCTTATATATCTAGAGTATGACTGTAACACTAAATTTCATGGACGCGGCTTGTAGCCGAAGAGCGCCAAACTAGCTGTGGTCCATGAAAAATTGTTCAAGTCCAGGATTGCAATAAAAATTTACAAATATTTATCGAAATTCTATTTAGGGCTTTCGCGTTGCTGCAACGTGCGGAAAAGCCAGTCTGGGACCCGAATAAAAGAATAAGTTTTTCACCCCGTTAGAAACGGTCTTTGAAGACCACCTTTTTAGCGTCATACAATCGATTGTTACATATAAACTATTCCCAAATACCGTTTTCAACGGACTAAGAACACCTATTTGTTTCCGTCATTTCTTCATTTGAACCTAATTTTTCGGAGTTTTTTTTTGTCATTTTTGAATACTAACAGCTCCAGACCTTCGATTAATACCATAAAATTGATATAATTTTTGAGCGTGTGGGCTGCAGGGATGAGCGGAGTTCAGCGTTCCGCATTCCAAAAACTGCAGAAATTGCCGCGGAATGCGAAAATATCGGATCGTCTGGGACGTAAGAAAACACTAGATGATTTCTGAATTTCCTCGCGTTTCGCGTCCCGAAAACCGCATTTCCGCGCATGTTCAGGAGTTCCGCGCCCGACTTTTGAAACCCGAGAAATTTTTTTTTCTTTCCGAATCCCGAGAACCGATTTCCGCAATTTCATATTTTTATTCCGCTCATCCCTGGTGGGCTGCCTTTATTGAGCATCAACGCTCTTCTTCCTTTTTTTTTCCTGCATCTACAGGGTGTTCCAAAATTATTGGCGCGCTAATTGTCTTCTATTTCATAAGGGCTTTTGGTGTCCAAATTCTTGCTATTTTAATTTTTTGGATTCTTTTGAATCTCAGGTCTGTATTTCTCATCAATATTCTGTAGATATTGATTTTTAAGTAAGTATAATCAAGGCTAGTCCGAAGGGCGGCACCGTCATCGCAACGCATAACTTGAGGCGCACGACGAGACACATCGCCAATCAGCTCAGACTTACCAGGAAGGTTATCAGTCGCCTTAGCTAGCTAAACTCGTCAGAAAGAAGCTGGATCTCTGTTCACACCATTTAGAGCAGACCAGTCTGCTGTCCGTCGACTAGGAGTTGATGCGATACCAAAAGTGTAGGAAGCTCCTGCACCGTTGCACCGGAGTCACGCGTTGCGCCATGACCTTTTTAGATGGAGCAAATTATCAAAGTGAAATTCATAATGAAATGCTGAAACGATTGGACTGCAGCCAGAAAAATCAATGAGGTCTTACT
Source organism: Aplectana chamaeleonis (assembly GCA_029168955.1). Taxonomy (NCBI): domain Eukaryota; kingdom Metazoa; phylum Nematoda; class Chromadorea; order Rhabditida; family Cosmocercidae; genus Aplectana; species Aplectana chamaeleonis. The sequence goes on from JAPDOI010000128.1 coordinate 208,100, forward strand.
GCAAGGAAACATCATTGGATGGACGGCTCATACGACTTCTGTGATGGTTTTGGGAGGCATCGCTAGGTAAGGCAGAGCTCCGTCGCTTTTCGTGGATTCTAACATGAAAATCAGCAAGGAAGTTTGCAAGAAATTAATTCTGGAGATTGTTTTGATCCGCTGTCATGGGTAAGCACAAACGGCGAAATCAGTTCAAGAGTGGCGTCGACGCGAGCTACCCGGAGTCAAACGCGCACGAAGAATTGCGGTCCTGCTTGTCGGACTTGCACTCACTCGACTTTTAAGAGTAGTCCGTGATCGATTCTGAGGTCTGTGAATTTCGACATACAAAATTGGCCCACTGGAAAGCTGTTCTCAAGAAAGCCTTGAACGAATTAGATGACGACTACCTCCGTGACTGCTGCAACGTCTTCCTGAGGCGACTTCGAGCCCGTATTCATACAGATGGCGAATATTCCCAGATCTGGCCACTGTTTGGCGTTAACATTAGTATGAGTAAATGCATCCAGTTTCGTTATTCTCAAAATGCAGTGTGGCGTTCGAGAAACACCAGTATCTGCGCGCCAATAATTATGGAACACCCTGTAAATAGCAGAGACGATTTATCCGTAACCCATAGATTACAAGCAGGCTGAAATGTGCGTTTTGTGTCACACATATTCAGAAAAAAATTCTGCCTATGTGCGTTTGCCTGTATTCTGCCACATCCGTTTTTCTTGTATGCAGCTTCACTGTTTTTCTCTCGCTGCTGTCTCAAATGATCATTTTCAAGTCCATCAAGCATAAAACCTAAGGCGTCCACTTGATGTCTATTTTAACTGAAAAACATGCTTTGATGATACGTTGATTAGAGAGAACTGTTCGACATGAAATGATCTCTGGTTTTTCAGAAAAAATGCTGTACGACATGGCGACGAAGTATGGAACTCACAAGAAGATATTTTCTACAAGCAAATTTCTGTAAAAATCTGAAGAGCTAACTAAAAACAGCGATCGCTTTTAGTAGTTCATTGCTTTATTTTTCAGAGCGCGAAAATGCACAAAAAGTTCCAGACTCTGGCTCCTGCCCTACAACACCAGTGCTCAGAAAAATGAAAACAAGTTACTTGTCACATAAATGCACATAACTTACTTGAATGTTTCAGGTGAATTACATTTATATCACAAGCAGCTTACGTTTATATTATATGTAACATACATTTATATTATTTGTAACTTGAACTTTTATTACATGTAAGTAACACTCATGTTACACGTAATTTACATTCATATATTCTCCATGGGGAGCCATCACGCGACGCAGAATACGCTTTCGCACGCGTCGCAGACCACACGCTAGGTGGAAAGCGCTGTGAGGGGCCTTCCCTGCTAAGGTTGGGTCAAGTACCTCGAACTTGGATAATTGAAACGACAGCAACCCCAGTCCTAAGCCTGGTATACTCGCTTTAGAGATGCCTCCTGGCCGATTTAAGTTACATATCTTATGCCATTTAGGTTACATGTGACACAGCGGAGGTGCGTTGCACGCGGTATCCTCCCAAAAAACGGAAACAAGTTACTTGTAACATATCTAAGCCGATGTAAGTTACTTGCGACTTATCTCAAGTCATTTAAGTTACATGCAACATATCGACAGAAAACTGCGTGCAATGCGCCCCCGATATGCCACATGTCACTTGAATGGCACAATATAAGTCGCAAGTAACTTACATCGGCTATATATGTTACAAGTAACCTGTTTTCATTTTTCAGAGTGGCCGTATTTACGATTCTGCAGGCGCAGGAAGGGTGTGTAACCTATACTCGCCCGGCATTTAGCAACAAATACTGTGCCTCCCGGGTAAAACCAAAATGTGGCGGCCCATCTTCGCTATCTATGAGAGCAGGGGCAGACACGAGAGACGCAGAGACGTAGAGGAGACCGCCGGTTGCGAAAATGCAGTCTCTCAGCTCTGCTACCAGTGCATTTCGACATGAATAGAGAACACGGCCTCAGCTGTACGGGTGGACGGGTAAAGCTCGCGCTGCGTGTCAGGAACATATTGAATATTATCCGAAACGTGAGATCGACGCAACAGGCAGTCACACCGTCTCCGTCCAACCGCTAGATAGCTAGGAACCCTACCGTCTACGCGTCAGGTAGCCGGGAGCCTTCCTGCCTACCCGCCGGTTACGTTCAGTGGAATTCGGACATTCCCGGGAGGCTCCCGCTGGTTTATGAATACGGCCACAGGACGCTTGAACTAGCAGGTTCTTTTATCGTTTATAGCACTGTATTGTATTGAAACGAAAACTGTATTTTAACCCCGTAGAGTAAGACGCAACAATGACTTTCTCGACACTTGAGCATGAACATCGTAAACAGGAAACTCCTTACCATCACGCCGACAAATAAAGTAATCACAATCCAGGTTCCTACAACAATACCTGCGCTAAGTTTTGTAAAAACGGGAAGCATTTGCCAAACATGGCAAAAAAACGTCCGATGCTTGTAACAATTCTGAACGAAGACTTCTTGGTATTCTAAAGACGCCGTCGTATCCACAGCTTAAAATCCTACCTAGTAATGTGCTTTTATATATAGCACCGCTCAACTCTCACATTTCCAGTAGGTTCCATGAGATTCAATCCTGATTTCAAAAAACTCTGAAAGTCTAATTGAAGCCAAAGGGCGCAGTAACAGGACATAGGAAGGGAATTTGAGTTGTTTGCCAAACTTCGTTTCTCCCATCACCGCATCAAATGGCGCTAAATTTCAAAGCCTAATTTTGTTGCTAGCTGTATTACCCTAATTAATCAGCAAAGCTCTGCCTCCACTTTTTTTCCGAATCAAACACGATTTCTGGTCTTATTTACCGCGTGAAACCCTCTCATTCATCATTTCGACCTTGACAGGACACGCTCTCGCTGTGATCCTAACACCACAGACACCACACACAGGATACGGTGGATCTCTGGACTACAGTAATCGCTCACCTTCCGTCGACACCTCCTTTTTCAGGCCACCTAGTCGATTTGCTATGTGCAATATGCTGTTCCCACCCAGCAACGACGTCATCCCTGAAATCGAACAAATAGAAAAATGGTGAAATTGAGAGGATAAAAATTGGAAATCGTTGCGTACACAACTACAAATCAGCGGCAGCTGTAAACTCTATAAAGTTGCGCGGAAAAAACTGCGAAAGGAGCTCAGTCAGCACCTAATCAGCGTCTTCTCCTGCCCATTGTCCTACAGGGAGCGCATTTTTCCATTGTTTTCGAGGAAATGCGCGGCGAAATTCACCGCCCGCCCGACATTGTGCGGAGACGAAGCGAAAATGCCAAAAATACCGTGTATATGGGCGAATTTTCTTATGCACCGGAGCTACTCTGTTAATCATCCGCTGGTATTGTATGGGGAACAATGTGGCACATCATCGCGTATAGAGAAATGTTACACCGAGGACGATGAAGGGATCCAGGGAAGAAATTGGAAAGGTAATTTCCAGTTTTAGAACGATTTTCGAAGAATTGTGAACGAATCCGGAAAGCTAAGCAAACTTCGGACTGGCCCTGGAAGTCTCTAGGGCTCCTGATTTCTAAAACATAGAGAGGAAGTATCCAAAATTTGATAAAGAGTTACTAGCATTTTCATAAATTTGCAAAAAAACTAGGTGAAGAGGTGGCAGGCAATGCTCAGAGCATTCAAAAAAAATTGTGGCGGATCCGGATTAAAACTTCTTCAAAGAGTATATTCACTAAGCCTAACATAAAGTCTGTGTCCGTTTATCCCACGCAAGGGAAGTGCTTGTACTACATAGAAGGTGCGCCCACGCGAGACGTATCAGAGTTGAAGAGTATGAATAGCCTAATTTCCTAGCCATTTAACTAAATCGCATTTGTTGCCACTAGAGCAACTTTGCTACGAATTGCGGTTAACGCGTTTTCTGTTTTCTGCAGGATTCTGCTAATTTTTATACACAATAGAAAAATTTGATGAAATGGGCAAAAGGCGAAGAATTGAAGACAGTACGGCAACTCCCCCCCCACAGACAACTTTTGAGCCTAATCTGAAAAAAATCTACAAACTTAGCGTTCAATTTATCACAAAACGATTTATATTGGGAAAACCCCTATTATGGCATCTTGAGTAAATCTAAAGTACTTGGGAAAACATATTCAGAACTTTCGTTCGAAGATGGTTTTAGAAATGTATATTTTTATTGTAAGAAAGATGGTAGTGCTCGGAGCCAAGGGCCGCACAAACACAGTCGAGAATTGAAAAACAGAGATTTCAAAACATTTTTTTCAGAAAAACTGAGCATATTTGATCAACAGAATTTTCAGAATACTGGAAGGGTATTGAGTTAGAAACACAAGAGATCATAGGTTACTTGCTAAATTCCGTCATTTCCCTCTCTTACCCAGAGTCACGGTCGCAGGTAATCATAAGTTACCCTTGTCAAGGGGTGTGGTTCTCGAGTTACATACCTACGGAGCTATACTCTGCGATGCGTGCAATGGCATGGTGTCCAGAAAAAAGTTGGATAAAAATCCGAAAACCGGATTTTCGGACAAAACTTTCCAGGGGAATCTAAAAACGGGTGCAAAAAAATTATTGTATCATTTATGCGCCTTTTTCGCACATGTACCTCCTATTTTTTCACCTCCAACAGGGATTGCAATGGTTTCCAGAAAAAGATCTGCGGCTTTTCGAAAATGGAATTCTGCTCATTCCTGATCGCGACAGTAAATTGATTACGCCAGTACATAGAAAATACGAAAAGAAAAGTAAATAAGTCTTGATGAAGTGAGGCATTCGTATAATGGGAGAGGAAACAACAATTACCCAAATTGACTAGTTACAGCAGAATCTCAGGAAGCAGACTGTTTGACATAAACTACGTATAGAATAACCTTAAAAATTAATAGGTACGGAAGTTTTTGATTATGTGGATGGATATTTCAACACATAAATGACTAAATGAGAAATAAGCAACAGAGAATTGATAGAAGAAGAAAGTGCCATAAGAGAATCACCAATGATTTACTGATAACCATAAGTTATCCATCCAGCAATAGTTATCCATGCAAATAGTTATCCATCATTAGTTATCCATCCAGCAATAGGCATCCAAAAAAGCGATAATGGAGATAGTTTGGTGCCAAGACGTGAAACTATTGTGGGTCATACTCATAGAAAAGTCATAATCATTATTGCCGAGCAGTTGAGTGAGAGCGGCGCTGGGGCTTCGGTGATGCAGTGCGATAAGGCGCTCCCCCGGAAAAGGAATATGCTGGTTCAATCTCGCCCGGAGCCAAGCGTTTTGCGATCACCTCAGCACCTTGTGCAAACATAATCATTATGCTTTGTGAATAAAATGAAAAGGAAGCGTTGAAGCATCCCAATCAGGGATTAGCAGAAACTTTTCTCCGAATTTCGGTCATCGGAAATCCAAACGACCTTATAGATTTCGGAAATCGGAACGCCAAAAATTATCGGAAATCAGAAATTTATTAAGCTAAACTCTTCACCCTCCGTTGATGACTGTGCCTATCGAAAAACTTGGGCTTATCTTTCTTCACTGAATAATTTTCACGTAAATACAACCAAACCTATCTTTCTGAAAAGTAAAGACGGACCTCGAATTCGAATTTAGCGCCCGAATTAATCCCCTAGGGATTGACAAGGGAAAGGTCCTAAAATTTTTAATCTCGTGGGTGTTTCCGATTTTTTTTTCAAATTTTAGGTTTTTTCTGAAGTCGGAAGTTGGAAAACCAAAAGCCATCGGAAATCGGGACTCCGCTCATCTCTGGTCCCAATCACCAACTTATCTAGTCAACCAGAAACGCAAAGAAACAATGAGGAAAAGCGCAATGCTCATGATCTACGTACCGTGGTCCTGACGCGATTAACCTTTCCCCTAGCGCGATCATCAACGATCGCGTAATGAACTAGCCGCAGTCCGCAAATGCGGACTGGAATTAAGCTCCGAGAAAGACAGTACGCATGCATAAACTATGAAACACACCAAAAAATTCAAGAGAGAAAAAAATTTCGAGGAAATGCTAGCTATTTAGACTGTTTCAGCATTTCCATTGGAAAAAATGTGGAAGCGAGTGGTAACTTTGGTGATTGTAGAGTCAGGTCCGCGATTTGTTTACTCAAAAAAAAACATTTGAATTCAAATCGCGGCTGGCGATTTAAATCTCACAGGCGGCTGGCTAGTAATTACGAGTCAGCCGCCGGTGAGATTTCAATCGCTCGCGCCAGCCGCGGTTTAGATTAGAATGTTTTTTGTTGGGGAAACAAGCCACGGACCTAACCATACAGAATATGACCCAAAAGAAAAATTAAGAAAAGTAGAGGAGTCAGTCACTGGAGCATGCCGGAAAACTCACAACAGACGAGAAATACGACCTCTTGAAAAAGCTTTTAGCTAAAGTCGTTGTATCCACAGGAACAAAAACCATGTCCTACTTTCGAGACTCGGCGCAGAAGCATTCTTCACTCCGGTGTAATTTAAAGCAGTCGGTGTTTCCAGGTTTGTATGCATGCGACGCTCAGTTTCTATACCTTCTCGCGATCTGCGTCTCTATCCTCTATTTCAGAGCGGAACTTACTGCGGTTGATCGCATGCGTGTGCGCGCGTATGCTGCGTCTCCTTCCCCCCCCCACACTTTCTCACTGTCTCTCCCCAAGCTTCACAAAAGCACGCGAAGGAACAAACTTAATTCGACCCCGAAACAGAGGGCATGTGCTTGTGCCTTTGACAAAATTCAGCGGACCGACGGACATTTCTCCGTCAACTGTATGTTACTGTGTAAACTAGATGGGCTCTCAAGAAGAACAAAACGGCTGAAGGGCAACTTCAAAACTTCAATTTGTGAACAAACATCATTTTCAAAACGCTTAAAAGCTATCGAAGTGTACGTAAAGTGTGTCCCAATGAGAATGGCGGCCCATGCGACCGGCGTGCTTGGCAGGCGGCCGTCGCGTTCGCCGCTCTCGGACGAGCATGCGAAACGTCCCCACAGCCATCGACTACGAACGGGGTCGGCACCGGCTGGCAGCAAACAATGCGCCGATCAATCAGCTCTGCAGAAAGGGGAGGGGGAATGGCCGCTGTTGGAATCCAACACTCGTCCAAGAGCGGCACATGCGACGGCCGTCTGCCAAGCACGCCGGCCGCGTGGGCCGCCATTCTCATTCGGACACACTTTGAGCTCTGAGGCATTTCCAGTAAGCTCTCGATTTCGATTACCACAGCAAGGAGAGGTCGCTTTTTTGTCGGAAATTCCTTATCACCAGCTACATATCACCGCGGCCCACCGCTTCGCTGCTGGTGATAATCGAAATCGAAAGCTCTCCAGAGCTTCCCAAGAGTTCACCTTCGCTGGGGGAGAACGGAGGGAGAAGAAGGTATGCAACTTCAGCGACTCAAAATTCGCAGTAGATCTGCAGCTCGAGGTCCGTCAAGGACAAAAAAATGTAGAGAAAGTGCAGCGGTTTATGAAAAGATCAGCGATTTTGCTCCGGAACAAAGCCCTCAAGGTGAGGCAGAATTACAGTGATTTTTTTCTCTTATATAAAATAAGCTCAAAACTTCAATGCTACAATGATCTTTTTTTAGGTGCTAGTTATTGCCAGCTCAACTTGGCGATCTTTTCCATCGAAAATACTCTTCCAAATGCAGCGCAAGGGCACTGGCTTGAAGAACCTACCCACCCCACACCGCTAGTCCCGAAGTGCGATACAATTATAGGTCCCGACAATTAGCAGAATAACGCAATGGTGAACCAGAGACAATGCACCACCCTTTATATTACAGGCATCGTACAAGCAGAAAACCATACTCTATTTTTTCATGATTTTGAATTGGTGTATCCTTTAGGTACAGTCGGCACGGATCGTACTGATACTTTGAGTTCCTTCTTGTTCGTTGGCGCAGACTTGGTGCACATATACATATTATAGCATACGTGCACCGAGTTTGCACCAACGCACAACAAGGAACGCAAAGTATCAGTACGATCCGTACCGACGGTAAATAGAAATGGCAAAGGAACTATGCAAAACACTCAACTTGTAGGAAAAAAGAGGAGTTGAAGGTGACTGGCGACGGTGTTTGAATTCCCGCCAAACCGTTTTAGGAACAGTTGCGCTAAATTGCAAGCGATTGTGATAGACGGATTGTGATAGATGACTGGCGAAACTTGGGAATGCCTCACAATAGACCCATGTTTTCGAATCAGTGTATTTGTAAAGCACCAAATTCTGCCAATGGGCCAGGCAGGGCCAGCTAAGGGAATGACGGCATGTCGGATCCATTCCTTGATAGATTTCCCTACAACAGTTTTGATCTCTGGTGTTAGCGACTTTCAGTCTCACCAGGAGTTTCTGAATGAGTTTTGTTTGTGTAAAAAAAATTAAATTTGTACAATACCGGGATAGCTCAATCCATCTCCTTCTCCATCCATCATCTTGCACCCGAACTTCTTCCCCGGAGACGAGGAATAAACAACATCCCACTACTTGCAATCAACCTTACCACTAAGCCCGGCCAGGTCCGTTTACATAGTTGGGGGCCTTGAAGTTGCGACATTATGAGGTTATGATCGCCAGCGAATAACTCGTTGGCTATGAACGGAACCAACGCATGGGGATCCGATTCGGCCAAAATACACAATCTGCTGAACTAGCCCGTCGAGTTGGAAGAATTTTTATAAGCAGCAACTCCTGTGAACAGACACAAAACTTTTACCGCGCTCACACCATCTTTGAAGCAGCAGGTGCTCCAATTTCAAGAATGAGCGCGGGATCGGGGCACTCCACATACCGAGGGAGAGTTGTCTACCCTTTTGAGGCTCCAATTCCACTCGGGACCACTTCGATTGAATTGAGTAACGTGACTCGTCGAACCGCGAAAAAGGAGCGACTCCTCTCTCTGTGTGCAGAAAGCCCTTAAAGGCAGCATACACGCTCGCAAACATGGTCGGGATGTCAGAATAAATAGGCCCGCAGGGCCCCTACCATATCGTCAACGACGTTTCAAGCGCTGAAAATCATCCAGAATGACATTATTTCAGCAATCATGTCTAGACGCTCAGAGCTAACACCCCTTGAGTAACAGAATGAAAAGTTGAACTTGGGAAAACATGTGATAATTGAGAGTGATAGCACTATCAAAAGGGAGAGCACGAGAGAAACAGCTCGATTTACCTGGATATTACCTGTTTGTGCACCGACGAAATCATCCATTTTTTTGAAGCCAGCAAGAGTAGAGCGGCGTTCTCAAAAGTGTACGAGAGTTAATCGGTATGTAGACATGTTTTACTCAAGTAAATCGAGCTGTTTCATTCGTGCACTCCCTTTTGATAGTGCTATCATTCTCAATTATCACATGTTTTCTCAAGTTTAACTTTTCATTCTGTTACTCGAAGGGGTGTGAAAATACGGGCGTGCGTGACAGGGATGGTCATATACTGATATCCTGGATGGTTTTCAGCGCTTCAAACATTGTTCACGACATGATAGGGGCCGTGCAGGCCTATTTATGCTGATATCTCGACCATGTTTGCGAGCGTGTATGCTGCCTTTAACCCAAAGGGCGCCCTGAATGGGCGGGTCTTTTGAGGCCCGCCCCTTCGATAAGGGTGGGGCCTCCCACAACGAAGGATACGGTCTATGTTGCAGGCCAAAGCAAGGCCTTCTCCATAGTCACGGTCCACATCAGGGATGAGCGGAATGTTTTTTCTGAACTTCGGAAATCGGAAATCGGAAATCGGAAGGACCTTCTCAATTTCGGAAATAGGAATTCGGAAATCGGAACGCCAAAAACCATCGGAAATCGGAATGCGGAAATCGGAAATCGGAAATACATTCAGTGAAATTCTTAACGCTCCCCCTGGTGACTGCGTGTACCAAAGAACTTGAACTTATCCTTCTTTACTGAAAGTTTTCATGCAAACACAATTAACTATGGCTTTGTGAAAAGTGAAAACGGACCTCGAATCCGAATTCAGCGCCCAAAATAACCCTCTGGGAATTTGGCCAGAGAGAGCGTAAAATTTTTTTATCTCGTGAATATTTCCGATTTCTTCTGCATTTTCAGTCTTTTTTTCGGAAATCGGAATTCGGAAATCGGAAGGCCAAAAACCATCGGAAATCGGAATTCGGAAATCGGAATTCCGCTCATCCCTGGTCCACATCGAAGAAATCTAACTCACCCCTTTACGTTCAGAGAATGACTCGAGGTCACCTTTCGAGCCGACATCGATATGCCTACTACGTTTTCAATGAGATGAGGCACCCTATATACTTGATATGCATTTGATAAGCACGTAATTATTTGTAGCGATACAGAATCATGAAGACGACAAGGAGCACGTGGAGTTATTGTCGCATCCAAAAACAAAAAAAAACAAGGTCACTTACCTAAGAATTTTGAAGCGCAGAACCATTTCCAACGTTTGGATCGTCAAAAGTCCGCAGTGCGCCAAGCACACCAGAGAGGTGTAATTAAATATTTTAGAGGTTTTCCAACCAGTTTTTTTTTCTCCCTTGTGGACTTCCCGGCTTAGAAACGCCAAAAGCTGTAGTATGGTTTTTTATCGTGAACACTGTCTTTAACTAATTAGAGTTTCCGTAAAATACTTCGCAATATTTCTCGAACAAATAATAAAGGAATATTCATGTAATAAAGGAAGATGACAAATCACAACTACAAGATTCCAACTGTCGGATATGAAATGATATTTTGCAAGTTTATCAGGAAGCGTTTTCAAGAACGCTCTGGTCAAAAAAATTCCAAGAAAATGGGCGAACCTAGAAAAAAAATTAAGTTTTAAAACAGGTAATCTGAAGAGAAAAACGGCGAATTAAAAAAAAGTTTTATAAGCAAAGCAATGAAGGTCAGAAATTATTGAGTCTGCAGTAAGTGGCTCATTGGTTACTAGTATACATAGGTTCACAGGCAGCGAGTCTCTGGTTCGATTTCCGAGCAGACAGAAAAAACTCGCGAGCTAATGTGCATGCATGTCAAAAAGACACGGCTTCGATAAGCTTCCCCTAGCAAAAACGTGTCTCAATAGTTGTGCATCGTTCTGAAGCTGTTCGTGAAATTTTTTTGGGTGATTCCCGCAAATAATCTATTTTTGTCCAAGGGTAACCCAGCCACTCAGTGATGCGGCATTATTTGAGTTACACATCGAAGCCAACCCCAGTGTTCGCGTTGACCTATGTATGAGCGGCTCGAAGCGCAAAGGCGCTTCAAGGACGATCGGGTCGGGTCGGAGAAGGACTAGATATCAGCCATAGGCAGGAACAACAAGAACGCTGGTGGAGACGGGCAGCCAGCCCATAGCACAAGCAGAGGGGTCTAATCTGGCCCAATGTGGCTGCGCGGCGAAGAAGGGGGGCTGCCTAAGTGGATACGCTTGCTACTCGTTAGTAATGACAAATATAATGTTTGTTAGGCCAGGCAGTCGTGGTGGGGTGGTCGGTCGTCGGCATGTATATGTGTAGAGAAGCAATGCAGGAAAACCAGATCTAGAATATAGAGGAGACGAGATCTTAGAGATGCGATAAAACGCCACCAGTCACACTCGGAAATGTACAAATTAGCAGCGGTAGATGAGAGACAAGAAGACGACGAGCAGCAAATAGCTGCTTCTTCTTTCCCTGGAAGGAGGAGGAAGGAATGAGTCGTTTAGATTGATCAGCAAAGGAGAAAACACAGGAAAATTTCAATCTGGCCAGATATAACGATGAAGTGTCGATACGTACTAGGTGGTCTTAGGGTTTTGATTGAAAATTTCGAATTTTTGTCAGAAACCTTACAACTGTACCGGAAAGGTTGGATAATTAGTGGACCAAGTATTATATGTACCTTCGTAATCATCATCCAGTCCGGTGGACGCTATGGAATAAATTAAACGATTAAAAATCAAATAAATGAACAATAAAAAATCAGGAAATAGGGTAAAGGATAGAAATCTAAGCGTAGACAAATCCCTCTGGGGATGCTCAGCACATTCGACCTCCATTCAGAATCTTAGAGGCTTTTGATTATGTGTGGGACCTACACAACGACTTGAAGGGTCCAGCAAATTTTCTAGTCAAGGTTTTCATCCTGAACAAGTTCGGCGTCCTAGACGAGTTTGATTCCAATTTACAGGCCCCGTGTGGTAGCTAATCTTGGTCGGGGATCGATCTCCCGACAGTGTGCAGCGATAGAGCAGTCTTGCGACTGCACTACACGCGCCCCCGCTGCAATAGTAATGCTATAAGGCAATTCAACGTACGCTCGTCGGATGATGCGATAGTGTGGTAATCACATGCGTCGATCGATATCACGTCTGACGCAGGGTAAAGGGATCTTCAGAGTTGAGCGAGCGGTGCGTGGTCGCCGAGCGTCAGTCTTTCCGCTGCGACAAAAATGTTATCAACATTATCGTCGCGGGGTCGGCTGCCGCTGGCTCGCAGCGACGCAGGACCATCGTGGCGTCAAAACAGTCTGCGATGCTCCCTTGTCGCCCATCGCGCCGGGTCGTCCGCCCCCGTCGCTGAATGTAATCGATATTGCATCACCCAGCGCTATCCGTAGCTGCGAGCAACGCAGTGACTTAAACTCTGAAGACCGCTTGAGGCTTGGCGCTGAGATCGGTCCGTATAGGTGCGCCTCCAACACTTCAGCTTGAAAATTCATGCAGACTCCATCTCAAGTTCAAAAATTTCCGCAGCTTCCTATGTATATCGTGAGTGTAAACTTGAAGTGATCAAAAAAATTGGCGGAAAATTTGATGACTTAGCGAATAAATGAAGCATACCCGCTCAGAAATGCTATCGATTTTATGGCCTGAATCGGAGGTTGGAGTTGCTAGTATTGAGATTTGACAGGGAAACCCCGAAAATTTTGATGGAAATGAAGTGACAATGGGTTGATTCTTCATTTGGTTGAAAACGGAAAACTCGCCCGCAAACGCACACGAGCGCAAATATGATTGGACTATCGATGTTACTCCTCTCGTCTAGTCGGGTGCTAAACGTTGAAGCCGTTTGAAGCCTTGAAAACGAGCCGAAATGACCTTTTTTAGAGCAATTTTGGGCAACGAAGTGTGGAACCCCGCCCCCTTTGCCTGTGGAACCCCGCCTTCTCATACAACTTTATTGCTTCAGAACGGTGCATTTTGCTTGTTTTCGACGCTTCCAACGACGTACGAGTTTTAGTATTGGTCGCCTGAGTAAATAACGTAGTTATCTCAAGTATTTTGCGAGCGTGTATGCTGCCTATAAAGAGAAGGCTTGACAACAGTCATGCTCGTCTCAGCAAGAGAGGGCCGCTAGAGTTCAGAACATTTGATAATGATAGCATCTACATACTACTACTTCAACAAGTTGTTAGAGGTAGGGTATACAGAAAATCCGAAAACTTGGCGTCGGGGTTTATATAAACGCCCATGGTTCGTGCAAGTGGTGTTCTCCCTAGGGTCATTCCCTTTAGTTTTTTTCTCTAGCCTTGCCTAGCACTTCATACACTCACACAGCCTTGTCGGGTTTTGTTCAGGGTATAACTCTCTGTCGTCAGAAAAAGCACTGAAAATTGAGTAGGGACATCCACCTCCTTCCTCGACGGGTTTTATATTTTGTTTTGAGTACGTTTCTTTGGTTTTCAACCTTCTCGTTTTATTATAGTTTTTGTCGACGCACCATAGCGTGCAAAAAAAATTTGTGGATAAATAAGTGAAAATTTTACAGAAGAATTCGTTACAGCGCAACGGTGTAAAAGGGCCATCTCTTTGACAAGGGAACTACTACATATTAGTCAGCCTGATCACTCCGAATGAAATAAACTTCTATGGATTCGTTTTTTACGTAGAATCCAATTTATTATCTTCGCAACTGGCTAAACCCACTCTGAAAAATTTATAGGCGTTTTTTTCGAAAGATTTTCGTGCCTATTGTACCTTCCAAAACGCTCGATAGTCATTGGAAAATCCGGAAACGGACATTATAATTGTGTTCAGCGCCCAAAACAATCCCTCTGAGCAAAGTTTGGGTGAAGGCACATTTTCCAAACTTTGACCAGACTGATAGCGTTTAGGACTTTTACGGATTTTTGGTTGGGCGTATACCGGTACCAAAAAGGCTGTGAAAGCGTTTTAAAGAAATGTCTCAGATATGACCTAAAATCCTCCTAGGTGCGTCATTTGAGGCGCTGATCACAAATCTGAGGTTTATTTGTGGATTTTGCAAAGTTTTCAACTTAATTTTATCGAAGCTTTTCATCGGCGGAAAATTTGATGGCAAATCGCGACTTTTGACGATATCCGGAGTGCAACTATAGATGTTGCTCTAATCCTCCCTCATGGGGGTTATTCGAAGTGCTGAACACAAATCTGAGATCCGTTTATCGATTTCTAATAGATTACAGTAGATTACGGTGGGTATACGGTAGTTCGGTAACAGTCTCAGATTTGACTCAAAATTTGTATGCAGGGTTAATCGGGGTGGTGAATACGAATTTAATGTCCATTTGTCGATTTTCGAAATACTAAGGTAGGTTTAGCTCTCCAAATGGCATGGTACCTACCGTAGCGTACACTAAATTTGAGAATTTCGACAAACGGACTCCAGATTCGTGTTCAGCACCCTAGACTACCCTTGCTTACAAGTCTTGAGCTAAATCCGTTTTTTTAACACCCTAGAAATTTCATGAGGGCTTTGAAAAACGACCCTTAATTAACTCTCCGCCAAGCGTTGAAAAACGCGTAAAACTTTTTTAGAGTGATTTTAGGCAGCTGCAAACATCACAATTGGACTCCACGCCAAAAACGGTACTGAAAAAGTATATTTCATCTAAAATGGCCGGGCTGACTAAAAGTAGTTCCATTCTGAGAGTCGACCGCAAAGACGTGCAAACCTTAATTTGGATAGAGGATAATTTATTTCGCGCAGCAGCACGTCACACAAATGTCTGGCGAACAAACGTTTCCTGCTTTCTTTTTGTATTGCAGAAAATTCGGATCACCATGATTAGCTGCGAAGCGCACGTATTTCGTCTTTTTTTTTCGAAACACTTTTGCGATCCCAATGACGATGTCAACCAGGAAGTGAAGGAAAATTGTGATTTGAATTTACAATAAAGTCGGCAATGTTGCAGTTATTCCCTCGACGCCCATGGTTTCCAGGTAGCAGAGCTAGGGAGTAAAAAAGGCAGCATTGCCGACCTAATATTAAAGCTAACTGCGATTATAGAGACATGATTTCTGAATAACAGACTTCGCTTTTTGGGTTCAACCAAACGCCTGTATCAGGCTGAGATATGCAGTTCACAATGGTTAAAGGCACAGACCAACCTCAGAGGTAAATTTTGATATTGTGGTCCGGTCGCCGCCTATAGTAACCCTGCCAAGCGCGAAATCTCAATTCGCTCAAACAAGCGAGAAAAAGCTAGGAAAAACTCGGCCACGCCCCTTTGAAAGAAAAAATGGGTAACGCCCACCGCCAGGTTTCCGACCTCAATAGGGAAGAGACGCGCGAATGATTGTATTCAAAACCTATGTTCTTCGATTTGTTTTCGGGCTGGCTTTACATTGTTGCCTGCTACAGAACGATGGCTGCGAATAACGAAAAAATACATTCTCGAGACAACTCGTCCGCGAACTTCTAGCCATTCAAAATCGAAATTTTTGAGGAGCCGTAACTCCGTTCGTAGTGAGTTCTGAGCGATTCTGGAGACGCCATTGTGATCAACGTGAAATTTTCTCCAAGATAGACAGAAAAACATATCGGAGCCTGCCTCCTCGGTGCCGTACCGGAGCCGAAGCGACAGATTACCGGCAGATTCGCGGTATGATCACGGTATTGCCTGAATTCTACTGAGATCCACGTGCCTTGACTGATTGTGAGGAAAATTGCGGCAATCCTGTGATTCTGCCGCAAATCTACCGTGCCTTTTGAAGCTGCATAGCAAGATTCGAACCATCAACTCTTACAAACTCATCGCTTAGTAGTCCGCGCGTTATCGACCGAGCTATCTTCGCTGCTGCACTAGGGCGCTCTCATTACAATGACTGTTGTCACGGTTTTTTAGCGGGGAAATCGCGATGTTTTTGTGGGAGACTCGCGGCAGACACCTTCCGATAAATTCGCGTCATTTTCGCGGTTATTCCGTGGCTCGCGGTACTTTTGCTCCAAATGCTCGGTAATGTCCATATCGCGGAGAATTTCCAGTATATTCCATGCAATTCCCCCTAGAGTAGAAGCAGCGCGAAGGGCGTGACGGATATCCACTGCGTAAAGGCTATAGTATACATTGTCGCTGCAATGCGCAACAGGCATGCAATCTAGCACCAATAGCGGTGGGACCCGCATCGGAGCAATGGCATCGATCGTCGTAGGAACAGTTATCGTGCGTCTGTCGCAGCGACGCGTCGAGTAGGGCTGACGTAGGCCTATTGCATACTTCCCGCGACGCGCGACAGCGACAGGGCGTATCATTCATATCGATTTTCGGTCAATATGTCTGACAGACACTATGTCGCGTCGCCTGTCGCGGGAAGTATGCACTAGGCCATACTGCAAATGTGTCGTGGCCTGTCGCTGTCGCTGTGCAGAGCGAAGCGACCGTGTGTCGCAAAAGTATACCCCCTAAGGCAAATGGTATACTTTTGCGACACGAGGTCGCGTCGCTCTGCACAGCGACAGCGACCGCCTGTCGCGGGGCTCCCGCCCTTCAAACCTGTCGCTGTCGCAGTGCGCTGCACACAGTGGCAACCACAGGCATCGGCAGAATTGCGGTATGTCAGCCCTCCGCGACACGTCGCTGCAACAGACATGCGACAACTGTTGCCACCATGTCCGTTGCTCCCACGCTGGTCCCGCCACAATTTGTGCTAAATGTCATGATTGTCGCTCAGGACAGCGACAAAGTATGCTATTGACCTAAAAGTACACGCTGGAGCGCCGCTTGCGTCAAATTTAGCTGGCTGAACTGCTCTTAGGAGCTCCCCATTCTGAGTATCTAGCCCTTTTTTGGTTGATTTTCGATGAGATTCCTAATCGGAAGCAGATGATTTTGATTAGCTCTTCGCTATATCGCTATACTTCATGTGACTAACTAGGCGCACGCATCAAAAATAGGATACGGTTTTTTTTTCTTTGCGCAGCTTCTAAGGAGTACAAAATATGATAAAGAGACTAAGGTTAAATTCGCCTAATGGAAACTTTTAAGCAACAGTACTTAAGCTAGTCCAACTCTTACAAATAGGTTCTCAAATAAACTGGTGTGACAGAAAAGAGAGCCCTCGTTAAAAATAATAAGTGTTTACCTTCCCAACCAAAAACAGAATTTCAGGGAATGAAAGTAGAGACACAGAATGACAGATATTTTACGTCTATGTTATTGGAGATTCGCACGACGGAATCACAGCTCGCGAGATGATCAGGGCCAAAAAAGAGAGAGATATTGAAAGACAAAAAGATGATCTTCCGAAAGGCCGTAAATAAAGGGATATGACTCAGAGACGAAAAATTCGCAATAAAAAATTTACACAAAACTATGATTAATGCCATGACCGAGCCACACCTTGGGAAACAAACGAGGGAAAAACGAAAAAAAATGGCGGCAGAGTTCAATCGATGACAGATGGCAATAATGATATAGGCGACTCGATCTGCGATTTGATCGTCAAATCAACAGCTATTCAGTTTCCCCAGATTTTTAGATAGCCGCCAAACCGCGAGTTTGCGAAGGATTGAAAAATTGAGGAAATCAGATGCATGATACTATTTTCCTTTCCAGCTTATTCCAAAGAAAATAATTTCTCCAGCGTGCTCACAGACTCAAAATTGGGTGCAAAACTAGTTGGTGGGGGCCACCTTAGATATACCTAAAGAAATCAAAAGATTCATCCATGAAAATGAAAATTTATTTTGTTTTCGGATATATGACAACTTTATCACTCTTAATTTCCTAGAAATTCCGTTGAAGGCAGTGTTCACGATAAATTTCACTTCTGATATCTCCATGGCTTACGGGAGGTCTCGTGCCCTATATAGCAAGGTATGCTTCAAAAGGACACCAAAGACTCGTTTTCGAGCAAAAATAGGCCTTCTCTTGTTTACGTTGATTTTTAAATGTGGAGGAATTGACTGCTAGAAGGATGATACCTATCAGTGCAATGAACGATCAGCTCACTTATCAGCACTTCATTTATTTGATCATTCCTGTAATCTGAGTCTTCATTTGTTCATTCCGGGGGGCGGATCTGGGGCACCAGGCGTGTTTGGAGCACCAAAACGCTTTTTGCAGCCGTTATTTTGCCGCTCCTGGCTCGTTTTCTAGCGTTCTTTCGACACTGGGAGCCTAGAATCCTTCTCGCCTATCATTTCATTGTGGAAAGTCAACGAGGATGATCATCGTGAACGCTGCCTTTATTTTAGATCAATTTCTGAAAGCGGTATCATTCATTCCTCACTTAAATTCTGAGTGTCCTCCCCGAACTAGTTTTACACCCAAAATTGATCGGGACGACCACGGTAGATCCTCCTAACTAAGATATTTGTAGGGAAGTTCCCGAGGACAATAGACCTGATTTGGTCGTTATCACTAGGTCGAGGGGAGTGGAGCGAGACGTCCCCCCTGAAGCGGACGTCTCTCTCCTCTCCCTTCGAATTGTACACAACGAATGACGTTCGCAACAGTCGACTCGGAGGGAGAACAAGGGAAGTTCGCTTTACGGTTGTTCTCATGGCCTCCCCCGAGCATGATGAACGAGAAAAAAAGCCGCAGCGTATATGGTGATGCAATCTGGCTAGTCTCGAGGTGGTCTCGCCCTTAGCAAGTTGGGGGGAGGGCAGATGTGCCACTTAAGGACTGTGTGAGGTATCTCTGTCCGGATTTCAGGGAAGATAACAAGCTTCTCTGTCCCCTACGTCAGAGGTGAATATTTTTCGCCCTATTCCGGTTTTCCAAGAACAGGAAACTGTTGAACACAACGAGTTTTGACAAGCTGATTTTTGATAAATAAATTAACAGTAGGTGTTGGGTTGCGACAGCATGGGGAAAACCGGCGATCGGGAGAACAAGGGAAGACCTGCGGGCCGGAGCTCGCCTCCGCCTCTCCTCGATTTGGCGGAAGTTTCCCAATTGTTTCGAGAGAAGTTCCGTTGTCGTTCTCGGGAACGTCCCCACGAATGCCTGAGATTTTTTTATGCGACACCTCGGGTTGGAGAACAAAGTGCAGCATTTTGTTAATATAGAAACTTTTGGCGACATGACATGAGTTGTTTGAAAATGACGTTATTAAGGCACTGTATTTGGTTTTCTTGACCACCGACTACATTTTAATCGGTTTTCGAATCGTCAATATGGGGGGAAATCTACTTCTCTGGCCCCAAAATCAATGAAAAATCGAGTGGAAAAATCAGGAATATGATCTCGTGGTACGTCGAATTCTCTTTCGAATAACCTGCAACATGAATCAAATTTTTAAAATGTTTTGAAAACTTTTGGATCCCAATTTTCAAATCTTTTTGACAACAATGACGGCCTCAAAGCCTGTATCAAGCAGGTTTTATACACCTGGCCGAGCAAAGCCTGGCGAAATAGATAACATTGATTAGATGCAAAAGAAGTACATAGGTGCAGGTGTTGAAAGCGACGGGGGACACATAGCCCGTCGAAGACATACACTAACATCGTAAGTCCTAGTCCAGCGCGCTGTGGCTGTGAGCAGGCGACTTGGCTTGGTCACCTGCAGCGGACGAGTGTTGCGGAAGCGGAGCGACTCAAAGCCGCACTGCGCAGGACTATACTTTCCGCAGCGACTGTAAACACATAGAGAGGCAGAATAAGGAAAGATTATGAACTGTCCGTCGTAGCCTTAGACCCATGGAAACGAATACTGAGGGAAAATAGTATGCCGTGGCGTCCACTATTCATCAAAATTGGGAAAATGTATTAACGGTACCTAAGCTACGATACAGCGACATATGTTTCTGAGGCTTTAGCTTCCTGTAGAAAATGACGAATTGGTAATGTTATATTTCCGAGAAATTAGGAGTCAAATTTTTTTTAAATGTCCCGAAATATTTGAAAAATGATCTGACGGTCTGAAGTATAAAATTTTGGAAAGCGGGGTTGCGCAAATGGGCCGAATCAAAGTTAAAGCGCGCACCACAATGCCCCACCCAAACTTACACAAAACTAAAGGAGAGATTGAATTTTCTTTATAAAAAGGAAAAATTGCGTTTGAGAATTTTTCAGTTCTCACCAGATTTCCCCATTTTTTACATTTTTCCCATCCCTTGTTCTCTTCCTCTTTCTTTACCTAGTATGGTCGTTTTCGAAAGAGGTTTGCAGTCGCTCCGTATCCCATGCGCGAAGCGTATCACAGCATAGTTGTCTGTTCTCAGTGGACGTCAATCGTTTACATTCTCACGTTTTTTTTTCAGTTCTTCAACCTCTCAAATAATTCTAATAAAAGAATTTATCAATAGCTCGGATGAGGGGGGGTCAAAGTATATACATTAACGCTTCGCGCTAAGGACGCGACGCGACTACCCGACCCCTTCACTTCGGCTCCATGAACGCCTCCTCTACAATGGTTAAACGCTTTTGGAGAGGTCATGCTCCCGAAAAAGACCCAACAGAATCTAATTTGATTTCTCGAATACAACTTTCAGTTTGCAAAGTTTGAATTACGTTTCAACCGAATATTTCCAAAAGTTTAGCTTCCTGGCGAAAGCAATGATTTGGCAATGTTATAACTACAAGAAATATAGAAGTTGACAAAATAAAATTTAAAAAAAAACTCGAAATATGTTTGAAAATGATTTGGCACAAAATAACCAGGAGTAATGAAAAACTGGGAAATGTAGTGAAATGACCAAACCCGGATTTGGCGGTCATTCATAGGCCCACTTTTGATAAGTAGTGACTGACGAGGAATTGAATTTTACAAGATTCTTCGTTAAACTTATCAAAGCGAAGTCAAGCGCGCACCGGATCTGAGCGTTACGTTCACATAGCCTGAATCACCCTGATTTCCGCATTACAGCTTCAATGAAATGTTTTACGGTTTCCCTTGGGCGCTTGATTTAGCTCTGATAAGTTTAACGATGAATCTTGTAAAATGTAGTCCTTCGTCAGTCACTACTTATCAAAAGTTGGCGAATGAATGACCGCCAAATCCGGGTTTGGTCATTTCACTACATTTCCCAGTTTTTCATTACTCCTGGTTATTTTGTGCCAAATCATTTTCAAACATATTTCGAGTTTTTTTTTAAATTTAATTTTGTCAACTTGTATATTTCTTGTAGTTATAACATTGCCAAATCATTACTTTTTCCAGGAAGCTAAACTTTTGGATATTTCATATATTCTTTCCAAAGGTTCCCTTTCTGACCTGATTTTTGCTTAGCGATTCCCATTCTGGAGAGGCAAAACCTTTTATGAAAGCTTTTGCCTACGTACCGATCGGTGTGGTCGGACGACTATAACTCCTAAAAATTGTGACCCGCAGACATGAAAAAAACGACCATTTCTTTCCTACTGAGGTCCCGTACACTTTTTGCGGCGTCATGCGCTTTCCCACTGGGGTCCCGCACGCTTTCTTTGGCGTCCTGTGCACTCCCACTGTTGGTCCGCACACTTTCTACGGCGTTCGACTCATTCCCATTTGGGTCCCACACACTTTCTACGGCGTTCTGCGAACTTCCACTTGGGTCCCGCACACTTTCTACGGCGTCCCGCGCACTTCCACTTGGGTCTCGCACACTTTCTACGGCGTCCGGCGCACCCTCATTCCGGTCCCACGCACTTTCTGCGGCGTCCTCTGCACACTCCCACTGTGGTCCCGTACATTTTTACAGCGTCCTGCGCACTCCCACTGGGGCCCGCACACTTTCTACGGCGTCCTGCGCATTACCACTGAGGTTCCGCAGACTTTTTACAGCATCCTGAGCATTCCCACTAGGGGCCCGCACACTTTCTGCTGCGCCCTGCGACTACTCAAATTCTATTTACACCAACCGTCTCAAAGAGGAAACAATCTTGGCCGGGAGCCTATCATTAGCTGTGTTGATTTTCATCAGTTCATTTTTAAAGTTCAGTGAGCGTCGAATGGTTAACAATAACATATTTACGTTTTTACCCGTCTTGACCCTCAATTTTGAGGTTCCGCTAAAACTGAGCTTTCAGTGCAGCCAAAGCGTGGGGTATTGGGCCCATACTTGGGTACCACCTTCCCCCCCCCCGAGCCGTGGAGATATTCCCTCGGCGACAAAAATTATCCTCCGGTATCCGGTGGATCTTCTGGAGTCGTATTCGCCAACAACCCGCCGAGGTTGTCGAAGGGTAGCGGAAGGGATGATACCGCGCGGCAGAGGAGCAGATAAACCCATCTCACACCATGTAAGATGGAAATGCAATATGTGTTACGTATCGATATCACTGCGAAAAGATAAAGATTCCATCGCGAAACGGCCATTCTTCAGCTATGCGATTCGAAAAATTCCGGCGGTCGCGTGGGAAGCCAAGGAAGGCGAGAGGTGGCCGTGGAGCGCACACTTTGTTCTGAAATTTTACCACATCTACCCTTCGACTCCCCGGCGGGTTGATGACGAATACCACCCCTGGAAAGTGACTAAAGCCACCTCCCAGGTCCGGCTCCGAAAAGCCGACTGAGGCACACGGTGAGATGAGGAGCCTCCAGCAGCATTGTTAATACATTTGTCTAAACATGTCTATGTTCATAAGCGTCTTGACATAATACACGTAAAACAGGTTTCAACTTGCCTCAATAGGCCAGAGCTCAACTTTAACAGGAAAATTCCTGAGTGAGAATTTCGTGCCGGTGGCAAATTATAATCGTCTCTTTCTGCGGCGTCCTGAGCACTCCTCAAGTCCTATTTGCACCAACCATCTCAAAGAGAGAACAATCTTGGCCGGAAGCCTATCATTAGCTGTGTTGATTTTCACTAGTTCATTTTCGAAGTTCAGGGAACGTCGGATGGTTGGCAATAACATGTTTACATGTTTTTACCCGTCTTGACCCTCAATATTGAGGTTCCGCTAAAATTGAGTTTTCCAATCCAAAATTGAATAGGAGCTAGCTGCATCCATTTCTAGCCTCCTGCCAAAAATTAGCTTCCTAGCTCATTTTCAAGTACTGCAACAAGATCGTGAGCGCCGTCTGAAAAAAAAAGAGATCAACAGTTTTTCGACCAAAATCATGTGGTTTTCTTCATTGTTCGCGAGCGCCAAGAAACCATTCCAAACCATCTTTGGGTGTATACCCCAACCTTTTACGCTCTTTCCAATGAAGAAAAAACCGCATTTCCACAGTCACTCCGAACGACGGTTTCGTAATCGCAGAGTTGCGTGTGGGCGAGTTAAAGACAAATCTGGTGCGCGCTTCGCGCGCACCACAATTTGAACTTCTAAAGGATGGTGGTCGTAGTGCATGCCAACTGCAAGAGAGGCTCGGGAAATCCGTGTTCCATCCAATCACGCGCTTGGCTCCTCCCTCACCCGTCCGTCCAATCACGGGCGCCGCTCATCCCCCCCCCCCCCCTTTCCCACCTCTCTCGCGGTTAAAATACATTACGACTATCACCCCCTTCCGAAGTGATTTGGACCCCCAAAACTTCGGGCATAGCAGTTGGTCGACGCTTCATTGATCACCGGAATAGTGTTATCTGGCAAAGACATGCAGGCTGCGCTTCACAAGTATAGACACGCTAAGGCGCAGACTTCTCGCGCACAGACCAATCCAGCGAACAATTGCGCATCGACCGCATTTAAGATCACAACATTTTGGAGCACAACTTCTTCTGCATACGTGCGCGAAGAGAGGAAGACAAAGCGAGAGAAGGAGGAGGTCAGAGTACGCGCACGTACACACTATACTCAGTATCCGAATCACTCCTTTTCTGATATCCGTCAGGATATCCGAGATTCGGATAATCCGATATCCGAAAAGTCGAAAAAAAACGCATTATCTGAATCGAACCAATACCCGAGAAATTTAAAACCGGCATTATCTGAATCGAACCATTATCCGAACGGTCAAAAATTCGGATGAAATCGGATAAATTGCGGATAAAGTCGGATGAAATTCGGGTAAAATTTCGGATGAAACCGGATAATTTTTGGATAAAATCAGATAGAATTGCACTAGGCCACGCCCATTTTCCCGGTCCGCCTTCTATTCAGTACATCAACCCAGGATTTTCCTCCTCCTTCCGAAATCGAAAGAGTCGTTGCGACCAGGGATGTGCGGCAAGTGCCGTTTGCCGGTTGCCGTTTGCCGGCCATTTTTGGACGATTTTTGTCGATTGTCGTTTACCGCTTTTCTTCTCACTTTTCGACAAAATTCGGCAAAAAGTGCGCAATAGATAACAAACGCCGCGATTAGGACACGCATTGCAAACCCGATAAGCCTTGCAGCGACCAGCTCGAATGTAGAGGGACAGACTATACGGACTCTAAAACTTCAAACCAGGTGATGTAATCTGCCTTCCGGCCACGTCAAAGCAATTGCTAGTACTGTAGTGTCAAGCTCGTCCGGGCCCTCTTGTCTGGAAGAGCACCGAATTCCCCGCCCCCTACTTGTTGGGGCTTGAGCAATTACCGTAGGGCTCTTCGGGACAAGAATTACCATCCTGAACATTTCCAGGAGAGGGCACAAGGGTTCAGAAGAACGCTGAATGGCTCAATTTCTTCCAAATATTTTTCAAAGCGTCGTGTAGAGGGTGTTGAACTTCACTGGCAGTTTGTGGGCTTATGCTTTTTGCCATCTGCTATGCTCACACTTGCGCCGAAAAACATGCAACCAAGTTGAGAGTTGGAGTTCTGAGTTGAAGAAGTGGTAGAGTGTGTAAACGGCGTGGGGAACATTCGTTTTGATTAAATTCGCTGCTTGACTATAAACTGGATGCACGGAGGCGGGGGTAATCAGTTGGGAACAAGGGGTGGCGTACAGTTTGGGAAGGAGGTGGTTTGAGGTAATCGTTGTTTTTCAGGAGTCGTATTTTTTGAAAGCTTGAAAAACTGCTCAATTGTATTTGAATTGTCTGCGCGCAGTTGGGAAGAAATTTGAAAGGTTGGAGGGGGAGAGATGCCAAAGATGGAGCAGTTTTCAGGAACGCTTCCAAGACTGTCCGAAAACGTGCGTTTGATTTGAATTCGTCCACGTAGTTATCTTTTATCTAAATAAGGTCAAATACTAAACACACCGTGAGGCACGCCGAAGAGTACACCGCAAACTCTGAGAAAGTTTGCCTCGGCTGTGCCAGGATAGTAAGCGACCCTCAACTGTGCTGCGAGAGTTACGCGGTAGTGTAGCAGCGGCTCCGCAATCATCACTGTGCCGATACGATTCTGTTGCAGTGCTTTGAGCCTCGAAAACGCCACGACATTGCCACGATAGTACCGCAGCGGTACCGCGTTAAAACCACACAGGCTCCGCGAGGATACAGCAGCGAGCCCGCGTCGACTACGATGCACTGTCCTGTTAGTTTCGCCTGTTCAATCACCCACGTCCCGTATCTCCTTGCCCGCAGTAACGGGGATACCCTCTGTTCCTATTAGACAGAGGAACTAACAACCGTAGGTGCGCATTTTGTTCGTAGGTCTCTCCCAGTTGTACTATGACTCATAATTAATTTCATACGAGTTACCCTCAGTTTGTAAAGGCGCAGCCACCAATCTAGAGCCGCAGCGGCACTTTCGCGGAGCAGCTGTGGTGTCTGTAGGAGCTTGTGTGGCTTTATCGCGGATCCGCCGTTGCGATTTCTACCAGAGAAGCGGCGCGGCTGCCACGCTCGTTAGAAAATAATCACCTAAAGTAGGAGCACAGTGAGCCCTTCATCTCTTTGAATGAATTTCAAGTGCTCACCCTCTTGAAGGCAGTGTTCATGATGATCTTCGTCACCGAGATTTTCACTTGAAACCATGCGTTTGCCTCCAAGTGTTACCAAAATTACGAAGAAACGGCGAGAAACGCATTAAAACGTCGTATTTCAGTGACATTATTCTATAACATGGACTAGTTGTCCGGTTGGATGAATATGTTCACGGTGGTTGTCACCGGTAAGGAATGGGGCTAGTCAAAAATGGAAGAATGTTTTAGGCAAAAAAGTATTAGTTAGGGTCCAGAGGAAAGAACGGGGCAATAGAGAGTGGAGGATTGCAAATGACGGATCCACAAGCGATTTCATTGTTACAACAAACACTTCCTGTGATACTTAAGAGGCGGGGTGATACTTAAAGATTTCATGTACTTCTGGTGCGTTTTTCTTAATTTCTACGTTATTTTAATACTACCCGGGGGTATGTTAATCAATATAGCCAATAATCTCAAGATTGAAGATTATCGTGAACACTGCCTTTAACTTGGATTGCGCGATACCTTGAATTTTGTGAATGGAATTGAAACACGAAGCTAATGAATGACTACTGCATATTTCGAGAAAGGTTGACATTCGAGAACCTCGAAAAATTACTGTTCTTTTACCACAACATTTTTATTACCAGTGTTCAATAGAATGCTCATTCTGGTGCCCTTTTTTATATCAGGTATTGTACCAACGTTAGTGGTTCAGCTTCTTGTGGTATTATTGAAGCACCATTTCTTGTCTAGTCATTGAAATACCGAATAAGCATGAGAACAAAGTATTTTTAACCGGTACTTTTAGAACATTTGTATTGTTTTTGTACAAGTTTTTTTATTTTGCCGTTTGTCGATTGCCGATTGCCGTTTGCCGGCCATTTTTGGACAAATTTTGTCGATTTCCGTTTGCCGATGTTTCAAAATCGTTTGCCGCACATCCCTGGTTGCGACGCCGAAAAATGGGCGTGGTCAAGTGAGATGAACAAGTGCTCAGGCAAACCATCGCTCCGAGCGGTGCCGGAGAGCTACTCGAGCGGCGCTGCCTCTCCGCTCCGAGCGAAAATTAGCCATCTACTCGGGCCACAGCAGCCGCTCTCCGGGCCACAGCAGTATCGCTCGGAGCGATCTTCGGTCCCAACTGGCACTGCGGTCTCTGTTCGGGCGATTTTCAAAAATTTCCTAATTGCTATTTTTTCTTTATTTCCGCCTCTTCTGGAGAGGATTAAGCCTTTAGGAGGATAAGGTACCTGTTACAGCCTGCGGGCCAGGAGGTTAATCCTGCCACAGGCCGCAACAAGGATACCATCCCAGCATGGTCCGCAATGAGGAAGCCTTCCCCACCGCGGGCCATGAGGGATCCCTCGGCCGCCAAAATTGTCATCCTGAGAGTGATCCGAGGTCACCTCTCAAGAGTGGCCTCGAAAGGCCAACTACCCGTCTACACGAGGCGAGCTGCCTTTATACCCGCAGGATTGGTTGTTCTTTGAGTGATAACGTGGCTCGCACGTTATCACTCAAAGAACAACCAATCCCGCGTCTCTCAATCTCTGGCGATGGCACCGCTGTGGCTCCGAGAGCGACCGAGGGGCGAACTGGCACCGGACAGGGACCGCGGTGCCAGTTGGCCCCTCGGCCGCTGTCCGGGCGATGACGTCATAATTGGGAGGAGCCGGTCCCGCTCGGAGCGATGGTTTGCCTGAGTGGCTAGTTATTCAGTGTAGTTTTTTTTGTATAGTTACTTTGCATATTTTTCACTAGCTAGTTGTCCCGAATCAAACCTGTGTATGGATAATACTCTGCCTCCCAAAGACGATAGAGTAGTTGAAGATTTGTTTTCATTTTTTTTTATTAACATGCATATATGTATGAAGACTGAAGTTTGTATGTTAATATGCTGCAAATGCAATGATGTACTACTGTTTGTTCGAATATGGATGTTTTCGAAAGCTAGACCTGAGTGCCTGGTTTATTTTTCACCTTTTTGCCTCAATTTTGTTCCGAAAATATCCGAAGTAATCCGAAATTATCCGACCGGATATCAGAATGGAAAAATGGAAAAATGGCATTATCTGAATAGATCCATTATCCGAAGAATTCTCTTCGGATAACAAGTATAGTACACACGCGAGAGAACCAGTAAAATCTTGCTCCGAAACAGAGTAGGTGAGCAGGTCTTAGCCGTATCCATCGAGTGGAAAAATAAATGAAGATTCAAACAAAAAATGGGCGAATCCAACATATTCTTGTTTTTTTTTCGAAGAGATGGTCCTAAGATCACGATTAAAATGTTCATGCATGGTCAGTAGGGATGAGCAGAATTCTGTTTTCTGAATTCAGGAAATCGGAACGACCTCTTCAATTTCGGAAATCAGAACGCCAAAAACCATCGGAAGTCGGAAATACTTTCAGCGAAATTCTTAACCTTCCCCTTGTGACTGTGCCTAACAAAAAATTTGAGCTTATTCCTCTTTATTGAATAATTTTCATGTGAATACAATTAACCCTGGCTTCGTGAGAAGTCAAGGCGGACCTCGAATTCGAATTCAGCGCTCGAAATAACCCCTTGGAATTCGGCAAGAAAAGGTGTAAAAGATGCTAATCTCCTGGATATTTCCAATTTCTTCCGCCTTTTCAGGTCTCTTTCGCAAATCGGAAGGCCGAAAACCATCGGAAATCGGAATTGCGCTCATCCCTGATGGTCACCACGGTTATGACCGGTAGTTGATTCACTTGATAGCTTGCGAATACCGTGCCGTAAGGCTACATTTCTTCGAACCAACAACCATAGTTCTCCACGAAAACCTTAAAAAATCGGGATTCGACCTGACCATGATTCGAAGACAGAATTCTTATTCACTGTTATTCATCCCCATCCCCCATCAGACCTCCACCTCTCAATCAGTATCGAAATTTCATCTGAAAAAATCGTCCAAAATGTGGTCTCAGATACAACGGCGCAATCTGTTAGGAATGACCTTAGATTTTCAAATGAAAAATATGCGCTGACTGCGTGTTTTTTCGGCAGCGGCAAACCGTTCACACAACCCATTTATCGGTAGGTGGTGTTCTTGACCTTAAAATTATGACGACGCACAAAAAGCCAACATAAAATTTCGACAGCACAGATTGAGAGACACGAGGCAGACGCTTTAGTGCCAGAACGAAAAAAACAGCGACCACTTTGAAATTTTTGACGCCGCTTAATCGATATTCGGTGGTCCGCATCAACGATTGTAGATAAGAAAAACAGTGGAAATTTCCAATGCTACAGATCGGAGGACTATTTAGAATGTTTGGAACAAGGAAATTCACTTCAAAAATGCCGTCACAGCATTTTCTCGAACTCGCTTAATCATGGAGATACGCGAAATATCATATGAAAAGGCCGATTAGGTGCCAATTAATTATTCGGTCTCACATATACATATCTGCGCTTTAGTTAGTCCAGATTAGATTTTTTTCATCCAAAATTAGTTAACATTTCTACAATATGCTGCACTTTAAAAATTGCGCCTTCACAAAAATGACAAAGAAATTAGATGTGCGTGTTGTCGCATACACAAAGTGCATGCCATAATTTTGTCCAATAAAGCAAAAATTTATGAAAATTACCTAATTTCACATTGATACCGTAGCCTCATTATTGCTATTGCCTAATTAAATTTGAAAATTGAAAAAATAAATTCCATCCGCATAAGACACATTCCTTCGCCGTCAACAACAAAGTTCCATCTCCGCAAAGAACTCAGGAGCGAGTTGCCTGCTAGCACGAATTTGAGCTCTTCGCCCAGGGGTGAAATTTACAAAACGCTAACCACGTTTCAACCATGGCTAGCGCAGCCATGGTTATGCACATTGTGTGCAAATCGACCGGCCTTAAACCATGGCTAAACCGTGGTTATCGTTTCGTGAATTCCAGCCCAGGTGGAAAGCGTTAACCAGTGGGTACTTGGCACATACATACTAGGGAGTGACCAGACCTGGTCGCCAGAACTACGCATGTGGCCATGTTTTTTTCTGATTTACCACCGCCCGGGTACTTGTAAAAACCCTATTTTAGCTGCCCGAGTAATATAGTTGTGCCCTGCACGAAAAGAATGAATATCGAATAGGTTCGATTGACCTCTTTTTTAAGTCCAATTTATGTATAGATAACCTCCTTTTTTGAAGTCCGATTTCGAATACATTAAAATGGGCCCTTTTTTGAGGTCCGAATTTCGAATATACAGTTCACCTCCGCACTGCCGTTCAGTTCACATGTGCACACTGATTGCGAAATCGTGCTGCGGCGCGTTTGCGAGTATCCTCAGACAGGGATGTACGATCACCCGGGCGGTGGGATCACTCGGGCACCAAAGGCAAAAACCGCCTGGGTGATCCCATATCCCTGTCAGAGGATACTCGCAACCGCGCCGCAGCACGATTTCGCAGCCAGCGTGCACTTTGCGGACTGAACGGCAGTGCGGAGGTGAACTGTATTCGACTTAGCCCTTTTTTCGAGTTCCGAATTTCGAGATGATTGGAATAAATTTGATTCGAATATATTCGAATAACATTTCAAATAATTTCGAATCGACAAACTGAAAACAACTCAGTTGAGCAGTCAATGTATCTTCTATTTCGGAGCGAATCTTACTGCCATTGATCGTAAGCGTGTGCGCGCGTACGCTTTGTCCCCTTTGCCTCACACTTTCTCGCCATTCGGTCTTAAAACTTGAATGTGGTGTGCCACTCCACCCACTTTTCTGTGGCTACCGAAAAAGTAGGTGGGGTGAGCACACCATATTCAAAGTTTCAGGGCCGCACATTGCTATTAGTTGCTTGTTTTAGGCCGGTTTTCAACTCTGCTCCTGCGATGGGCCACGCTTATTACGATTCCTGGTGTTAAGCTGAAGGTGGTTTCGATCGTTGCCTCCAATAAATTTTTCATTTTTTCATCTTTGCACAATATCTTAACAAATTCAGCTTTGTCAGGTAGTCAACCCTTTGTTTCAGGTAATGATATCGACATTGAAATTATTAATGAATACTGTCTTCAATGACGGCTGTAAACATTTTTCAGTAAAAAAGGCGGACAAAGTGTTTGCAGAATTGGTCAACTTCATGTCCCAACTATTACCTCCAGTCCACCATCCGAGGATTAGCGGGCCGATTTACAAGAGTATCAACTGGTTCATATGTCTAAAAAAAGGCTGCTTATACGCTACAACTTTGTATCATTTGGTTTTGTAATCTTGGAGCTTGCAGGAATGGGTATGCCTCTATTTTTTGCAATTTCGGCATTTTTAAGGGGTTCAGAATTTTATGATGAAGAAACTATCGGAGGTTCTCGAACAACTCAGAACTTGAGCGTGCTCCTCTGATTCCCTAGTCAAAATATTATTAGTTACAGATTCATTGGGTACAATTCCACATAAAAGGCACAGGACAACTGAGAAATTATTTTTTAGATTGTATCCCTATTCCGGAGAGTGTCACACTCTAATCACAAAGGTATTTCTGAAATCGTCCAAGACCCCTTACGAACGGAGATATGGCTCCTTGAAAATGCCTATGTTTTGAGGGCAAAAATTTGGCGGACGTGTTGTTTCAGGCCTGTATTTCTCTTGATTCGCAGTCGCGGCACTAGAGCAGAACAGGATGAGGAGATAGATCGGAAAGGGAGTGAAGAACGACGATTCGGTTAAAATCACCCATCCATCCAGCCGCTATTAAGATCGAAAATCAGGAAGGGGGCCGGGCCTGTGGTAGTGGCTGAAGGGGGACAGTGGTGGTCGCTTATGTGGAGGAATTGAGATCTCGAATTTGGCACGTGATATACAGGAGGGGTCTCATACACAATTACACGAAAATCATAAAAATCATATCTGAGGGTGTACTGTGCCTTTAATTGGGGTGGGAAGAGTCAAAACAATCATTTGTGGCAGCGCTGACGAACACAGAAACTGCGGTGAGGACGCACACCAAACCATGTTGTTTTACCGAGTTTTCCACCTCATTTTATGTTGTAATGAATACTTATTCGGATGGCACTAATTCGAATGTGTCGTTTCGGATCTGTCCGAATGAGTAATAATGAAGAAGAGCTATATTTTATATTCAAAAATTCAAAAAAAGTTAACGACCAAACATCTGCCAGGGAGTTATTTGAGGCGCTGAACACGAATATGAGACACGATTTCGATTATTTGAACGATTAATACAGTTTACGGAAGATGAATTTTATTTTACCTACAAAGCTCGCGACTTTTACGCGCATAATTTTTTCTTCTACATACTATTACATCGACAGGATGGGATTTTTATGACTACCCGGGAAGTAGTCGATCAGAAAAACCTGGTTTCATGGGTATTTCTGACAACCAGGTATGGTCATTCCCTTCTTAGTCAGCACTCGGTTTAAAGGCAGTGTTCACGATAAAAATCGTTGTTCTTTTTTTCGCCTATCTTGAAAACGGCCCCATACTGATTCCAATGATGCCTCTGAAATCGTACAAGACCTTCTGGGAACGGAGTTATGGTCCCTCAAAATTTGAGCTAAGGAAACATGGTGGACGAGTTTTCCGAGGCTTGTGACGTCAGTCTTTTGCAGCCGATGTATGCGAGCAGACCTGAGTAGAGAGAGAAGTTGAAAATGAAGGGAAGAAGTGAGTTAATGATTGGAAATCATCACTCATCTCACAATCTCAAGCATTCATTTGTTTACGTCGGTGGGCTTGGGAAGTGCATCTGGGGTGTGACGAGCTGACGAGTGTCCAACTTTGGGGCCGCAGGGGACCGTTTCGAGCTCATTTTTCTTAGTTTTTTTTTTCAACGCTACGGTTGCGCTAGGCCCCGCAGCTGCCGATCTCCATAAAAAAAACAGACATGGTTTTTATCGTGGGCACTACCTTTAAGCCCGGAATTTTCCAGTATCTAGAGATCGAGTCTTGACCTGTCATCCTATCGCTACCCTGAAGGCAGTGTTCACGATAAAAACCGTGCTCTAATTTTCGATGCCTTTGAGTTAGCAAGTCCACGAAGTAAAGTATAATAGGAGAAAGTCCCCACAAAACTCGAATGACGGAGAAAAAACTGTTCAAGGAAACCTCTAGAACATTTAATTACGCCTGTTTGGTGTGTTTCGGGGATTGCGGACTTTTAACCATCCAGACGTCGAAAATGGTTTTGCGTTTCAAAATCCTTAGGTACATGAGTTTGTTTTCTGTTTCTTGTACTGAAAACTTAA
This sequence comes from Aplectana chamaeleonis, assembly GCA_029168955.1. Classification (NCBI taxonomy): domain Eukaryota; kingdom Metazoa; phylum Nematoda; class Chromadorea; order Rhabditida; family Cosmocercidae; genus Aplectana; species Aplectana chamaeleonis. The sequence continues at coordinate 241,209 of JAPDOI010000128.1, forward strand.
AAAAAAAGATAGTTCATTACACATGCTTGTATGTTAGAATCTTTCGGGAAAAGAGTATTCAAAATTTCGGCAACTGTTCGCCACAACCAAAAAGTAGACAACTCCGAAATACTTCCGCCTCTCAAGTTTTGAAAAGCGCATTTGCCGCATATTTTAGCAATTCGCACGCGATTTCCGAATCCCGAAAAAAAACTTTTGTTCCGAAACTTGAATCCCCAATTTCCACATCCTTATTCCGCTCATCCCTGGCACGGAATGAAAGGCGCTCTCAAAAGTTCACATCAACTGACTGTTCTCCTCTTTTTCTTCCCGAAAATCCTCCGAGAAGAGAAAGTCCCCAATGCGCATGTTTTTATGTTGAAATTCTTCGAGCCACGAAACATTCAGCACTGGATCGTTCAGGCCTCTCATGGCGCTTCTTTTCCTAATGCTAGCTGACCGTCAGAGAGACGACGCCTTTTCAAACTACGGCTCAGTTTTGGTTTCAACCTGAGATTGAAAAGAAAAGTACAAACGTGGCTTTCTAAGAATACGGTGCATTCCAGTAGAGGACTCAACCCTATTTTTCCAGTAACCCCAAAAAACATGTAGTTGAATTTAGCCACTAAACGTACCTGTACATGATTGATGGAGAACCCGGGTTTAACATTTGCAAACGAATAAACTTTAAACATCAATGTTCAAAATTGTTTTTAATGTTCAGCTATGTCACTTGAGGCGTTGCGTGATGAGATGGGAGATGACAGATGACAAATCTCACAAAGATAAATCAATTTTCTGCGGTTGAACCTGTCCATCAACGGAAATTTCCAGAAATAATAATGGAGAAGTGTGATTTTCATCCCTTCCTGTTATGAAAACAAGAAAATACGTTTTCTGAACCTTAGCGACTTTTTGATGACGCCGCCCGTTCTTGCGTGGGCACATTCAGAAGCGGTGTTCACGCCTTCTGAAAGGAAATTTGAAGGTAGTCACGCCAATAATTGGGGACGCAAGTGGTCCACACAAATCTGCATGCAAGCAGCTGGCTGAAATATACCTGAACAAGTAGTCACAAAAACGCCTTTATCTGGATTGTATTCTTTCATATGTACAATCGTACCCAAGGATAATCGCCTAGAAGCGGACCGGGATTTAGCGAAATTCCGCATTTCCCACTTTGGAACCACAAACTCGCGTTTTTTGGGCCTCCCGCGTTCCGATATCGCAAAAATGCTACGCAACGCGCAAATACATATAGAGCCAAATGAGGTACAATACCCGCGCTAAGTTTTGTAAAAACGGGAGCATCTGGCAAACTTGGCAAAAAAGCGTCCGATGCATGTAACTTTTTTGAATGAAGACTTTTTTGAATTCTGAGAACGCTATCATATTCACAGATCAAATTGCTACCTAATTATGTGACTTGTTTGCCTTAGTTCCCTAAAATCGCTTTGTTTTTGAAAGAAATAGTTTTTGCAATCGTTTTGCAAAAACGTCGCGCGCGGCGAATGCGGCGAAACTTTGAGCAGTGTTTCTACAAGTAATGTTAGACCAATCTGTATGATTTCTTCATAAATTAGGTGAGATAATCTCAAGGTTTTTGTTGGTTGAATATTCGAAATCCCTCACCTAAGAGTCCAGGGTTTTGCAACAAAACTCCGACTTCTCAGGTAGTTCTCAAGCGTGTTTAATAAAGGTTTTCAAGAGCTCAACCAACACAAACCTTGAGATTCTCACACCTGCACCTAATTTATGAAGGAGGCATTCAGATTGCTCTTCCATTACTTATAAAAATACTGCTCAAAGTTTCGCCGCATTCGCCGCGCGCGACGTTTCTGCAAAACGATTGCAAAAAATGTTTCCTTAAAAAACAAAGCGATTCTGGGGCACCTCGGCACACAAGTCACATAATTAGGTATGAATTTGGTCTGTGAATATGATGGCGTTTTCAGAATTCGAAAAAGTCTTCATTCAAAAAGTTACATGCATCGGACGCTTTTTTGCCAAGTTTGCCAGATGCTCCCCGTTTTTACAAAACTTAGCGCGGGTACTGTAGGTCAAGCAAATCAATAATTTTCTGAAATGCTCAGCGTCTCGAGCTCCGGAGACCGTATTTCGACAGATTTTTGGCCATTTTTTCTTTCTTCCTAACGCAAGACAAACAGTTCTTGTCAAAACCAGACTTCCAAATTTTCATAAACTTATGCCACTCATCCCTGGTGCGTCCAGTGCGAGCGGCCCCGTTCCGCCAACCGTCGCTTATTTTCCTAGAGAACGAGCAAGTCAGTCGAGGGGTTGTGATCCCAGTACACGTTTCTAAAGGAGCCATTGACGTGCCCTAGACGGGACGCGTGAGCCAGAAATCCGCCTCGTTCACGTTCTGACCAGAGCGCGTTCAGAGGGCTCATGAAGAAATCTACGACATTTCCACAGCACGCGTCGTGCCTAGGCGGCGAACTCGTCTGCTATTCCTCCTTTTTCGTGTAATGGGACCACAGCTCTCGACCTTGCAACTCCCCTTTCCTTCGGAAATTACTATGCGCGCGCCGCGACACGGCCGCTTGCAACGCTCGCGGATGGGCGACTATCCTCCGTATCTGGGTCATAGTAACCAAGAAAATTAGTTACTGAATAAGGCGGAGTCTGGCCGAGAAGAACATTCAGCAATTGGCGGAATCAAAAGGATTTGGTGGCGACTAGTGGACAAAAATGGAACTCGAAAACCAAGAAAAGGGAGAAGAAAAACGAAGACAACGGAAAGCATCTTCCAAAATTCATGCATACATACTTGGAGTGGAAAAATTCGACCAAAAGGGTGTGGCCTCGGAATCCACTCTAGAGGCGTATTCACATCAATTTTCTCCCATCCCTCGCCTTTCTCAAGAAGTTTAGATCTCGCATATGGCTACGTTTACATAGAAAAGGCTTACTTTGCAGGTGTGAAACCACAGCACACGCAAAAAGTTTAGATGACCAAAAACCCAGAAATTTTCAATATAAACATGCGTGGCGTACTTCCCCACAAGTTCTTTTTGCGACAAAATGATTTTTTTTGTTACCCAAATTTTCAATTTTTCGGTTTTTGGGGAAAAATCAATAACGCATTGACCGATGAAAAATTCGAATTTTTTTCTTTTTCCATAAACCGCTTTGCACCAAATGACGCATTCTGCACGGAATTTTTCGTTTTTTTTTTTGTTTTCTAATTACGGAAATTTTAGCACCTCCCTGCACGGAATTCAAACCCGAGGCGTGTAGGCAGATCAAGAGGCGGGGCTTGAGACACATTTGTTGGAATCGCCTTCATACAAGTTGATAGTCCACTTAACGTTCAGAACAACAAAAATGTGCTTCTCAAATTACCTGACGCGAAATTCAAGTTGAAAATCGGTGACTGGTGAGGACCATATACTCCTCTCCGCCTTGATCCGCCCACAAAAAGGGGAATGGAGTGGAAATGTCCCTACAATTTCGCCCTAGATATTCATTGTAAATGCATTAGCAACAGTTAGAGACTATTTGGTTTTTTTTTCGTCAATTACTTTGCGTATATGACAAACTTTTGTGGTAATATCTGAAGAGTATGAAATGACCTTACCAGAGAAATACTCCTTTCAAAAATTTCCAATCGACAGACTTGTCTAATAGTAGGAATCGTGTCACGAATTTTTCTAGTAGTTGAAGCCTCGTGAAGCGGGGGTGGAGTGAAGAGTAGGATCCTGGTTTGGGGCCAGATGTAAGGCGAGGGGAAGAGAGGGGGGTGCAGTCGCGCGCGGGCGGCCAGCACATATACATGCCCATTTACGATTATTTTACATGAAAATTAATGCGACTGAAGGCTGGTTTCAAACGGGATTTTCACGACCGCCACAAAAAACCACACCGTACTCGCGTGCGCGCGCTGGGTGGCCGCGCGCGACATCGCATCGCGACCGCCGCTCAAAAGAACCATCCACCACCAGGGCTATAATTTTATGACCGTTTTGATGGGAGACCACTGTAATCGTCGCAGGGCCTAGTCTGAGTTTGACCGATGAGTGCGAGGACCCGAAAAGTGCGCATCTGAATGTGTACGGTAGGCAGCTGTGGGTGATAACGGAACCCTCCACTTCCCCAGGGCGCCGCGACAACCACCACTTCTTATGCACTCCCTCATATTCCAAACAGCTCACCCGCGAGCGCATTGGGCTATTTTCTATATGAAGGGGCTGCGCACGGAGTGAGAGGTTATTCGACTATTAACCTGATTGGATTTGAGAATATAGCGGTATTCCCGAAGATCGACAAATTGAATTAGTTTTCTTTGAGAAGAGGAAAGATGTTTGAGGGGGCTGCTCTCGGAATGAACCTGTCTGCGGCTTGATTAAAAAAGATCAGATTTGATACACCGACCGTTCAGCATACCAAAATTTTTAGAGGAATTCCACAGATATATTCAATTTGAAAAGCGACTAAACATCATCTTTGTTAAAGAAATTAACAATACTAGATAGCATGTTGTTGGATCAATGAACGCATCTGCGTATCCGGAGTTAAAAAAGGACGTAAACGAAAAATTTTGTTCTGCTTTTCCACCAAGTTTGGCCTTCCTAACTTGATAAATGTTTTCGCGAGTACTCCAATGTTTCATATCATTGCTATTGCCACGCAAAATGAAATAATGGCACTGCTTTAGGCCCTAGTTATACATCGGCGATTCGGTTTTCGCAGTGGTTTTCGCGCTTTCGCGGGACGTCTGCGAATGGTCAGATTTCGAAATTGACCAATAGCAAACATGCCGCGTAAGCCAACGGCGGCGAATCGCTGATGTATAATTAGGGCCTTAGTGAACCTTTACGCGATAAATTTGCAGAGAATTGCCCGAGTTCTATTGGGAACCTGTCGGAAACTTGCAGTTTGTAGGTGCCAAATCGGAGCCGAGGCGACAGGTTCTCGGCAGATTCGCGGTATATTCACAGCCTCGATCGGGCAGAATTGCGACAATGAAAGGATTCTGAACTGAAGAATCTACCGTGATTTTTGCCGGCGCATACCAATATTCGAACCATCAACCCTTCCCAATAAACCATCGCTTTGCAAACTGATAAGTTATCGACTAAGGCGCGATATTTCTGCGGTAATATAGCGGTAGATTGCAGTAAAACCGCGGCTCACACCCATGGTTAAATTCGCAATAGTTTCGCTGCTCGCGGCTTTTTCCGCATCTCTGCAAAATCCAGGTGGGCGGTGAAAACCGGCGAACTCCAGGCAACTTCTGCCGGAGACAGGCCTCATTGTGCGGCCGATGCGACGCACTATAGCTTCAAGTGTAGTTCCCCGACGACGCGGTGGACGTAATCATCAATCGGTTAGGCGCGGTGAATCGGGATGAGCGCGAAATGATATAAATAAAAATAACCAGGAAAAGCCAACAACTAATCCGAAAGACCAGAAATTGAAATCGGAAACGGAAAATAAAAACGTAAGAAACGGTATTCTCGCGTTCCGCCACCGTCTCTTTTTCGATTTTTCAGTATTTCCAACGAAAATTCGGAGAAAAGGGTAAGCGGAGAACAAAAACCGGTGGATGAATATTTTTGTGCATGCCCAATTGCGATCTCGCTCTGATAGCTTTCAATTCTATGAGAGAATATGCGCCACGCGGCGCTTGCGACCTCATGGTAGGTCCTCAGAACTAAACCCAAAAAGTGACTCGATAATAATCCGTTTATAGCAGAGTTAAGAAACGGAAGGCAACTGCATGTTCCGACACATTCACACCAGGGATGAGCTCAAATTTCTTAAGAATTTCATAAATCACAAATCAGAAGGACCTTCTTAATTTCGTAATTCGGAAGTCGGAACGCCAAAAACCGTCGGATTTCGGAAATTCGTTAAGTTAGATTCTCAACCCTCCCTGGTTGGCTTTGCCTACCAAAAAACTTGGGCTTATCCTCCTTTATTGAATAACTTTCAAGTAAACGCTATCAACCCAGGCTTTGTGAGAAGTGAAGACGGACCTCGAATACGAATTTGGCGCGCCAAATAACCCGCTAGGCATTTGGAAAGGAAAAGTGTAAAAATCTGATGTCAAAAAATATTCCCAATTTAACCCGCACTTTCAGGCTTTTTTTTTGCAAATCGAAAATAGGAAGACCAAAAACCATCGAAAATCGGAACTCGGAATTCCGCCCATCCCTGATTCACACCTCAGTTCAAGGCAGTTCTAGGTGACAGAAACCTGTACGGTGAAACGGCTGTGGCTAAGGCCGAGGGCATTGTTGGTGGAGCAACCTGTTGTGGCCGACCGTAGCCGACACGGTCGATACGTATAGAAAACATGTACGAAGGAGGATTAATAAAGTACGCGATATAGCTGGCAAGAGCTTACAAGGCCAATATGTATGAATTATGTAAACAAAATCATGCACACATGAAAACTTTTTAACTTCGAGGTTGTGACCAAAAACCCTGAGTCGCAGTCTTAGGTTAGTTGACTATGTATCGTTGAGAGCCTAGTTAATCATCTTGATGAGCAAGGATAGAAAAATTGATATCATCTAATTGACGCATAGCTAAAACAAACACTGAACTCTGATATTCCTGAAGGTGGCGTGCGTTTCATAAGCTTTTTTTTTTCGTGGCAAGTCAACGCGGTATATTGCGGAATAAGGCAAGCCGAAGAATAGAGGCAGAGTATGTGAGAGAAAAGAATAATGAAGTCAGCATTACACAATGTATTCTCTTTTTCAAAGCGGAACTTATTTCGTTTCATCGCGTGCGTCGGCCCGCGTATGCTGAGTCTCTTTCTTCCCAACACTTTCTCGACGTACATATCTCCCCTCGCTCTGCATAATCGCGCGAAGTAGCAAGTAAACTTGGATTCGAAAAAGGGGATCAACATCGCTTAGAAAAATACCGTGCGCAGCCCATTCAAGCATGCTATGGTCTATAAGAGCTTGAAGGATGCGAGGCGTCAGGACGCAGCGCGGTAGTATTTCCTGTGATTTTTTTCAGAGTCTCCATAAGAGTTAATTATTCAGAAGAGCAATGCGCAAGAATCCCGCTAGAATCGTAAGAAGAGTTCGGCCACCGATTGCCGCACGCATGTTGCGTTATGTCGCCATTCTTATACGAGCCCGATTTTCCACTTATGTACGTTCACAGTGCAATAGCCGTGAGGTAAATAGCATGATAATCGTGGGTATCGATCGAGATTGCGCGACACACCGATGCGCTTCCAATGCATGTCGCCGCTGTGATGAATATGCACAAATCTTTCCCTCAACCTCAGATTTCACCAATCTATAAATCCGGGCCCAGAAGCAAAGAGGATAAATCTGATGATGAAGAGTTGATCAAGAGGCTGCGCTGGGCTGTGAGACCAGCGGGGGCGAACTGGAATCGTGAGGATTGCTAAGCCTCACTTGAATCTTCTGCCCAAGTCTGCCGCTGCTGCTGCTGCTACTGGTTCTTCCTCGCCATCATCAACGACGATAAGTGAATGATGCCCGGAATCTCACCTCTCCACCACTGCCAATGCTAACCCGGGGAATGACTGGCACCAATAAACTTGAAAGAGATGACCTAGACTGGAAGTCTTAAGAAAATTGCTGCGGGAAATGGGGTTTTCTGCGAGGTTTAATGCTTATTTGATTCGAGCAATGAGGTTTAAGACGGTTTGGCGTGGTTGCGTCTAGAAAAACTGGAGGAAACCTGGAGGAAGGATTGACAGCAACTAGAATTTCGTCTTGATATGCATCCCCCTCTTTTGTTTTCCAAGGTCGTTTCCACAAAATCGTGTAGAGAACTTTTTGGCGCTCAATGAAAAAAGAACATTCGAAATCAAGTCAAGACCTTTCTCGTAGATATAGGCAGAATTCCACTTGAGCTCACAGTCCCCGTACCTATGGTCTGCTTCCATTATTTTGTGCCCTAAAAATGAGCCCGGCTCTAATCTCTCGCCAAATTTGGGGCCCTGGAATTGGTCCCAATGAAGCTGTACTCAGGCGAAAACGACTCTGTGGTCTGAAATGGCGGAGTTTCTCGGTCGGTCATCTGCTACTTTTGAGGCAGCGAAATTATTTTTGCACTTGTCCTTTGAGATTCTCCTCATCTGACCGCGCTTTTTGACAAATTACTTTCTTTTCTGGCTTGATAAGTATTGTCCTACGTCAAGCGAGTTTTCTACTTGAAACAATGCGTCAGCCGCCATTTGTTACTAAAATCACGAAGAATAGGCGAGAAACGCGCTAAAACGCCTTATTTCGGTACACTAATTTTCTTGCCCGGACTAGTTGTCCGGTAGGACGATCATGTTGTCAGTGGTCGTGACGTGGTGAATCGAACGGAAGAATATTTCAGGCAAAACAGCATTAGTTAGGGTCCAAAGGAAAAAAAACGTAACAACAGAGAGTAGAGAATTCTAAAGAACGGGTTCACAAGAAATTCCATTTTGCCACAAACAGTTCTCTGAGAGTAACGAGGTGGGGTGAGAGTGAACTTCTTACCTTTTGTCAGCATTGTAAAACGGATACTTTCCTTAGAGGTTAGGCTTCCAGTGAGTGTAATATGCGAATTTTAGTGAAGATGAGATGTCTGTCTACACAAAAAAATAGGAAGTATATATTTAGGTCATCGTTTCCCTACACATGAGATGACTCTATCCGAACCAGTACACTTTGCAAGAATGATTGAAAGAGGAGCTCATAAAAAATAAACACTAATGAGCCCCCGGAAGGTCGTTCCGCTCAATTATCGAGAATCAGTACGACACCTTTGCAGCATTTGCATGCATCTGTCATTTTACACAAAGCACCGATTTCTATTAATTGAAATACTGTAACATTGAGGATAAGAATTTCATAATAATGGTTCTAGCAAAATCTACGGTAAACACAATTAAGATTATGATATTGAAGATGTAATTTGATGAAAGAACTGCGTAACAAAACCCTAAATTGAAGAAATGTAGAGCGAGACGAATCGGCAGGTAATCGAAATTTTACATACAATAATTTCAGAAATCGGTCGAAATTGTGAATTTTTAAGCAACAGCTTTACCCGCACGGGCGTTGCCGCTATGGTGGTGTTCATAGCTTTCGCGGGGCAACGCAATTGCACATGTCTGTGCGACGCGAAAATCGCGCCGCGCAGGTGATCCTAGATACGTTTATTTTATTCCTTCCATTGTTAGATTTGGTCGTGTTAATGAAAAAACACTGAAGAAAAGCAGCTACGAGTACGCCAACGCGCGACGTTCATCGCGTCGCGTTGCACTGCAAGGTGACGCAATGGACGTCGCGCAAAGGCAAATTGCGCGACATTTCGAATGTATCGCGCCTCTTAACTGTGAACACCCAGCGACGACGCGATGCGACGTCACTTGTTCGATAAGTAAGTCGATTACAACATCGCGTCTCTCCGCTAATGAACTCTGGACGCCGCCTATGGCGGAGCGGCGTGGCGTCAGGTCACTCATATTGAGAAAACGCCCCGCTCGCGCGTTTCCTGGTGGCGTTGACAGGTATGAATAGCCTCTAACTAACAACCTCCCGATTGCGTCTTGAGCACCCAGTTGGTACCACGCTGCGTTTGGTAATCAATGCGGGTCAAAACACAATTTTACGAGAAATGTCAGTGCGCATTGACATTTCTGTTTTTTTTTTCATTATAGGAGAGCGTTTTCAGCCTAAAATCGCTCATATGCATGTGGTTCACCCGTTTGCTGAACATTTGAGGATGTACGAAGTTCAGACAAACTCGTTCCATCTCGAAGTGAAAACTTCCTTCAAAATTCAGAAGTTAGTCAAATTCTGAGCGTTGCAGACGAGTAGAGGAACCTAGACACTGGAGAGACAAACACCTGTCTTTGCTGAAATTCCTGAAGAGAGAAAAAATCTTACGCATCTTTGAAGATAAGGGCATGTGTAACATCTCAAGCAACGTATGGTCATGAACATGCTTTTTAAAGGCAGTGGTCGTGAACAAATATGCTTGTCTTCTTTTCTCCTCTAAACCCTTCTATGGGTTTAGAGCAGTAAAGCCTGTAAAAAAATCGCGAGAAAACCGCTGTTTCAGGCCATATTTGAAGCTTGAACTTCCTTGTCCTTTGACGGTCAACGAGCCCACTCCACATCATCGGCATCTATGACCTCCAATATCAAGAACATCGGCTGGCTTGAAATTGAATTTCAATCAACGAACCTTAACCTTCGGACTGACTCGCTAGAATATTTATGTACTCATCTAGTCAAAAACATAGATTGGAGTGCTTGCTGTCATTGTTCAACTGTTTTTACTAGGCATATTTGCATTTATTTCTTCCTCTGAATGTCGATGATTTTTGACTGCTTGGCAGATCTTTTTAGGCGAAGCTAAGCATGTGTGCACAAACTGGCATCTTTGGGGTTGAGAAACTCTAATTCTAGCCCGTTTTCACCGCGCTACCTTCATAGTTTTTCAACTGTTTATGATCTATGCTGATTTTTGCAGTTTTTTTTTTCGATTACGTTTTTCATCGTGGCCACTGCCTTCAAAATTCTCGAGACTCTAGGCACGAGGCTCATAAGATTTGTCCAGAAAGCATGCAGAGACGCGTTCCTGCATCTAACGTCTCTTTTTATTAACTCAATTCGAATTGAATTTTTTCGCATCTGAAAACTTGTTCAGAATTCGGGCTCCTACATGTACCATAGCTACGGTAGAGCGCCTCCGATATGTTGCATGTAACTTGCTTGACCATGATAATTAGCAAGTAACCTAAATCGGTCAAGAAGGTATCACCTCGGGGAGTATACGACGCACCCGTGAGGTCAGCCTTAGAACAGGCGTTCCTGTCGGTTGTTGTGAGATGGCTGTAAATTTGTAACAGGGCATGATGATCCAATAAACGGAAAAGGAGGAGTCTCTGACGGAGTTGGCCGGTGCATTCAAGCCTCCGCGACCACGGAGTCAGAGATCCCATTGGAAATTGAAGGCGACGAGTTCTCTATACATTTTGATCTTATAGTAGTGGACCGAAATTTCGGTCCCCTTTGAGCCATTCTCAGAGAAATGAAAACAAGTTGCTTGTAACATATCTAAACCTGTGCAAGTTATTTGCGACCTATTTCAGGTCATTTTACCTACATGTATCATAGCAACGGTAGAGCGCCTCCGATATGTTACATGTAACTTGCTTGACCACGATAATTAGCAAGTAACTTAAATCGCTCAAGAAGTTATTACCTCGGTTCACGATAAAAATCGTTTTCGAGTATCCACCGAAAAACGAAGGTTCAGAGTCTGACTAATTCATCGGTGAAGAAAGAATGATGAGAAACGCTGCAGAACATCCAAAATCAGCTCTTCTCCTTGAAAGCCACATCTCAAGGTGTTCAAAATGTTTGGTGGATGAGTTGCGCGGGCATGGATCTGAAGTAGACAGCGTGCGAAAATGCGCCCCAATGACAAAACTCAGCCGCGCTCGCGCTCCAATGCTAATGTAGAAGTGGACGAAACTGTTCCTGGGATAACTCGACCGCGAGCGGAAGGGCTAGAGCGAGCGGACTTTGGAGCCGTAGGGAGCTCTTTCGGGCTCGTTTTCGTTCGTTCTTTCGACCCCAGGGCTTAAACGAGACCCTGAGCTTTTGATTTCCGGCCAAAAACCGAGGACGAAATTCATCGTGGACACTGCCTTTAAGGTGAGCTAAGGTGAGCAGGGCATCATTATGACTACCATTAGACGCTGTAATCTTTTGGAATAATTTGAAATTCGCCCCCGTATTTGTGTTCAGCCTCTAAAATGACCCCTAAGAACTCATCAAAAAGTTGATTAAGACGAGCATGGGCCATTATGGGCCAGAGCCATACTTCGCTAGGCTGCGGCTGCCACAGGCCGAGCACATCGATTTTCGATTTATAGCTGCGCGTCGCTGGATGAGAGAAGCCCTGTGTAGTATCACTAGCCTCATTTGTCTTCAAATCTTCGTGTAGTATATTTCGAGTTTTTGTTGTAGTTTGACGCCCAAAAAAAAAGGATTTTCCGACTATTTCAAATCACAAGATTTGAATATTCGGCGATAGAAAACATAAAATTGTCTTGATATATTCGAATTGTCTAATGTTTGCTACACTGTTGCGATAAATTTTCCAAAATATCCAGATCGACAACAAAGCAGGGCTTCGAATTTTTTCGAAAAAAAAATTGATATGTCCCACCGAAAAAAGGACGCGAACGACTGGGTGATGGGATGGTTCGGCACGTTTTCAGTGTTTGCACTTTTATCTATCATATTATTCCAAATATGTGGTCAGCTGGAGAGAATCGGAGAATCTAAGAACAAAGCAGGCTTGAAGAATCCTGTGCACATTTCAAGAAGAATTTGAAAGAATCGATAGTGCAAACAAAAATTCTCAACGAAAGACAAGTCGGGTGGGGAAAAAAGTCACAGAAGAAGCTGATCTTGGGAACGCCAGCTGGTGTGTGCGTCAGACAAACCGAGAGGCCCAATGGAGACATTCGATAAAAGTGGCGAAAAATTCGCGATCGATCGGAAATAATGTTGATAACACATTCAGAGCCGGCACACGGACACAAACACTTTGAAATAAGCCAAGGCTTCACGAACGCTTTTTCAGACAAGCGGAGAAAAAAATGTTCGCCCCGTACTCGCCGGGACAACACAATGGGAGGAACGGAAGAGGACAGTTGGCTGGCGGTACTAAGCAGAAAATGGAAGGGAATGGGGAGAGAAGCGGAAGTGGAGGAGTAAAACAAGCTGAGAAAAAATTGGAAAAAATTCCTAGTTTTTACCTTCTTTAGCGTCGATGTGCATGCATGTGCACGGCCCTTCTTCGCCGACAGCAGAAAAAGGTTTTCTAGTTTTTGCCGAAATCGGGGATGGGCTGGGGTGGCCTTCACTAGAGTGACTTCGAAAAAACTTTCCAATACATAGCTCCCAGGTGGAGTAAAACGCTCAAGAATCGATTTAAGGCAGAATTCACGCACAAAAATTATATCAATTTTATGGCATCATTTGATGACTTGGAGCTGTTAGTATTCAGAAATGACAACAAAACCCGAAAAAAGGAGGGTTGGAATGAAGGAATAGCAATTCTTTTAGTCATGGTTTGGAAGTGGACGAGTTACACCGCATAGGCTTCGCGATTTATTGAAAAATATACGCTAATAAGCAGCTGTTTACCCAAAACATGTTAGCATTGGCAGGGTTTTTTTTCCAAAATTTTATTTAAGCTTGCGCTAGCGCTAGAACACCATTGTAGATAAATATCGTGCGCGCTGAATATCGTTTCCAATGTTGTGTGTACTATCAAACCATCCCGGCTAGATGACATCACTCATGAAACTTGAGGCTCTGAAAATGCGCACTTTAAAAGTTACGACCACCTGAAAACGGCTGTGGGGTCGACTATCTAGAAATTCTACGTCGATCATCCAATAGTTTTTGATTGATTGTCGATTCGACCGTCAAACAACTGCAAAACATCTATGGCACAAACTCCTCATGCAGGAAAACTTCAAAAATGACAGCGAGCAGGCCTCGGAATGCAAAAAAACTTCAACGCCTTTGGAGGCGCCAAATTCGAATCCAATTTGAGAGCGTATTCGAACTGGTTTTTTACAAATGATTGTTTTCAGGGGCCCTTCCGACATTTCCGTTCACTGAAGAGGCCAAGCTACTGTGCTTCTCTGCTGGGCCAAATTTCGGTCCGAAATTGCCTCTCGACACGCTTTGCGGCCGCACGCGATCGAGTCAGTCGAGTTTCCGGCGCCAAAGCCGACACCATGTGGCTTTTTTATGCAGTTTTCTTCAGTTTTCCTTAGTTTCCGGTTTCCAAAACCCACCTAGAGTAAACAGATCAGCGGCTGCGGTGTTCGAAACTCTCCTGACTCGTAAGCGCGCGGGCGCAAAGCGTGTCGAGACGCAATTGCGGACCGGAAATTGACCCAGAGAAGCACAGTATAGAAAAACACAAAAAAATTAATATGTTTTCTGACGATGCATTCAAAGACAGGACCCACGCTCGGAATTGATATCGATTTTTCGCTATAAATCGAAAATTTAGAGCTGGTAGTGCATCTTAGAAACTAACAAAAAACAGACGAAAGCGCAATGCAAATAAAGTAATTGCGAGTTGCTTTCGTATTGGGATGGAAGTGGACGAGTTGCAATCCAGAACACAGGCTCGCGCAAAATAGCAAAACTAGCGACAAGACGGTTAAGATAGAGAAGCTAATGTACTATTGTGGGCTCTACTAGACCGCTCACTTCGCTGAGAGCATGAAAAACTAGCCATGGTGACCCTAATCGAACGATCGATCTATAGGAGTTTGTATTGAAAAGCGGGATCTGTAGAGAAAGAGGGCGGAGATCGCCAGTTTCGCTCGCTAAATAAGTCCTAAATACGGTTATTTTGCCTCGCTTCTGATGCTTCCAAAGACATGAGCGTTCTACTAGGAGCCGTAAGATCCACTTAAAATCCCTATCTCAACCGCTTTTGCGAGCGTGTATGATTTTTTTTTGGTTATGGTGCATCCAGAAACTCACGAATGGAAATGAGGAAAGTTGCTTTATTTGGGAAATTACACTAATCCACAGAGCTCCAATTTAATGAAACAATTTACAACGATTATTTTTTGGTTTTTTAAATGGGCTGGATGATCGGAAATCCACCAATCTCGATTTGAGAACAGAAAAATTGACAGATTGTATGTTTAGAAACTTTGATTCGAAACTGGGTTTGAACGAAGAAACAGGTTTTTTCGTTAATTTTTAGTAATGAGATTCCGTAAGACGGCCAGCGGCTAAATCTGCAAGCAAAAATGATATTTCAAGATTAGAACCAAGTGACTTAGATTAAGCATATGACTCTTCCAGATGTATTTGACAATGGCTTGTAGGCAACGGAGTGACTCAACGCTTTGTACATTCCTGGTAGACAACTTGGAAATAGAAATGGAAGGGAAAAGAGTCTGAAATTTTGTTGAAAGTGTGGCGAAAATGCGGCGAAAATATCAATTTTTCGTGTGGTGCTAGCAATCAGAGCGAGGCGCTGGCCTCAAAAATAGTAGAGGCTCTGGGAACCCTTCGGTGTTCACGGAGCGCTCAATATTTCGCTGGCGCTCGTGCTCTGAGCGGGGGCGAGAAAAAAAACGGATGGGGCCTCGGCTGATTTATTCAAAATAAAACCCGTGCAATGGAATGCAGGCTGCACCGAGCAGACCTCAAGAGGAGGAATGCAGCCTGAAAACAACTAGCCATTTATGGTGAGATATGGAAATATGAATTTTAAAAGACTAATCTTCAAGATTCTTCGAAGGACGAAATTCCTCGCCGTGTTTACCAAGGGTAAACTTGGAGTACAGCCGGATTTTGTGGTGGACTGACCCGGTGATGAATTTGACATTGACGAGACATGGATTTTTGTTGGGAAATTGTAGAGATCAAGATTAGCAGTTTTTCTTCCGGAGTTTTATGAAGGAGCAAATGTATGAAAAAACTGGAGTAAGAAAACAAACAACGGGAAGAATCAAAACGGCGGAAATTTAAGAAATCTGTATTATTATGATGCAGGTCTACATACAGTATTTTCTCAAAATATCTCTGAGAAAAATTCAGTTTTTGAAAATATGAATTTCTTTTTTTTCTGTTGTTTTCCGTAAATAGAAGAAATACATGCAATTATTGTTTGCAAAACTGCTAAACGGGGTGAGCAATCCTTAGACCTGGGCCGAATCGATAATTATTCAAATCGTATTAGAATATTTTGAATGATCGATTCTTCTCGACATTGAATTTTTAACGCACACTTTTCAAAGTTTCATTCATTTGGGATTAAAACTAATCGAATTTTTGAATATTATTCATTTTTTTATGATATTCAGCGCTGGATCACAAAAAATCGGACAATCGATTTCGAGTCATATTCGGAATAGACACAAAATTTTCAATAAATATTGTAATATTTACACAAATCATCACTGCATTCAAGCTAGGTTAGGATGGAACTGAGAATTCAAGAAAGGTAATTCAGCAACGGTTGAATCAATACGCGTTTCGAAAGCTTCGAAAAAAGATAAGAGTACCACCACGACGCAGGGCGATTTCAAGGTGTTCCGAAAAATTGGTTTTGGATTTGATTTGACTCGAAACATTCACGTTGGTGCAAGACACGGATCTGTGGTCCGTTTGTCGATATATTGAGATTCACTCTAAGTTACGGTGAGCACAATGCCAATTAACTGGCGTAAATTACCTTAAAGGCAGTGTTCATGACGATTATCATATTTGAGTTCGGCTCAATGATGGGGTCGTATGCTCGTGAGCTATCGAATAGTGGAGAAACGGTGAAGAAAAGCGCCCAGAACAAACTAAAATAGCGGTTTCTAGCGTCCATGGTGTGGACGAGCTTAACCCTACTCAGACAATAAGTGCGAACTGAGCGCTGGCAATCAAGGCCTCTGCGGGCGGTACGCCAGCAACTTGCAGGCGGATCGCTGCCCATCGTGTCCTCGCCGGGCAAATAGCTGCCTGTCGTTGTTTCCGCGGGCGGATCGCTGCGTTTTGGCGGGAGGATAGCGGCACCTGGGAAAGTTGATCACGCTAGCGGGCGGATCGCCGGCGAGCTCTACAGCGGCGATCCGCCCGCACCCTGCCAGCGATCGGCCCGCAAGGGCTTCGATAGCCAGCGATCCGCCCGCTGAGCTATGAGATGCAGCGATTCGCTCGCAGCCTGCCAGCGATTCGCCCGTCAGGGCTTTAATAGCCAGCGATCCGCCCGCCACTGCTTTGATAGCGAGCAATCCGCCCGCTCAAATTTTACACGGTGAACCTTGTTAATCAATGACGAGTTCTTTTCTGGTATCAGTAAGAGTAAGCAGACCGAAGGGTATAAAAGGCGCTCCATCGCACTGAATGCTCACTCGGTATTTCGAGGGCGATCCTGGAAGGTGACTCTAAGTCACCTTTAAAGGATCGTTTAGAAGGCGGAGAATAATTTTTGGCAGCTGAGGAGACGGTCCTCACGGCTAGGGGGGGGGGGGTGGTCTCGCACACCGAGACCGTGTTGGGAGCCATCGGAACAACCCACATGCTTGATCAAGAGCGAATCGCTGGTTAGTAGCGGGCGAATCGCTGGCTACTGGCGGGAGGATGGCTGGCTACTGGCGGTAGGATCGTTGGCTAGTGGCGGGCGGATCGCTGGCTACTGGCGGGAGAATCGCTGGCTACTGGCGGGAGGATGGCGGAGGGGATGTCAATCCGCCCGCCAAAAGCCAGCGACCCGCCCGCACATACTGTCTGAGTCACACGCGACATAGTGCTTGTCATAGAAACCGGCCAAAAGTCGATTGCGCTGATATGCACTGTCGCTGTCGCGTGTCGCGGAGAGTATGCACTAGACCTTACAGACCCTGCTAGTTTCCGCAAGCGGCGCTAATGGCAAAATCTGCGCGAATCGATCAGGCTGGACGTGGCGGAATTTCTTGGCAAATTGTCATCGAGACTTCAGCGTCGCCACAAGCTCGTCAGAATGGGGCGGGGCGGGCTAAGAACAGGCGTACTGCGCTAACGAAATCTTCACTTCCTCGTCGTTTTTATCGATTTCTGGCCCGTTTTCGATGCTTTCTTCGACCCTATCCTCTCCAGCATCTGCCAGCGTAGTGTTTCACACTGATAACTCAAAAACGTGATTTATCGTTAACACTGCTTTGAATATTTCGTAACACAACAGAAGAACTACGAAATCCTTCGCGGAAGAGTTTTTAGTTGGAAAAAAGACTGCCCAAACTACCGCATACCACATCACTATCCATATCGGAGTGAAATTTCGGTCCGCAGTTGCAGTCAATCGCTGTAGCGGCGCGTATCTCGTAGAGAAAAGTGCTGCAGACACTATCAGTCTTTCTCCCAGCACTAAAAATCTCGAACTGCGTGCTGCAGCGCAGCGATTGCTTGCGGACCGAGTTTTCTTTCCGATATAGACAGTAAGGGTATCGACAGTAACATCCGAAAATCGATAAGCGAGCCCAAGTTCCACGGTAAGCACTCCAAACCCAAAGTCCAAAAAGATCCTTTGAGGCTAAACAATTCCCAGTGTTCATCTCACAAAAAAACGATATGATCCAAAAAACATTCAGAGAGACTGTGGGCAGCCCTGGAGAGAATATTCAAATACTCGAAAATGGTTCTGAAAATGTAGATTTCTATCGGAATGGCAAATTTCCTGAACAACCGTTCCTTGTAAGTTACAAAACACCTATATACAAACGCTTGAATAGCTTGAACAGGCTTGGAAAATTGTAGCGACCTCAGCTTAGCAACTGGAAGGTCACTGGCAGATATGTGGATGGCTTCTAAGACACCGATCAAATTTGACTTTTGACTAACAGCAGGCCTGCCGCTGAAGGACGCGAAAGGAGTATAACAGTGACCTATCTGGACCCAGAAAAAAGCTTTTTTCTGAACATTACAGAAGAACAGAGAATGTAATTGCATCCAAAAAAAGCCCATTTTAGTCCTTGTGGTGAAAAAATCGAGAAAAGGTCAATTAAATTAAAAATTATTTCATTATTAGTTGGGTAAATACTGGAACCCTTTTTATTCTAATTGAAGGTTGAGGAATGTGATTACGGTATTGATAAGTGAATATTAGTCAATAAGAGAAGTAAAATAAAATATAATGTTAAGTAACCTCTGCCGTCGGATATTTCACATCGTTACTTACCCCGAGGCTCTTTCCTTCATTATCAAAATTTGTATTGAAGGCAGCTTGAATGCTCGAAATGATTTCGATTTTAGCCATCAATCAATGGTTTGAAGGTGGTAGTATTGGAGACTGACCAAAAAACCGACAAAAACGCGATGCAAGAGGAGGAATAATGGATCGTTTTTTTTCATCGGGAAAAGGACGAGTTACAACGCGACATAAAAACTCGGTTAGAATAGCGCAGCCAGCGACAAAATGTTTGGGATAGCGATTCAAGTCCATGTGCTTCCTTATTGTTTCATTCCTTTGAATGATAGTAAGCGCGAATTGACGGAAGTCCACGAAAAATCTCGTTTTCGAGATTTCAGTGTGAAACACTGTGCTGGCAGACGCTGGAGGGAATAGGGTCGAAGAAAACACCGGAAACGGGCCAGAAATCAATAAAAACGGCCGCAAAGTAAAGATTTTGTTAGCCCAGCACGCCTGCTTAGCCCGCCCCGCCTTCCGTGCTGACGAGCTTGTGGCGCCGCGGACGTTTTCGATAGCAAATTGCCAAGCAACTCCAACACGTCCAGCCTGATCGATCCGCACACAATGCGCGTTTTCGGAAACTAGAAGGGCGCGTAAACTCGTCTGCGCCCTGTACATGACCGTACAATAAAAACCGCGATTTAAGCTCATTCTGAGAGCTTTTTTTTGCTGTTTTTTTCAGTATTCGTTATGTATTGACCAGGAAATCCCATTTTTATGTCGAACTCGAAAATGATGTTCGTCATAAACACTGCTTTCAAACGCAGTGATCACGACGAAAAAGTTGCAAGTTTTTTGGCTAAAACGTAAGCTTTGGGTCCCTCTAAGAAGATTAGGAGCGGAAGTGCGACGAAAAACGGCCGGTAAGTGGGTGAAAATCTCGTACGCTAGCCAACCCATGGGCCGCTCCGCCCACGTCCTATAAGAGTTTCCCTGAATTCGTGGTTGGGAGAGCGATAATTTCCTATAAAAAGCCCCGTTCTTACCTTAAATCTCACCTTCTCTCTTTGTTCAAGTCAGCTCGCACACTTCGGCTGCAAAAAACGGGAGTTACAAGCCTCGGACAACTTGTCCACAATGCTTCCTTGGCTGAATTTCGAGGGGCCATAACTCCGTTTTCAGGGGTCTTGTACGATTCCAGGGACATCATTGAAATCAGCATGGGACCGTTTTCTAGATAGGAAAAAAAAACAGAAAAACGAGTTTTATCATGAACACTGCCTTCAAGGCTTCCCAATTAAAGCGTTATCGTTTCTAGCGAAAAATCGAAGATTCCCTGAATATAAATTCCTTGATAATCTGGGAATGCAGTATGCGGGTGTCGAGTTTGCACACCAAATCAGGGCCCAAAAATGCCACACGAAACCCGAGCAGTATGCCCAGGGAGAGCTATTTACATGGTTTTTACACAACTCTTGAGGAACAGATGGCGTATGCCTTGGTCACCCCGCCACCACCAATCACAAGGACATTTTTAGTACCCGTATGCTCGAGCGGGTGACCATTATAAAGGTGAAATTCGCCTGTTTCCGACTTTCATCTCACCATGAATTCCAGGCAAACCCCAGAAAATCTCGGAAGAATGGATCGTTGCAGGATCGTGTTATTGCGGAACGTTTGTGCGTCGGTCGGTCCACACATACCAACATGGTATTTAGATCGAATCAGCCGAACCGGAGAGACGAACTAAAAATCGGGGTTCGGCTTAGTAATGAAAGAAACAGGTTTCGCGGTTGAATTTTTCTTTACGGCGATGGGTAGCCTTGAGAGGAGATGCGCCATCTACCGAAAGACTCCGATCGCGTTGGTTCCTGACCTAGGAAACGGCCTGTTGCTGACCTGTAAAGCTTCTAGCTGTCTATCTATGTGAGCTTGTAGGAATAAGTTTCCGCGAAATTATTCCCAAGAAAAGCCAAATGAGGAAAAAATCAAACTTATCAAAGAAAGACGTACATACCCACTACAATTTTCGATACAGCATGGACTTCATTTGATTTTTCTGATCTGTCCCATATTTCTATTCAGGTAACCAGGGAATCTCGGCTACTCAAAAGGGTCATTTGCAATGAAATTTGTAGCAGTTAAAGAACCTCGAATGAGGTTGTCAAGTCTATGTTTATAACCGCTGAAAACTCCTTTGAACCGAGTTATGGAGGTTTTCTCAGTGGGGCGAAAAAAAAGAGGGATCATCGGGAATTTTCAGGGTGCTCAGAAAAAACTGTTCCCGAATTGCCTCAAACTCCCCCTTATCCTCCTGGAGGTTCTAAGGGGTCCTGGACCCAATTTTATACTCTGACCATAATCTCCTGCAGCTTACAGTAGATTATGATAGACACAGAGTTGTTTAAAGGCAGTGTTCACGATAAGAATCGTTTTTCTGCTTTTCCTCCTATCTTCAAGACGGTGATTACAATGATGTTTTTGGAATCGTACAAGACCTTCTGGGAACGGAGTTATGGACCCTCAAAAATTGAGCTAGGGAAGCATGGTGGACGAGTTGTCCGAGGCTTGTAACTTCCGTCTTTTACAGCCGATGCATGCGAGCTGACCTGAGTAAAGAGAAAAGTTGATGATGGAGGGTAGAACAGGGCTATCGATCGGAAACCATCGCTCATCTCACAATCTCGAGCATCCATTTGTTCACGTCGGCAGGCGTGGAAAGTGCATCTGGGTGTGACGAGCTGACGGGTGTCGAACTTTGGGGCCGTAGGGGACCGTTCCGAGCTCTTTTTTCTTAGTTTTTTTTTCAACGTTAGGTTTACGCTAGGCCCCACAGCTGCCGATCTCCACCAAAAAATTGGACATGATTTTTATCGTGGACACTGCCTCTAACTGGCGTAAGGATAAATGGACCTCAAATTCGTGTTTTTCGTCCCACTCATAACCCCTACAGCATAGTTGTACAATTATGAAAAAAATGTTGAACGAACGAAAATTGAAATTTTTTCGTTTGAAAGGTCGTCGTTCGACGAAGTTTCGAACGAATGGAATCTGAAAAAATTTCGTTCGACGAATTTTTGAACGAACGAAAAATTTTTGAAAACTCTTTCGAAAATTTTTCGAAAATTTCGTTCGTGTACAACTATACCCTACAGAGGAGTTTTTTGTTAATTTCAGGAGCATATAGATTTTTGCTGTCAGTACAACTAGATGGTTGTTTAATGAAAGTTGAAGTTAGTGAACAAGCGTGCCCTAGTTTTCGGACCATATCGAATAATTATTCGATTTTTGAGTTCATGACATTCGCATAATCATTTTCAAAAAATCTTGAAATATTAACAAATTTTCGGAAATAACTCGGGATTTCATCCATTCAAATATTCGCTGGTTCGTTGTTCGTCTAAATTATACTTCAGTAATTTCCAAATACTCATTCAAATCAGGTTTTTGAATGTTATTCAGTCATCCGAAAAAAACTGTGAGGCTCCATTCGAATATATTCCTTGATTCGGTAATTTCAACGAGCCCACATTGAGAAGATTCACGCATACGAGAATTTCCAGAAAGGGTTATTAAAATTATTCAATCATTCCCGGTGTTCAGAAAATATGATAAATATTCGAGCTATTCATTCATTCGATACCTAGCGTTAGAAGCCTATGTCTACAGTACCACGCATGTTTTTTTGCAAAAACGGCGTTTTGCGGCGTTTTTTGTGCTCACAAAGCGTCGCATCGTCATAACTCACTTGAAATTTGACGAAATTAGATTTTCAAGGAGTTGTCGTGTTCCTCTCAGTCAGGCAAATGCAGCGATATGTGTAAAAAGTGTTTTAGACTCCGGTATTTTGTTGAAAAATGCGTTTTTCTTTCTAAAATCCACATTGACCACAGGTGACCATTTTGTAGTGCAACATGACAGATGTCTGCAATCATGACCGTCTGATCAGTTCATAGTGAGATATTTTGTAGTGCACTTATGCCATTTTCTATGAACTTCTGGAGTTGAATCTACCATTTTAGAACACTATCGTGTAGCACTCAATGGCAGCAATTCAGAAATGACTTCCAATTTGAACTCGGACTACTTTGAAGCTAGTTATGGCGATGCGGCGCTTTGCGAGCGCAAAAAATGCCGCGAAACGCTTTTTTTGCAAAAAATTTGCACGGTATTGTAGTGTGCACTATTGCGTGATTCCGGTCCGCGTTTGCGGACAACGGCACGCGATAGGATGATAACCGTGCTGGGACCACTTGGTCCCGGCGCCACGATCATCATCGTGTTGCGTGATGCAACAAGCTGTAGTCCGCGATTGCGGACCGGAACTTGGCTCTGTGAACAACAGTAGGTATACTCTGTTTATCTTGAATTGCACAAAACACGGTTCGCCAATAGTCCTCTAATTGGCCTGCTAGTACCTTAGTGTACGTCCACGACGCGTTCTCGGCAGACCCGGGTGCACACCCGGTGTGCAGAGCAATCGATTCGTCAATGCCGTCACTCGGGCACCCACCCTGCTACCCGGGTCTGCCGAGAACACGTAGTGGTCGTACACTGCGGTACTAGTGGGCCAATTAGAGGACTATTGGCGGACCGTGTCTTGTGCAATTCAAGATAAACAGAGTATAATAGGTCTTCGCGAGGGTTCTAAAATTCTGGAAAAAATAAGGATGGTTTTCTAGTCGTCACGGAAGTATTATTGCGGCATATTTTCCTGCTTTGATAGACTTATTTTTTCTTGAAAAAAAAATACAATTTGTTTCTTGTCATCGCGTGCGTGTCATATGTGCGTAGCAATAGCTCAATTCTGGTGATATCTGAGTCCTTTCGCCCTGAACACTGAACGAAAGCACTAAACGATGCCAAAAATCCTTCATTTGACATTCAGAGAGAGTGCGGCGGATTCTCAAGGTAAAGCGTCAGCATCGTTCATCTATCGTGCGATTGAACTCTAGAAATTCTCCAACCTAATATGTTTGAAGCGCAGAGCCATTCCGACGTTTCGAGTTTCGAATTTTCGAACTGCGCCAAATGCACCAAACAGACGTGTTCGGATATTCGACAATTTCCCCCGAAATTCCAGGATATTGAAGGGACTGCCATTATGCTCTAGCACGTGGCCTTATGTGCGCAGAAACATTGAACACTACGATAAATCATTTCATCGTTAACTCTGCTAAAAAAATGACATTCCTTAGACGTTAAGGGCAAGAAAATACACTTGCAAACAAAACCACGGATTGATGTTTCATTGCTAAGCTCAAACACACAACATGAATCGTCAAAAGTTGATTGAAAATATGTATGGAAATGAAGGCCTTCAGTTAAATAAATTTTGTTAGCTTAAAAATAAACAAGACGCATTCGTTGGAAAGGAAATGACAAAAATTTGAATTCTGTGATCGTTTTTATCAGGACGCAGAATGTTCTCGAAATATCATCAAATGCACTCTAATAATTAGTGACTAAATAGAAATCAGTAGGTAACATGAAAATAATATGTCAAGTTTCAGTGTTCATGATTTTGCGCCCTATTCTGCAAAGAATATAATGATAGATTAGGGCACTCTATGCGTCATTCTGCAGAACGCGGTCAGCTCAACTATTCTTTTTGCTTCTTTCGAATTTCTAAGAAGCTCGAAGCTTGCATGCAAATCGTTAGATATTTGAAAGGTGAAAAATCAGATGTAAAGCTCACATATTCGGTTTTGGAAAATGTTGAACTTCGAATTTATTCGACAAAAGAGAAAGAGCATGCTCGGGTAATTCAAGAAACCAGAAATTCAAAAAAATGACATGAATAAATAGCAGGGTGTCAGATGCTTCTCAGAAATTCGATGAAAGCTCTATAGGGGTTTCGCATCCCAGTTAGAATTTCGAATACCGGGTTAGGCGAGGTTTATACTTCGAGCGATGAGCGACGTGGCTAATGTTTTGTCTTCCGAATTGATCGACAATCAATAATATTTGATATGCGCGTCGCAGTCGCGCATCGGTGGAAGTATGAACCCGGCCTTGGGCTCGCTGCGAACTTCTAAAAACACGCGGCAGCGACAATGCATCAATTTTCAATCGATTAATATGACAAAAACCATGTTCCGGGGCACGCCGCGGGAAGTATCTATGTATGTATATTCTACGCCTTACAGTTTAGTTCCACGGCCGAAAATCTACGCGAGAAGGTTTCAAACGGAAGAGCCTGGGCCGACACGTCCAGTCACCTTTTCATGTCTCGGAACACTGAGGGTGTTTCCTCGGCATGACGCTCGCCGCAGAAATCAGCTACGTTCACGTCATTTCTCTCCACGAGGCCAAGGGTAAACGCGGGCAAGCTACAAAGCGAACGCAGATAATTTCGTCCACGGCTCCTCCTTTTTCGTGTACTGAGTCCACTGGCCAAATTTGTGGGGCGCCTGGGGGATTGATAAGCGTCAACCATTCATCAATTCATTAACTTCTTTTTTGTTTTTATAAGTTTGATCCTTGAATTCTTTTAGTTAGGTGTCAGAGTTACACTACGGCAAGCAGCACGCGTTTCAACATGTTTATACTAGACTGCACGTTTTGGCCCTTTGACACCACAGCTCAAAGAGGTTGTAAACAGTCGGAACCTGTCAAGGTATGGATTTAGCACAGTTTCAAAAACTTGCTCAACAAACATTTCAAAACGTGCATTTGGGGCGGATGCGGTGAAACGTCTCTAGTTTACCGCGGTATTACTCTGCTATGTGTGGGAAATTATCGTCATCTGACAAAAAACCACGAAACAAGTTCAATCCTGTCGAAAAAAAAAACTTTGTAAATGAAACAACTAAAAAAATTATGTTTGAAAAAATTGAAAAAAAAAACAAAGATTCGACACACAAGAGCATGGTTTATTCTGACAGAGAATCTATCGGCGAAGAAAAGTCGCTAGAGAAGAAGTAAAAGGTGGGTCAGAGAGACCAGCAGACCGCCGTCGGTGTCTGTGTGTGTGAGTGAGTTTGTTTACAGCGACGATTTTTGCATGCGAAGGAGGCGGCCGGCGAAATAATTATATGACCTAGATATATGTGAAGGCGCTCAGATCGCCCCAGACCTAGCTGGGACGCCCCGCAAATGAAAACTCCCCGCTCACACATATATGCGGAAGGCGACGATCATGATGATGACGATCGACAAATATCGGAAAACGTCAAAAAACCAACGATGAAAACCGTTCGTTGAAAGCCTTGAGAGGGGAGAGCGCGGCGACAGAAGGGGAGGGGCAACCCGCCAGCGGTGAGGGGTGGAAGGCCGTATGGCAATACTCATTTTTTCACCTGCCAAATCGAAAGTATTGGTAATATTTATTAAACATTGGTTGGTAACCTAGGGCTATCGTGAGTTCCCGCACTTATGTACCCTGTCTTCAACGGCACGAACCAGCCTCAGGGGTCACTGATACCTCGATTCCAAGAAACTACATTGCTCCAAAATGACCAAGTATGGGAGCGTACCCACTGCTTCGCGCAACGAACTCATGGCACACTCTACCAAAGAATAGTGAAACAGCAAGCTCCGCCCTCGGAAGATTTGGAGCCGGCAACGGGGGAGGGTGGGACCCGTGACTTCCTCAGATCTTCTAGCTTTTGGAGGACTTTATTTTGGTTTTTTTTTGAGAACTGGAATTCCGCATTGTCCAGATCTTAACAATTTTGATTACAAGTTTCGAAAATTAGCTGAGTAACACGACGTTTCACTCCTTTCGCAACCAGAAACGCTCCATTCCTTTCGCAATAAACTGCATCATCATGTGACAGCTCTTCACCATCCAATATTGCTCTAACAGAGTTGGCAACATACCAAAACGCGCAGCCCAGTATGAAATTGTGTTGTAACGCATCTTGCTCACCGTGGCGTTACTCTTCTATTTGTCGAAACTCACAATCTTCTATAGGAACATACCCACGAGTAGGAACCCTCGACGTCCATGACTTTTGACCAACAAGTGACTCTGCGTGGCTGCAGTATAGTTAGGTTCGTCGCTTGCTTATTCAAGAAAAAACCTTCAGATCTCATCCGCGGCTGGCGCGGGCGGTTTGAATCTCACTGGCGGCTGGCGGTATAGTAAGCGGATCAGCCGCGCACTTTTCTCGGCCTGAGCGATCAGCGGGCCGGTGCATGCGACCGCCCTCGCCAGCCTCTGGTGAGATTTGAATGTTTTACCTTGAGGAAACAAGCCACGGACCTAGCTACTGTGCTCCTCTAGGCCTATTTCCGGTCCGCAATCGCGTCTCGACACGCTTTGCGGCCGCACGCGCTCGAATCAGTCGAGTTTCCAGCGCCAAAGCTAACTCGATATTTCTTTATTATACAGTTTTCTTCAATTTTGTTTAGTTTCCGGTTGCTGAAACCCTAATAGAGTCAACAGATCGGCGGTTGCGGCGCTGGAAACTCTTCCGAATCCGAAGCGCGCGGCTGCAAAGCGTGTCGAGACGCAATTTCGGACCGGAATTTGGCCCAGAGAAGCACAGTATACATATCTGGAGCGGAAGTCTTCAAAGGCAGTGCTTAGGACAGAAAAAAAAAGATCCCTTTTGTTCAAAACGTGAGGGTTTGGCAAATCTGAGAAAATTGATGTAGAAATTTGATGGGCATTGAATGGATCTGCCCACCAATCAGATCCGCCCTCCCAGTGTTGGAAAAATCGGACGACATCCTTGGTTACCGATAAATCTAAAGCCTTCGTCGCCTGAAAACACGTAATGCAGCCTACAATCGTTTCTCGGCCTTTTGGCTAAGAACAAAGACTAGTTCAGTTTTCTACTTTAGCTGTTTCCAATCTTTATCAACTTTTTCTTCCCTTGTTAACTTTTTTTAGATATTTCATTTTCGGGTCTCTATTCAAAATCAAGTTGAACAGCTGCAAATCGTATAGTATCGGTAATAGTATAGTAGAAGGGGTATGCTGATTAGAAAAAATCGTGTAGTACGACGAAAAAGGAAAGGAAGTGGGGTGAAAATCTCGTGGGGAGCCAACCGTTTGGATCACCTCATTTTCATTGTTTATTGCCAATGACTGCATTGAGTACTGGGGTCATATTCGCCAATAACCCGCCGGGTAGTCGAAGGGTAAATGAGGTGAAATTTCAGTACAAAACGCGCGCTCCACGGCCACCTCTCGCCTCCCTTGGCTTCCCTCGCGACCGCCGGAACTTTTCGAACAGCATAGCTGAAAAATGGCCGCTTCGCGATGGAATCTTTATCCTTTTGCAGTGATATCGATACGTAACACAGTTTGCATTTCCATCTTACATGGTGTAAGATGGGTTGATCTGCTCCTCTGCCGCGCGCGGTATCATCCCTTCCGCTTCCCTTCGACTACCCTCGGCGGGTTGTTGGCGAATACGACCCCAGGTTAGCAATGCATCGATTAAAACTATCGGCAGCTAAAAAAAAACAACTAAAAATTAACAAAGCAACTTCCCATTCGGTGCAACAATTCTTCGAAAGCGGCTCAAGTCAGCAGTGGCAGAGTTTCACTTGTTGAGCTTTGTAGACTTCACCAATACAGCAGGCTTATTTTACTGCCTTAACGTGCTACTACCTATCAGGCACGCGACTTGAGGACCAGGTTTATTGATTTTATCAGATACTTTTTTAACAGTTTTTCTCCGGTATTTGAATGTTCTATGGAGAAATTTCTCTATTAACCTCTACTCAAAAGTTTTACCTAATCAAAAACAGATACGTTTTTTTATCACGATCACTGCCTTTCAATAATTCGTGCTAAAAATTCCCTAAATGCATCAAGGAATTCCAGAAAAGAGCGTTTTCATGGCTCCGCAAAGAGAGAAAAATACCTGAAAGACAATTTCCAGGTAGTTCGAAAAACTTGCTCGGGATGTGGCTCAAAACCACATCGTTTCTAAGGGATTGCTTCGGGTTCTGATTACGAATCTGAGGTCCAATTGTTGATCTCCTTGATTTCTCAAAGATTTTGTCAGTTTCGGCCCGAAGCTTTCTACGGAGGAAAGCTTTTAGGTCCAAAAGCTTCCTTGACGGATTTCCGCAACGCTAAGATAGATCAAGCTTTTCTTTGAGAGTGATTTGGAGCGCTTAACACGAATCTAGATTCCTTGATTCTCCAAGGAACTCCAAGGAAGAGAAGCTATTTTGAGCTGTTTACAATTTTTTGTGTTTTTTCTCACCTATTAAACCAACCGGATTCAAACCGTATGTTGTTCTCAGAGTGGAAAAAACTCTTCACGAAAAATCTTACATCCCAGCGCCATGAAGCAGAATAGGAGCGAGTCGAGCTAGGATTCCTCATATGAAGCCCTCGGCTAGAGCCGGTTTGCCTTATGAAGTCGCATTCCTTATTCAATAGAATCTCATTCGTAACCACGATTTTTGTTTTTCTTTCCAGCTCGGTCAGCGAAGAATTTCAGCTCGGCCAGCGACGGAGGACGAGACGATGGTGGTGAGCGAAAAAATCCGCGCATCATCTTTTGCCTCCGTTAGGCATACGCAGCGTCGTCGTCGGTCGGCCGAACCCCGACACTTTCAATTTGAGAATCGATGGTGCGCTCAGAACGAGAAAAAAACGCGCACACAGGCACAAACCGTTTTGAAGGTCTTTCGGGCGATTTTCCATCGAAATTTCGGTTCAAAAACCGCCCATCGCCGAGGCGGCGACGACCGCCACCATCGCTTCGGCCACTCCGCCATCCCCACACCACATTTTCTTCACGGGGCACGAAGAAATTCACCGATTATTGACTGACTGAAAAATTGGCTCTGTCTTGGCAGACACACACACTAGAACCAGAGAATTTCAAATCAGCTGCGGGGTGCAGGCTCAGCTCGAAGGCAAGGAAAAGTAGGGCGCGTAGGATTGGTCGGTCATCATTTTTTGTTAGTCGACGGAAAGAATTTCCCCAGGTCTTCTTCAATTTAGAAATCGGCAAAAAATCTGAGCAACCTGATGACAAATCGCACGTGAATATGATCCTCATGCAATGTGCATCGCCACTATACACATTTCTTCCGAAAAAAAAACAGGATCGGTTTTGGTTTTTGACAAACTGTTTAGCATTTTTGTAGCGAGGCATATGTAAATATAATAAATACGTGAAAAAAACTCGACAGAGTTTTTTTGATTACCCCTGATTTTGGTTCCAAAAAACACTGCTAACGCTCTTCTACAGGTTAAACATCAGAACCGTCTAAATGCTTGAAGCGACAGGACAGTAACTGATTTTGTCTTCTAGTAGGAAGATTCTGTTGTATTACGTCTCGTAGCAAACTTCGCTGCATGGGCAAAAACAGACTCAGACAAGGGTTGAAGCTGATTAGGCGGCTACAGCGCGGAGCTGTTTATATTCGATTTTTCGGACTACGACGGAAAGCTAACTTAAAGACAGCATACACGCTATACTTAGTATCCGAATCACTCCATTTCGGATATCCGACCGGATATCCGAGATTCGGATAATCCGATATCCGAAAATTTGAAAACACACATTATCTGAATCGAATCAATATCCGGGAAATTTAAAATCGGCATTATCTGAATCGAACCATTATCCGAAGGGTCAAAAATTCGGATAAAATCGGATAAAAACGGATAAAACGGATAAAAATCGGATAAAAACCGGATAAAACGGATAAAATTTGCGTAAAATCGGATAAAATCGGATTAAAACCGGAGAAAACCAGATAAAACCGGATAAAATCGGATAAAATCGTGTAAAAATCGGATAAATCGGACGAAATCGGTTCATTTTAGGTTGAATGTAGTGAACCGGTCCAACTTTTATATCAACTATTTGACTCACTTTTGTTTCCTCACTCGTGTAATTTATGTATGTATATGTCCATTTCTCGTAGCTACTATTCTACTCATTTTGTGTGTGTGTGAGTGTGTGTGTGTGTGTGTGTGTGTGTGTGTGTGTGTGTGTGTGTGTGTGTGTGTGTGTGTGGGTGTGTGTGTGTGTGTGTGTGTGTGTGTGTGTGTGTGTGTGTGTGTGTGTGTGTGTGTGTGTGTGTGTGTGTGTGTGTGTGTGTGTGTGTGTGTGTGTGTGTGTGTGTGTGTGTGTGTGTGTGTGTGTGTGTGTGTGTGTGTGTGTGTGTGTGTGTGTGTGTGTGTGTGTGTGTGTGTGTGTGTGTGTGTGTGTGTGTGTGTGTGTGTGTGTGTGTGTGTGTGTGTGTGTCGCCTGAGATTTGTTCCGAAAATATCCGGAATTTATCCGATTATCCGACGGATATCCGTATCCGATCATTGGAAAAATGGCATTATCTGAATCGATCCAATATCCGAAAAATTGAAAAAACGCATTATCTGAATCAAACCAATATCCGGTAAATATAAAATGGCATTATCCGAATCCATCCATTATCCGAAGAATTACCTTCGGATAACAAGTATAATACACGCTCGTTAATGTGTCGGAAATTTCAACGGAACTAGAATCGTATGGCTCAGAACACAACGCCTACGCATTTTGAAGCGTCAAAACGACCCTTAATGCCGCCGCACGAGTATGAAGTTGGCCGCGCCCCTGTATTTGCTGTTCTCCTCCAAAACAGGGGTGCTGGGCCATTCCCACCGTCGGTGACGTGTGTGGGTGGTACAATAGGTACAATAAGTAAACCACATACATGGGAAACGGTGGGAATGGCCCACCAACTCTGTTTCAGAGGAGGATGCAAATACAGGGGGCGGGCAGATACAGGGGCGGGGCCGACTCCTTACCCGTATAGCGGCATTGTGGGTCGTTTTTGACGCTTCAAAACGCGTAGGCGTTGTGCTCTGCGCCATATGATTATATTTCCGTAGTTATCTCAACCACGATTACGAGCGTGTATGCTACCTTTGAAAGCACAGTCCAACCTCATGGGTAAAATTTTATATTATAGTCCGCCCACCGTGATTAGCAACCCTACCAAGCTCGAGATCTCCTCAATTCGCTCAAATAAGTGAGAAACTACAGGGAAAAAGTCGGGCCCGCCCACAATACTCCGAAAGCCTAACCACGCACACAGCCCTGGAAAGGGAACCAAGAGCTCTGCTAGTGTGCATTTTGCCTTTGAGAATCGCCACACAAACCAATTTTTCCGTTTGCAAAGATTTTGATTCCCTATACGGGGCGAAACGCTTGATTATGGTTTTACGGTATTTGGGGCGGGGCCGACTTTTTCCCTGTAGTTTCTCACTTATTTGATCTAATTGAGATCTCGCGCTTGGCAGGGTTACTACTCACGGTGGGCGGACTATAATGTCAAGTTTTACCCCTGAGGTTGGACTGTGCCTTGGATTTCGAGATTAATTGCTGACTCGATTGTTTGGCCCACGGGTAGAACTGAAATGACGAAGAAATCGAGAAAAACACACCAGAAGGGCACGAAATCCTCAAATCTCACGCCGCCTCTCAAGTGTCACAGGAACTGTTCGTTGTGAGAATGAAATCTTTTGTGGAAACGTTTTTTGCAATTCTCTACTCTCTGTTGCTTCTTTTTTTTTCTTTCGGACCCTAAATAGTATTGTTTTGCCTGAAATGAATTGAATTTTTGAAGAGCCCCATTTTTTACCGGTGACAACCACAGTGAACATGTTCACCCAACCGGACAACTAGTCCAAGCCAGAGAATAATGTCACTGAAATAAGACATTTAGTGCATTTCTCGCTATTTATTAGTATTTTTGGTAACACTTGGTTGCCAGCGCATTGTTTTGAGCGGAAAACTCGGGAACAAAAATCATCGTGAACACTGCCTTCAATAATTGGAACTAAAAACCCGCACCAAGTTTTTCAGCTAGCTAATGTCATATTTTGGGGAAATTGATTTGCAAAGTTTTTTTTCGGGAGTTTATGATTATTACCGAGTGGTGCCGATGGCCACAAGAGCATGACCAACTTTCTAGCACTCATCTGACAAGTAAAACTAGTCCAGCGTAGTCCGAGGTGTACGAAATGAAGTAGATAGCAAGTAGTGAAAGCTGTAACTAACTCCTAAACCCATATCTGAAGAAATTATAGGCCCTAAACGGCTTTCGTATCAAAATGACATTCTATCTAATGTAACTACCCATGAAAATACGAAACACCGGAAACAGATCTCATATGTATTCGTGCTTAGCTCCCCATATTACCCCCTTCGGCGCAGTTTTAGCGAGAAAAAAATTTGACATTTGGACCCTCCAAAAATGAGAATGCCCGCTCGCTTATAACTTCTCCTATTAATCACTAAAATTTTGTTCGGGAGGTAATTTGGGGCGGTGAACACGAAGATGAGGTTCGTTCCCGGTGATTCAGACATTTATGATAGGCTGCCTTAGGTGGAACGTCTACCACTGCAGTCAAAAGTTTCGAGCTTATAACCTTTTAAGATCTAGGTTTATGGCAGAGTCCCTCACACTTTTTACTATTCGTAGCAAGGGTATTCTCGGCATGTACTTAAGTTTGCTAACCAGAGTTTGAGTCGGTCGGTCTGAAGTCGATCCGGTATGGTGGGCGTGTCCGTGAAAGGGATAGCTGCGGATCACTCAGCAGGCCGCGCGCCTGTCGCGTGCGCCGATCAATCACCACATTTCTCGTGGGCGCACACGACGCAGCACGGTCTGCTGAGGTGTCCGCAGCTATCCCTTTTCTGGTTACCCGAACTATATATTATCCCTTCATGTCGTTGTGACGATTGGGACCACTTGGTATTTAGACTTTACTTTTTTCGGGTGGTTGCCTCAGCTTCGAAGAAGAGCTGAAAAAATATATAGAGAGTCCCATGTCACAAAAAGGAGCTTGCAAGTCTATGACGCTTCCCTGCCGCAGCTCTAGCTTAGGGCCTAGTTATACTTTAGCGTTTCGCTGGAGCTGGCAGTTCTGCTATTGGTCAATTTCGGAATCCCACCAATTGCAGGCGTGCCGCAGAAGCGAGCGGCAGCGAAACGCCGAAGTATAACTAGGGCCTAAGATGTCTCACCCACCCTAATACACGGTGAAAAAGATAAGGTTAACCTTCAGTATAATCTACATACGTGGCGCTTGACATAAGCGTCTAGGATGCCTACTTGAATGTTTGAGGAACATTTGGATAGCTCTGCATTTCGAACAATGCTATCAGTGAACGCTCGTGAGGTTTAGGCTTTTCTCCCTCACTTAGTCGAGCGAATGAGCAATACGAGATCATTTGAGGCTGCCATGCGGCATTTGCGACACAACTGTTCAGTGTGGGTTTTCATCGCGAGCGACGACCTTCCGCCGCAGCTCCGTCCATTCTTCACTCCACTGAAATCGGCGGAACGCCTCTATTGCCTACCCCTCCCCACCACAACATTTGTGCTTTAAATATTTAGAAGCAGAGGGGCTCTGAACCCCACGAAGTCCTACAGTGGTTTCGACCTACAGTTCATGAAAGGGTTGGAATCTGGGACGAGTTATCATGGCCAATCCATTTCGATTCCTGTCGCGCATCCATGCTGCC
Source organism: Aplectana chamaeleonis (assembly GCA_029168955.1). Classification (NCBI taxonomy): domain Eukaryota; kingdom Metazoa; phylum Nematoda; class Chromadorea; order Rhabditida; family Cosmocercidae; genus Aplectana; species Aplectana chamaeleonis. Next base: position 275,294 of record JAPDOI010000128.1, read on the forward strand.
AACTTCAACAGTGTCGCCGAAGTACGAGAGGGTCCCGCACAGATTTTGCCATAGACTCCACCCTCTTTGTATGCTCGAGCGTCGAGCCGTTACAAATAGCGGACTTCAGAACACTTCTGGAACTCACAGCTAATGAAACAATATGAAAATCAAGAAATGAAAAATTTACTAGGATCCAACATTTGTTTATAGTTTTTTTTTTGGGAGTGAAAGTATAGTGGAGTCCACCAAGAGTGTCTCATTTTCTTATCAGCGGGAAGCGGGTGGCTGGGGATCAATAAGCATGAATCCCATACCAGCACGCTCGAACCGATCGAGCGAGAGCGGTTGTGCTGCAACGAGTTTCATGTTCATTGATCTCCAATCGACCGCTTCTCATTGATAAGTAAATGAGACACTCTTGGTGGACTCCACTATAGTTGCCCAGTATGTACTGCCTCCTTCGGGATGGAAAACCGGTCCGCAGTTGCAGACAAGCGCAGTTGTAGCACGCAGCTCGATGAGAATCGTGTCGCAGACCTCGTGGTCCAAGCGCGATTTCCCCTCGTCAAAACACAATTTCGCCTTCGCTTCGTGTAATTGCGGACAGGAATTGCACTCCGATAAGGACAATACGTACAATACCGCTGCTATCCAAGGGAAAAAGTGGGCAAAGTTGCCAAAGTGGGCAACTAGAGCGTCTTTCGGCCACAACTCGCCTCAAGGTGCCTTATTTTGTTTTGAAAAGACCAAAATTTTCCTCGTGCCACAATCTATCTGACTATATGGAATAATTTTAAAATTCCCTAATAGAAACCCCTTTTTAAGAAAGAGATAGTTATGAATTTGATAATGATATCACAATACCACGGACAAAAACTACAGTAAGCGATCTCTAGCATTGTTAAAATGAAAATATATGTACTTCAGCTTTGAAAATAAAGTTTCAAAATTTTTGAAATATGCAAAAAAAATCCACATGATTGACTGGATCACGACATGCTTTTCGAAAATTCAAAAAGGAGCGCTTTGAAGCGAGTTGCGGTAAAACTACCCTTTAGTTGCCCACTTTGGCGTTTTCGCCCCTATTCTCCCTTGGATAGCAGCAGTACGTTGGAAAATTTATTCAACCGTTTTTTTTATTCAAAAGGCACCCTACACGCTCGCAAACATGGTCGAGATAACATGATAAATAGGCCCGTATCATGTTGTCAACTGCGTTTGAAGCGCTGAAAACCATGCAGGATGACAATGTTTGACAATATTCGAGCAATCATGTCTAACACGCCCGTATTTTCCACCCCTTCGAGTAGCAGAATGAAAAGATAAACTTGAGAAAATATGTGATAACTTAGAGTGATAGCACTATCAAAAGGGAGGGCAAGAGAGAAACAGCTCGATTTTACTGATCATAACATGTTTGCGCACCGATGAAATACTCCATTTCAAAAAGTCAGCCAAAGTAGAGCGGCATTCTCAAAAGTGGACGAGAGTTCGTCGGTATGCAGACTTGTTATATTCGAGTAAATCAAGCCGTTTATCTCATGCACTCGCAATTGATAGTGCTATCACTCTAAGTTATCCCATGTTTGCTCAAGAATCAATTCTCATTCGGTTACTCGAAAAGGTGGGAAAATACAGGCTTGCGAGACGCAAATCCTCGAATAATGTCATCCTAGTTGGCTTCCAGCGCTTCAAACGCCGTTGACGAGATGGTAGGGCCGTGCGGTCCTATTTGTGCTGCTATCTCGACCATGTTTGTGAGCGTGTATGCTGCCTTTAAAGGCAGTGGTCACGATGAAAAACGTTATCGAAAAAAACTACAAAAATTAGCTTAGATCAAAAACAGCTGAAAAACTATGAACGTAGCGCGGTGAAAAACGGGCAAGAATTAGAGTTTCTAGGGCCCAAAGATGCCACTTCGTGCACACGTGCACAGCGACGACGAAAAAGATCGCCGTCTCATGCCGAGCAGTCAAAAATCAACGTCATTCAGAGGGAGAAATAAATGCAAATTTACCTAATAAAAACAGTTGAGCAATGAAAGAAAGCACTCCAGTCAATGTTTTTGACTTAATGTGTACATAAATTGGAAGGTTCATTGATTGAAATTCAATTTCAAGCCAGCTGATGTTCTTGATATAAGAGGTCACCGATGCCGACTGTGTGGGGTGGGCTCGTCCACCATCAAAAGACAAGAAAGTTCAGGCTTCAAATTTGGCCCAAAACAGTGGTTTTTTCGCGGTTTTTTTCTTGTAAGTCCGACTACACGCGACCCAGAAAAGGGTTTAGACAGAAAACTACGACAAGCATATTTGACCGCGACCACTGCCTTTAAGACATGAAAACTTCGACAGGGATTGACACGAGGACACTTCCGGTTGCGAAAACTCCTGTGGGCAAGTTAAGAACATCTGTAAGAACTGATGGTTCGAAGAACTTCTGCTGATGAATCAGGAGATATCGCAAGCCCTACACTTTTCAACCAATGACTGATGGCGCTACATGAGTGAAGGACACATATTTTGATGCATGACGGGGTCGGATCGGGGCAAGAGGCCCGAAACGCGCGTAAGCTTTTTCAGTGGACTAATCCGATGAAAGAAAGCCAGACGTTTAAGAAATGGGTCTTCCTTCTTTCAGTGGATGATGTTTGTCCACCATGTAGGATTTGGTTATATCTGCATGTTGAAGGAATCAATCAAAAGAAGGAAGCGAAGGAGAATCCCACGGTTCCTGATGAATTTTTTGGCCCGTGATAAAATAAAGAGATTGTGTGAGAGACACTTCGTCTAGGTTTCTTTTCTGACATAAATTTCGATCACCAGACCAGTCACCCTTTACACCACTGAATGCTGGCGGGCCCCAAGACTGTTAAACAATCTCTGCATGTGATGCAGATGCGGAAGCTCAGGTGGCCAATGGCATTTAGCTCGAAAGACAGGTTAACGAATGACCTGGTGCGTTCCACCTTTGGAGTGGCCCCCAGTACTGCGAAGATGAAAGAGTCCCGCCTCAGGTGGTTTGGCCCTGTTTAAAGGCAGTGGTCACGATGAAAAACGTTATGCAAAAAACTACAAACATCAGCTTAGATCAAAAACAGCTGAAAAACTATGAAGGTAGCGCGGTGAAAAACGGTCTAGAATTAGAGTTTCTAGGGCCCAAAGAAGCTAGTTCGTGCACACGTGCACAGCGATGACGAAACAGATCGCAGTCTCATGCCGAGCAGTCAAAAATCATCGACATTCAGAGAACGAACTAAATGCAAATTTAACGAATAAAAACAGTTGAATAATGAAAGCATCACTTCAGTCAATGTTTTTGACTAGATGTGTACATATATTCGAAGTTTCTTTGATTGACGTTCAACTTCAAGGTAGCTGATGTTCTTGATATAAGAGGTCATCGATGCCGATGATGTGAAGTGGGCTCGTCCACCATCAAAAGACAAGAAAGTTTAGGCTTCAAATTTGGCCCAAATAGCTGTTTTTTCGCGATTTTTCTTATAGATCCTACTGTTCGAAACCCAGGGAAAGGATTTGGAGAGAAAAAGACGACAAAGCATATTTGATCGCGACCACTGCCTTTAAAGGAGAGACGAAGACTCAGAAGGGAAGTGTTTAGAGTGTCAAACGCATCTGCAGAAACAACTAGTATCGATAGTATCTCTTGTGGCTCAATAGTAAAACTGCCCAGTATCCAGCTCCGAGCTGCAGGTTCCACGAAGTTACAAGCTCAAAAAGGTCGTTTTTTGTGCTTTTGTACCTTCCAAGAAGCGCAATAGTCTCCGGAAAATCCGGAAACGGATCTAATAAATGTGTTCAGCGCCTAAAACTACCCCTCTGAGAAAAGTTTGGGTAAAGGCACTTCTTCCATAATTTATCCAGACTGACAGCGTTTTGGACTTGAACAGATTTTCGGTTGGGCGTTTATTTATACCGATTAGAGGGCTCTGGAAGCGTTTCAGAAAAATGTTCCAGATTTGACCTAAAATTCTCCCAGGGTGGATTTTTGGGGCGCTGATCACAAATCTGTCGTTTATTAGACGATTCCACAAAGTTTCCGGCTAACTTCGTTTGAAGCTTCCCAAACGGGGAAAAATTCGAGGGAAAAACGCTGTTTTCGAGATTTCCGGATTTCTACGATAGATATGTCTAAAAATCATTCTCTGAAGGTTATTTGAAGTGCTTAACAAGAATCTGGAGTCCGTTAATCGATTTTCTGCAGGTTACGGTAGATTACGATGGGGATACGGTAGTTTGGTCAAAATCTCAGATTTTTTTCAAATTTGTATGCGGGGATTATTCGGGGTAGAGAATACGAATTTAACGTCCGTTTGTCGATTTTCAGAATACTAAGATGGGTTTTGCTCTTTAAATGACATGTTACCAACCGTAACCTACAGTAAACCTCAAAATTTCGACAAATGGACTCCAGATTCGTGTTCACCACCCTAGATTACCCTACCCCTTCATACAAGTTTTTTCGCTAGGCTTGAAAAATGCTCATAACATTTTTGAACCTGCAGCTCGGGGCGGGATACTGCGCATCTTAACCATTGAGCGGAGAGAGATACTAACGATACTTGTCGTTTTAGCAGATGCGTTTGACACTATAAACACTTCCCTTGTCAGTCTGAAACCGCTTTCAAGGTGGAAGTTGCAGAGACCAGACCTCGCGGTAGATCGAAAACCCGATGGCTTGATCGAGTGAAAACGGACATGGCTGAAGCACACCTTATAATGAGGGACACCGCTGACAGGAACAAATAGCGAGCAAAGTGCAAGCAAGCGGACCCCTCGAATTTAGTGGAACAGACGCTAGGAAGAAGAAAATAATCTTTGATCACCGTTGGCGCACATACAGAATTTCCGGAAATATTTATTAACACATGAGGTTATTTGATGATGTGAATATTCACCAAAATTTTTTTTGAGCATAGATGATTAAAATTTTTGTTAGATATTCGAAATCAATAATCCAGAATAAGACAAACCATCGAGACGGGTTTCTTTCATGATATCTAACGGTAGGGATATCAGAGTAATGCAAGGGTGCGGTATGCGCAAGTTTGGCTAACACATGACGAAAAATTATACGGGGAAAAGCACGAATTGCACGAATGTCGTGTAGTCGCCAATATTTCGCAAGATCCGTATTCCTCCTGCTTCGGCCAGTAAACGAAACGCTTGGCGAGGGTAGGATTGTGCTCCTTCTCAGGAACAATGTAAATCATTTGAATAGCAATCGTTGGGGCCATTTTTCCACCTGTTCACAATAGGCAATACCTTCAGATATGGCATCGCATGGTTACGTGGAGTTACAAAAGCCAATGATCTACCGCAGTTGCGACGAGAACATGAGCTTACACATGGAAGCTAGCAGGAAGCCGAAATTTGAAATGGTAATGACAACTCCTGGCATGGTCGTTCCTCATAAATCGAAAAGTATGGTCGAAGAGCAGAAGAAGAGGCTATTTCCTACAACATCTTGGAACCAATAACTGGGAACGGGTAGCAAGAAGCATGTCGCAGGACGGAAGGATTGATATTCTCAGGTGCAGCATTTGTACTGGAGAGCATTGAGAGACGAATAAGTTTAAATCAGACGAAGTTTTAGACGTGAAACTTCTCATACACACAGGCCAACGCTATCAAAATTACTGGAATTCTTCTCTCCCAAAGGATACAGAAGTGTAATACCCTATAGAAAGTTTTGAAAATTGCTATACATCGCACATGAAATTCGCACCTCTCCAATGGGCTTCAGCGCTGAAAACGAATGGGAGACTCGTTTCCGTTTTTTTTTCGGATTACGGTTTTAATAACGCTATCTTTAATCGTAGCAAGAAAAACATTTCGAGCTAGCTCTTTGCGATCAGGAGCTCAGAGCGAGATACGTAACAATATACCGTATGTACTCTACTAGAAGTACACCAAAAAGAGGGCTGAAAATCAGAAGTGCGCCCTCTTTTTAAGTACACCTCAATTAGTAGTACATTTCAAAATGAGATAAGCAATATAATTTAGATCCTTGAGCAGTGTAACGGCTTCGATAAGGACGTTAATATCAAAGAGTGTGCAAGCGATCACTCCATCGGACTAGAATAGCTAACTCTTCATGCTTGTTGATGGTGAAAATAATATTTTTGTGATGAAAGGCAGCGAATTTTGTGATTAAAGGCACTGTTCGCGATAATTTTCATCCTTGAATTTTTCCATGACAAATGCTTCTCGTGGCTCTCAGAAGCAGAGCAGCGTCGAAAAAACGGGACGAAAAGCTACCCAGGAGCCGCAAAACGGCTTCGAAAAGTGGGCGAACCCCGCCACTGTGGGCAAGTCCCGCCTCTTCCCGCCCCTCGATGTGAACAAAGGATTACTCAAAATCGTGAGTTGAGCGATGCTTTCCGATCAAAAGCCCCGTTCTTTCCTTCATTCTCAACTTCTTTGTTTACTCAGGTCAGCTCGCATACATTGGCTGCAAAAGACGGAAGTTACAAGCCTCGGACAACTCGTCCACCATTTTCCCTAGCTCAATTTTTGAGCGGCCATAACTCTATTCCCAGAAGGTTTTGTACGATTCCGGAAGCATCATTGGATTCAGAATGGGACCTGTTTCAAGATAGGCAAAAAATACAGAAAAGCGATTTTTATCGCGAACAGTGCCTTTAACGATAATCTTTGATTTTGAGATTGAGTGCTGATTCAAGTGTTTGGCCCCCGGGTGAAATGACAAGAGCTTTGTGCCGAATCTGTCGTAATCTACCGAGGTACGACAAATGAACCACACATTCGCGATGAGCACCTCAAACGATCCCTGTAGCGAAATTCTAGGTTCGATCTGCAGCGTTTCTCGGAGCGCTTCTAGAGAGACCTGATTTATATACGGTAGACTCTGTAACAACGAGTGTGGGCTCATGGACTCTTCGAGTCAGTAAATCAGTGAGCCCTACGTGTAGTTTTTCGAAAACCAAAAACTAACCTCGTTTCAACGTTCAGCGTGTCAAATAGCCTTTGTAGGCAATTTTTAGCGGAATTTATTAACGCTAAGCAAACGTGACGTGCAGTTCAGCATGAAAGGCACTGTCCACGATGAAGTCAATGAAAAACATTTTAGTAGCCCTCAGCGGAAGAACTGTGTTGAAAAAAACGGAGCTAAGCGCATTCCCATAGGCAAAAAACGGTATTGAAGTAAACCCAGTGAGCGAGTCCGGCCTTCTAGGGCCCAGTTGGTGGCATCGACACCGACACGGCTCCATCACTGCCACGCTTTGACCTGTGATTATCAGCAGTGGTTTCCGTCGAATTAAGCCTCTTTCACACTTACCCGGCCGACGTCGGACAACTCGTTATCGAATGTGTAGTATCTATCTACCCTACCCTACCCATCTTATCTATCTTAACTTATCAAATTTGATAACGAGTCATCCGACGTCGGCCGGCAAACTATGAAAGGAGCCTTAGCTATGGGTTGGAAAGATTTTCGCCTGAAGATTTCCGGAAGTTATCGACAACTAACTCTCAAACCTAATCTCTCTTTCAATGAAAAACCACTGCCAATGATCGCAGGTCAAAGCTTGGCAGTGATAGAGTCGTGTGGATGTTGACGAGAATAACCAGACCCAAGAAGGACGGACTTGCCCACTAGGGTAATCTTCAAAACTGTTTTTTTTTGCCTCTGAGAAGGCTTTCGGATCCGTTTTTCAACACAATTCTGCTTCTGAGGGCTACCACAATAGTCTTTCAAAGAAAACTCAAGGACGGAGTTTATCGTTAAGAGTGTCTTCACTTCCTTCGGACCCTAACTAATACTGTTTTGCACGAAGGATTTTTCTATTTTCGATTGGCCTAAATTTTTTTCAGGTCGCAAACACCCAGAACATGTTCATCCAACTGGACAACTAGTCCGGACCAGAGAATTTCACTGAAATAAGGCGTTCTGGGGCGATTCCGTCGTTTCTTCGTGTTTATAGTACCACTTGGTAGCCATTGCATTGTTTTGAGTCGGAAACTCACGGAAAGTCGGAATCGCAAATCATCGTGAACACTGCTTTAACTCAAAACGGAACTTCCAGCGATTCATAGCTAGAAGGCACAAACTCATGAAAAAGTAATTCCTTAATCACAAAAAAAATTATAACACATACAGTTGGCATGGGTCGCACTGGTACTTTTAGTTCCCTATTGACGGTTGGCGCAAATGCGTAATATATTGGCACCGAGTTTGAGCCAACGTTCAATGCGAAACCAGAAGTATCAGTGCGACCCGTGCCGACTGCACATCATGTTTTGATCCTTGATATTCATTTTGAAAATCACAACGAAGTGATATCTTCTAATATTCTCAAATCATATAAGAGAAAAATACTCGTATGCGGTGATCTACGCATAAAGGAGACTGGAAAATTTCGAAAACGCCCTACTAGCAATGTTCCGAAATGAACGATTTTATAGGTGGGTGTCTCTCGGAATGATAAACTATGTGTAATATCGGAATCAATGGAAATAAGTCTAAGAAAAATCGCGGCCGGAGAGTTTTGTCGGCCGGTCAGGGAAATGTGAAAAAATTTCAACGGACGAAAAAATGGTTGTGATAAAAATCTGCCGGCGCAGCGGACAGCGAAAGGACTGCGGGCTGCGCTCTCTAATAAATTCCCCAGACGGCAGAGAAAAAACTTTTTCGCCGGCGGAAAAAAAACCTGAGGAGAGCTCTCACCCGAAAGGAATACCACATGACAGTGAATCACGCGATGGCGATGCGAAGGAGATTTTCCCGCGATTGATTTTGTTCGCGAAATTACTGAGGGAGTTCCTGTGCAGGATTGAAAGGTGAAAGTACTTAACTCCGGTCTAAGTTGTCAATGTGTGCTCTGTTCCCACATATTCACCTTATTCAACTTTTACCCTCGACTCTTCAATCTATGAAATACCGCTTCGTTTAGACATCTGAGAGGAAAATTTTTGTCAAGCGCTCTATAGATTACAAGAGATCAGGATAAGAAATGATTCAATCCGAAGGGTGTTTTTGCAGATGGGCTAAGTAGTGCACCAGTAAGCCGATTTTTGCATCCTGAAACTGGATATTTTCCCATTAGGTGCTCTTTCGTTTCAAAACATAATATGCTCCGCAACGCATTTTCCCGTTTTTCGTCTTTACGAGAGGTTTTTGTTAACAAATTTATTAGTAGGCCTACATCGCCGAGCCATTATGTTATGCCCTGCAGTGCAGACGAGGACTCAAGAAAACTTTTTTTTCTGGTCTGTGTAGTTTCGCCGATGTTTAAAGGCACGGGGGTTCTCGATAAAATCGGCTGTTGTGTTATCACCGTAGAATGGTATATCTGACCATCAAAAAGTGAAAATAAGTAAAAATTGGAGAAAAACGCTCAGAGAAAGTTATGGCTTGGTGTCCTCCCGCCCCAAATATCGAGATTTGGGTAAAAGCCTGTTTTGTCAACTTTTTTTTTGCTTCTAAAGTAATTGCTGAACATTTTTGGAGACTACTGATTACTTTACCAGAAAAATAAATGTCGGATAAGCAAGCATTAATGAAAATCGCGTTAATTAGGGGGCCGACCGACACCGGTAATAATCCGTTATACTTTGTTTTTGAGCGTTTTTCCCGCGAATTTCCGGATTTTTTCACTTACTTTCACTTTTGTGATGGCCAAATCTACATTCTTATGAAGAGAGCTCAAAAATCGTTTTTATCGCGAACCCTGCCTTTAAGGTGTCCCGTTTGTAACAAACAGATAAGAAACAACTAAAAATGTGCAAAAAACACCTTATGGTAATTTCATATCCAAAACGCAAAATTGGGTTGGAGCGAAAAAAAGTAGATAAGGCTTGGCTAGCAAAATCATAGCGTGGAAAAGGGTTCGCGGGTAACTTCCTATGTTGTTAACAAGGATCTGCTGTTTTCTGGCCTAGGAAAAAGACTACAATAGAAAAATCAGGCCGAATACAAATCATTCCATCTACAAACCTCGTACGGCAAACAAAGTATTCCTGTTCTCTGCCTATCTTTAGACATTTTTTCCGGTGATCCGTGGAAATTCTTCAATAGGGTGACTTTCGCTTTTTTCTCAAAAATCGCATTTTGTGCAGCTTCTCCTCTTCACAGGGGCGTTTGGGCACCAAACGTCACAGGTAAGTACTGATAGGTATTACTAGGTATTTCCTCGTCAACGATATTTCTATAATGGTGTATCGACAATTTTTTCATGAGTTCTTCGTTTTTAAAAGTTATTGAGAAAGTTACAAAAAAGGAGTCGTGCGGGTCCTATTAGAGCGCTTCCCAAGTTGAAAGCGTCAAAAAATAGTTAAAATGACCGTACTTGAGCCGTATTAAGTTACCCAATCATCTTTTCTCCGCCCATCGATGTGTCACTAGCACTCAACGGACAACTGGGCTGCTGAATCACGTCATAGCGTGCCTGTTCTATATATAAAAAAACAGCGCTAAAGTCTAGGATGGCTTCGACAGTGCTGAGTACTTGAAGTTAACACATCAGTGCGGTGTACCACGCTTCTAACGTCGTAAGATGGCGTAGCGGATAGAGAGCGTAGGTACAGGGCAAAGGGTCAGGGGTTCGATTCCCGTCACCACAAATATGGTTGCGTTTTCGCAGGCAGCTTCACAAAGATTTTTTATATATGTAGATCACCACAGAAAACTTTTGCTTTGTTTGAATGTGTGAACCTGGTTGTTCGGCTTCGAAACGAGTTCGTGTCCGGTAATCGGCCAAGAAGGTTATGGCATCAATTTTTTTGGGACACAAAGAAAATTTTGTTAGTGGATTACTTGCAAACTGGTAAAACATTTAGTCCTGAATATTGTTGCAACCTTTTGGACCAGTTGAAAGAAAAAATTCGTGGAAAAAGACCCGGTTTGCAGAAGAAAAATCCTTTTTCATCAGGACAATGCACCGTTTCACAAGATCATTTTGACAATGGCTAAAATCTATGAATCAAAGTTCCAATTGTTGGAGCATCCACCGTATTCACCAGATTTAGCCCCCAGCGACTTCCATATGTTCCCAGAACACAAGAAATTTATGCGCGGCAAGCGTTTTTGAGCAAATGTAGAGGTCATAACGGCTGTTGAAGAGTATTTAGCAGACCTTCTGAATCCTCACTTAGGGATGGGATCCACAGATTGGAGGATCGTTGGAGCAAGTGTATAGATGTTCAGAGAGCTTATACTGAATAATGAAGTGTATTTTGAACCATAAAATTGTGTTTTTCTTATAGAACGACAAAACTTATGGAACAGCCTGGTATTTGCCGTCCTTCTCCAAAACAGTGGTGTTGGACCATTCCCACCGTCGGCGACGTTTGTGGGTGGTACAATAAGCAAATCACATACATCAGCGACGGTCAGAATACAGCATCCCGGCTTTGGTCGACGATGGCCAATCCAGGGGGCGGAGAAATGCAGAGCGTGGCCAACTTCTCGCCCGTGTAGCGCCATTGTGAGTCGTGTTTGGCACTTCAAAATGCGTAGACGTTGTGTTCTGAGCCATAAGATTCTCTTTCCGTTGTTATCTCAACCACGTTTACGAACGTGTACGCTGCCTTTAACTAAGTTAGTTTTGTGTCAGTGGATTACTGCAAATGCAATCGCAGACTATGCAATATGTACAAGAAGGATCTTCCTTGGCTAATAAGGCTTCCAAAGCAAGTTCAAGCTGTTTGCCAAGCTAGAAGCGGTCAGCTGGCGATGGTTGTAGTCCCAGTAGATGGCGCGGAGGCCTACTTTACGCTGCACAAAAACACTAATCGACAAACAAGAGAACAATCAAAATTATATTACGCGCTGACCTAGTATATGGTGAAAATCGCGCGCGCATGCGCAACGCTAAAACCGAACGGAGACGTGATCTGGCCGTTGTTTGGCTTGAGAAATTCGCAGAGAAGAAAACTGGTATTGTCATGGCGTATAAAATCGAATATTCGGGAAGTCGGCCAAATCGTCACATACAATGCTCTAGAACGGAAGATTGGTATGACGAAAGTAATCGAAGGGAAGTTCGAAAAGACGCAAAAAGCGGAATCGGGATGGATATACATAGGACCCACCGCTTGAGATTGGTCGAGGACCTATCGTTCGAAAGGAGGAAACTAGCTACATTGCTGGGTTTCTTACAATATGTAGATTACAGCAATGAGGGCAGAAACCAAGGCACTACCCAGCTTTCCGGTCTACAAAACCCGAACATTTGATTTTCTCTGAAACTCCGTCTAAGGGATTCAATTAGGGGTAGAGGACGGATATGATGTCCCTTGAGAACTTCCCCGAGGATCGCGCTTGATCTACGGAAGTTTATCGAAACCGTGAGGCTTGCTTGGCAGGAGTTATTTGCGGGCTTGGATGGATCTCTTAGTGAATCAAACTGTTCTACCAGGGCTTTTCTGAAATGCCCAAATGGGAAATGAATGATGGCAGGTTGTGAGAACTGGTGCGTTCGGATGATTCTGTAGTGGCCCCTTTCAAATTTCGAAAACTCTTTGTGTGAGGTTGGAGAGCAGAGATTATAACCTATGTAACTAAAAGCTCTTGAGTGCTAATTTAAGCTTTGAAAAAAATCACGGTGCTTTTTAAATATGGCGACAAAAATGTCTAACATTGCCACGCCTACATATGTGCGTCGCTAATCACACTGTACAGTCTGTTCTTTTCATCAAACCTCTCTCTCCAACTGCACAAAGTTTTGGGGCGCAAAATGGTTCTTGAAACAAATGAAGAACGGAATCCTAAGGGGTCCATGATTTTTCACAGTAGAACTCGCTATTGAATCGGCCTCGATAATCGTTGCTCTTTCCTCTCATGTGAGTGAGAAGAACTGCTCCAATGGGGTCATTTTGAAGCAGAGGGTGTCTGCTTGAAGATGTGTCATAACTCAAGCTATTACGCCATCTATTGAAAGAGCGCGAGGGCAGATTGCCGAAATCCAATTTTGGGCCAGGTCAGTGTTCAAGATAGCTGAATTTGTGCCACTTTTTTCGTTTCACTGATGGCGTACAGGCGCCAAACTTAGACCATGAATGCCCCTAAAGGTTGTCTACCAATCTGTATATTATCTAACTGTTTTGCTTTGCTACGGATTAGTATGATTTGGAAATGTAACATTTGTGAGAAACTCGTTAAAAGGAATGAAATGTCTTATGCTACTGATTTGGCATGAAATAAACTCGAAAGAAGCGCTAAAAACTCAGTGAAATGTTTCATCGTTGATTTGGCTGTGCACTTGTTTACTAAACAACAAAAAAATGAGTGTGACATAGAAAAACCAAATCACGCACTTCTTACTAAGGATTCATGTATTCGTGTGACAGCAGTTCTTTTATTGTTATTTGACGACCTTCGCATAAACACACTACGTGATGTTATTTCCACTTTCATTGATTGATAGTCAATCGGAAGCGAACGCGTCAAATAATTTAGTAATGCTTGAAAATCAATATTTCTGAATGATTGAGGTTGGAGACGCAACATAATTTCGCAAGGACCTGAGACTTGTTAACCTAAACTGCAAGCGTTAGGTTGATTTCAGAAGAGAAGTGCGTGATTTGGTTTTTCTATGTCACACTCATTTTTTTGTTGCTTAGTAAACAAATGCACAGCCAAATCAACGATGAAACATTTCACTGAGTTTTTAGCGCTTCTTTCGAGTTTATTTCATGCCAAATCAGTAGCATAAGACATTTCATTTCTTTTAACGAGTTTCTCACAAATGTTACATTTCCAAATCATACTAATCCAGCAAAGCAAAACAGTTAGATATTTTCACTTTATTTTAGCAAAAGTTTCCTTTTAAAGGCACATTACACCCTCAGATATGACTTTCATACTATGTCCATGCAGTTGTGTAGTAGACCCCTCTTGCATAACCCTTGCCCACCCCTTCTAGCGTCACCACAGTTCACACCCTTTTTCTTGGTTTCTAAACCCAATGACGACTAAGATGAAACAGGATTATAATTTGCCACCGGCACAAAATTCTCACGGAAGTGAAGTAGTTTCTCTTACCAGAGTTTTCCATGAGTAGGCCCCAATATCGAGTTATCTATATCACCGGTGACGCTGTTTCCCTAATTCCTAGTGTGTTCAGCTTCAGCTGCTCACCTCCGGAGAATGACGGTGTGTGAATGAAAACACACCGCTCTCAAATTCTTTTATACCCTACCCTTTATCAAATGGTTATCATCAATTTTGTTTACCGTGAGATTTTTGTGCCGGTCGCAATTTATAATCGTCTCTAGATGAACGGATGAATCGCAACCGCGTTTTCGATTTTCACTCCTTTGCCGGTCCTCTCCCACGGGTCAAACACACGACCCGTAACGCTTGGCGTACTCCCAGTTGGGTCCCGCCCTCTTTCCCCGGTGCTGCCGCTTTTTCAATCGAGTCCCACACACTTTCCCCGGCGCTGGCGCACCCAGTTGGGTCCCTCACGCTTTCCTCGGCGCTTGGCGCACCCGAAGCTGGGTCCCGCACATTTCTCCGGCGCTCGGCGCTTTTTAATTGGTGTCCCGCACACGTTTCCCGTCGCTTGGCGCACATAAATTTGGGTCCTGCACACGTTCCCAGGCGCTTGGCGCACTTCTAGATATGTCCCGCACACGTTCTCCGGCGCTTAGCGCACTTGCTTTCGGTCCCGTGCACGTTTCCCGTCGCTTGGCGCACATAAATTTGGGTCCCGCACACGTTCTCTGGCACTTGGCGCACTTCTAGATGCGTCCCGCATACACTCCCCGGCGCTCGGCGCATGGGTCCCGCACACGTTTCCCGGCGCTCAGCACAGTTCTAGTTGGGTCCCGCATACGTTCTCAGGCGCTTGGCGCACCACGTTCCCCGGCGCTCAGCACAGTTCTAGTTGGGTCCCGCATACCTTGCCCAGCGCTTGGCGCACTTCTACTTGGGTCCTGCACACGTTCCTCGGCGCTTGGCGCACTTCCAACCTGGGTCCTGCACACGTTCCCCGGCGCTTGGCGCACTTCTACTTGGGTTCTGCACATCGTTCCTAGGCGCTTGGCGCACTTATACGTTCCCCGGCACTTGGCGCACTTCTACTTGGGTTCTGCACACGTTCCCTGGCGCTCGGCGCACTTCTAGTTGGGTCCCGCACACGTTTCCCGGCGCTCAGCACAGTTCTAATTGGGTCCCGCATACGTTGCCCAGCGCTTGGCGCACTTACTTGATCCTGCACGCGTTCCCAGGCGCTTGGCGCACTTATAGCTGGGTTCCGCACATGTTCTTGGCGCTCGGCGCACTTCTAGTTGGGTCCCGCACACGTTCCCCGGCGCTTGGCGCACTTCTACTGGGTTCTGCACACGTTCCCAGGCGCTTGGCGCACTTCTAGATGGGTCTCGCACACGTTCTCCGGCGCTTGGCGCACTTCTGTTTGGGTCCTGTGCACGCTTCCCGTCGCTTGGCGCACATAAATTTGGGTCCCGCACACCTTCTCGGCGCTTGGCGCACTTCTAGATGGGTCCTGCACACGTATTCTGGCACTTGGCGCACTTCTAGATGCGTCCCGCATACACTCCCCGGCGCTCGGCGCACTTCTAGTTGGGTCCCGCACACGTTTCCCGGCGCTCAGCACAGTTCTGAGTTGGGTCCCGCATACGTTGCCCAGCGCTTGGTGCATTTTCTACTTGGGTCCTGCACACGTTCCCTGGCGCTTCGCGCACTTCTGTTTGGGTCCCGCACACGTTTCCCGTCGCTTGGCGCACTTCTACTTGGGTCCTGCACGTTCCCCGGCGCTTGGCGCACTTCTAGATGTGTCCTGCACGCGTTCTTCGGTGCTTAACGCTCTTAGTTGGGTCTCGCACACGTTCCCGGCGCTCAGCACACCTTCAGTTGGGTCCCGCATACCTTGCCCAGCGCTTGGCGCACTTCTACTTGGGTCCTGCACACGTTCCCGGCGCTTGGCGCACTTCTACTTGGGCCCCGCACACGTTTCCCGTCGCTTGGTGCACTTCTACTTGGGTCCTGCACACGTTCAACGGCGCTTGGCGCACTTCTAGATGTGTCCCTGCACGCGTTCTTCGGCGCTTGACGCACTTTTGGTCTCGCACACGTTTCCGTCGCTTGGCGCACTTCTACTTGAGTGAAGCACACGTTCCTCGGCGCTTGGCGCACTTCTAGATGTGTCCTGCACGCGTTCTTCGGCGCTTGGCGCACTTCTACTTGGGTCCTGCACACGTTCCCGGCGCTTGGCGCACTTCTTCTTGGGTCCTGCACACCTTCCCCGGCGCTTGGCGCACTTCTTCTTGGGTCCTGCACACGTTCCCCGGCGCTTGGCGCACTTCTACTTGGGTTTTGCACACCTCCCCGAAGCTTCGCGCAATTCTAGATGCGTCCCGCAATAAGCGGTGTGCATACGGTTCCTGATGGACGAGAAGCAGACCTACCCTAACGCTTGCAATCAATTCACTCTTATCACAATACCACTGCATTTCTCTCGATTGCCCAACCATGTTTCTTATCATCTCAAAGTTTCACACACACACACACACACACACACACACACACACACACACACACACACACACACACACACACACACACACACACACACACACACACACACACACACACACACACACACACACACACACACACACACACACACACACACACACACACACACACACACACATTTTGAAATTCACAATTTTTCCATATCTCGAGAACCACAAAGCAGTTTTCTGAAACTTGGGCAGTGTTAAAAACCTTTACTGCTCTACATTTTGTGAAAATGCCAAGTTCGGAACTATCTTCCAAACTGAGATTCTGTAACGAGGGGTTTGCTGCAGAAGCAATCCTTTTCCAATCAGGTGCGCTTCATGCACCACAATATATATATATATATATATATATATATATATATATATATATATATATATATATATATATATATATATATATATATATATATATATATATATATATATATATATATATATATATATATATATATATATATATATATATATATATATATATATATATATATATATATATATATATCCTTTCTTACAATATTTGAATAGCAGCACAAAGCACGACCACCTGGGCCTCCATCACTACAGCACTGTTTCGTCACATC
This sequence comes from Aplectana chamaeleonis, assembly GCA_029168955.1. NCBI lineage: Eukaryota > Metazoa > Nematoda > Chromadorea > Rhabditida > Cosmocercidae > Aplectana > Aplectana chamaeleonis. The sequence goes on from JAPDOI010000128.1 coordinate 292,389, forward strand.
TCTAACCACTCCAGAACAGTATTGAACCGTATGTGGATTTCAGTTCACCAAAACCTTCAAGGTTTAGTTAGGCTCATGCAATTGTGCAACCATTTAGGGGGAGGGTTGGGGGATTACGTTTTTCGGTTCTCAGCATTCTGCCGTTGGAAGAACCAAAAAATCAACGAGCAGTCTGAGTGACACACCAAGATCATTCACGTGACTTACAACCACCTCCCGGACTTTATACCCCTCTCCAAACCCGGACAGAAGGAATTCACTTATCATTGAAGGCTGAAACACTAAATTTTAAGAGAATTCAATGCATGTGTATGGATGCTTTTAGCTATGTCGAAAAGAAAGTGGTTTTCATGTGCGATTTTGGTAAGTTGAAAGGAGTGGCAGTTAAGTAAAGTGGCTAAGTCAATGCGGAAGCGGTTATTGATTTTTTTAAATCTGGGGCTCTGGGAGAGCGGACCGACGACAAAACATTTAACGAATACTCCGAATATGCGGTAATGCATAAAAGCCTAAAGAGGCTACTGATCTATCGCGGCAAGGCACATAACGCCCTATTCGATTAGTGAGCTCACACTTATGTTTAAGGCAATCGCTGAAGGCTGGATTTTGATCAACGTCGTTCTTTCGTTGGCCAGTCCCCTCCTCACTGTTTTTCAAATCGCATTTCCAGTTAGAAAACAAGAATTATGGTGAGTCACCGCTCTTAGCTGCTCTGAACCCTGCCATACATACAAGCGCGCTACTACAGCATTCTGCAGGTAGGCCATCACGTTACTTACGCAGTATCCGTTCTACGATAATCATGAAAACTGGAGCAATATACGAAAAATTATGGGTTCGCGGAAACAACTATGAATTTGGTGTTCTGAATTACGGTGTGGCAGAAACTGTGTAAGAGGTGTAACTGGGTAACCGCATGTGGAGGGATAGCAATGCTTCTTGGGACTCTCCATTGGCTGACTCGATCGGGAATGATTATTGGGAGCAGAAGCAGCAAAAGCTAGCCTTCAGTGAGTGCAGTGTGACGCGGTACTGGTATTTCACTCAGGACCAAACTGCTTCAATAATCGCTACACAGGAAAATTTAGGTGCAAGTTCTCCTGCGATGTCTTCCTTTTTTCACAGTTGTTTTTTTAGATCTTTGTAATGAGGAGAATACAGTTCTGTTAGCCTAAAATCTGAAAACTTTACTAAATGACCAGCGGTTTCTATTGAGCTAAGAACACTAGCTATGGTGTCGCATTTTCAGCTTCACCTACAACGGCCTTTTTCGGACTTGACCTGTAATCCACACGTTAAAGGGGATCTCAAATTTTTGGTATGAAGAATTTTAAGCGAATCGTTTAAAAATAACAAAGATGAAGGAAAAACTGTGGAGAGTTCCTAAAATTCGTTGTATCAGACTGTAAGTAGTGTCGTTACCGAAGTGAAATTGCGGTCTGGAGCTACGCACTGCCGCGTTTGAGAAGGCCCGCCACAGAAAATCGTGCGAGGATCACGGGCAAATTTTTAATTCCTCTGTGAAAGCAGTCCTGAGAGAAATGCAGCTTCAAGAAGTCCTTAGATGAAATAGAAATCATTATTTGAAATGTCAGGGCAGGAAAGTGTAGTATTTTCACACACTACTGGACCTATTTGTAAGTGGCAGAGTTGTGTCGGACCATTGACATCATTCGTGTAGAGATAGTGCACGCTTCAGTTGATGAGGATTTTCTCGACTAGAAGCGGTAACTGCATTTCTACAAATTGGGAGGAGCAGAACATCGTAATTATAGGGCTCCCGGGACTTTAATAACCACAACCGCCCCCGTTTCAGGTGTTTGAAGGTTACATTGAAACAGAAAGTTTTTTTGCCTTGCAAGTGCGAAGCGGCGCTTTGTTCGGGGTTTTCCTAACCGTGAAAGATTTAATTGGTTCAGAAAAGCCACACAGTTTCCGGACAGAGCGCCGCGAAGCGGCGCGAACCCCCCCGGCTTACGGCTCCCGGACAAAGCGCCGCGAAGCGGCGCTTTGGCCGGGGTTTTCCTAACCGTGAAAGATTTAATTGGTTCAGAAAAAGCCACACGTTTGGGACAGAGCGCCGCCGAAGCGGCGCGAACCCCGGTTTACGGTTTGGACAAAGCGCCGCGCAGCTTCGCTTTGGCCGGGGTTTTCCTAACCGTGAAAGATTTAATTGGTTCAGAAAAGCCACACAGTTTCCGGACAGAGCGCCGCGAAGCGGCGCGAACCCCCCGGCTTACGGTTCCCGGACAAAGCGCCGCGAAGCGGCGCTTTGGCCGGGGTTTTCCTAACCGTGAAAGATTTAATTGGTTCAGAAAAGCCACGAAGTTTCCGGACAGAGCGCCGCGAAGCGGCGCGAACCCCCAGCCTTACGGTTCCAGGAAAAAGCGCCGCGAAGCGGCGCTTTGGCCGGGGTTTTCCTAACCGTGAAAGATTTAATTGGTTCAGAAAAGCCACACAGTTTTCGGACAGAGCGCCGCGAAGCGGCACGAACCCCCCGGCTTACGGTTCTGGGACAAAGCGCCGCGAAGCGGCGCTTTGGCTGGAGTTTTCCTAACCGTGAAAGATTTAATTGGTTCAGAAAAGCCACACAGTTTTCGGACAGAGCGCCGCGAAGCGGCGCGGACCCTCCAGCCTACGGTTCCCGGACAAAGCGCCGCGAAGCGGCGCTTTGGCCGGGGTTTTCCTAACCGTGAAAGATCTAATTGGTTCAGAAAAGCCACGAAGTTTCCGGACAGAGCGCCGCGAAGCGGCGCGACCCCCCGGCTTACGGTTCCCGGACAAAGCGCCGCGAAGCGGCGCTTTGGCCGGGGTTTTCCTAACCGTGAAAGATTTAATTGGTTCAGAAAAGCCACACAGTTTCCGGACAGAGCGCCGCGAAGCGGCGCGAACCCCCCGGCTTACGGTTCCCGGACAAAGCGCCGCGAAGCGGCGCTTTGGCCGGGGTTTTCCTAACCGTGAAAGATTTATTTGGTTCAGAAAGGCCACACAGTTTTCGGACAGAGCGCCGCGAAGCGGCGCGAACCCCCCGGCTTACGGTTCCCGGACAAAGCGCCGCGAAGCGGCGCTTTGGCCGGGGTTTTCCTAACCGTGAAAGATTTAATTGGTTCAGAAAAGCCACACAGTTTTCGGGGCAAGGAGCTGTAGCAGGACCTTTTCTATTCAACTTTGCCGTTGATGACATCATGCGTAGAGTTGCAGAACAGTTTCCTGCGGACGTGATCCTAACACCATCAGGACGCTCCCTTGTCGACCTGGAGTACGCCGATGACATTGTGTTATTCGCTGAAAACAACGCAAAACTGCAAAGGATTGTGAACCTCGTTCCGAAGTATGCCGCAGCCTATGGACTTCGTCTTCGTCCGGACAAATGCAAGCAGATGTGGGTGTCTCAGAGGCCTTCTACGGGAGTTTGTGTGGACGGACAACGTATCGAACTGGTGGACGACTTCCGTTATTTGGGCTGTTTGCTGAAGAACGATGGTAGTTATGCAGCGGATATTCAACAACGATGTGCGAAAGCTACGTCTGCATTCAATTCTCTAACCAAGTGTTTGTGGTCTACCCCATCGCGAAGGAAGTCAAGTTGCGCGTCTACCTATCCGCTATTCGCCCTATCATGATGTACGGATCGGAGACGTGGGCAGCACCGAAGACGCAGATGGAAAGGTTGGATTGCACGGAGAGGAAGCTGTTTAGACGTTTGCTCGGATATTGCTGGCCGCGGATGTGCCACAACGAAGATCTCTACAACGAGATTGACGCCTTACATCTACGTTTGACACGAGGGGGGGGGGGGCCAACATCTCCCAATGCCATCTCAAGCGGCAACGGAAGGTCGTCTTCGTCTGTTGGGGCATATTTTAAGAAGACCGCCAGATCGTCTTGTTCAACACGCTCTAAGGATGCTTCCAAGTCCTGTCTGGAAACGGCCGCCTGACGTAGGCGAAAGTTTTGGACGGATGTGGTGAAGGAGGACTTGAAATCACTCGGCATTGAAAGGCAATTCAGGCGCGATGTTTTACTTCGCAGGAAGTGGAATAGCGACCAATGGATGGATTGTGTTCAAATTGTGGCTGAGGACCGTGACAAATGAACACGGCTGACTACTAGGACGGCACACCTCGGTGAAGATGCGGAATGACCGCGTCAGGCGAAAGCCAACCGATTAAGTCAAGTAAGTCAAGTCATATATATATATATATATATATATATATATATATATATATATATATATATATATATATATATAAATATATATATATATATATATATATATATATATATATATATATATATATATATATATATATATATATATATATATATATGTATATATAGGTTGTAACATGAGTCTTGGAAGACTTTTGTTTACAATTTTTAAACTTTCCATTCCTAGTCGATATAGATCAACTAACTCACGATAGTGAGAGAAGTATCTGGAAGCTTCTTAGCGAGATAGTGAGAGAAGTATCTGGAAGCTTCTTAGCGAAATAAACGCGCGCTCTCACTTCACTGTCGAAGTATGCGTTCTCTTTCTTCACCCCAACGTCGACTCCTTGCGTTCTACGAGTGGCGCCGCGGGACCTCGGCGGTGACTACAGTCGCCAATGTCAACGCTGTCTTTGGCGAGAAGTTTGTCAACTACTCCACCGTTCATCGCTGGTTTACTCGCTTTGAGAAAGGAGATACCGACTTCGAAGACAAACTGTAGAAGACTCGACCAATCTTGAAATCATCAAAGAGAATCCAGAAGCGAGTGTGCGGGAACTGGCGACGAGGATCGGGTGCAGCCACATGACCATTGATCGTCGTCTTTAGGATCTTGGATATCGGAAAGTACTCGCACAATGGATACCTCATGGTCTCACCGACGGTCAAAGGATGACCCGACCGTCTATATGTCAGTCTTTTCTCCTCCGCTCCAACAGGAAAGACTTTCTGGAGGATGTGATGGCTGGAGATCAGAGTTGGATACTATACGACGCGGACGCACACAGAGCCTTCTGGCTTCCTCGAGGAGAACAACCGCCAACTCAGTCAAAACCGGACCTTCATCCCAGGACTTCATCGATGCACAGACTCCTGGGTTCTGGAAAAAGGGAATCAGCGACTTACCTATTAGATGGAGTAAGGTTGTAGATAGTTATGGTGATTATATTGTGGATTGAATGTGTGAATCAATAAAAATAAAAAAAAATTCAAAAAATCTTCCAAGACTCATGTTACAACCTAATATGTAAAACTAACTTTTCTCAGAAATCGATCGATTATCGATTTTCTCGAAAATCAATGAGCAGTTCGCAAATCGATGAAGAATATTCTTTCGCACTTGAATGCAAGGCTATCCGCCTGTATATCGCCAGGGAATGAAAAAAAAATAACGAAAATGTGGGTGCACTGAAATTGACAGAGCAAACGTATGGGATTCAGCGACTCGCCCACACGTTCTTTTAGTGGAGGATCTCAAGACTGCAGCTATGACACGTTCTTGAACAGACACCTGCTTTAGAATGACCTCCTTGTAGCAGTTCCCTAGGTCCACATAAGGGAAGTAGGAATGATCATCGAAGATGATTACAAGTCGATATATTTCTTACAAATTTGGGAGGCGTTTGCCCACCACTGATTACGAAAACGCTTCACGCTAAAAAAATTTGCACGTCTTTAAAGAAAGAGTCATAAAAAAAGAAGACCACAGAAGCCGATTAGGCACGCTCATATGACGTTGGGATAAGACTTAAAACTTTGTCACCATATTTGAAAAGCACTGTGTATATCGACGGTTTCGGGGATAATAAATAACAATTTAGAGTTGTCAGATTTCAAATAATGTACTTGTGTAGATCAAAGACAGCAGAAAACGCTTTATCTCAGTACGCAAAACCCTTCCATCCCAAAGTTTACCGAGGAAGGTTATTTGAGGCATTTAACCTGAGTAACAGTAACAAGGGCCAATTTGGGTTTTTTGGGGAAATCACTGCACGTTACTGTTTGTAAATCACATCTCACCTAAAGCAAGAAACGGCGGTGTTTCGGAAAACTGAAAACGGACTTCATATTCGTGTTCAGCGCCCCAAACGACCCACCTGGACAGAGTTTGAGCTGAAAATGTTTCAATTACTGAAATTAGAAAAATTGACATTCTCGATGTTTTTGATCCACCCAGGTGCATCAAGCGGAATTCGAGAATTTGAAATTGTTTTTTTTTACCGCTTCCCCCCCCCCAATCCCACCTCACAGCCTTCGATAGACCGTTTCTCAAAACACCCAAAACACAAACACCATTAAGCACCCGGAAGCTTCTCTAGTAAAGGACACGCTAATGTCTTGTGATTATAACACAAAGTTTCGATACTACCTGACCGATGTAATAAGCTGTAAAACTTCTCCCAAAATTGCCAAGGATCATCAAATGCAAATGCATTTAGCGAATCGAATCCACATTTTGACGTAACAATTTCTTTTTTAAGCTGTTTCTGTGAACCTTTATGACGAGAAGACTCCCGTTTCTTACGTCCTACTAAAGCATTTTCGGCACCTCGTTTTGCTTCTCTACACTCGGATACCTCTGCCACTCTGAGCATCCAGTCGTGGAGAAGCCGGAAGAGCTGAAGTTAACCCACTGACGAACACGTGTCCCAACGATGGAACACGCGTTGACCACCACTTCGGACCGCGTGTCCCAGCGGTGGGACACCCTTTTCAAAAATCGATTTCTCCGTGGGAAGAAAATACTTTCGAACCTGCATATGATCAATGTAATGACCTACCCAAGACTTGAAGAAAAACCTCGCGATCAATCAGTAGGTCAAATGCAATAACATATTTAGACTTTTCTAAAATCAGATAGGCTGAAGTAGAGGAAAAAACTGCTGTAAAGTAACTTCAGGAGCATCTCATAATTTCTTTTTTCTTGTATTGCTAGTTTTTTGGTTGCTCAGTAGAAACTTATCGTTTGCAACTCGTTTACTTTTCTGTAAGCGTTGCAGCTCAGTTGACCAAGTTTTGGTTTTGAGTATTTGTTTCTCGATTACGAAAGCGTCTCGGAAGATCAAACCCTGACACTATTCGATCATCTTCGCTAGCTACAATATAGACACAAAAAGTGAAAGCAATCACCCGTGGGACGCTATTCAAGTCAGCGTGTCCCTCCAGAGGAACACGTTTCACGGTGACGCAGTATTGCACGCGGTCCAAAAGCCACCCAAAATTAGGCGTGGTCGTGAATGGGTTAATGGTTAGCTTGCTGTGACGCGGAACGCTGAGGGACAGTGACGAACATAGGAGGCGACGAACAGCGATCACAGACCAGCTTTACCCAGTAAAGGCTCGAGTATAAAGCCAGTTGATCATGTTCGCAAGCATTGTAGCCGGAGCAGAAACTAGACACCTTTACACTTTCGGCGGCAAAACTTCTACGCCGTCGTCTTCCCAGCACTCACTACTCTGAGAGAATCTTTCGCGCTAGCACCGTGGTGCTCCCGCGTTCCGCAATAGTACCGTGTTCGTCTCCCCCTAGTCCCGCTATCCGCGTCCGTTCCGCGATAGTTGCCCAATCGACCTATCGATGGTTCGGCAATCTTTACCAAGTTTACCGCGCTAGTACCGAGGTGCACTCGCGATCCGCGATGGTACCGTGATCGTTTCCCCCAGGTTCCTCGCTCTCATGCTAAGCAGATTTGTAAAGGAGCGCGAAAGACGGCACGGGCAATACCTTATAGCTTCGTGTTGGTATAATAGGCAACATCCGCTCGGCTGAAACACCTTGAGGGCATGGATGCGGTACGGTGGAGACTGGCCGAATCTCGCTATCGTCCCGTGATAGTTCCGGGCTCAGTTCATCGCTGTTCTGCGATTTAACACCCCAAACACATAGATGTATGGATGCGATTCGCCCTCAGGTCGGAACTGGTAGGCTTTCGTGATCATTCCGCGACAGTCCCGGGCTCGATTTCTCGCGGTTCCGCGGTGGAACATGGCGGGAGCATCAATGAACGAACGCGGTGTGCTCTCGGTTCGAGACTGGCAGAATCTCGCGATTGTTCCGCGATGGCCCCATGCTAGTATCCTCTCGGCCCCTACCAGAAACCGAGGGGATTCTATCCGTGAGCGATCGCGGGGAATTCTCTCAGAGTACACTGTCTCTCTCTCTCAGCAGCAGGGGTGTGCGTAGATGGAATTTCATATTTCGTAAATCGTAAACCGTAATTACGACAAAACCACTGTAAATCGTAAATAGCAACTAATAACAACAACCACTAAAACTATTACTACTATTGTGGATCACTGGTCGAGAGAGCGCCGCGTAGAGCACATGTGGGACGCACGCAAGCGAGAAGGTAATGATCCTATCACTACCTTCTCGCTTGCGTGCCCCATGTGTTCGACGCGGCGATCTCTCGAGCAGTGATCGACGATATGTGAAACAAGGGAAACTACCTACTGTCCACCGTTTCACGTACTCAGTACACACACACATATAAGGATGCGTTCAGAATTTGACAGCAAACCAGGTTTAAGAGGGATGGCATACTTTGTCGCTGTCATGAGCAACTGGAATGAAATCTAGCACAAATCGCGGTTGAACCCGCATCGGAGCAGCGGCATCGGCTGTCGTAGGGACAGCTATCGCGCGTGAGCCGCACCGACGCGTCGCGGAGGGCTGACATACTGCAAATGTGCCAAAGCCTGTCGCTGTGCAGCGCACTGTGAATGCGACAGGTTTAGGCCGGGATCATATCTCCAGCGACGAGCGACGCGACGCAATGTTTGCCATCAGTATTGTCCGAAAATCGATATGCCTGATATGCACTGTCGCCGTCGTTGGTCGCGGAAAGTATATTCCCGGCCTTGAAGGGCGGGAAGCGGTCGCTGTCGCTGTGCAGAGCGACGTGACCGCGTGTCGCAAAAAAAATACCATTGGCCTAATGGGACCGTCTTACCCGTATGTATCTGCTTTCCCTCATCACTCATTCCACAACTCCTCCCCAGATCTTGGGAAATCCGGAAGTCCGATTCAGTTGCCCATGTCTGCTGGGCAACAGGAACCCAATTATACTTGTTATGCGTCTCCCGAAACGCTAACCGAAACGCTAACGCCGTTGCAAGCGTTAAAAGAGCCAAAAAATGACCATATTTGAGCGAATCTCGACGGCGGAATTTGAGCACTTCTCCCATTTGCCAGCGGAACGGCAACACCGACTATACAGTCGGTAAAGATCGCACTGATATGTATGGTTAGGTCCATGGCTTGTTTCTCCAGGAAAAACATTTGAATTTAAACCGCGGGTGGCGCGGTTTAAAGGCAGTGTTCACGATAATCTTCAGTTTTGAGATTATTCGTTATATTGATTAAGTGGTCCCCGGGTGGAACTATAATAACGTAGAAATTGAGAAAAACGCACCAGAAGTACACGAAATCCTTTAATCTCACCCCACCACTTTACTCTCACAGGAACTGTTCGTTGTTACCATGAAATCTTTTGGCTTTGAAAAAAATATTCTTCTATTTTCGATTGACCCAGTTTTCCACCGCTGACAACCACCATGAACATGTTCACCCAACCGGACAGCTAGTCCATGTTACAGATTAATGCCACTGAAATACGACGTTTTATTGCGTTTCTCTCCGTTTCTTCGTAATTTTGGTAACACTTGGAGGCCAACGCATTGTTTTATGTAAAAAACCCGGAGACAAAAATGATCGTCAACACTGCCTTTAAACCTCACCAGCGGCTGGCTGGTAATTACTAGCCAGCCGCTGGTGAGATTCAAGCCGCCGCGACAGCCGCGATATAAATGTTAATGTTTTTTTTGAGGATACAAGCCACGGGCCTAACCATAGTACATTATGTACCATTATGGTACTTCGAGTTCCCTACTGAAGGTTGGCTCAAACTCGGTGTAAGTACGTTAAAAATATGGCACCGAGCTTGCACCAACCTTCCATAGAGATCACAAAGTATCAGTCCAGAACTCTATATTATCTAGAGCACAGTATCGGTCGCCGAGCACAAGTTATTTTTCTTATATCCACTAAATCACTTGCAGAATCGTAGCTTTATGATGACGATACCGTAGATTATCAAAGACAACGTGAGCACAAGAAAACCGCTTTCTAATTTCTGCCACTTTGTGCAATTTGGTCCCCATAGTTAAGGAATATTGCCAACGCGCCCCACCAAACGCTCGCATTTGCGAGAGATAACAGTTTCAGAAAAAGGACGAAGATGACAGATTAAACTAGCGTTCACGCCTTTTCTGGGTGTCCGTTTGCTGCGGACGAAGAAAAATTAAGTAGAAGAAACAATTTTTAGCTCCAAACTTTTGGGGTAAAAAACGAATGCTCCTCTTGCTGATTTTTGTGGACTCTAAGTAGACGTAATCTACACAAATGGCGGGCCAGGAGCATTATTTGGAGCAATTTTTTGATTGATTAAACTGCTTCGCTCGATGTCTTCACACCAGTTCGGTTATAGGAATCAGGACAGTTGATATTCATAAAAAAACTCGAAAACGAAGTTCCTCGTGAAGAGTGCTTCCAGATTGCATTGCGTCGTAGGCGGCAGCAAGTGAGCGGCGCGCAATGCGGGTCTGTTATACAGCGGCTCCAACTCCGACCGTGTGTTCCGCCTTATAAGGATAGAACCACGTCAAAGAATGATTATGGGATTGTGCTGTAGTCACACGCCTGGATTGGTCCCATCTCGTGACCAAAAACATTGGCATACGCAAAAAGAGATTAGAGCAGGTCAATTGGAGATGTCTTGTGACTTATTTCCATTGCATGTATTTTTATTTACGAAAGATTACGATTTACGGTTCAAAATGTCGTAAATCGTTAACCGTAGTTACGCACACCCTGCTCGGCAGCCTCTACACAGTCGTCTTCGAGGCATTCAGTACACCATCGTTTTTCCGGCAGTCTCCCCACTGCCGTCTTTCCGGCACTTAAAACACCGTCTTACTACTGGAAGGCTCTACACAGCCTTCCTCCTGGAAGCCTGTACGCCGTCGCCTTCCCGGCACTCATTGCACCATCTTACTCACGGCGCCCTCTACACAGCCCTTCTCCTAGTTGCCACTACACCGTCGTATTCCCTGTCACCTGCTCCTGGTCGTCTTTCCAGTTTTCATTGAAGCGTTCATACTTCTGCGACGCGTGACAGAGCATATCAGCAATATCAACTTTGAGTCGATTTATATGGAAAGCAATAAGTCGCATAGTTCGCCGCGGGAAGTATGTTCTAGGTCTTACACAGCCTCGCTCCCAGTGGTCTCTACGCCGTCGTCTTTCCGGCACTCACAACGCCGCGGCCTTTTCGGTACTCAGTACACCGTCTTGCTTCCGGAACTCACTGCGCCTAGATCTTTGCGGCATTCACTACACCACTGTCTTCCATGCGACACTCACTACATCTTGCTCCCGCACACACTTCCCCGCCACATAGCGCTCTGTCCTATTTGATACATCTTGTTTCAGCAGGCTGATGGAGGTGCGGTCTTATCTCACCAGAATCTGAGATGCAAAGCATAGCTCAGCAATTTGCGGAATGTGCTTAAACACGGCATCAAAAAGTCACAAGATATGAGTTTCTTTGAAGGACATTATTCGATATTTCAAAACTATTTAGCGCGGGTAGGTCCACGAAATTGTGCTATGCAGTAAAAAGACCACATGAAATATTTCTTAGGAAAGCTCGTTCGAAAACACCAGAGCATCCACCTTACTTCTGTATCGGCGATCTTAGTGTGTTGGGTAATATATGTAAGGATATATTTAAAGACATCTGAAAAGTGAACGTCGGAAACGGTTTCGCGTTTAAAAACTGATATGTTACTAAATTATCCTTGCCTTTCAATTGCCAACAATTCTCTGAAAAAAAAAGCTTTGAATGCATACGTTTGAATTCGAGGATCTCTCGAGATAAAGATTATTCAGTTTCGCGATGATCGCCTCTATCGTGACGCTTTTGTTCTTCATACTAGATAATCGACATAGAAAACGCCTTTGCAAATCATAGAGGCCAAGGTGTTATGGATACACTGAGGTCTTTCGCTTGGCCAACTAAAGTTAGGTCCGTGGCTTGCCTCCTCAAAAAAAACACATTCAAATCTCATCCGCGGCTGGTGCGGTGGTCGCGTGCGCTGGCCCGCTAATCCATTCAGGCCAAGAAAAGAGCGCAGCTGATCAGCGTACTACACCGCCAGCCGTCAGTTGAGATTTAAACCGCCCCCGCATGAGGTTAAAGTTTTTTTGAAGAGGCAAGTCAGGGTCCAACAGTACCTCGTCTGGGTTAAAACATAGGAATGAGGAGAAAACCCAAGTGTGGTTTTCTGTGTGGACGCTGCCTTTCAGAAATCTCGAGAAAAAAACGATCCCACTCAGAAAAAAAACAATGGGAACAGAACGCTACACCTCTGGCCGTCTCACTCGAGTGGCGAAATCCAAAGTCTACCAATTTACTGACTCGATTAAGCAGGAAATGCAATAAGTCTAACAGCTTGAATAAGCTTTTCATAACCGGTTTGAGAGAGATGCAATACGTGTATAAGATCTGCGCGCATAACGCAGCTGAGGTCCACATTTATTCCATTCTGCCGCCCGCGGTGACACTGGAGTTTTGGTAGTTGCGAAAGGCGTCATGTGTGCGAAAAGAAGTTCATACTCCATCACTTTTCCAGCAGGTGCCGCTCTTGCTGCGAATATTGAGAACGATGCCGTAGAATATGTTGATTTCATCCGTAAGAGCGCTCACTCTTAGTAAAAGGCTATGCTCATGATGGAAACCGTCTTAGAGTTTTCACTGGAAATCGAATGGTGCGGGGCTCATGGCAGCAGCAGAGTCGAAAAAACGGCTGAAAAAAGTCCCAAATAGACCTACAGGCTATTAGGCGGCGTTCAGAGTTTTCGCGGCGCGACGCGATGGCGCATGTCAGCGCGACGCGAAAATCGCGTCGCGCGGAAATCAAGGTGTGAACAGCGCGCGAACACTAGGCGACTACGCGCGATTGCGTAATTTCCGCAACTTTCCGTACCCAGGAAAAACTAATCAATATTCGGTCTTATTCTGTTTATTTTAGTGTGATGTACCTTTTTTCATCTTTTATCTGTATTATTATGGCACATTTTTGTTTTCGTTTTGACAAATTGCTTCTTTAATGACGAAACAATCAAAAAGACATCGGAAGCAAATGATGCTTAGAATTTTTTTCGGAGTTCATGGTACAGAATAGGGATGTTTCCGTGAAATGAGACCGAATTATGCTTGTCGTTTGTAAGCCGTAAAAAAAAACTTTATAGCTCGTCAACTCTTTGAAACCATCACCCTCATCGCACTGCCCTTAAATATGCAGACAAAATTGTTTGCAGTATCATCTGAGAACAATACAATAACCATAACATTTTCAATCAACCTAGTCTTTGAAAAGGCTTGAGAAAGTTAAAAACGCCCCTTGAGTCCCTGATAATAAAAGAAAAAATGATGACAATCGCTCCGCGACAATCGCGTCGCGCTGCATTGCAAGGCCACGCGATGGTCGCAGAGCGATTATAATTTGCGCGTCAAAATCGATGGATCGCGCCTCTTCACTGTGAACACCTAGCGACGACGCGCGCGACGTCGCTTGATCGATACGTAGGCTAATCATAACGTCGCGTCGCGTATGAACTCTAGACGCCGCCTTAGACGGTGAGAGAGCGTAGGGCAGACGGAGGCCGAGGCGTCGCGCGCGCCTCGATTGATGTGAATTTCGACGTTTTACAGAGGGTACACGGACCTGATCTTTTGCGAACAGCGCACTCCCCGCCCACATGCCTCAACGGCCACCGATCGGAGCAGACAAGTTGTAAAACGACTCCTAAGAAAAAATCGCTATTTGAATAGGGTGAGTTTATTCAATCTGTGCATCGTGAGGATTAGATTTGATCATTTGATCATCTAGTTTTGTTGAAGTCAATTTTTCAGACGAGACGAGTGGGTGGGTATTGCGCTTTACACAGAAGTTCAGGTCCGTATGATGCTATTTGGGGCTCATTTTTAGCCGTTTCTTTGACATTGCTGTTGCCATAGACCCGAACGGTTCGAACTCCAGCGGGAACTCGGACTGTTTTTACCTTTGACACTGTCTTTAAAAAGCACATGGTGTCAGGAACCATTCTCTTCAATGCATCTTTTGTTCGGTTCTGCCTCGTGGTTACTACTTCACTTTGATACTCTTGAGAAAGGTGTCTCGACAGAAGAGACCACCGGACTGGTTTGGTGGTAATAGCCGTATTGGTCTATCCGCTGGCGTTGCCATCGTTCTGGATTTCGTCTACCCGACTCTTCCTTATGTTATCCGAGCGACGTTTCAAACCATCTGATAGCTGATTGAGGGGTTCCATCAAATACAATATTTTCTACTCGTGACTCCGGCCACTTCTGCACTCCAATTGTTCCCTTCCACACCAAATGTTGGTCTGCAGGGTCAAAAATAGCGAAAAGCACGCACTTTAATACATGTAAAGAACAAATCTAATCCGTCTCCGCTGCTGACTGACACATAAAAAACCGGGGATTAGGAAGAATGTTTCCAAATCCCCAAATATTTCACGTATGAGAAGAATGGAACCGATCATTTATCTTGGGCGACACTTTCCCTCTGAAAGCAAAATGAGAAGAAAAAACAGACGTGGTTAATGATAGGACGTGATTATTTGATAGAAGAGGGATACGATATAGAAAAATTCAGACACACACACAGAAAACAAAAACCACCCAGGTAGATCCGAACTATAGGGAAAATAGGAGAAGTATAAACGCGGCGGCGTGGGGACAGCGAGAGCAGCGAGCAATAATACACACAGCACTGTACAATACAAGCTATATCTAACTGAAAAGAAAATAGAATAGAATATTTACAATCAGCTATAGAAATATTCATAACACAACAGCAACAGCTGAACTCTGGGTTAGGGATCAGAAACACATTGGTTTCCCTTGGTTAGAGACAACCGGACGCGGATTAATAAAGGGATGGGGCTTCTGCTTGGAAAGGTTGAAAGGTGGGTTAGACTAGAACTCCATGTAGCAGACATATCACGATTTGATGGATTTAGAAAGCAAATGGGCCAATATGACCATGAAAGGAATAGAAATTTACTCTTGTAGGGAATTTCTCTCTAAATACAATGGGGAGCCTCCCCTATTTCCACTAATAACCAGAATAAAAATAGAAAAGTAGAGGAAAGACATGCCGGGGATTGTTACCGCCTCAGCGGAGCAAAGGGTTCATCACAAAATTGGGAAATTTAAAAAAAAAGGAAAAAACGCCTTCCCTGGAGGTACAATTTCCAAAGGGAAACTATTGAAAGAAATATTGATACCATAAACTCAAAGGTTGGACCTGTAGATGTAAACCAAAAAACAATAGTCAGAAGTGTGTCAGAAGAGAGAACTTCACGAAATATAGAAAATCAGGTCCGTTAAGGGTAACAACAATTATGGAAAACAATGGAATCATAGATGATTATTCACTGACCCGATTTTACACCATAGCATAGAAGAAAAGAAAAGGATGTAGATAGATGAAGAAAATAAAGGCTCTGATCTCTATTGAAAACCAACTGAAGTAGAATGAGGATGCGTCGCCATGTAAAGCGAATTTGAGCACAGCCAATAACCCAGCCGGGCTGGCGAAAACGGACGGGATTTCGAACCCTCTTCAAAGATCATATCAGCCCCGCGGGGCTAGAGTTATTGACCAGATAGAAACCGCAACATCACACTTACTGCACGTACTGGGGCAACTAGATGATAATAAATGTGCATAGAAAATTATATGAGAAGCCGGCCGCTTAGAGACGACGGGACGAATCCAACACTGGCATCTCTCCTACTTAGAAGCCGACCCTAGGAGGTATCCATCAACTCCACGCTCTCCGTCATCACCTCGTCATCAGATCGCTCTCTCTCCGAGAGAGTTCGCCTGAATTTTCATTGATTAACGCACAAAAAATAACCACTGCCAAGCATAACAAGAAAAGTAGCGCAATTCAGCAGTCTCAAATCCAACCGAACCTACTTCCAGCCATGTTTACAACACCATTAACTGACAACGACAAAAAATACCTCGGGCAGTAGTAGCCTTCCAGGTTACAAATATTACATTACCGAGTACAGGGTCACGCAGGAAGTTGTGTAAGACCCCAGCACAGCTACGATCCCTTCCCACAGAGATAGAGAATTTCAGAAATTTCTTCTTCTTCTGCATCCCCGAAGCGGTTTTCTGTCATTGGTTAAGGAACCGGGCGGCCATTACAGGGTTCGTCCAAAGGTCCATTGTGGTTAAAGAGGTAGGTCTCTTTGGGTACATGCATAAGTGCTTGTTAAGACTCGGACTTGCGAACCAGAGGTGGCACTTCACCCAGAATAGGGTTCACAGTCGCCCTCTCAAGATATCGTCGAACAAACTGGGTACGCTCCTTAGGCAGAAGACGGAGCCTTTCCATGACGGAGTCGGACCACCTCTGTACATTTACTTTACGAGCGTCTGCGAACGGCTATCGAACTCTCTCTCTAACGAGCTTCATTCTTTCTTTGTCGGATGACTCGGCTGCTTCAGAACATTAATATACACCTGCTGTGCCTAGAGTTCACAGTGCTCTTCGAAAAATTTCAAGGATCCCCTCCCTGTATTTTCGCGTTTGTGCGAAACATCTTAAAATCCCAATCGGGAATTTTCATTTTTGGATCAATTTTTTAAGACCTCCTAACCACCAGTTGAGAAATTACACACCCTTGTTCAACCCTAATTGAGTATTGATCTCTCGCATGCATTTCCTTTTTATAAAAAATAATAATGATAAAAACTGAAATCAGCAAAGTCAACTTACCAGGCCTCAATATTGTCCAGCACCATCTTTGCCAAACGACGTACAGGTTCGGTTGTACGCGGGTCGCTCACCAAATCTTGCAACAACGGGATTCCGCCTTCATCCGTCACATATGAACAGTATCTGAATTTACAGAAAGCATTTTAAAGAAAACTAAACTCACTACAACACATAGCCTTTTCATCGTGTTAAAAAATTTCTTAATGCGATCATCAAAACCAAGAAAAATACAGAATACATCCTCCTCCAGAAACCTTTGCTCAGCCTCATAGAAAGTAAATGAAACCGGACTCACTTCGCTCCATCCGTTGTGGTCAGATTAGCCAGTGCCCACACCGCCCAATGTTGACTAGCGTACGCATGCCAAAGAGGAAGAAGACGAAGGATCGGACGGAACGAGCGATAGTTGATGAATCGCCTCGTGTCAAGTCGCCATGCATCAGTGGCCTGAACAAGTAGTATTGAACTCTACCCGAGTTCTTCTACAGACAAACTCTCTTGATGACCGACAACGACGTCCAATTGAATCGGTCACACGCTATAATACAGTGGTTTCGCAAAACCTATAAACAAGCACCACATTTCACACCAAAGGCTGTTGTAGGGGCATCTTTAAAAACACCCCCCCCCATCCATGTCAACTCTGTGGTAATTTCGGTAATTTGCAAGGGAACTTCAGTGGGTTCCAAAACCCCTCCAGTCCGACACTTTAAATTGAGGCTGTGAGGGAAAAAGCTGAAAAGTTTTTTTCCAAGATTTCTGCAGACGGAGCTAACCGAATTTGCTCTTTGCAGCTCCAGAGAAGACCCTCTTCAATCACACCGACCCACACTCCCCCTTCTCCAGATTTGTCGATTCCTTTGAAGCTCGGATTTCATCTAAGGCGCACCATATCCCGCGCGGAACTTCGGTCAAAGCAGATTGATGGGTAATGGTTGAACTGCTTGGCCGCTCAGTGAATGAAAATTCCTACCCCAGGGTACGGCACGAGGTGTGGACAGGGCTGAATTTACTCAGCCCCCCCCCCTCCAAAGGCAAATTTTTGGCGATTTTCTCAGATCTCCCCCCCCCTTCCAGGAGCGTTCATTTATGCTTTTTGTTGCAAAATTTTAACGCACAGAACCTAATTGCCTTATATTCAACCGTAGGAGAACCTTTCCTAAAACTTTATCCTTTACGATATCTTAATAACAACTAAACTTCATGATGTTGGACGGCATTATTGGACTCTTCCCAAAAAAATAATTTTAAACACTGTGCCTGTCCAGATCAGAATGATTCATATGGTCTCCCGGCGCAACTCAGACCCCCCCCCAGTGTGGATATCCACACCCTGCGCCGTAGCCTGATTACTACTCAAATTTCACAAGTGATCAAGAACCCAAAATAAAAAAAACACAATAACTGATAGAAAAATATGAGATATCTATAGCAGGTGTGCATTTACCTTTACAACACTGGCCATGACTTGCTCCCTCTGCACTGTCAGTCCGCTCCACGCTTCTTCACCATCACTGACCATATGCGCAAGCACGCCTGCACTGTTGTAACTGATCTCAATCGAATCTTCCACAAGGTCCAGCAGGGCACTATAAAATAGACATAGAAATTCCCCTTTATTGAAAAGCTAACAAAAACTTACGAGAATATTTTCACATAGTCATCATTCATGAGCTGCGATCGCAGACCATCAACTTCGGCGATGTTGCCTATCAAACCCATCATATTGCGAACCAGCTCTCTGCAAAGGATTGAATGGGCAAAGGATAGATTGGATGTGAAAAAAGCAGTATAAGGCAGGGTCAAGCGGGTTGGGGAAGTTTCACAACCGGGTGGAGGGGGTCTCAAAATTTTGGCCCGAAAATAAAAATTTGGTGAAGATATCCCGAAAAAATCACGACATTTTTAATCGCCAGAGGGAAGGATCGTAGCATTGCTCAGGTTCTAGACGCATGAGCCCGACTACTGAACCAATTTTCGGCGTCTGACACTCTTAGGCCTCTTTCAGAGTTCGATCGCCGCGCGACGCGATGGGATCACAACGATGAGCATCGATCGAGATCGCGTCGATCTGCATCCAAAACATGCCATCGCGGCGATCAGCGATAGAAATGTAAAATAGGCCTTAGTAATCAAATATTAACTGCCCAAAAATCGCATTTCAGGGGGGGGGTCGGAAAAGTTTTGGATTTTGGAAAAACAATTCGACGGTGGTGGGGGGTCGCCTCAATTTCGAAAAATTACACAATGCCCCGCTTGACCCTGGTATAAGGAGCGCCACATAAAGGTATTTTGCATATACGTAGTATGTGCAAAGCAACCCTTTTAGTCCGCTTTCAGAACACATCATAGCCAACCCACCTTTCATTTCGGAATGCATCAAAGCACTTATGAAACAGCAGCAAACCATCCGCCTTCAGAAAACGTTCACAATTCACCGGAGTTTCATCTGGAATACGCAATAGTAAGCACCAATTAAACTTGAATCCATGAGGCGCCGAACAAATAGAACGGAGACCGCTAAATAAGCAAACCTGTGATATTCCACAAAAAGCTCCAGCCGACTTCCATGACATCATCACACATGTTTGTTGCTAGCTTTCGTCGAATTTGGTCCAGAATCATCTGAAGGATGCATGACTGAAGTGTGTGGAGAAAGAAGGATATTGCAGCACCCTCACCTCTATGGCACCGAAACTTCCTACTTGCACTTTTTGATCACCTTCCACATGACATGCCATCGAATTCAACAGGAAAACCACAATTCGTTGAGTCAAGTTGTCCGCGTTATGATGTTGCAGAACGGTCACAAGAAGAATTGCAAGTCGACTGAAAATAACACTGTCATTTCACATATAAGTACACATTCTGCTGAGAAAATTTGCGTCATGAGAAAGTCAGGCGCAGTGCGGACGCTGCCCCTCCTTCATTCCAATCCTTATGATTTTTTCATCAGGTGAAGATACATAAAGTTTTACTCAGAAAAAAATCTAACCATAAATTTAACCTCAATCTTGAACACTTCATACCAGAGTTTTCAGGCCGTAAACGCCCTTTGAGCTCAAAAATTGCACTTCAATTTACTGAAAAAAAACATCGGAACCCATGGTAAACGCTTCGCAGAGTGCTGGTTACAGGGATCGCGGTAATCACAGATATTTTAGCGTGATTACAGCCCTTGCGAACCCGACATAATTACACCCATTGCATTCTGTGACGTTTGCAAATTCTATACCCCTCGTTTCTTGAACAGTTAAAACAGTATGTTTGCCCTTTATAAACTAAAGAATGCATTTAATACCATCAAACATCAGATCATGTTTAAGAGCCGGCATTCGTCATCTCGAATCCCAACGAAAAAAAATCAAACACAACTATAGGAAATAGAAAAGATGAACTAATGATGAATAGACCTCACCTGTAGTCAAACAGAATCTCCTGTGGAATCTCAAATTGGCACAGCGAGAGACAACAATTCCTAACCATCACTTGTTCTTCCATATGCGTTTCCATTCCTATAAGAGACGAAAATTAAGAGAACTGTTCGTACTCAGCGCAGCGTACACGCTCGTGAGCATGGCTGAAACGATCAAGTAGCTCTTATGGCTCTTTCCACAACACTAGCGCCGCTGGATGCGCCAAGATGAGCCTACTTGATTTATTCTGAACCACCAGTCTGTAAATTCACACCTCTACGCAGGGTTGAGCAGGCCGTTGCGACCAGAGAGCAAAATTTTACGACCCCCTGGTGACCAAAATTTTTACGACCCCCCCCCTCTGGGATGAAAAAATTATCATGATCAAAATTTTTACGAACCCCACCCCCTGGGAGGGTGAAATGGAATTCCATGAAATTCCATGAAATGAATTCCATGGAATACTTCCTAGGAATTCCATGAAATGAGATCGATTTGTGAAAGCAGAATCATCCACTCTCACTTGATTCTGAGTGCCCCCTACTAGTTTTGCACCAAAAAAGGTATCAAAAAAATTGCAAAAAATGCTATTATTCACCCCTAACAGAGACGAAGACGATACACAAAACTACCAATTTTCAGTTGAGATCAGTTAGTAAAGCAACAGAAAAATAACGAATTAATGAGGTATCTGGAAAAAAGCATTAATTACGGTCAAAAGGTGCAAAAAAATGTATGCACAAAACGAGAGAAATTAATATTTCAACACGATGAATGCGAGATAGTTCGGTAAAGAAGAAGAAAAAGAGGTTAAGAATAGGAAAATCCAGAAAAATTTTGGGAATTATCTTTTGAAAACTTTACTTTCCCTCCAAAACGCAAGCGCAACGCGGGCGCGCATTAGAGCACGCTTAGGGAGGCTTAGTACTAAATACGGCTTTTTAAAAAGAGGTAAAGCGACGTTGTATTTATTACACTGCACTGTTACACGATCGGAATCATTTCAAAAACAATGCCGATTACCGCCTTTCAAATGAAAAAATAGTTGCGGCACGGAGCCCCCGGTCGCAACGGGGATGAGCGCCGGTCGCAACGGGATCGGCTTTAAGAAGGGATAACTCCGCGAAGGTAGCCAGTTATGCGGACTTCAAATGACCAAAGTAAAGAGCATTTCATGTAGATTTCAGATCTTTTTTTAGAATTTAAAAAATTTTACTTTCAAGTGATTCTCACCGTTGCGGCGAGTTTTTTGAGCACAGAGAAGTGCGCGAAGACGGTGCATGTGCCGGTTTAACTCTGTCTAAAAGTGATGTAGCGTTGAAAGACGCGGAACTAGAGTGAATAGTATTGTTTTTACATAAGTAACTCGTAGAATGTGCTTTTTAAAAAATTACGTTAAATTTTACGAACCCCCCTTTTTTCTCGAAAAAAATCCGAAATTTTTACGACCCTCCCGTTGCGACCGGTCGCAAGCCTGCCCAACCCTGCCTCTACGAATAACAGAATGAAAAACTCGCGAAAAACATCGCATCATGAGGAGTAATGGCACTAGGAGACGAGACACTCTCCGCGATTGATCGTAATACGGCATAACTACCTAGCTACCGATCAATTCCTCCGTTCTCAAAAATCAGCTGAAAGAAAAGTAGGAAGGAATGTTCTATCAAAATCAATCACAATGTTCATATCCTCCACTCCTATTTATCAGTGCACTTACCCCTAAATACCGATTTTCTCAATTCCGTTTTCCATCCTTATACTCATAGGGGTCTATTCTCACAGACCAGCGACTTAGAATTGCTCATATACTGTCATCCTAGACCATTTTCGGCCTATGAAGCGGCGCTGACGTCCTACAAAGAGCCTTACGAATATAAAAGCTTCGTTATCTCAAATGTGTTTAGGAGTGGTATGGTGTCTTTAGCTCGCAATCAAATAATGAGGTCTATGTAATCGACTTTCATGGAGAACACCTCCCACTCTTGGTAATCGGCTGTTTCCCCGAGTTCTTCTCATTCTGCTCTGTTCAGCGAGGCGGGTCTCAATGGGGAAATGGGTGGGGCCTAACGGTATGGTGACTCAAAATTACTAAAAAAGGGGTCACTCTGGCTCGTTTTTGCGCTTCCAACCGTGCTAAGGTCGCGCTATGGGCCGTTTACTTCTATTCAGACCTCTCTCAGCCACGTTACGAGTATGCAGTGCCCTTATCAAAACGGAATTCCGGTTCGCACTGTCGGACAACCGCTGTTGCAGCACGCAGCTAGAAACTAATCGCGTAGGGACCTCCTGCTGCCAGTACAACTTCCCTTGATTTCCGCATGGTTCTGCCTACACTGCGACTCGCACAGCAGCTTCCCGCGACTGCAGACAGCAACGTCACTCCGATAAGGGCAGTACCCCTCCAATTCAACGCGAAATAAAACTTGTTCCCTCGTGGTGTGTGCGGAGCAACAGAGGCAGCGAGTGTGGAGACGAGGGCAAGCAGCATTTCCGCGCGTACACGCATGCTAAGAATCCCAATAAATTTTGCTCTCAATGAAATGGTAAGCTGTCTTTAAAGGCAGTGTTCACGATGAATATCGCACTCGAGCTCGACCCAAAAATGGGATTGTTTGGTCGTGAGGTAACTAATAGTGAAGAAACAGGGAAGAAAAGTGTCCAGAGTGAGTCAAAATAACGGTTTCTAAATTCAGGGCGTGGACGAGAATCATGGGCCCTGCTGATTTCGGCAAGCGCGCGCTAATCGCGAAATCTGCGCGAATCGATAATGCTAACTGCGGCAGAGTTGCTTGGCAATTTGCCATCGAAACGTGTGCGGCGCCACAAGCTCGTCCGATTGAGGGGCGGACCGGGATAGGTAGGCGCACCGGGAGAGCTTTCAAAGCCGTTTGTATTCATTTCTGGCCAGTTTTCGTTGCTTTCTTCGACCCTATCCTCTACAGCACCTGCCAAATTAGTGTTTCACTTCGAGACCTCTAGAACGAGATTTATCGTGAACACCAACTTTAAGAAGCGGATTTTAAAAAATTCATAGGGGGAAAATTAACCATGCACGCTACGTTGAACTAGCCCATGGTTGGACTCAGCACCAGTGTACCCTCACCATGATTTAGTGCCCTAGGCTCAGGAGAGCTGACGAAATCTCTGAGCGGGAAGGACCGGTAGTGCAGTCAAGTGTCTTGGATGGGTGATCTGACCGAAACTTCCCTCTATTACAGCCCGAGCCAAGATGCTTATAATCGAAAACGCCCAATACATTCTAATGAATAAAAAGGAAAGGTGTGTAGTAGAAATGTAAGCAACCACAACTCACCGCTGAGTAAAGCGCTAACAACGCGCTTTTTCGTGTCCCTATTCATCGCCACTTTACGAATGATGTAGAAAAGACTGGCCGATCCCGCTATTTGCAGCGTGCTGTCTTCAAGATGATTCTGCATCGCATTCAGCACCAAATGAAGCGCTTCCGTGTGACGCACCTAGAATTATCCCAATAATTACATGTTTGCATAATGCTCGGAAGACGACAACAAATGGAGTACGACTTACTAAAGGATTGCTATTGCCAAACCGATAAAGTTGATAGCTCTCGTTCAGCACCGACTGAAGCAGACCCGCACGATCTTTGTACATTTGCAGCGCAGTTATGACCTTAAACGGAACTTTGAAGAATTAGCTCAGAGGTGTGGAGAGTCTAGGGATTTAAAGCTTCACCTGGTCCTCGTTTGCATCACCAGAAATGTGCTTCGCCGGGATTTCGCCGAAATGACTAGCATTCTCACAATTGAAGAGACCAAGGAAGTCCAGCGGTTGCACTAGGAAGCGAAGACCAACTATATCAGAACGAACATTCCCATTGCTAAAAAATAAGGTAACTTTAGGTTTTCAAAAGCGACAGCTCCTTCGTTCAAGTAACATTGGATTGAAAACCATAAAACAACAATTGAAACTGAATCGGTTTTCAAGTTTCACTGTTCTAGCTCTGGCAACTTGCGCACAGAGCTTCGATGGTCGCGTTTAGAAAAACGCATCACAAATAGATCCCAGCTTTCACAATTCGTTTTTTACTCACATAGGGAATCCAGAAGCGAATCACAGGCACCAGATGCGCTCGTAAACATGTCTGAGCTAACGACGTAAGTAGACCCGGACCGCAACTTGCAAATGTTTTTTCAAATCCTCCCAATGAATACTGCCCTTATCGGAGCGAAATTCCGCAGAGCAGCTGCGGACAGCCGTTGCTGCAGCACGCAGCATGATGATAATAGTGTTGAGACCACCGGGTTCCAGCACGATTACCCTTTGTCCCCGCACGATTATCATCGTGCTATATGATGCAACAACGGTTGTCCGCAGCTGCGGAGCAGAATTTCATTCCGATAGCGACGATACTTCTTGTTCAGTGGACTGAGGTTGTTACCGAAAGCAGATGAGCGGGACCAACCGATTCTGGAGCAAGTAGGTGTCGGAGTCTTGAACAAAAGGGACAAATAAGCTGCCCTAACAACTAGGGACTGCTAAAGTGTCTGATGACAACTAGATCATTTATCTTTTTTTCCCGCTTTCGGCCACCTTTTTACATGAAAAAAAGTTAAATAAAAAGAAGGGTAATGACCAATCGAGCAATATAATACATTGTAAGACTCACTACTGCATATCAGGTTTCGCGGGCCAATCCCTCAAACTCGGCTGAGCTGCCAAATTCGTCGACGAAATATCTAGACCAGACAGGTGCTTCAAATTGGTGACAAGCTTGTGGAGCGTGCTCACTGGCCTCGGATACAGGCCCGTATCCCGCGTCGACTGCGAGAGGTCGAGGAATCTAAAGGGAATACAGTAGAATCATAGTGGGATCGATTTCTGACCAGACTTAGGAAGCAGACTACCTTAGCTCTGTCAAGGTAACAATACTGTCAATAGTACGATACAGATCGGGTACATCAAATAAGACCAATGTGGTCAGATGAAGAGGATGAATACAGCGAAGGTCTTCCATCTAAAAAAAAACAATATTAAAGGCTGGTAATTACAGGGTCACACATGCGTGTGGTTATATAGACAACTCTTTTTTGTCCGAATTATCAAACAGAATAAAATATTTTCAGGGCAAGAACTAAACTTACCCGATTCCAATACGACAAATCGAGACATCTCAGCTCTTTCAAAGGTTCAAAAACGCGGCGCAACAAGTCATTCGGCAAATTCTCCTCGTCTTCGGGAAACCGTCGCACCTTGATCACCGAAATAAGCCCATATTTGAAAACAATTCAACTGCTTTCGAAGGAATACCTTGGGTAAGCATAGGGTTGTTACACCAGGACATCGAGTTGTGAACACAGGTGGTTCACGTTCCTCTTCCTCCTCCACGATCTTCTCAGCAATCTCTGCCGGAGGGGCAATCCCGATACCTCCATTAAACGAAGATGAGCACCTGACAATATCCCAATACCAAAATGCAAAACTTCGTAAATCAAAACTCGCTAAAATAATCTAGGCTCACCCCTCGAAGATTGGTTGTTGCTGCTGCTGACTGCTGGAATGAGAAGAGTGCGATGGTCCGCCACGATTCTCTCTCATTTGGTCGAGTCCACCAGCTCCCTCCAGGTCTTCTTCGCCAAGTACGGGGATATTCCGAGTATCCATGCTAGCCACACCCAATTTCCTAGACATGCTTAGTGGTTTGGTATTGTGAACCTTGATGAATCTCCACAAAAAACTGAACATAGACCTATTTCGAAAGTATAGTGAAGTTAACCATTACCTTCGAGGAGGAGGTCGGCTCATAAGCTCCATGGATGTCATCTTCAGCGACCGCAAATTGGGAAAACTAACATTTCGTTGATCAAGTAAAGCATTTGTTTCATCCGACACACCCTAAAACTTCGTTTTTCCCATAAAAACAAAACTATGAATCGAAGGGAAAATTTAGAACTTATACGAGAACAAAAGATATTAGCAAACACTGACCTTAACATTAGTAAGATCAAGTTTGGTGATTCCATTTTGATGGGCTTCTAGTAGATCGGCTAATAATGAATCCGTCAGGTCTGCTCCAGTTAAATCGAGATGCGATAATGGCAAACGAGACGAGTCGCACCATGGTCGCAACGCCTCCGTTGCCGCGGCTGGTTCTCGCTGAAACATAACGTTCAGGGCTATCCGAAATTTGATAGAAGCAGTTCCGCATTTGGTTCTCCAGAGGCTGCACCTCCATCGATTACAGGATGGAGCACGAGGTACACAAGATTCACTCTGTCGTTCTAAGAAAGACAAAAAATCAGAAATTACGTGCTACTACGAACAGAGCTTTCAGAACTGCACAGGCCTACCCCCGAGTAATGATTTTGTATTTGTATTTTTTTATTACAGGTCTCGCCTGCATAGCTTGAATTTGCGCTGAAACGCTCCGGCAGTCGGCGCTAGCGGCTGCGCGATAGGCTACTTTGCAACAGGGTGCTGCACGATGTTTGGAAAAAGCCAAATTCACTCATACCTCCCCTTAATGTTCGAATCTTTTACAATCTTCTAAGACCCCCCACCCAGGAACGCAATGACTTGGTCTGAATTTTTTTGGAAAAATTTAAAGAAGAGGAGTAATTTATTGAAAAAGACAGTGAATTAAATCACGTACTATTTGCTCATGGGGTACTCGAAGTTGCCTATGTTCGAGCTCAGACCTCCCACCGCTGTGGAGTTCCACACCCAAAGCTATCCCTGGTCTACAAGAGGAGACGGGATTTATATGAGGGGAGTACGAGCCCTTTCAGGCCCCTATAAGACTTGAACAAAAACCGACCGAGTCCGACAAAGTCCGGGGCAGAAAAAAAAACCTCGGAAGCATTGACCCTGCCGTGTGCGGGCGTAGAACAACCGTATCGACTGGGTGGATTGCGGACGCAGACAGACGGTCGCAGACGGACTCATTCGGTTAATTTTCTGCACCCATCTGTCACTATTTCGGTATCGACCGGGTGGTACTCAATCCATCAACCAGCATGACGGGGGCTTCATTCTTTCCGTCGCCGCGATTCATCGCTGATACCAAATGAGCGGAAGCGCGACACAAACAGGGCAGTTTCTAGGCGCAACTCTTTCGCTAGTTGGTTCCATATGTGAAAGAAGTGGTCTGCAGAGTTGCAACAACCGGCGAGCTCACCCCGAGCATAAAGACGCCGGCAACAAAATGCTCTCAAACTTCATTGTCGCTGAGTTGCTCGCCACTCACTGACCGATGCGAGGCCATCGCGAGGTCAAAACATGCTGTTAACCCATTAATAGCAGAAGGCCTCTCTCCTGGCCTACTCTGCGCTATTTAGCGCATTGACTTCACAAACCTTGGAACCCCTGTACTCATCGTTGCCAAGCTTGCTATTTAGCGTCACGACGGAACAGGAAATCATCGGTAGTCCTTGTACGGCTACACAGCGAAGGGATAACCAAACTGTACTGGCGCCGAAGTACATTTCTGATGGGGACGATTCGATCGCGGCAATGGGAAGAATCGGGACCCAAAGAGCCAAAACTCTAAGTCGCGCTGTTGCTCGCATAAGGTAACGCGCGCAGTGAAAAGACCTGATTCAGTTTTATCGCCGCGCGATGCGATATCACGATAATCATGAGTATACACTGTGATGGCATCGCACTTTGATTCTCAATCGGAGCATGCTCACTCACTCACTCATCCCGTTAGCTGGCGTCTGGCGAAGCATGTTATGGCTGCGATCAGTGATGAAACTGTGCGAGACCTGATATCGATCGTGTGCGGCGTTCACGACGACTACCGCGAAGTCATCAGAGATAAGAAAGGACCACAAAGTTTCTTCGTTGAGACAGTCACGTGTCAAAGTCGGGGGTCGCCAAGCTATGCCGCTACGATTGGGCACCAGGATATTTCTGACGCTACATAAAGGCTGATGCTCGCCGTTGACTCGCCCGTCATCGCAAGTCTGCAGACCCTTTAAGAGCACCGCGGCCGCCTTGGCTGTCAATGGTTGCAGCGTTGCGATCAGCTAAATAGATATTCGCACTTTCTATGGTGCTGGGAAAACCAAAGCGCTCCGCGCGCCTTGCCACAACCTCAACAAAGGCTCGTAGGAGGTTCTCACTGAACGTGAGAGATATCAAACGTCCCTGAAGGAAGTTCCATGTCCGCCGTGACCCTGCTACAAACGCTAGACAGGTAGCCTTGGGAGGGCCCTACTGGATCCCTGAGCCCTTCTTTCATGAATTATTTGCTGAAAGGTGCGATCATGGCTCTAACATGAGTGTCGGGCATGATACAGTGAGGGGTATATTAAGATGAAACAGATCCAATGTGGGTGGAGTTTTGCTAAAGAATGGTCCAGGGTGTTTTCTCCCAATCTGCAAGAAAAAGCGGTATTTTCTCCCAGGCTATGCTGAACCCTGGCAAAACCGGTTTTACCTCTATTCACAGGAACGCTTAGTAGGAGAGCGAACGAAACGAAAACTCACTGAGCGCTGCCATTCCTCCTTTTTCTTGTCAAACAATGAATGACTGATGGGTAAAGGTAGATGCATCTTTAGAACTACATCCTAAAAAAGCATCTAGATGAAATCGGCAGAAAAGTGTTCACTTCAGCCTCGGCTAAAAACTGGTCAACTGCGACTGGCCACAGATGCCATTCACCAACAAAGTTGCTGCCTAGATCACAATCGCGGCGCTAATCCACCAGTCGATAGCCAAACAAAAAAGAACCGCACAAACCTGTAGTTGAGTCTTCGTGCACAGGACCCCAGCCGACAGGTCCCGTAGCGACGGCGCCGACAATGCGACGTCTTCCCCGACCGTCATACGCCTGAAACACGGACAAATTTCAGCCATTGAAGCGGCATCGCTACTCCCCGTATTTCCCTGGTTTCTAAGGAGGAACAATGGGCCGAACATGTCTTTGTCGTTGTTTGACAAAGTTTCACAGCTCCAAACACTGCGACTCCTGCTCCATCTGAAAGGAATGAGGGAAACAAGGGGAGTAAGAAACTATAAAGGTGCGAACAAACACATACGCAGTTTTACACGCAATAATCAACGGAAGAACATTTAAACGGGAGAAATGTTGCATAAAAAGGTTTTTGTTACTTCTAAACGCTTCAGTATTGGAAGGTAACGGGCTCAATTTGCCCGATACAAAGTCAAACAGATGAGCATACATGCCCAGGACTCAGCTATATAGAAAGTTACGCAAACAAGAACAGCAAAATGGCATCACATCACTAATTATTCAGAGTCCTATTTCCCAGTCAGAGCAATCGATGACATTGTATTTTGGGGCTCATTCAAAGAAATATACGGGAAAATACGAAAAAAAGGCTTTAAGTCGCAATAAACGAGATTTCTCTCAAAGACTTGTGCACCCAATACACGAAGGAGCTGCGGACGAGTTTCGGCTGCGTTCACGTCGTCGCTGGAGCGTGTTCATCCCGGGCCCTCAAAAAGACCAACGACAGCAACGCAGCGAATATCGAGCCGCTCCCACGCATCCAACTCGTACACAGTTTCTCCTTTTCGTGTACTGGCTCGGCAAGTCGCTCCAAGGCAGTCCTTTGATCTTCATATAACAAGGGAAGGATCATTACACGCCATGGCCGTTCCAAATGGAATAAGCCTTTTTATGATCAATTTTCAACGTAGGATTCCAATTTCTACATTCACTCGTAGACGCATCATAACGTGTAATCCATGAGTCTCCGTCGCCTCCTGAGGTTCACCGATGTGGTTTCTACACCAGGGATGATTATTGTGCACCAGATGCTTATGGGATGATTCCTGGTGTAGAAACCACATCGGTGAATCTCAGGAGGCAACGACGACTCATGGATTACATTTTATGTTGCGTCTACGAAAGAAGCTCTTAACACGCATATAACTCAGTTCAGAGAAACTTCTCGCAGCTGCATAGTAAACTTCGAATTCTACGTCGAAAATGATTCTAGAGACGCAAAATTCATCTAGAATGGCCACGTATGTAATGATACTTCCCTTGTGAGGAGGAATGATCCAGGGTTTAGTGAGGCAGCCCTGTGGAAAAAAATGGCCAGAATTGAGCCCGATATAGTCCCACACGGTCTTTCGCAAACGTTCGCACCTCAAGGAGGAAAAACTCAGTCAGGCAAACTATTTATCACATCAAAACACCACGAACTTCATTTTGAAACAAATGGTAAGGGCAGCATAAGGACGACTGTGAAGGTTTGACGGAAAGTACAAAGACCAGCCAATCAGTCTCACACTCCGAAATGCTGACATACCCGTTGGATTGCACTCACCACATGCCACTCATGTGATTTCCCCAAGTCTCTGACTTGGAACAATTTTTTGGAGGTATTCGAGAGAATGCAAACGAAATTTATATGCGAGACCCAGCTCGAAAAAAATTCAAAAACCCAACCCCATGGTGACACATTATGTACCTTAGGACAGGGGGAAACGACAAAACGTTAAGAGTCTTAATAAGGCTGAAAACGCGCGAAATCTGGTAGAAGCTTCACTTGTTTCAAATGAAGTCGACAGGAGCAGAATAGAATAGAAACGGTGCCTATTAATGAGCTGACTACGCTTACTCATGAGACAATAAGAAAAAACACTATCGGTCTGGAAACAAAAATTGATAATCCTTCAAGAACAAAGGGATTTAATCGAAATTATCAAGGGCAAAGATCCAGATCTGATTGAAGGTCAAACCGATTTTCACCACATCTGTTGGATTAGAGGAATGAAACGAAGTGTAATTTGTGGTGTGTGCGTTCCAGAAGACATCTGTGCTCAGACAGGCGGTCTCAGTCAATCGCATGCAATCTGTTGCCAGATCAGCTGATCTGCGATCAGCTGTTTCTCGCAGCTTCTAGAGACGAGTTCCTGATGAGAGCGAAAATCCAACCAGACACGGGGACACGCACACATCTGTGCTGGTCTGTATATATATAAAAATGCCAGGCGATGCTCTAATGTTAAACACAACAAATCTACATAACCGCCACTGAATACGCTCGCACGCTCTCTGCTTCGCATGCAAGAGAGAATAACAAAGGTCTCACAGCCACGATAAACAAACATGGAAATCTGGCCCCGAGAGCTGACTGCGGCGAGAAAACACTAGCAGCCACCCCGACGTTGATACTGGACACTCCGCAAGACGAAAACGGAGCATCTCAACCTAAAAAAAATCCTTTGTCGTCTGACCTCCGACACTTTCGTCGATGAAAACCTGAGAATTTGGCGGGGGCATTACCCTAAATGTCGGAAATTTCGTGTGAAGTGCCCACAAATAAGAGGGAACATATTACGATTATTCCAAGATGCAGTGTTTGTCAGTCCGACGCGATTACAAGGAAACCGAAAACTACCTACTTAGGTACTAGGTCAAGGCTATTATCTCATAGAACCGAAGGCTTGGAAAGCAATAGCTCCGGAGATGAAGTTTTCAACTAAACTGGTTCATCAACTAAGGAAATGTGGAAACTATTGCACTTTTCTCACTCTGCTGGTCGGAATTTTTTACGACCAAACTTCATCCAGCAGAATTATTCGGGGTACTTAACTCGAATATGAGGCCCTTTTTTAGATCTTCGGCAGGTCACGGCAGGCTGCGGGACTTATAGCATAGCGGACCAACTTCATAAGTTTAGCTAAACCTTTGTCAAAAGGAGCTGATCCCTTGGAGGACAAGGCAAACACACAACCAGAAATTGGCCAAAATCGTTCAGTCGAGTGAACTTTGCATTTTCCTCCAGAAAAATTGCAGCTTTTACAGCTTACCCTTAATGCAAGGACATCATGGCATATCTGTCAGGTCACCGATATTTGTTTTGTGAATTATTGACTTTTTCACAAACCTATAACTTTGAAAAACAATTTCTGAAAAAAAAACTCGTTAATTCGGAAAATGGACATTGTTGGAATGAAAATTCCTTATGGTACATAACCATGAACTTTCCAACCGCATAAAGAAGAAAATGCGGACACTGCGATAAATGAAAAAGTGCAAAACTCATACTACCGAACACATTCTGCAATCAAAGGGCGAGAAGACTATTGTCCCAGACCTCGAGCTACGCCCCCTCCCCCTTGATGACTGAAGAGTTTTAGAAATGACTGTGATTTTCACCTACCCACCTGAGAACTTTTTTTTCGAAAATTTCACGACTGAAGATGATTTTGGGACACTCGATAGTGTTTTTGAGAGCAAAGTAGAAATTTTGTGTTTTGATTCTATTTTTTGTATTGCTTTGTAATCGCCTCTAGACTCCTTACCATGCTACCTCAGGGAAGTTTGTTTTTCATTTTTGAAATGTCTTCCCTCCCAAAATTTATACAATTTTTTGAAATTTTTTACGTCACCCTCGCGTCCCGAGGGACAGTAATCGCTTGACTCTGCGCGAATCTGTTTTAGTGCTGTCTTACAGACCACCAAAGATCAATCTGCTCCCTCAACAATGGAAAATTTGGCGTCTTGATAGGCAACTAACATAGACATGTGAACTTCAACTGCTGAAACCACCAAAAATATTTTAATGTGAAATTGGAGAAGGTTCGTATTTTAGGAGAAGCGATGGAGAGAATTAGATAGAGGAAGAAATGCACATTCAAATGCTAGGCAAAACTTTGCCAAAACAGCTTTGCCGAACGAGGAGAAACTTGTTCCATTTTCACACCAGCCTAACAGATATTAAAGTGTGATATCCGCAAGCTTTTGCGGAGAATGAGCATGAAAAATGATCCTGGAGGGACTAGACGAATAATAAAAGCCGCTCATTCAACTAACTAGCTATGAATATTGATTACACTGAGACGACAGAATTTCTCTATGAACAATGAGACTGTGAAACAACGTGCGCGGTCAGGTCGTTGTCAAAAGAACGAGAAAGAGCGAATACGTCACAAAAGTTCATTGTTCAAATCAACAAGCAGTCGGTTCTTAACAGATCTTCCTGATTAAACAGCCTGGTTTCGCTAGCTTTATGCAGATCAATTAATTTTTTGAGACCTTTTGTTACTGCTGTAGGAGTTTGGTTCTTGACTTGAAGTGATGTGCTCCTATGATGGTTTCTCTTTTACGAACTTTGAGCTTCTCGTTTATATGTCACGGGCGGACTAAATTACCGGCCCCATGTGAGAAGCCAGTAAGCACATTCCCAAAAATTTCGTCAATACATTTTGAGCGTTATAGCTGGCTGGTACGACCAAATCTTGCTTCGCTGTCAATACAGAAATATTCATTGAATTCTCATGCCTAAGGGATATATTTGGAGCTTCGATGTGATATTACTGCGCGTAAATTATCTGTTCTCTGTTTCCTTAGAGTTGATTTGACATTTTTTCTTGCTACGTTTTGTCTCTGGCTGTTATTTCTTTTCAAATGCTATGCTTGGCGCGTCCTATGGGCGCATCAGATGAATAAATGAATAATTGAGGTTTTCTTCAACTCTGTGCACGAACAGCAGTAACAATCAGCTATGTGCATGGATCATGTTTCGAAATCAGCACAGCAACACTTGCACACTGCTGTGAACTTTGTACTCCCGACCGCTAATCATTGACACATGATTCTTCTCATGCGACACAATGTCACCACCCTCTAGCATTGACTGATAACGAAAACACCGCTTTTACTGCGTAACAGCAGCGCTTCTGGAAAAAAGGAAGCCGAAGGCCCTTTTGTCTAATCATTAAACCATTTAAGAAAGCTAATACCAAAAATTGGAATTCTTATTCTTAGAGCACTTTTTCCTCGCCTGGAAAAAGTAATATGAACCACAGAAGCGAATCTCAACCTATATATGACTCTCCTTGTCGTTTACCATGAAACGATTAAATTCAAATTTCACTCTAACACTCAGTGTGTACTCTAAGTACTAAATATGTAGGCATGCCTATATTCATCTCCTATCAGAGCAAAACTGTCCACATTAGATCCCTAAGTTGGCAGACTTCATGCTAGGGGCACAAAGTGGACATGAATAGAAGATATTCAGTACTAAGACCGCACTTAATTTGAATGTGAAATTCAAATATGATAAAATTTTACGTCCGGACGAAAGAGTGTTGAACAGAAGAAATATTGGTTCCCAGTTACATTGAACCCGGTTTAGGTTCCAGCGCAACATTTTTTAGAGGTATGACAGGAGATTTTTTATCTGCTCCTTTGAAGAATAAAAAAGCGGAAAAGCCGTACGCAAGCAGATGAAACATAAACATTTCACTTCTGCAATACGTACCTAAAAACGTTGTGGAAAGTCGTACGTCGTTTTCGGTTTTTTTTTGCTTTGCAATCAAGTGTGGTTGAGAATTTTAGAAAGCCTGCACTCTGAGTAAATTGCTTCAATAACCCTGCGAAAGAATTTGAGCACTCTAAGCATAGCTACGCCTGAAGCCTACTCTTTCCCTAGCCAGCCAAGGAACATCCTCTCACTATTGCACGGAACAGATGACTCTTCCAGGCGAAAAGTGATGAGAAACACTATTTATACCCCTTTCCACACTGCGAAACCCAAGTGCAAGCCAAGGAGGTTGCACAGCAGTCAACCGATACAAAACCCCAATTCTGCTGACAGCTCACATTCATCCTACTCTACATAACCATCTCCCAAGGAGTTGTTCAAGACTCTCCATGTTGCAGTATATACGATTTCGAAGCAAACAAGGTAATACTACTCTACAGGCGAATCCGTGATACCACAAAATTATAGACGCATTCCTTCGCACTAACGTAGGCCCGCAATCCAATGCTCAGAAGGAGACCTTATTATCATTTCCCAGTTCGACTAACAGGTCATTGTTATACCCCACGACAGACCTGTCGCGGTCGCAGAACACTGCGACGTCGCTGTTGCAGAGGGCCAACCGTCGCTGTCGCTCAGGGCCAAGAAACACCAGACACGATGCTGGATTCGGCTGGGTGGCTGTCGCTGGCCCGTCGCAGTGCACTGCGACGGACAGCAGCGACAGCGACCGATTACCGTACGGTTTTCACGTTTCAGGCATCACATCTCCATTCGAGTGAGCGACCGTGACGGATGCTGCAAACTGTACCTGCGACAGCATTTTTCTGCTGTGTGGGCCTGGTCTCCGCACGATTCGTAGCAACTGACCGCACCTGTCGCTGTCGCAAACTTTGATACAACAATGGCCACAGGCTTTATTTTGTGTATTGCATCATCCTTCTCTATAATACGCGTGAAAACGCTCCTCAGGACAGAACGATTTTTTTCAGCGTCAGAAACCGCCTCTTTCATATGGTCAAGCTCAGTTGGCTTTACGAACTAAGTAGGAGTTGAAGCTGACAATATTCTCAACCTAAAATACATCGAGTGCTCGCGCTTTAATTCTTCCAGCTGAAATGGGAATTGAACTTCCTCACTTTTTTCGAAGTGCACTGCTTGCACATTAAATTTTCACCAAGATTTGTTTTATTATCATTCTTACTGTGATTTTTTTAGTGTTTACTAGTTGTCTCGTTGACTTTTTTGTTGTTTACTTAAAGGCAGCGTTCACGATGATTTTCGTTCCTGAGTTTTCCACTCAAAACGATGGCTTGGCCACCAAGGATTACCAAAACTACGAAGAAACGGCGAGAAACGCACTAAAACGCCTTATTTCAGTTAAATTATTTCCTGGTCTGGACTAGTTGTCCGGTTGTATGATCATGTTATCGGTGGTTGTCACCGGTGAAAAATGGGGTTAATGGGAAATGGAAAAACATTTTTTTGCAAAACAGTATTAGTTACGGTCCGAAGCAAAGAACTGAGCAAGGGTAAGTGAAGAATTTCAATGCACGGATCCATAAAAGATTTTATTGCCACCACAAACAGTTCCAGTGAGAGTAAAAAGGCGGGGTGAGAGTAAAGGATTTCGTGCCCTTCTGATGCGTTTTTCTCGATTCCTTCGTCATTTCAGTTCTGCCCGGGGGCGAAACAATCGATTTACCCATTAATCTCAAAATTGAAGATTATCGTGAACACTGCCTTTAACGTATCGTTCCTTCAAAAGACGTCTAATTAGAGCTTCGTTCCGGCCTACCCGGTGCGAAAAACTGCACTTCGGGCGACCCGGACACTCAAAAAACAGGGCCAGGTCCCGTTACGGGCGACCCGCTAGCCTCTTTTGTTATCAACCAGCTGGATGAAGAAAATTGCCTTCCCGGTGCAGCGAATTTGCTCGTGAATGTACAATAAAGGGCGACTAACGTACAACGCACAATTTTTTTCGCGCGACCCGGACGAGCAGTGATTGGTCGCCCGGTAATTGGTAGCAGGAAAGCGCGGTCCCAGGTTCTGAGTACTCATATATCGCTGTGTAAAGAAGCGCAATTATACGTGGTAGCTTTGAGTTCATTCAGCACTGAACATTCAGTGAAGAATTCAGCTCTAGGTCTTTGACCTAGTGATACGCAACAACAGGCCCTTATTACCCTCGTCAGAACACTGACCTTTCAGATCTTGAAGCAAACATAACGTGAGAATGCTTGGCAGCTAAAAAACACGACTGCTGCTGACAGCTGTGCGACAATGATTAGCAAACCGTAGATCGTGAAGTCGAGTAAGAGAGTAAAAACCAATTGGCATTGTACAAGTGTAAACCAAACTCGGCATCCACTTCGTCATTCTTCAATAGGCAATGTGCGAGAGAGAGAGAGGAGGGTCCAGAAAATTGAAAAAAGCGAAAGTACCCAGAATCCTTACGAAAAAAAGGAGCGCGATCCACATCAATACCACTAACGGCTGACATAATTTCACAATTCATGTCCCGAAAAACTGCAAGATTTCGCCAATGATTTCCTTCTCCTTGTAGGAAGGACTTCGGAGTGAAAACCTCAAAATTTACTTAGATACGTACAATTTTCGCTATAGTGCTCAAAAAAAGCAGCGCTTGCTCAAACAAATAATGCATTGAGTATAGACACCAAATGTTATCGCAATAGGTGAAGATAAATGAGACAATTTAGGGCACCCGCTCTTGCGAGTCGTGATCAGGCTATTGAATAATCACTTATTTGCAGCATATCCTCCCGCGATAGCGAGGACTCACCTGTTCATACTTGATTATTTGTGGCACACGACAGGAGCACGTGCTGCTATGATTGCACGGAGCTGATTTGCAGCACATACTCCTGAAAAGGAATTCTGCAGCACGTGCTGCTGTTTCGAGCATCTTCAGCTCAATGGCAAAGCGATTTTACAAACCAAGAAAAGCATACGACGCACTATTGTGGCTGAATTCAGATGTTGGCAGCATAGCAGGTTCAATTATCCAAGTTTGCGGTACTTGGCCCGCCGAGGCGCTCGAGACCTCTTCCAACCGCTTGCGGCTCCAAACAGTGCTCGGTGAGCTGGTACTCTAAGTGCCGACCGCGTCGCGTGTCGGTGTGCCGCTACGATATCGCGAGTATACCTTGCAGCACGTGCTCCTGACATAAAATTTTGCAGCACATGCTGCTGTTTTTATTACGTGCCCATGCGAAAGCCTTCCACTGATAGTGCTTACTCGAGCGGAATGCATGAGCAAAAATATATCAATGTAAGGTTTTGTATCCTGGTGTATTAAAGCCTAGCTTGCTCGGATGAATCCGGGAGCGAGCAGCGGAGCAAAATATAACGGTGTTACGGAGATTTTGACATGATAAACCCGATAAGCCTTACTTCGACTGGCTCAAAACGAGGGAGCTAGGCTATACCTCTTCTGTTCAATACGAATTGAAATTGGGATTAGAGAAGTCGTGGCGAGAACAGAAACTCAGAATAGTGAGACGCATTGTATCAATTGAAGGGTGTGGCGCAGCTAGCAAAAAGAAAAGGGCGTTGACAGGGCAGAGCTATTGGATCATCCTAGCACAGAAAATCCTATGGTTGCGTAAAACTCTAAAATGGGCTTTAGATTAATTTGAGTACAAGATGGCCACCAATTCTCACATGTCCTTAATGATTTCTAGCGAAATTGAAACGCACTTTACTCAATTTTCGCCTCTTCCTGAAAAGTAACTTCAACAGTCGAGCACAGTATCAAGAAGGCAACACTACAGAGATCGGCAAAATGGAGCACCTGACTGGCCACATCGACATCACTAATAATACGGAAATTCCCTAGAGAAAACACTAATTTGCGGAGTCACGACAACAAGTAAACCACGTAAATAGTTATGAACGGTGGACGAGTCAGCCAGGCGGCGCAAATCACCCAGCAGCGCCCCGGATGGCCATCCCCCGCTTATGACGAAGTCACGTGAGGCGCTCGATAGCTGGCCCGATACAACGCTCTCTTCCATCACATCAGAACATCCAATCGATCAATTGAAGGATCAGATGTCTATCAGCGGGAATCTACATATACGAGATAGGTACTCGTATTGTACACAAGGAACTTAGTCTCGAAAGGATCGAAATGACAAAGAAAAAAAGGCGATGCTTTTGAGGCTTCGTGAAATAAGCACCTAGGAATTAGTTAATGGTGTCGCAAAGGGTTTTGCCATTGCGGCGCCTTCTCAAGAAAATTCTGTGGACCAGGAAAGTGTATTCACCGACATTCCTTCTTTCCTCTCTTCTAAAAAAACTCAGAATGCCATCAAACTCAATTATCTGAATATGTTTCATTATAAAATTACCCGCGACAACAGCTCTGAAGGAAATAAATAGAATTGATCAGAAACAAATCATGGGAGAACGGAAAGCAACGATGACAAACGGAGAGACATGACTAAGTGCATCGACTCGATCACGCTGACGCACTCCAAACATGATAACACACAAAAGTAGTCGCATATGATGCAGTGGAACGACAGGAGAATGAATACAGTTCCGAAAAACAGCTTTCCCGTCAGGGATCGCTCTCCGCCTGACGCTGGCACTCCCCATAATTGAAAATTCAGGAAATTCACTTTAGTAATGACACCATTCCAATTTTCAGACTTCACTGCTATCCGCAAACGCGAACCGGAATTTCAATCCCATAAGAAGAGTAAGTCAGTGTTTACGATTGGACTAAAATATTTTCAGAAGGGGGGGGGGGGACTGTTCGAGGCACGAATCCATTGATGGTCCTAGTTTTTTCAAAGAATTATGGGACCGAGCAGAGTGCCATCGCATTCTGATCGGCCTTAAAGGTACAGTCCAAGCACGTGGGTAAAATTTGATATTATGTTCCTGCCGCTGCATGCAGCCACCCTGCCAAACTCGGAATCTCAACCCTTCTTCATAATAAGCGAGAAAACCGAGCACCCGTTGCCTCCGCCCCTGAAATCAGCGCCCATTCGCTCAGCCCACTTCAGAGCTTTCAAGCTCAGTAAGACGAGACAAGCCATGGATTCTGAACAAAATCTATGCTCTTCCATTTGTTATCGGTATATCTTTATGATGCAGTCTGCTCTAGTGCAATGATTGCGAATTACAAGGAGAAACAAGCCCAAGACAACTTATGCACGGAATTCTCGTACTTCCAATTCACAACTTTTGAAAGGCCATAACTCCGTTCACAGTCGGTTCTGAGTGATTTTGAAGAGACCGTTGTGATCCAAGCGAAATTTCCTCCAATACAAGCAGAAAAACTCGGAAGCGATTCTGAGGTTGGGCTGTGCCTTTTAAGCCCCTTTCACAGTTACCCGACCGACGTCGGACGACTCGCTATCGAATATGGAATATCTACCTACACTATCCTATCCATCTTATTTATCTTCACTTATCAAATTTGTTAACAAATCGGCCGGCAACCTATAAAAGAGGCCCTAAGCCTCTTTCATAGTGTGCTGTTCGACGTCGAATGACTCGTTATAAAATGTGATCAGCTAAGATAGATAAGATGGATAGGGTATGCAAGATAGATGTTCCACATTCGATAACGAGTCGTCCGACGTCGGTCGGGCAAGTGTGAAAGAGGCTTTAGGGGTAGAGTATACTTTTGCGACACACGGTCTCGTCGCCCTGCACCGCGACCGCCTGTCGCAGAACTCCGTTCTTTAAAACTGTCGCTGTCGCAGTGCACAGCACAGCAACAGTGGTAGCGACAGACCTTGGCATATTTCCAGTATGTCAGCCCTCCGCGACACGTCGCTGCGACCCACACGCGACAACTGTTCCTACGATGGCTGATGCCGTTCCTCCGATGCGGGTTCCGCCGCGATTTGTGTTAGATTGCACGCCTGTCGTTCATTACAGCGACAAAGTATACCATACCCCTTATGACCAGGATCACACTGCCGGCGACCAGCGACAGTGCGTGTAAATCTAATCGATTTTCGTTTGATGTTGATGGTATACATTGTGTCGCGTCGCTCGAAGCTGGGGGCATGATCCCAGCCTATGGCGTTCACGCATATCGATTGTTCGCGCCACGACACGACAACTCAGCAAGGCCACAAGACAGTTTACGGCAGCCAAGTGACGTCTCACCTAACGCAATCTATCGTAATACTACCACGATTTGAAAGAGGGATATTGGATTCATGATCAGGACCTCAGGAAGCCCCTAATGGGGAAGCTCCAACTAATTCTACGACGTCGACCTACTACCGCAACAACCTTCCAGAAAATGAAAATAGACCCCATATGAAACGCGCCAAGTCCCCGAAATAAACCCCTGGACAATGTTAGGCCCTAGTTATACACCAGCGATTCGCCGCCGGTGGCTTCCGCGGCATGTCTGCTATTTGTCAATTTCGAAATCTGACCAATCGCAGACGTCCCGCAAAAACCAGCGGCACCGAACCGCCGATGTATAACTAGAGCCTTAGGCAAAAAATGTTTTCGCGATCCTCTCCACAACTTTTTGTTTTTGAGCCAAAAATCTAAAAAGCCCCGACCAAAAACTTTGATTTTTGGGCTAAAACTTGAAAAATCCCCTCACTAAACACCCGTTTAAAAATAACACCACAGTGCTTGAGCCTAGGGTGAATAACACTGTCCTTCCCCACTATAAATCTGGCTTGAAAACTTGTGGAGAGTTGCGAAGATTTTTTTAGCTACAAATGGAACCTTTGAAGGTAGTACATGAAATTTTTCGATTAGAGGTGGGGATCGTAATTGTGTCAAAGTCAAACACAAAGACCCACTTACGCATGGGAGGTTTGAACCAATAAATTTTCGTCGAAGTTCTCTTCATATTCCTGTTTTCTGAGTTTCTCATCTTTGTTACTAGGTGAACTTCCTCACTAAAAGCTGCTTCGCACTTGAATGGCTCTACCCTGCTAAAGCTCATTTTCTCAGGAGGCAGGCAATGCATATTAAACAATATGTTAGACCTAGTAAAAACGAGCCCTTGAAATTATAACGCCATACTTCTGGGCGAAATTTTCATTTTTAGGTCAAGAATTTTACTACCTCCCTCATCACCCGTTGATAAATTACACAACCGCGTCTGACCCTGATAGCACTATCCCCTTAAAGGCAGCGTTCATAATGAATATAATATTCGAGTTCAACTCGAAAATGTGGTTCTTCGGTCTTGAGCTATCGAATAATGAAGAAACAGCGGAGAAAAGCGCTCAGAATAAGCTAAAATAGCGGTTTCCAAGGTTCAGGGCAAGGACGAGCTTACGGCCCCTGCTAGTTTCCGCAAGCGTGCGCTGACGGCAAAATGCGCGCGAATCGATAAGGCTGGACGTGGTGGAGTTTCTTGGCAATTCGCCATCGAAAACGCCCGCGCGGCGCCACAAGCTCATCAGAACGAGGGGCGGGTCGAGCTAAGGCGTACTGGGCTAACGAAACCGCTTCGCCGTAGTTTTTATCGATTGCTGGCCCGTTTACGCTGCTTATTTCGACCTTGTCCCCTTCGGCACTGGCCAGTGTTGTTCAACACTGAAAACTCCAATGCAATTCATCTGAAACACTGCCTTTAAACTAAAATGTGGAAAGGGAAATAGAATTAGCAGCATTCCCACCAAAAAAAAAACGCTCCTGGCTAAAAGAGTCTACATGATACCCTATTAAGGGCTGGCGCAAACTCGGTGCACTTATATATTATGACCTACGTATACCGAGTTCACGTCAACCTTTAGTAGGGAACTAGAAGTATCAGTATGATATGTGCCGACTGTACCACTGGCAAGCTGTGGTACATGACCTAACATACGCAACAGCCCCCCGGAATCCAGAATGCGTGGACACCAAGATACCAAGGGATGTCAATGGCTGGCTAAAAAAAAACAAAAAAGTCGTTATCGAAAGCGGGGTATTCGACGCACTTATTCCGTTGGAACTGCCCGGGTTTCCAAGATGAATCGGCGAAAGTATGCATGGGAACGTGGAACAGGCAAGTTCTTCCTCTAATATGACTCACTAATCGTTCATAATTACGCCAAACAGGAATCTAGCAGAGGATAAAAAATTAGTGGTTACGGCCACGACTACGTATAAAATCAACACAGGTGCTCGGAAGGACATGTCACCTACACACGAGATTCTGTAGACGCCTGAATCAATGGAAAGGGCGTAGGAGTAATCGTATTTGATTTCAAAGCATATGTGACAAAAAACTGTGTTATGGAATTGAACAGACGTTCCGCAAAGCGTGGGTTGGCGCTTACAGCCTGCAAAATTGAATAGGATAAATTGCTTCCACATTTCCATTTTCCCAGTCATCATTAGGAAGATCCTTATTTCTCAATACAATGGGAAAACAATCCCGAGAAACGCATCAATTCTGTTTGATAACTGACACGGCTACAATTCGCCTTCGAAATGTTATCAAAGAAACAAAGTGGTCAATGATGTCTGTCTTTCTATTTCCACAGTTCTGTTCGTCACGAAGCAAAGAAGAACAACCACTCTGTTTACATTTTAGTTATACGAAGACGAAATACACATTTGTGAGTGGAAGAAACACTCGCAATGAAGCTATGGGTGTTTTATAGAACGCTTAAGGGCAGCATACTTGCTCGTAAGCATGCTTGATATAGAAACGTAAATCGAATCGTACGCCTTACACCACAAGGCCAACGCATTTTGAAGCGTCACCAACCACCACCAATGCCTTAACAGGAGTAGCAAGTTTGGCCTCGCCCATTTTCACGCCCACTGGATTTGCCTTCCCCTACATCAGCTGTACGTCGGCATGGATCGTGAAGAGACTTCGCGTTCACTATTGAAGGTTGGCGCAAACTCGGTGCCATATGCTATAACATAGGTGCACCGAGTTTGCGCCAACCTCCAACAGTGAACGCGGAGTCTGTTCACGATCCATGACGATGCTATGGCAGAGGTAATAAAAAATTTTGTCAACGAAGGGGGGGGGTAGTAGCTCTACCGGAATTTGGCGCAACGGCCTGCTCAACCCTGGGGCCATCCTCATCATCAGTACTATTTGTTGATTGCTTAATTAGTAAACCACACACGTCAACGACGGTTGGGATGGCGCAGCGCTCGTGTTGGAG
The DNA here is from genome assembly GCA_029168955.1 of Aplectana chamaeleonis. NCBI lineage: Eukaryota > Metazoa > Nematoda > Chromadorea > Rhabditida > Cosmocercidae > Aplectana > Aplectana chamaeleonis. The sequence goes on from JAPDOI010000128.1 coordinate 336,050, forward strand.
GAGTGGGGGACAAATACAAAGGGCGTGAGGACACGGTCGGGGCCAAACTTGCTGTCGCGGCATTGTTGGTCGTTCTTTGCGCTTCAAAATACGTAGGCATTGTATTGTAAGCAGCACGGTTCGATTCACTTTGCTATCTCAACCACGTTACGAGCATGAATGCTACCTTTAAGTTATTTAGGTCACACATATTGGAACAGGGTAGAGCGGCCACTGTCTGCCCATGCAGGGCTTAATGACCAACACAGAAGGAGAGGAGCCGCCGAAGAGTTTCGCCAGTTTGCTCGACGCGCGCGTAGGAAACTGCGTACACGTCCAGCGGGTTTTGACTGACCACAGCAGGATGTTGATCGAATCCACAGCGCGGGAGCAGTTCGGCTGGCACACGTGACGCGCTCGGCGGAAACCGTGCGTGCACGTCATTGGGACACGTTAACCGTGGGGCCTCTGACAAGAAAAAGATTTGGCAATGGGTTAACGCGATCCAACGACGATGACGCGTCACGTATGCCAGCCAAACTGCTCACGCGCTGTGGATTCGATCGACATCCCGGATCAAGCGGGACGTTGCGTAATTTTTTTCGGAATCGAAGCGACCCCCTCCACCATCAAATTTCTTTTTCCAAATCCGAAAATTTTTGCGATCCCCTCCCCCGAGGCGCGATCAGTGGGCAGTTTATATCTGACTACTAAAACTGTAAGACGCTGAAAATTCGTTCAGTAGTTGGGCGTAAGCGTCTAAAACCTAAGCAATGCTACGATCCTTCCCTTTAGTGACCAAAAGTGTCGAGAATTTTTGGAATACCTTCACCAAATTTTCATTTTTGAAAACCCCACTAACCTTCCTTTTCGGGTCAAAATTTTTGCGACTCCTCCCCACACGCCGTTGCGAGATTTCGCCACCGAGCTTGACCCTGCAACATCCTGATCACAGCGGGTGGCGGTCCTCAAAGCGTTGACCCAAAAAAATGTGAATTTGGGGATGAGATTTTAGGCTTAAATTGTTTCCTCAGATAGGGCATTTTTTGTTTCTGAACATGTAGGAGCATACAGCAACATGCAAGATCCGTGCACAGAAGCTTAATAAACAACTTCAATGCCCAACAATTGCGAATGAGTCGTCTAATCCGAAGGAGTACCGAATACTTTGCTGAGCTACTGAGTGAATTTTTGAGGTAATACGTGTGCACAGCATCCTACACCGTAGACTGACTACACCCGCCATATCATACACGCACGCGAAAGCTTGCTCCGTTTCAATTACTTTTGCATAGTATAACTTTTGTGCAGTAAGAGCCACCATGGTACATAACAAAACCGGAATTCCAAAAGTATCGACCACGTTCGAGCTTCTTGTGATGTCAAATAATTGCGAAAAGAAGTTGAAACAGGGGAATCATAACTTTCGCTCTCGAAGCTTTGAACCCGAACAACTGGCATCGAAGAATACACAAGACCAGCAAAAAACCGGAGAACTGCTTCTCCCCGATAAGAGTATTCCAAATAGGAAAGTCGAGTGGCCGACAGCAAAATCTGTAACAGCTTTGACTCAGAATGCTTACAACAGACGAGGAAGAAACATAGCGACATCGAGGAAAAGAAAGTCATCGACATTGAACGAATGAGCGAGCGAGACGAGGTTTTTCCAGCGAGCCGAGCGACGCGTCTCGGAGATGAAAACGGGATGATGGGAGGAACCACGAACGAGAAACGAACACGGATCGAATCAATTCCGAGAAGTCTCACGCAATCTATGGCGAAGGTCGAAGTTGAAGGGGAATTTAGGCAGGAAGGGACTCGGTTACCCCTTCAATCGCGTTCTACGCCATGCTGAACCTCTCTGGAAACTTCAGCACTAACAAGGAAAGGATCATTACACGCCGTGGCCATTCCAAATGAAATATGCGTTTCTGAGATCAATTTCCGACGCAGAATTTGAATTTTGCATTGCAGCTGCGAAACGTTTCTCTGAACGAAGTTACATGCGTTATTAGCGCGTCACTCGTAGACGCATCATAAGGTGCAATCCGTGAGTTCGTTGCCTACTGAGCCCCACCGACGCATACAACTCCGTTCGGAGAAAGTTTCGTAGCTGCAATGTTAAAATTGGAATTCCAAGTCGAAAATTGATCCTAGAAACGCTTATTTCACTTGGAATCGCCTCAGCGTGTAATGATCCTTCCCTTATAAGACATAAGACATCAATAACATTATGGCGAAAGGCACATAGGAAAGGACTAAGCAACCGTGGCACGTAAAACCAGCTGAGAGTCAAGACACGGTGTTCCTAATGCTAATCCAGATTTTGCACGAATAAGGCGATTCTGGGAAATACTGATGGATGGTGGACCACTATTCTTACCTGCACGAGCCCAACGGTTGCCCGGACAGGATGAAAGAACTATTTTCTCCAAGCAGTTTTTTGAAGGATACAATCTATCTACCAGCAATCTGCAATGATGGAGGCAACACGCAAGTGGTCGTGTCACGATGCAATCATTGAATGAGCAAATAGGTTTCCAATTTTTTAACCTTCGACTGGTCCCATGCTGTCTGTCTTCGTTCAGGTTGAGTGCAAGAAGAGAGATTAAAATTTTCCAAATGATATCAATCACTATAGCTGATTTGGTGATAAGTGTGTCAGGATCACTGATAAGAAGTAATAAGATCTGCGCAAGGATGTCAATGAACCGTGAAATACAGAGAACGATAAGGACAAACTACGACACTGTGAGACCATTAAATGTAGCAGAAATGGAAACACAAGAGAATAATCGGGCGGGGAACAGAACTTAAGCATTTAATGCATTAACGAACACTTTCACATTCCTGCCTTTTACAAAGGTCCAGACGGTAGACCATGCTCCTATCCCCTCTATTCAAGACACGATCAAGAGGGCTCTTGTGTTCAAATCTCCGCTAGGCTACTCTGGAAGAAATCGAATGGAGTCCGCCCAAAATTCACCACAAGCCTTGATTTCACAGAGAAATTGACGCGGAACGATCGAAACCCCGAAAATGCCGCGAAAATGACACGAATTCACCGGGAAACCTGCAAGAAATGGCTGCTGCAAATTGACCGCAAAATTACTGCGAATCTCTTTGCCGTTATTGCAATGAGGAAGCCCGAGAGCAGCAGCGGACATTGCTCAGCACATAACGTGCCGAACTAAAATGCAATGGATTGGTCAGGACTCGCGGTTCGGATCTCAAGTTGAAGTGGCCACAATCGCGTCAGGTTCCCGGCCGAATTCAGGCATAGCCGTATTTGTGCCAGACCAAATCACTGTAATCTAGGCAGTCCAGTCAATGCGCTGATTCTGCCGCAAATCTGTCGCTTAGGCTCCTGTCCGGTACCGAGGCAACAGTTTCCCGACAATTCTTTCCGAAGGAAGGTCTTCCCAACTAGCTGAGCTTAGAAATCTTACAACCCCAGTGTATCAGAATATTCAAAATGTGAAATGGCATACAAAACCTTTTTATATATTTTTAGAGCTCAAGTGCCGCCAATCAAAATACTGAAAATTTTGAAAAAAAATTATCGGGCTGTTGGAGGTTTCTCGCCAACAAGGACTTCCCCAGAATAGAAATTATTTCTCGATCGCGGACCGAACACAAAGCCTTTGACACCTTTATCAACTCCAAGTTTTCTTAATTTTCACATGAATAGTCGCCGTTTTCACTTAAAGGCAGGGTCCGGGCAGAATTTCGATTTTGAGATTTCCCGCCAAATCGGTGCTCTTGCTACAGGTATTTCCGAGGAACATGCGGAAACTGCGTAAAAACCGGTCTTCTCCAATTATTTCAGCCTTTTCCGTTAGTCGATGATCCAGAAAAGTCAGAAAAGTGTGGCCATCGCATGTTATGGAAAGATACCTCTAGTCGCCGTCGCGCGGCGCGGCGTGATGCGACGGAGCGCGCTTGTCACACCACCCACACATGCACACCGCTAGTCGCATAGTGGTGAGGCCAAAGCTGGCAGAGCTTTGATTCATATCGCATAACGTTTTTCTAGGATACATTATTTAGTCCCAATGCTGACATCGGATCAATGATTAGGGATAATTTTCAATTGTAGTGGAAAGCGACCACGCCAACAACTGCTGAACTAACAGCACCTGACTATTTCGTTAATGATGACAACTTGCTCATTCACAGGGAATTTCACGGATTTACTCTTCTTTCCTCAACACGTGTTTAATGATGTATTCAAATTAGCTTCTAAATGTATCAAAATCTATTATATAGGCTCACAACAAATCAGTATTTAACAACACATTCCTTCATGAGAAAGTTGGTTCATGAAGCATGAGACGGTCCAGCTTCATCGTGTAGCGGGCTCTGTCTCATATCTCGAACTAAAGCATGTATTGTGCTTATCGGGGACAAATTCCGGCCCGCAATCGCGTCTCGACACGCTTTGCACCCGCACGCGCTCGAGTCAGTTGGGTTTCCAACGCCAGAGCCGACTCGATTTGGCTTTTTTACACAATTTTCCCCAATTTTTCTTAGTTTCCAGTTTCCGAAACTCACCTGGAGTCATCAGATCGGCGACTGCGGCGCTGGAAGTTCTTCTGACTCGGAAGCCTGCGGTCGCAAAGCGTGTCGAGACGCGATTGCGGACCGGAATTTGGCCCAGATAAGCACAGTAGATCGTCAATATCAGTTCTTGGCTTATGTTTCTTCAGTTTTCCACGCTAAATCATGTATGTGAAACACTTTTAAGGGAACGTATTTTACTCTACCACCTGACATGTGTACCTACCGTCAGCAAAGCAACCTTTTGTAGATGAGGTTTCGCGCCGTCTTTTGTCAACTCTGGACCTGGCGCTACAACTGTACCCACAACCGCTGATTGCGCCAAGGCTGCGGTTGCATTTATCTGTTCCAAAATCCTGTCTAATTTTTCAAGCGCTTCATTCGTAACCGCCTTTGCCACCATCTCGATTAAGCAGCGCGACTCTACTTTTCACAAAACGCGTCGGGACCAGATACAGTACGCGTGCGAAATGGTGCATAGACGTGATTTCAAATAATAGTGAGCCAATAGACCATTGCGGTTACTTCAAACTAGTGGCCAGCTATGATCGATTTTTTCTCTTTTCCTCTAGGGGTGAATTAATATAAACGATACACATGTTCGTTTCTTTGAAACATCTAAGAATGCTCCCACACGAGTGGCTCGCAGACGAAAGTCGCATCGTGCTCAGTTGGTTCAATTACTTGTAGATAGACTTGACAAACGTGCACCAAATCGAATATGATAGGGATAAAAAAGATTGTGCCTTCTGTATCTATTAGTTATGAGGATTCAGTTCATACTGAATAAGTTGGCAATTGTTTAAATTTTTTCGTCTCTAGTTTCGAGACATTCTTGTTTTTGACTAACGAAGCAAATTGCACGGTGTTCATGAGCAGCATTGTTTCCGATACGAGGACAAGTTACGAAGCGAAGGTTGACCCTTATTTATGGAAGAATTGCCTAGATGTAGGCAGTTTTCAGATCAAATCGAGGCTCAACAATTGAGCCGGTTCGTTTACGTTCGTAGAACCTGAACAGTCTGGCACTCGGAATCAAATTATGACGAGAAACATAACCGTTTAACTTGTTCCTCACTCCTCTGTTTGTTTCATCACCATGCGACTATCGATGTGTGTATGTGACAAGCGCGCGCCATCACATCACGCCGCGCCAGCCGCACCGCGCCGACTAGAGGTATCTTTACGTAACATGTGGCCATCGTCTATAGTTTAGCGGTTGTCCACGCATTCTTCAAAAGTGCGGTATAATTATCGGTCATTCCAGCCATAATTATCATGCTGTGAATACCGTAATCCCTGACTTTGTGGCTGTTTTCTCCAGAACTAAGGATTCAGAGTTCGTGAAACGTTCAAGACGATGTTCAGCTAGGCCAGCCCAATCTAATTAACCCAAATTTCGGTCGTGTTAAAATTTGACCGGACCTTGCCTTTAAAGCAATAGAGCACTTATAGCACTTAGCTTACTTCCATTTTTGCGCACAAATTCAAAAACCGGTTTTGATTGTGAACGCTGCCTTAGATAGTCTTGGACAGAGCCTTACAGACGGACGCGCCTCCATGCATTTCTAGGACATATATCCTTCCTTGACAACGAAGTAACGACAAGACCAACACCTTTGAAACATCCGAAAAAAAATGTGCAAGTTCTTCATTTTTTGTCTGTCGAACGCCAACTGCATGGGAATCTCAAAAATACTCTTGAAAGTAAGTGCTACAACTACAAGATTAGGGTTCATCGGGTCGCTGTGAAGTAAACCTACAGAGACAGGGTCTTGCCGGGTTGAGGCCGGCCATATGAGAGGATACAGAAAAAACTCCTCGTGGAGTTGTTGATGCCCGTTTGATGAGTCTCCTTGATCTTGGTAGTCGACTCCACAGATCCACCACGCGTAGGTTGGGCATCTCGGATCCTGTAGGGGGTCAAGACACCTGTAGGAAGCCTCTTGGAGCAAACTTCAGCGTGCACAGAACACTGCTCCACGCGTGATCACTGGATGCCCTAGATCCACACCGGTATCTCATCTACATCAAGAGTGTTCGCTGCTTCCTGTAAAGCAGCATTGTCAACTCCAGTCGCAACAGTTCCATGTTGGCATTGTAACGAATTCCACACACCCTAATTTCCCATTACTGTCATCTGGTCCCCATTTCCGACATATTCGCTCGCCACTTCATGCTGCAGTCTCTGTCTTGGATCGTCAACGTTGGGCGACGTCGGAGCTCAATCGCGTCAGACTACTGCAAATGGAGCACACCCGATTCGTCAGAGAATACCTCTCCAGTGCTCCCCTAAATCCAATTCTTGGTGACGTGCCACCCCCGATCGATGACAGCGAAACGGACCTACCCAGACGTACACGCGTCATCCTGGCAGGTCTACGATGTTGACACTCCTCACACCTCAAGGCCTTCGTCCATAAGATCGACTCGTCGATCCCCGACGAATGTCCTGACTGCCACAAACCAGGGCACGATTCATTTCATTTATTTTCATGTCCTGCAAGGCCGACTTCTCTAACAGTTATGGATATGTGGACCAACCCGTGCGATGTGGCTGCCTTTTTACACCTATAAGGAGAAGCTCTATGTGGCCGATAAGAAGAAGAAGATATGAGAGGATCGTAATTTTTTTGATCCCAGAAAATTAGGAATTGAGAACGTTACAGGGTTAGGCTCACGCCGTGATTACAGGGGAGGGGGGCAGCTCTAGGCGCCTGGAATGGGTGTGACCCGCAGGCTTCCCGTATTCAGCAGAAAAAACAGCTTTGAATAAAAATGTGATGCAATTAAGTTGAAAATAGGATTCAGAACTTTTTCATGAAATTGAAAAATCACTAAACCACCAAATTTCGCGAAGTTACCATCCATAGGTCACTCACGACCAGGGATGAGCGGAATTCCGCGTTTCGCTTTCCGAAAACCGCAGTTTCGCGCGTTTTTGGCCTTCCGCGTTCCGCCTTCCGAAAACCGCAGAAAGTGCTGCGAAACGCAGAAAATGCGGAACAAAATATCGCGGATTATTGAAAAAACTGTCATATTTCTATTATTCCTCTGTTGCTTGACTAGTTTAGTGATCTCTTTTTATGCTCCGCATATGTGAATTGTGTTGCGCGCTAGGCGCGTACCAGATTTGGCATCAAGATGCAACCCTGTGATTCTGGAAACAATGGTTAGAGTAACTGTAGAAAGGCGGTTTTCATTTCCTTCATAAGAGAGAGAAAGTTGGTTTTACTACCCAGAAATGGTCTAGAATGGTTTCTTGAGAACCGAAAAGGATGAAAAAAAAACCGATTTCGGTGTTAATCTCCTTTTAATCTCAGACGGCGTTAACGATCTTGTGGGAACACTTTTCGTTGAGCTAGTCAGCTAATGTTTCGATAGTAGGCTGGAAATGGGTGCAGCCATACTCTGTCCCAAACGTTCTTTGGCAAGCGTAGAGTCCAGAGAAGCAGCGTTTCCTCTGCGTCTCTGACGCTGTAAGAGGGGTATGGTATACTTTTGCGACACATGGTCGCGTCGCTCTGCACAGCGACGAAGGTCGCCTCCCGTCCTTTAAATGTGTCGCTGTCGCAGTGCACTGCACAGCGACAGGCTATGGCAAAGTTGCAGTATGTCAGCCCTTCGCGACACGTCGCTGCGACCCACACGCGACATCTGTTCTTACGACGACCGTTGTCGTTGCTCCGATGCGGATCCCGCCACGATTTGTGTTAGGTTGCATCCCTGTCGCTCATTACAGCGGCAAAGTATACCATAGGCCAGACAAATGCTGCGCCAAAAACGTCAGGGACGCAAAAGGAGCGCTGTCTTTGGACTCTTCGCTTGCCAACTAGTTTGGGACAGGATATACATATCTTCTATTCCAATTCGAAGTTGATCGCTAAAATTTAGCGATACTTCGAAATTGAGGTTGAAGACAGACAGAACACGTAAATACCTTATTATGAGCCACCCGACGTTCCCTCCTCCGTAAAAATCGAAACTAATGAAAATCAGGGCCGTACTGATAGGATTTAGCCCAGGTTAGCGCTTTTTTGAGACAGTATTACGCTCCGAGAAATACGACGGAACTTCGGAAGTACTTTTTGGAAAGCCGCACGGTGTGACTAGGGTTTTAGGAATGTGCGCAGAGCGTTTTTATGGTTGTAGGTCACAAGTTTCAGGAATTACGTTCGTCCCGCGATACCGATCGGTACCGATTTGATAACTCACCGCAGGCAAAAGCTGCCAAAGATTTCGTCTCTCTCAAATTTGAATCGCTTAGCGAAATTCAAATCAGAAAGGAATTCTTCGAGGAAAGTACGTGGATTTCCTAGAATTTTGGCTTTCTGGCAAAAATAGTCAATTGGCAATGTTATATAAGTGAAAAAATAGAAGTGAAAGAACTCAAAAATGTCTCGAAATATTTTACAAAATGATTTGGCGCACGATAACCTGAAGTAACAAGAAAACTGGGAAATGTAGTGTAATGATTATGAATACGATTTGATAGTCAATCATAGCTCAATTATCGAAAGTGAAAGACGAAAGATCGGATTTCATAAGCTTCTCCGTTACAGTTATCAATACAAAATCAAAGGCGCTTTGGAAATACACAGTAGAACAATTTTTTCCGAGTTGTTGTACGGCAGCAAACACTACTGAAGCTGGGAAACCACAGGGCTCGAATCCATTTCGCGCTTGATTTTGCTTTGATAAGTCTAACGAGGAAGCTTGTAAAATCCGGTCTCTCGTCTGTCACTACCTACCGATAAATGGTCCATGTTTGACCACCAAATCGCATTCGTAGTCATTTCACTGCATTTCCCAGTTTTTCATTAAAGGCACAATCCAAGCTCAGGGACGAAATCTGAGATTTCCACATAATTGTGAAGTAGGCCCACCCTAGATAGCACTTGCCAAGTGCGAGCTCTCAATTCCTCCGAATAAGCAAGATATAGGAGGAAGCCACCCTGGGGCTCCCACGTACGGAAGCAACTTTGGCACGCCCCTTTTACGATCTTTCGAGCTCAACAGTGGCAAGATGAGAGATGGCTTCTGACAACAAACCCGTTCTTCCTTCATTCTCGCCCTCTATAGCCATTCAGGCCGGCTCGCATACATCGCTTTCGGATGAAGAAAGTTACAAGCCTCGGACAACTCGTCCACCATGCTTCCGCAGTTCAATTTTTGAGGGGCCGTAACTCCGTTCTTAGGGAGTCTTGTACGATTGCAGAGACATCAGTAGACTTGGCGTGAGACCATTTTCAAGATAAGCAGAAAAACAGAAAAACGATTCTGAGTTTGGACTGTGCCTTTAAGCCAGATTATTGTGAGCCAAATTTTTTTCATAACTGTTCCAGGACATTTTTTAACTTCTGTGACCTCTGCTTTATCCTATATATTAAATTGCCAAACCATTACTTTTGCCAGAGAGCTAAACTATCATAAATTCTCTTCTTTTCAGTTCGATATGTTGGTTCTGAGATCTCAGACGCTTCCTTTCTTCAATATATAATACGAAATGTAATACATATAGCCATCTCCCTCATTTTGAGCCGGTCGAAGTAGGGCTTATCAGGTTTATCATGTCAACTGTTGTATCACTGTTGTACATCATTGTTGTATTTTACCAGGACCGACTGCTCCGCTGCTTACTCAGCCAGGACTCATCTGAGCAAGCTAGGCTTCATATATGCGCATGTTTGAGGATCGATTTCTATATGCATCCAGACGTTCTACTGAAGTTGCACAATTGTCGATTTCTTAAGAGAGGATCTGGAGATTTATCAAAAAATTTCCGCGTTTCGCGTTCCGAAAACCGAAGTTTCGCGCATTTTTGGGCGTTTCGCACCCGATTTCCGAAATTTCGAATTTTTATTCCGCTCATCCCTGCTCACGACCCACCTGGAGTGCGCACAAAATTCCAAGCCGAAGGAGGGGCGTACATAAATTTCGTATCTAAGGGAGGAGGGGCGCACCTCGTACAAATCGGGAGCGGATATTGCTCACCCGTGCGTCTCGTGTCGCGGTCGGTGAGCCTGAACGCTATTCATACTCCTCAACACTAGCGCGGCACGCCCGTGGCATTGGAGTATGAACGGCCTGGTACCACACCCGCACGGCACGCGACGCCTGTTTCCCCATGGCGGCGAAGGGCGTAACGACTTTTCAACCCTTTCATTTCTAAGCCATCATCGATTTAATTTCGTTTCTTAATAATTAATTCCATTACTATCCTCTGCTATCGTAACGCATGAAAAGATTTTGCTTCTTTGGAAATGTAAGGCCTATCCATAAGCGCGTGACGTGCCTAGAAAGTATTCCTACTCTAATGCCACGCTCGCGCATTACGCGCGTGCTGCGCTAGCGTTGAGAAGTATGAATAGCACCTTAACGCGCGGCAGAAAAGAAGGTGACGTGACATCCCAGCATTTAGATGAAATCAAGTAAACTGGCATGCCCTGGAGCGTAATTTACTTTGCTGCGTCCATTTATTGTTACAAACGATACCAGTTTCTCCGCATATGGTGCTGAAAACTCTTTATACGATAGTGGGTATCCCACGTTAACCGCCGCTCGCGCCCACCAACCCGACCGTAACGCACACGCACGCATGTGAGCAATGTCATGGACTCAAATTTTCATTGTTGAAGAGAAATTCTTACAATCCCCATTCGTAACTTTCACATTTTTTTTCGAGTCAAAGTGTTTACACTTCGCCTCATTACCCGTTGAGAAATTGCACCCTTATTCCATATTTTCACACAACTTTCCGCGACCCAAACCCCCGTAGTGTCACGACACAACCCCGCTTGACACTGTATGAAAATCCAGAAGTCGAACAATTTCTAAATTCTGAAAACTATTTAGTATACATTTTCGTGACCAGACAGCCTTTGGGAAGTATGGTTAGATCCACGGCCTGTCTCCTCAAGAAAAACGTGTAAATTCAAACCGCGGCTGGAGTGGCGGTTTAAATCTGAATCTCCGAGAACCGACCCGCCGCGCCGGCCACGGTTTGAATTTAAACGTTTTTTTCTTGAGGACACAGGCCACGGACCTAACTATACATAAAAGTTATTAGATTGAGATATCTGCCTCCAATCATCTCGGAAAAATGAATTGACAGAGACACAAACTAAGGAGAACTCCTGATTTATCCGTGTAACTTCAGGTGTGATTCAACCTCAAAAAGTTGCAGGATTCACAGGAAATCATCGGAAAATCCAGCATGCAGCTGAAGCAAAAAATAGCTGCTGATGATGAAAAATCAAAGTACTGCATCCAAAAAAACGCAGAAATTCCGGGATTACAGGACAGAATCAGACTGCGAATCGAGTGGAATACCTGAAAAGGATCTTCCACTGGAAAATAAGATGAAAGTGGATGATATTCCTTCGAGAGATTACGAGAGTGGGGGTTTTAGGGGTTGAAAATGCGAAGGCGATCGATGGCGGCCGCAGACCCCCGAGAGAAAGCACAGAACGCAGACAGACACAGCACGAGAGAACGCCTGCTGCTGTAAAGACGCAGACGAGCGGATAAGACAGAGACAGTGCTGTCCGTGTGTTGGAGGACGTAGACGAAGAGACGGCGACTTACCGGACATGACGAAGTGGCTGGCCCCCCACAGCTGAAACTCACGTGCATCAGCTGATAGTACACATCTCTCCCCCGCATTGTGACCTCCCATGAACGTGGGGGTCATATCGCTCCAGCCGCGAAGCGGTTGGAGAGGTTTGGTTTTCACTCATAGATGCCACTTCTAGAGGTAATGCTGTTTTTTGCCTTAAACTGAGGAATTTTCGCAAAATTATTCGATTTTACGAAGAATATTTGGTACAGGAAGAGATGAGAGTACGGGGCGGGGTTATTCTCTCCACCGGCCAATAAGCAACGTCTCTGCCGGCTTAATCCTCGCAGACGCCTCGGCTCCGACACTGGCAGCGGACTCCTACAGGAGTCGGCTGGGAGTCCTAGTCTCCCCTGCAACAGGAGTCCTGATTTTCCCCTGTAGGAGTCCTGTGATACTCCTGTAGGAGTCCTATTTTTCTCCTGTAGGAGATCGGAACTTGTACGGTAGCTTGGAGGGAATTTCAAATAACGTTTGCTCGAATGAAGCCAAAACCGCCTTGTTTTCGAATTTCTTTTAAATCGAAGCATGATTTTCACACTTCTTCGTTGACGATTTTGTCAACGGCAAAAATTAGTGTAGGGCATTAAGCCCCATTACATTCCTCCTCACTTTTCATCAAGGAGTTTCGCCTCCTAAGCACGCCAATCAATCGATGAGAGGGGGCCTCTGTGAACCTGCATGGGCGAATCAGCTCTCCACCCCATGTACACGCGTATCGTACACCGCGCGGGTTCGATCAATGGTTCAACGTGCGCGTTCCAGGACAACTACCGGAGCTGTTTTGTCCTGTAGGAGACCCAGTGGAAACGATGCGGCAGCATGGCCTGTAGGAGACCGCTTCGCTCTAGTTCGGCCTCCCACAGGACAAAACAGCTCCTGTAGGAGACCGCGATCGTAGTTTTCTCCCGTAGGACTCAGCTGCCAGTGTCGGAGCCGGTCATTGGGACTCACGCGTCAAATAAGATATAAGTTGTGTAGGCCCACCCAACACACGCGCAAGGTCTCTGATTTTCTTGCAGAACGGCTGATTTTCAAATTCAAATTCACACACTTGTTTCACTTGCCTGGGTAAAAAGGTATGAATAAACAGTCAGGGTCACAAACATCAAAAACTATTAACGTAATCCTAATAGAAATAGAAATAGAACACCATTTATTCCGGTTGAAGATACCGACTGAGAACAGTTTTGAAGCGGAAAAACGTGGAAAAACTTTTTTTCCAATTTCTTACCAGAGCTTAGATAATACAATCCCGCACGAACCGTGAGGAAATGCCGCCAGCCTTGAAACGACCTTTGCCCCCTGGTATTAGAAAGTGTGAGTCAAAAAAAACTGATAGGTACAATCCCACCAAACCTCTTACAAGGGAACTACTAATCAGACTGGCCTTTCCGGATGAAATAAACTTTTCTGGAACCTTTTTTAGCGTTGTATCCGATTATGGTCTTCGCAGCTGTCTAAACCACTCTGAAAAAAGTTATAGGCGTTTTTCGTCAGATTTTCGTACCTTCCAAAGCGCGCATTATTTTTTTGAGAATCCGGAAACGGACCTCACGATTATGTTCAGCGCCCAAGACTACCCAACTGAGCGAATTTTGGGAGAAGACACATTTTCCAAATTGTGCAGAGACTGATAACGTTTTGGACTTGTACGAATTTTCGGTTTGGCGTTTCTTCACTTCAATTAGAGGGCTCTGAAAGCGTTTTAAAGAAATGTTCCAGAATTGACCTAAAATCCTCACAGGTAGGTTAGCTGGGGCGCTGGGGTTTATTTGTCGATTTTCCAAAGTTTTCGACCTGATTCGTTCAAAGCCTTCGATCGGGGAAGAGTCTGATGACAAATCGCGACTTTTGAAGATTTCCGTGGTGCTACGATAGATATGGCTCAAATTGTTGCTTTGGGGGTTATTCGGAGTGTTGATCACGAATATGAGGTCGGTTTATCGATTTTTGACAGATTACGGTAGATTACGGTAGTTTGGTCAAAGTCTCAAATTTGACTCAAAACTTGTGTACATGGGTTATTCGGGGTGGTGAATACGAATTTAACGTCCATTTGTCGATTTTCGAATTACTAAGATAGGTTTTGCCCCTAGATGGCATGGTACCTACCGTAACCTACAGTACACCTCAGATTTTCAACAAACGGACTCCAGATTCGTGTTCATCACCCTAGATTACCTCCACGTACAAGTTTTGAGCCGAATCCTAAATATTTTTTCAAACGCTAAAAATTTTGTTGGAGTACCCTAACCTTGCCGCCAGGCTCTGAAAAACGCGTTCAACTTTTTCCAGAGTGGTTTTAGGCAGCTGCGAAGAGCATAATCGGATGGGCAGTTGACTAATTTGAAAGAGTGTTGTTAACCACGATATCTCTTGAAATTTCGTCCACGAATGTGCATTTTTGAGCAACTTACAAGGTGCGATTCCGCCAGAGATCGGACATTTTTCGACACCTTGAAAGCAGGTGCAGTCTAGGGTACGAAAACTACTTTAAGATAATGACTGTCCGTATTAGAAAACGTACTCAAATTATGATGACCCAGCCCTATGTAGCGCTCTGCTGCCCGACAATTCGAGATTCTCAGCTTTGTTAACGTTGAAGGCTATCTTTGCCGAAATCGTCATCGTTAATTGTATAAATTTTCATATATAAAGAGTATCACATCACAGTTAGCGATTTCAACGGTATTACTCGAGGGTATAAACAAGATGACTGATTTGTGTAATTTAAATGACATTCTGCAGACAAACTGGCTGCAAAGCTGTTTCAGATCCTGTTTCGGACTATGAAGAAAGTAGATCCGAGCAGTGACGAGTTGGGACAATTTAGCAATTTGCGCGTAAAGGCGCGTGTCGTGTGTGCCTACACAACACGCATTTTATTTGACGCGTGAGTCCCAATGACCGAGGCGTATGCGAGGATTAAGCCGTCTCTGCCGGTTGGCCAGCGGAGGGATAAACCACGCCCCGTACTTTGATCTCCCCTGTGCCTACTATTTTTTCGAATTTATGAATTAAAATCTCAATGTCGGATGTGCCTCCTGAGTTTGGAGGTCACTAGCCTGTGGTAGCTACTTAACACAATTCTTTTAGACTCCAAGACAAAGAGGGTTGACTTCAGGGATAAGCAGATATTTTCTGTGAATTTCGGAAATCGGAACGTCAAAAACCATCAGAAATGCGTTAAGCGAAATTCTTAATCTTCCCGTGGTGACTGCGCCTACCGAAAAACATGGGTTTATCCTTTCTTATTGAATATATTTCGTGTAAATACAATCAACCTGGGTTGTGAAAATTGAAGACAGACCTCAAATTTGAATTTACGCCCGAATGAATCTCCTAGGGATTTGGCAAGGAAAAATGTTTAAAAAATCTAGTCTAGTGGATATTTCAGAGTTCTTCCGCATTTGCAGGTTTTTTCCGGAAGTCGGAAGGCCCAAAACTATTGGAATTCGGAAATCTGACATCGGCGTTCCGCTCATCCTTGATTTACATAGCCAAATCCTAGGCCACCAACGAAGAAAGGACGATATTCCAAGTGAATTTTGTGCTTAACTTCAAGTCCGTTACACGAAGATTTCACAAGAGCAGAGGCACATAAACACCTTCCACACGATCATGCATTTTAAAGCCTTCTCCCATTCCACGACGTCCCATTCACGTCTTTTGAAGCCCTTCTACAACGACCTGCATATAGATCTCCTGACAATGATTCCCTACCCAGCTTCTATGGCGTCCCGTCAGTGCCGTCGGAGTCCTCCTCATTTTCCACACTGTCCTTGTCAGTCCTTCCGAAAATCACGGCGTCCTACCGGTGTCTTCTGGAGCCCTGTCTACTTTTTACTTCGTGTCGCATATGGTTCTCGAGACACCTACACAATCGGAAGCACCTAGTCATCTTCCTCGTCGACCTGTATACGTCGTCTGAAGGTCAGCCCAACTTCCACGGCGTCCTACTTACGTCATTAGTTTTTTTTTGTCCTAGCAACTTTTTGCGACGTCCCACCGACGTTTGCTGAAGCCCTGGTCATTTTAAATGGCTGTCTGCTCAGATAATTTGAAACCCTATTCACTCTTAACGTCATTCTGCCCACTCCTTCTTGAAACCTACTTAGTCACCACGTTCACGTCTTCTCAACCACCTTTCATTCCTCAAGACGTCTTGATCACGACTTTCAAAGACCTACCCGTTCTCCTGTCTTTCCGTCCTCTTCTTTCGAAGGCCTTCTCTCAACATCGTCCTAACTCCTTCTGAAGCCCTACTCAAACTACAAGACGTCCCGGTCACGTGCTTCGAAGTACTACTCACTCTTCACATCATCAAGCTCACGTCTCCTGCTGCCCTTTGCATTTTCCGCGGCCCCGTTATCTGAAGACCTTCTCAATTTCCACGACGTCCTGCTCACATCGCGTGAAGCTTCACCAAACTTCCACGCAGTCACGCTCCGTTTTTTGGGCTGGACTTGGTCAATCGGCGTAAATGCGCAGAAGAGCCGCGATTTCACTTTGGCTCCTCAGCAAAATTGTCGATTGCCTTTGAAATGCACAGTGCCATCGAGCTATAACTCATTGGACTCTTAATGGTGAAGCCAGACCTGTGGAACCTCACGCTCGCAGCCATTCTCTTCAAAGATTGGTAATCAGGAGATCTTCAAATTTACTGAACGAATCTCATACACTCATAGTTGTGTTTCTTCGCGTTGGTCTCACAAGGGAGGACCCTCCGGGGTAAGGAACGTCCTGAAAAAAGTTCTTCTGAGGGTTGTGGGGATGGATAGGATAGCATTGCCGTAAGCTGGGTTCTAATTATGGGCCTTCCGGTATCTCAGAAAAAAAAAGAAAAGAAACAATCGAAACTACCTGTAACTTGCTAATCGGAGCAGCTGGAGTGAGTTCGTATGCTCGGCACAGATTTAGTTACAATAACATTGCCATATAACTATAGTCTACAGCAATGGAAGTAGGACCTGGTCCTAACATACAGTAGTTTGTCAGTGGTATCCCTCATTTTTCCGAAACAGCTACAGTTGACCGCAATGTTAAAAGGACATGGTGCGATTGCGGACGCACTAAAACTACGATAGAATCTGGCACTTTGCCAGATTTCGTCATCGATCGGCGCCACAGCTGATATTCTCGGGAGCAGAGAGACGACGGTTGGCGCCGATCGATGACGAAATCTGGCAAAGTGCCAGATTCTATCGTAGTTTTAGCGCGAGTCCGCAATCGCATCATGTCCTTTTAACATTGCGGTCAACTTAGATCGGTGAGTCTGGTTTTCACCAATATGGCTGCACCCGTGAAAGCAATGAAAACAGATGAAAATGGGAGAGTGGAAACAAAAACCAGTCTCAGTTATTTCTGAAAGTTTAGATTCCTGGCAAAAGTAAAGATTTGGCATGGCCATTTTTTCGAAAAATTAGAAATATACTCAGTTGAAAAGGGAAAATAAAGAAAAATGAAAAAAGGTTTTGAAATATTCCTGAGAACGATTTGGCCTAGAATGATTTGATTTTCGGGAAATTTAGTGAAATAGTTGAAAGTATGATTTGGCAGTCGAGTTTGAACCAACTATTGATAAGAGTTGTGCAAAACGAGAGATCGCATTGAATGAGCTTATCCGTAGGATATATCAAAGCAAAATCACGCGTGATAAGGCAAGCAGTAAAAGCTCGTTTGGGACCTGGAATGCCGCGGTCTTCACGTGTTAAGTGGAGTAAAATCAACTGTTTGTTCCATATCACGAGTGATTTTGCTTTGATATATCTTACGGATAAGCACATTCAATGCGATCTCTCGTTTTGCACAACTCTTATCAATAGTTGGTTCAAACTCGACTGCCAAATCATACTTTCAACTATTTCACTAAATTTCCCGAAAATCAAATCATTCTAGGCCAAATCGTTCTCAGGTATATTTCAAAACCTTTTTTTCATTTTTTTCTTTATTTTCCCTTTTCAACTGAGTATATTTCTAATTTTTCGAAAAAATGGCCATGCCAAATCTTTACTTTTGCCAGGAATCTAAACTTTCAGAAATTTCATTTATTTTTCCTAAAGGTTCCCTTTCTAACATGATTTATGCCTGATGGTGGTAATTCGAAGTAAACCCACTGATGCCCTGCCCCCCCCCCTTCTGTGACATCCTGCACACTCCCACTGATGTCCAGCACACTTTCTACGGCGTCCTGCGCACTCTCATTTGGGTCCCACACACTTTCTACGGCGTTCTGCGTACACCCATTTGGGTCACAGGCATTTTTTTCCGCAGGGATACCGTAACCCTCCTTTAAAAAAATTTCATGTGTCAGCTTGGATATGAGCACATCGTATTAGCCAACAATCATGTTCGTACAATATCGAACTCCTTAGCCACTTCCCAGCGGCTTCTCGAAGAGAGCGGTGTGTGAATGAAAGCATACCGCTCCTCTGTCTTTTTATATGTCGCATGTTATCAGCGTGTGTTATCGTCGTTCGTTATCATGTTTTGTTCAAGAATACCAGGTACCCTTGCGGAAAAAAACGATCGGCATGCGCGTGCCTGTATTTGGGTCCCACAAACTTTCTACAACATTGTGCGCACACCCATTTGGGTTCCGCATACTTTCTACGGCGTCCGGCGCACTCCCACTTGGGACCCGCACACTTTCTACGGCGTCTGGCGCACTCCTACTGGGGTCCCGCACACTATCTACGGCGTTCTGTGGCGCACTTGTGAGTCACACCGCGCGGCGTTCCAAAAAGTATTTCCGCGATCCCGCCGTATTGATTGAAGCGTTGCCCGTCTCAGGGAGCGTTCAGTCCTGAGCAAAAGCCTATCAGTAAGGGTGTTTACTTCATTAGTTCATTTTTACGAATGAGTAAACGTCGGATGGTTTATAATAACATGTTTACGTGTTTTTGTCTTTCCTGACCCTCGATTTTGAGGTTTCACAAAAATTGAGCTACAAACTTCAAAATTTGACAGGAGCTAGGTGCAATCATAACCACCTTTCTGGCGAAAAATGAGCTTCTTAGCTCAACGATAAGTGTTCCAACAAGATCGTGAACGCCAACTGAATAAAAAAAAGGAGATGAACCCCTTTTTCGACCAAATTCACTTGGTTTCGACAATTTTTCTCGAATCTCAGGTAACCATTCCGGGCCATTTTTTGAGCAGTTATTCAGCTTTCTGAAGTATATTGAATGCAAAAAGAACGGTGTTTCCACGTTTACTCTGGACCCTGATACTGAGATCAGGGGGTTGCGCGATGGCGAATCAAAGCCAAATCTGGTGAGCGCTTCGCGCTCACCACAATTTCAAAAAAAAAAGAGTGATAACACAATCAGACAACAGTATGTTAGGAAGAGTCCGCAACCTCACCAAGTCCTATTTCCATTGCTGTAGACTATACAAGGTTTGTCGGTTTAATTCTGGGCCATTCGTGAGATATAAGCATTTTCCAAGCTCACTATGCATTTCATTCCTCTAATCACTTGACTGAAGTTGCCACCACCATCGAGGAAGGATGGTCGAGAGGATAACGCTGGGGAATACTAAATTACGAAGGAATGCGGGGGTTGCGGGTTAGATTCTCGCAATGAATCTTCTGAAAAAAATTGTTAGGCATTCATTCGACTGTTTATCCACGAGGTTTCTCATTCACATTTTAACTTGCTTTTTCCAATCGTACTGGATTTACAATTTCTATCACGTGAATCCCTGCAGTATATGAGATTTCCTCACTTGATTCAAAAAAATTATTCTTCACACCTTTTTGTGCTAGCATTTGGGGTTCATTGAGAAATATTGTAATGTGAGCATCTCCTAACTTTGTATGATTTTCTTGAGTAAAGAAAAACACTTTTTTTTTCGAACACATAAAAGTTGCTTGCGAATCATCATAGAAAAAGCACTGCCATTGTAAGAAGCAAAGCGATGAACCCTTTCTCAGAAATTATCAGCATGGCCGCACTCGATCTTGCAATTTTTTCGATTATCTGGAGTTTGAGGGTGAATATGTGACAAAAAAAATCGAAAAAAAAAATGTTCCCCCATATTGATCCAAATAAAAAATTTTGAGGTAAAATCGGCGTGGATCGTGACGAGACTTCGCGTTCACTGTTGAAGGTTGGCGCAAACTCGGTGCACCTATGTTATAGCATATGGCACCGAGTTTGTGCCATCCTTCAATAGTGAACGCAAAGTCTCTTCACGATCCACGCCAACGTTAGATGGGTGCCAGATGTAGTAGCCAGCCAATTTTCGCCTCTGAAAAATCAAAAGCACAGCCACGGTGATCGCTTGAAAAGAATGCGCCCACTAATTTTTCGTGTTTTTCCCATTTTTCGCTCTATCGGAAGGTCCGTAGGGAAAACCACATAACTATACACGTTATACAGTAATGTTACCCTATCCAATCTCCACAACTTTCAGAAGAACTTTTTTTCATGACGTCTATTACCCCGGAGGGTCCTCCCTTGTCAGTGCAGACAAAAAGTAGGGTGGATTGAGGTGTTCCTGGCGAAACCGGAAGCTTCAGAATCTTCGATTAACGACGTCTCTGGATAAACGGCGGACGTTTCGGGCGAAGAATCTATCTTTTAAACGGTAGCGGTCTCACGGAACACACCTACGAGTTTGAGACAATGCTTCACTAACTAGCCACGAGGATCATCACCCTTTTGCGCATATTGCAGATTTTGCATGAAGTTCAGCCAGTAGCAAAACCTGAATTTCACCGTGGATCCGCCCATCGCTTTTTTGAATGTCGCTCACAGCCTTTCTATTGCTTTTAGCCGTGCAATGTCCATGTCGCTGCATCGTCGAAAATCTATTTGCAGCCATAGTTATAATGGAAAATAAGAATGTCGCCGAGCTAAAATGATTCAATTAGAAAAACAATTATTGTGCAACTGCAAGTTGTTCGACAGGCACGTCAATTATCCTCCACCCTGTTGTCTCACCCAGAGGGGATGGACCTAGAAATTATGGTTACATACGGGCTGGAGCCTACAACAAACCTTTGCCATTCTCCAAACTTCATTTTTGGGTGTGCCGTTTCCCTACGCACTAAACCATAGGCAGCATGACTGGGCAGCCCGAGTTGAGATAATAGGAGCTTGATAAAATTCATCAGTATAGTCGCGCGATCGGAGGTCAGGCGATCTGCCCACAGGCCGTTTCAAGTATAAAAAATCTCAACTTTGTTACTTTTTAGGCCCCCGTCATAGTCGGTGGATCTACTGAGTCCCACCGGGTCGATACGCACCGAATTCGTGGGAAATGGGTGCAAAAAATCAACCCACTGAGTCCCACTGCGACCGTCCGACTGCCCACCGCAATCCCCCCGGTCGATACTGATGGTTCTCATGTGTACAAGGGCGGAGCCAATGCACCGACTGAGTCCCACTGAGCCCACCGAAATCATCCTCACCCCACCCGGTCGATATAGGTGTTTCTCACGTGATTTGGGTGCATTTTTTTTGGCCGACTGCGACCTGCCGAGTCGCGCCCAGGGCTGGGCACACGTCCCGGCAGGGCGAATTTGAATATGCACCCCCCTTAGCTCGGCAATTTTCAGGCACCCCCCCCCTATGAGAAATCGAAATCGGCTGTTTTCCGAGAAGTCGAGCACGACAGCCATGATCTTGACCTCTATATTTTGATAAACCAGAGTATAAAAAAAGCACTGAATAAAGAAAATTCCGAAAATGTCAACATAAAAGGTAGTGTAATTTTTAAACTTCCAAACAATCTTATGACGAAAATTTTTAATAAGAAGATAGGTTGTGACAAAAGATAAAACAATTTTTTATTCATTACAATTCAGCAATTACAAACAACAACAGAGCTACTTTTATTGCAGTAATCAATGTTTTCTATCGAATGTTTTCATTAACCTATATGTACGAAGGATTCATCCGTGTTTGATCGTTATGATGAAGCAAATTTTCAGAATTATTTTGTGTTGTGGAACCATTTAGGGATTGATGAGGTGCGTAGGGAGTGGAAAACCCGATTTTTACCCACGTAGAATGCCGCAATCCTCTAGAGACCCGGTCCGCCGTGCGATCTGGTGTGTGTACGCAGCTACACAGCACACATGGGAGTGGACGCGCACACAATATTAATAAAAAAATGTATTTTATTACAGAACGGGAAAGAGAAAACGATTGAAACCGAAGGAAATGGAAGATGATTAAAAATGTCTATTCTGGATGTACCGATTTTAGAAATGTAATGTAAACAAACAAAGTTGGAGCAGGGGTAAGTATTTAGCCGTGACAAGTTTAATTCAAACGAACCTAGTTGATCAAAAGTAGCATTAAACATGCGAGCAAAGGATATTGTGGGAAAGAGGAGAATCTGACAAACAGTTTAGCTTCAACAAGATCATTTTTTAATGTGATTTAAGGACCTTAAATCTCGTCCCGGTTTTACCCCGAAAACCGGGACAAAACCGGGACGAGTTTTAAGGTCCTTAAATCACATTGAATATCAAAGCGTCCGTTTCTAAAGTGTTTGCCAGATTCTCCTCTTTCTCCCAATGCTCTTAGTTCTCATGGTTTATGCTGTTTGTAATCAACAAAGTTCATTTGAATGAACCTTGTCAAGTCCGAAAAATTCACCCTGCTGCAATTTAGTTTATTTACAATAAATTTCTGAGATGGTTACATTGAAAGCAACCTATTTCTGCCTTCTTCCATTTACTCCACTTTCGATCCTTTTCTCCTCCCCGTTCTGTAATAAAACTTATTTTTAATTAATATCGTGTGCGCGTCCACTCCAGTGTGCGCTGTGTAGCTGCGGACAAACACCATATCGCACGGCGAGCCCACTCTCTAAGGGATTGCGGCATTCAAGCTGGATAAAATTCGGGCTTTTATGAACAGGGTACTTCTCAAGCAGGAAAATACGATTATTTGCTTCTTTCACTGGAACTTGCAGTCTTCAATTTTTACAGTCGGCTCTCTTCATACGTCATTCTCATAGACGAAATTCCGTTGGCTTGTTTTTATACTGACCGTGATATCTGTATTTTTAGTCTGCCATAATACAGCAGTTCGCTAATCCTTTTCTGAACGTGAACGATAGCTCATCTGAGCGCTGTCTTTGTATCTTCGCTTCTAATCGTTAACCACAAGCGTAATCAGTGAACGTTACACCAAAGAAACATTACACCACATCAATCCTTACTTGCTACTAGATAATGGAGTAGTGTTCATTCCTTCATCAAAACAATCAAACACATTATATATGATCTTCAATTAATAGAGTTGTTGATGAGAAGCTTCGACAGCAACTATGAATTATTCCGAACACAAACTGCATATCTATCAATAATTTTAATTCTGTAAGTGTTTGTCTTAAAAAAGTGAAGAGGAAGATTTGACAAACCAGAAGAGAATCGTGTATTATTTTGCTCCTGAAATTTTACAGAACATGCACTTCGTTTTTTTTTTGGTGTCCGGTTTAGGCATCCCCCTTTGCGCTCTCTGCAACGTCCAATATGCACCCCCCCCTAAGGTCAACCGGGACGCGTGCCCAGCCCTGAATTCAGCGTTGTTTTGTTAGGCCCCCGTCATAGTCGGTGGATCTACTGAGTCCCACCGGGTCGATACGCATCGAATTCGTGGAAGACGGGTGCAAAAAAATCAACCCACTGAGTCCGACTGCGACCGTTTGATGCCCACCGCAATCCCCCCGGTCGATACTGATATTTCTCATGCGTACAAGGGCGGGGCCAATACACCGACTGAGTCCTACTGAGTCCCACTGAGTCCCACCGAATTCATCCTCACCCCACCCGGTCGATATAGGTGTTTTTCACGTGATTTGGGTGCATTTTTTTTCGGCCGACTGCGACCTGCTTAGTCCCGCCGCATCTCGACTCTCGTCGTCTGCGCTCTGTCCCACCTGCTGCTGATACGGAAATCAGATTGAGACATGTTGAAAACAAGAAAAATCAGCCACTAAACGCGTTCCGATTCACAGCTGAGGTGATAATCGTCACTATCAATTGCGTGTTTCGCAGAGGAGTTGGTTGGCGCTGGGGGCAACCGGACTCAGTGGGACTCAGCAGGTTTTTCCACCCCGGACTCATTCGGACTCAGTCGGACTCAGCAAGTTTTTCGACGAAGTCTGACCGGGGCCTTAAAGGCAGTGCTCACGGCAAATAAGTTGCCTTTTTTTGGCTGAAGCGTAAGCTTTGGTTCTCTCTAATAAGATTAACAACGGAAGTACGGTGAAAAACGGCCGTGAAGATCTCGTAGAACAACCAACCCATTGGATCCCCCGCCCACGGCCTATATCAGTTGTCCTGCTTTGGTTCCACCAGAGGAATAGGCAGCGAACTTTCGAGTATTGCTTATCGCGAAAGGTTCTAACATCTCAGCATATGCGTTGGCACATCTTATTCTTGAAGAGCTTTCGGTATAAAAACGGAAAACAATGTCACTCACTTCAAAATTTTGAAGCGCAGAATGAATTGCCAAAGTCAGGTTTGACCCTTGGTCTGCAGTCTCCCGAAACACACCAAGGGGCATAATTAAATATTTCAGACAATATTTAGAACAGTTTTTATCCGGATTCTAGAGAGTTCTGTGGGGACTTTTCCATATTAAAGTCTACTAAGCGGACTTCCCGACTTAAAACATCGAGAACGATACTATCCCAGACGGGGAAGGGGGTCACCCAGGGGCCGGATTCATTAACGCGGCAGTGTTGGTAGCCCTATCCAGTGGTAGCTCTACCCACGGTAGATTGCTACCCTAACCATCACATTGTGATTCACGAGCGCAATGCTACCGCGGGTAGCTCTACCAAACAGTTACGCCTAAAAGCGTGTGTGGTGACGCCGCCGTGTTTTACAAACGACGGCTACTGCACATCGCTCTTAATCGCTTTTCAAAAGCTTAAACTTTTGGGAACCCACAAAACCTAGAGCATAAAAAAGCAAAAAAAAACATGAATAAAGTAAATATATATGTTCGAATCACATGACAATTCTCGCACAAAAGGGAAATCATAGATACATACAATACCGCCGCTATCCAAGGGAAAAATGGGCGAAATGGGCAAGAAGGGCAACTAAAGCGTCTTTCGACCAAAACTCGCCTCAAAGTGCTCCATTTTCAATTTCGAAAACGCGAAAATGTACAGCATGTCGTGATCTAGTAGAATCGTGTGAAAATAGCGAAATTCGAGAGCAACATCGTTTTTCAAGGCGGAATACATTTGAATTTTGACCATGCTAGATATCGCGTACGGTTGTTTTGGATCGAATGGGCTCGTTATCTTGTGATAACATTATAAAATTCATAAATAACTTCATCTTGAAAAACCGTTTTCATGAGTGAATTCCAACTTTGTCTCATACAGTTAGATAGATTGTGGGACGGTGAACATTTTGGTCCTTTCGAAATTGAAAATGGAGCACTTTGAGGCGAGTTGTGGTCGAAAGACGCTTTAGTTGCCCACTTTGCCCATTTTTTAACTTGGATAGCGGCGGTATTGTATCAGTTTCGTGCAAATATAATTGCGGTTTTTACTTAATCATACTTTTTCGCTGGAACGAGCTCTGCTTGCAAAATTTAATATGGCATTCAAAAGCGCATTTCTTCATCTATCTTACCCTACCGTTAAAAGAAAAGCAAAATAATGTTTGCGGATTAAGGGGAACCTTGTAGTTTTTAACTAAGTTTGGTGTCTCAAAGTCATCGCGTGAAAGAGAAATTCAAGGCAGCAAGAATATTCACTACTAAGAACACACATCAAGTTTCAGTTCAGAAAAGTTAGTTTTAGGAGAAAATTAAAGAGGTATCAGATAGAGAAGGATCAAAATCCACAAAAAAATCAACCGGTCAAAAAAATATTTATCAAAACCCACAATTATTTTTGCTCCAACCAAATAGTTCAAAAATAATCATGCCTTGACGATAAATAAGATGTATTGAGAAGAGGGTGGCGGAAATTAACGATGAAAACACAACATCTTGACCAAATGAATATAAAAGTTGCCGGAAATTCGTTATACAAGGGGCTTGAAAACAGCTGTTCAAAGGACGAGCGCGCAAAATCAGCATCAGAGCGCGAAATCTCGCTGGTTAGGAAGCCGCTGGTAGGACCCTACCCGAGATTCGCACAGGGTAGGCTTGTTAGGCTGCTACCGTGGGTAGCAAGTTTCGTGAATCGCGCCATTCGCGCGAATCTCGGTAGAAAGCTACCCTTACCCAGCCTACCAGCGCTAAATTTCGTTGATGAATCCGGCCCCAGGATTCAGGACAGAAATGAAAAGAACCACAAATTGGAAACGCTATCAATATTATTTAGTTTTTGAAACAACAATGATTCATGGCAGTATCAAACACCTTTTATCAGCGTTTTTCTTCATTTCTCTGAATAAATCTTGGGTGACCCTCCCCCGTCTGGGATAGAGCCAGTCGAGAACTAGAATACGGTTTTTTTGTCGTGACCTTATAAGGAGATTTTAGAAGTTCCACTATATAGCTGTATAGTTATAAGTTATAAGGAGACCATAAGGAGACCTTATAAGTTTCGACAAATAGCAGAGTAACACCGTGATAAACCAGAGACGTTCCGAAACTCTCGCGTTAGTACTTCGTGATGTGATGACAACTCGTCAAAGCGTGACAAGTTGTCATCACATTTCGGAGTATTAATACGATCGTTTCGGAAGGTCTTTGGTTTATCACGGTGCTCATCTGACTCGAACGCTAACGTCGGACGAGGAATGAAATTCTCATGCCGTGAAATAGCGTGTTTTCGTGTGTCGATTGCGTCCAACACTACTCATTCTACGACATCATGGAAAAAATTTCACAACAATGGTCTTTTAATTTGCCTGTACACACCGAAACTCGGCCAAGATTGGAAATGCTTTGTCATTTTAATCTCCTTGTAAATACAGCATCGCATAACTTGAGTTTTCTTCTAAAATAAAACAAGGAAATCTAGGAATGAGTTTCCCGAGGTAGTAAAAATTGGGACAGGGGCTCTCTACACACATGAGGAGGAGTTGTCCCGTTTTTGCAGTTCGACGCGTCACGCCACGCAATGCAAGCGAAGCGGTCCCGAGTGGAGTTAAAATCAGTGTTCACGATAAAAATCGTTTTTCTGTTTTTCCACCTACCTTGAAAACGGCCCCATACTGATTCCAATGATGTCTCTGAAATCGTACAAGACCTTCTGGGAACGGAGTTATGGTCTCTCAAAATATGAGCTAAGGAAACAAGGTGGACGAGTTGTCCGAGGCTTGTAACTTCCGTCTTTTGCAGCCGATGTATGCGAGCTGACCTAAGTAAAGAGAGAAGTTGAGAATGAAGGGAAGAACGGGGCGAATGATTGGAAGTCATCGCTCATCTCACAATCTCAATCCTTCATTAGTTCACGTCGGTGGGCGTGTGATGCGCTTTTGGGGTTTTCAATGCGCTCGAAGTTGCAACTTCGGGCTCTTTTGGGGCTCTTCCTGGCTCGTTTTCTTGCGTTCTTTCGACGTCAACGTTACAGTGTGCCCTTCCACTACCCATTCCTGATGGAAACTGAAACACATTGTTTATCGTGAACATTGCCTTTAAAGCCGCGAAAGGCCAGACATCACCTCCCTCGGTGGCCATCGTGTATCAACACCGCTGAGGAGGCGGGAGAAAAGGAGGAGGAGCGAGGTTCCTGATTGGACGCTACAGCCGAGGGCCGGGGCCAGCCCATGTTGTTTCCAATCAGTAACGGAAAAAAAGAGACCCTGTCCCGTAAAAATTTCCATGATGTCGTAGAATGAGTAGTGTTAAACGCAATCGACACTTCAAAACACGCTATTTTACGGCATGAGAATCTCGCCCCCTGTCCGACGTTAACGTTTGAGTGTTACTCTGCCATTTGTCGGATCTTGTTGAATGTAGGTATGAAGCTTCGGGAAGGATGGCTCTCGTAAACAAAATTGATAGTAAACAATTAATAAGGGGTAGGGTATAAAAGAAGTGGAGAGCGGTGTGTCCATTTCCATACCGTCCTTCTCTAGGGTCCGCAGTTGAGGATCTGCCTGGACTAGGAAGTAGGAAAAACAGCACCACCGGTGGTGAAGATATAGGCCCGTAGTAAAGCCGGCAAAAATTTCAGTTCAGCCTATCTGAATCCATGTTCTGAAAAGAATTCAGATGAGCCGCACACATTTCAGACGTACGTGTTGTAGGATACTCAGGTACTCAGGGCGACGGCCGGCGAACCTCTATGCTGAAAACGACGGCCGGCGCCCCATATTTCGAGGGTGCCGGCCAGCGGCGAACCATGCTTCATGCGACGCACACGCAGCGCGGATATTGGCTCGCCCGCGAACCACAAAACACGCCACGCCATCTTCGATTCGGCCGGTTGGAAAGACAATTGATAATGATCACGACTGATCACGCCGTAACGTGGTTATCACATGCACAGCCGGTATAAAAGGCGACTCATCTCACTAGAGTCCTCAATCGGCATTGTACTGGCGGCCCTGGAAGGTGACTTCAAGTCACTCTCCGGAGGCGAGCATAATTTTGACCGCTGAGGGGATAGGGGTATCCCCACGGCTGGGGGGGGGGTGGCGACGGTTTTCGCCGCGATCCGCGGGGAGGGTGGTTCCTCACCGCAGACTGCGGCGGACCGAGGCGGGGCGTTTCTCCGCCGTGGGGCCGGGGTGACATGCTTGAGGTAAGCAATAATACAAATAGTGATCGCGGGCCAACTGGTAAAGGTCGGCGGGCCGTCGACATACGGCTGGCCGGCGAACCAAAAGCGGGCGGCCGGAGGACGGAGACCGCGGGCCAGCTGGAAAAGGTTCGCCGGCCATCGTCCTGAGTACCTGAGTAGCGACCTAGGCTAAACAGAGAAAGTCAGCAACAAACAAGTTAAGCTGAATCACTCAGTCAGATCTGACAGAATCGATTCAGACAGATCTGACTGACTTCTTGGCTAGAGAAGAGAGAAACAGCGTGCCAGGTCAGTAGTGCGCTCGAGACTGTTTTAAGGAGCAAAGGAGTAATTTAAATAGTTCAGCTGGGATTTCGGCTTATCAATGTATCATTATCAATATCAGCTTCCACGAAATAAACAGCATTTCATTTATTGAGAAACGGAGCATGAAGTTGGTCGATCCGTGAACGACCACATGGAGAATGATGGCCGGTTGTTCTTGTCATCACAGGTATCATCATGCCCCCATCATCATGGTTTTGCAAGACCGACCGCTTGAATGCATTCTATCGCTCGATACGATTTCGGACTCGTCTGAGCCCTGTCTGAATCGTTTCGGGCTCGTCTTATCACCCATTCAGATGATCCTGACCGAGTGGTGGGTTTACTACGGGCCATAACAAAATCGGAGTAAGAACTTAGAAAATTATAGACCGATCAACGAAGATGGCTTAAAACCATTTGTGGGGGGACCACTCGAGAAAATGATATGATTAATCCATGAAAATGAAAATTTGGGCTGATATCATACGCCTGATAGCGTTATCAGTCATTGTTTTTTGTGGAGACTCCATGAAAATACTTCGTCTTCTGGAAGCGGTATCATTCATTCTCCAACTGAATCCTCAGTGTCCCCCCCCCAAAAAATGGTTTCATTCCGATGAGCCATCCTTCCCGAAGCTTCATAAGTACCAATGGTTAGATCCGCGGCCTGTGTCTTTAAGAAAAAACGTGTAAATTCAAACCGCGGCTGGCGTGGCGGTTTAAATTTCAATTTCTGAAAATTAACCCGCCGCGCCAGCCGCGGTCTGAATTTGAACGTTTTTTCTTGAGGACACAGGTCACGGACCTAACTATACATTCGAGGCAAAGTCCATGCTTTTGGTTGGAAATTGAATGTTTGGCTCGATCGGCCTTTGCAGCGATTCTGCCAAACGCGTAATTTCAACCCTTAAAAATATGAGAGAAAACCCCGAGTATCCATAATCTCCGACCCCAAACGCTTAGCCATTCCCTTCGCCCACTTTCGCGTTTACGGTTTTCGCCCACTCAGACAAAACGAAACGGCGGTTGGTCCGCCGCACAACCACGGTCAGTCCTCAAGCTCCGGCGATCAGTCCGGATTAGGGTACGGTTGGTCCTAAAGCTTTCGCTCTGAGAACGCTAGCATATGGTCCGCCGCGGGAGTATCCGCGAGAGTCACGGTGGAACTGCGGGAGTTTCCGCAGAGACTGCAGCTGAATACAAGCCGACTGCGGGAGCGAGGACTAACGGTCAGATCCGGCCTGACAAACACCCACCCCGCTGTCGGACCGTTATTGGAACTCACAGTATCTAAAAGGCCATAACTTCGTTCGCAGTGGGTTCTGACCCATTGTAGAGATTCCGTTGTGATCAGCGCCAAATTCCCACTGGATGAAAAATACCGTGCGGTACCGATTGCCACAAAGCCATAAAATACTTTGCAATACTTATTTGAGAGCTAGAGTTGGTCGGTCTGATATAGCTGTGCAATGATATCATCATTTCATGCCCTTGTGGCAATCGGTGCCGCACGGTATTTGGAGTTTACTCAAATACCCTTCAAGACAAACAAGGGCATTGGAAAATGATTCCGAGGTTGCACTGTGCCTTCGAAAAGTTATGTGATAAACAAACATATAATATCCGGGCAAGGAAACAGTTGACGGGCGTGAAAGGAAGTGTTATCCGAGGAGCTCACGTTTCGTGGAGGACTGCTGCAAAATGGAAGGACCGATGACAAGCGGCGATCAGTCAGAAATTGTTCATTTGAGAAGCACCGCGAATTATTCTCGTGAAGTTTAAATCAATACGAGTTAAAGATAACGGCCCGAAAACAGATTATGTGTTCGTTAGCACAGGAAAACTTTGCAATCCTTGTAATTTACAATGCTCGCGATAGATTTGTAAAAACAGAGATCATTTGGCAATCTTGGCAAAAAGTCCGACGCTTGTAACTTCCGCCGTCTTATTAAAGGCAGTGGTCACGATGAAAAACGTTATCGAAAAAACTACAAAGATCAGCTTAGATTAAAAACAGCTGAAAAACTATGGCCCGTAGTAAAGCCACCACTCAGTCAGGATCATCTGAATGAGTGATAAGACGAGCCCGAAACGATTCAGACAGGGCTCAGACGAGTCCGATTGCATTCTCTGGCATTGGGGGGCTCCTAGCCCACGACTATAGGGACTGGGGCGAGAATACCGCGAACTGGCACACGCAACTTTGTCGTGGTATTCTCCGGTTAAGCTCGTGGGCCACTAGCGAAAGGCTTTTTTTCAACTTTATAGTAGCCCACGAGTATACGGCTGTCATTAGTCGATGATTTGGTGTCGCTCCAAGCCCACGACTTCAAGAGTTGCACGTACGCCGACGTTGATTGTGCTGAGGCAAATAGAAACGTGTTCAAACAAATCGCCACTTCATGGTTCGGCCTCATTTTCAACATTGTCATTTGTTTCATCCACACCTCATCTCCAACCTCTTTCTTGTCTTTTGGCTTGAGATGGCCTACTTAATATTTTCTTATCTTCTTCGCTGTAGTGTGTGTATGTGTGTGTCTATGTGTGTGTCTATATGCGTGTATGTATGTGTCTATGTGTGTGTGTGTATGTGTGTGTCTATGCGTGTGTGTATGTGTGTGTCTATGCGTGTGTGTGTATGTGTGTGTCTATAATATTCGGAAAACGAATATTCGGCCGAATAAACGAATAATCGAATATTCGAATAGTTCGATTATTCGAAAAAGTCAAATTTCCGAATAATTCGTTTATTCGACTATTCGGAAAAGTCAATTTTCCGTATAATTCGTTTATCCGAATATTCGAGAAGGTCAGTTTTTCAAATAATTTGGTTATTCAAAAGACCCAATGTCCGAATATTCGGCCGAATAGACGAATAATTTCACAAAAGTGGGAAGCAGAGTCCCCGGTACAAGTTCATTCTTTCGGCCACGCTAGAACCCTAGGTGATCAGCTGTGAAATCCCAGGGTAATAGTTGGTGTATACCGCTAAGACTATACCTCAATATCGCTAGAGCAACACGTCTATAGCACGACAATAGTGCGCCGGTGACGCGAGTATAGCACGTCAATACCACTGCAGTAGCGTGATAGTAGCACGTCAACAAAGTGGTAATAGCAAGACAAAACCGCGCCGGCACTGCGAAAATAGCAGGACAACAGCGCCCACACCGCGACGAAACCGCATCGATACCGTGGGAATAACCCGTCAAAACCGTGGGAAGGGCGCGTATATTCCGCGACAGTGGTACGCCAGTACCGCGACTATCACGATTTGGGGCTCGGAGCCCAGTTGTCCGAGCGCTCGGAGCGGTTTCCTGGTGGGCTAGGAGCTCCCCAGTTCCAGAGTTTGAGCGGTCGGGCTTGCAAAGACATGGGGCCATGAAGATACCTGTGATGGTAAGAACAACCGACCATTATTCTCTACGTGATCGTTCACGAATCGACCAACTCCATGCTCCGTTTCTCAATAAATGAAATGCTGTTTGTTTCGTGGAAGCTGATATTGATAATGATACATTGACAAGCCGAAATCTCAGCTGAATTATTTAAGTTACTCCTTTGCTCCTCAAAAAAGTCTTGAGCGCACTCCTGACCTGGCACAATGTTTCACTCTTCTCTAGCCATGAAGTCAGTCAGATCTGACTGAATCGATTCAGTCAGATCTGACTGAGTGATTCAGCTTAACTTGTTTGTTGCTGACTTTTTCTGTTTAGCCTAGGTCGCTATCCTACAACACGTACGTCTGAAATGTGTGCGGCTCATCTGAATTCTTTTCAGAACATGGATTCTGATAGGCTGAACTGAAATTTTCGCCGGCTTTACTACGGGCCTATGAAGGTAGCGCGGTGAAAAAGGGGCTAGTATTAGAGTTTCTAGAGCCCTAAGACTTCAGTTCGTGCACACGTGCACAGCGCCGTTCAAAAAGATCGCAGTTTCATGCCGAGCAGTCAAAAATCATCGTTATTCAGAGGAAGAAATAAATGCGAATTTACCTAATACAAACAGTTGAGCAATGAAAGAAAGCACTCCAGTCAATGTTTTTAACTAGATGTGTACATAAATCCGAAGGTTCGTTGATTGAAGTTCAATTTCAAGGCAGTTGATGTTCTTGATATAAAAGGTCATCGATGCCGTTGATGTGGAGTGGGCTCGTCCACCATCAAAAGACAAGAAAGTTCAGGCTTCAAACTTGGTCCAAAACAGTGTTTTTTTCGCGATATTGCTAATGGGTCCTACAACTCGAGACCCAGAAAGTGGATTAGAGAGAAAAAGACGACAAGCATATTTGATCGCGACCACTGCCTTGTGTGTGTGTGTGTGTGTGTGTGTGTGTGTGTGTGTGTGTGTGTGTGTTTGTGTGTGTGTGTGTGTGTGTGTGTGTGTGTGTGTGTGTGTGTGTGTGTGTGTGTGTGTGTGTGTGTGTGTGTGTGTGTGTGTGTGTGTGTGTGTGTGTGTCCATCTGGACATCCATCTACCCCGAAAAGTTCACCAAATCATGGAAAAGTGTGACATAACTTTCTCCGCAGATTCTCTTCTTTCAAATCTGTGTCAGACTGTGAAGGGTTATGCATTGCATTGCAAAAGATCCCTGCGTGAGCTTGATGGAGCACAGTGTAAGTGATTCCCGTGAAAACATACAGGAGCGCGCAAGTTTTTTTTTGCAAAAAAAAGCTTTTGTGACGTTTTTTGCTCCTACAACTCTGAGAAATATTGCCGCGACTTTGCCGCAACTCCTCCGGTTTGACGTCGGAGGAGTTGCGGGGGAGATGCGATACAGAACCGCGGACGATTCTTTATTGACCAAATCGCGGTAGTGTTGCGGAAGCGTTCCGGGGGAGTCCCAGTAGAGTAGCGAAAGCGTGATCCACGGGGCGAAGCCGCGGAAGAGTCCAGGGTCGCTTGGGAGTCGCGGGATGGTACGGGATCGCAAAGGAGTCGTGGGGTAGTAGCGGAAGAGTCACGGCAATATTTCTCAGAGAAAGCGCCACATCGCCATATATCGCTTCAAATTTGAGAAAATGAAATTTTGAGGTAGTTTCCGTGCTCCTCCCAGTGAGGCAAATGTAGAGAGTCATTGCGACTCCGGTATCCTGTTGAAAAAGGTGTATTTCCTTTTAAAATTAATGTCGACCACAGATCAGAAAATCAAAGATTTCTGCTATCATGATCATTTGACCAGTTCATAGCCAGGGATTTTCTGGTGGTGCAATTATGCATTTTTCGAAGCACATCTTGAGCTCATTCTATTATTTTCTAATACTATCGTATAGTACTCAATGAAAGCAATTTAGAAATTACTTCAAAATTGAAATCGGACTACTTTGAGGCAAGTCATGGCGATGCAGCGCTTTGTGAGCGCAAAAAAACGCCGCAAAATGATTTTTCTGCGAAAAATTGGGCGGAACTGTACCTCTGGGGTGAAATTTGATATTATAGTCCACCCACTGTATATAGCAACCCTGCCAAGCTCGAGATCTCAATTCGACAAAATAAGTGAGAAACTACACGGAAAAAGTCGGCCCCGCTCACAACACCGAAACAGCATAATCAAGCGTTTGGACCCCGAAAAGGTAACCAAAATTTTTGCTAACGGAAAAAAAATAGTTTGTGTGGCGATGCTGAAAAGCAAAATGTACAATAGCAGAGCTGTTGGTTTCCTTTCCGGGGCGGTGTGCGCAGTTAGGTTTTGGGGCGGAGACGACTTTTTCCTTGAAGTTTCTCACTTATTAGAGCGAATTGAGATCTCGCGCTTGGCAGGGTTGCTATTCTCGGTGGGCGGGCTATAATATCAAATTTTACTCCTGATGTTGCACGTGCCTTCAAGTCTGTTTAGCACAGCGAGGCACTGCTCTGCAATTCAAATAATCCATAGATCTCAAAGCACGCCCACATGTACGTCGCGAAGCGGCGTGGGTGTGCACCTTGTATGGCTATGTTGGACCTAAAGGCAGTGTTCACGATAAATTTCGCTTCCGATATCTCCACGGTTTACGGAAGGTCTGGTGCCCTATATAGCAAGGCATGCTTGAAAAGGACACGAAAGACGCGTTTTTGAGCAAAAATAGGCCCTCTCTTGTTTACGTTGATTTTTGAGCGTGGAAGAATTGACCGCTAGAAGGATGATACCTATCAGTGCAATGGAACGATCAGCTCACTTATCAGCACTTCCTTCACTTGATCATTCCTGTAATCTGAGTCTTCATTTGTTCATTCCGAGGGGGCGGATCTGGGGCACCAAAACGCTTGTTTGCAGCCGTTATTTCCCCGCTCCTGGCTCGTTTTCTACCGTCCTTTCGACGCTGGGAGCCTAGGATCCTTCTCGCATATCATTTCACTGTGGAAAGTCAACTAGGATGATCATCGTGAGTGCTGCCTTTGAGCCAAATGACTTCCCCAACATAGGGCGTCTACCACAAGAGGTAGGCTAGTCCGTAGCAGAGCCAGGAAGAGTTTGAGGCAGCATATCGGTTTGAAAAAAAACTACTCAAAAGGTGCACTCTCCCTACAACACTTTCTGCGTTCAAACGTATCTTGGATCAGCACTTGATGACTGTGAATGTCTGAGCCGGTTTCAAGCCTTTTACTATTTTATAAATTTTCCGTTTCATATACTCATCAAATGTTGCATTTTCTCTAGGTAAATTACCTAACTATGCAGGCTAGAGGCCGTCCAAAGCCTGCGATAACCACGGCGACGCGACGGTCGCGTCGCCGTGCACACGATCGCGTCGCACAGCTTCCTGTCTTTGCGTACGCGACGTCTACCGAAATTCGGAAATGTCAGAGACGCAGAGGAAGTGCTGCTTCTTCGAAATCTTTCCCTTTCATCTCGTTTGGGGCAGGGTATGCACACGCAGAAAACCGTATCTTATTTTTTTATTGATTTGAGCAGGCAGACCCATGAGATAGTAGATCATAGCAGAGAAAAACCTAACACAACTCAATAATTTCAGAGAGAAACTCCTTTGTGGAATTCCGCGGCAATAAATTTCCCGCCTCTAAAATCTTTGTGTGTTCAGTGTAATACACGAACTTCCGAAATACAAAATTTGAGAAAGTGGTTTTGGCTAAATGAATCCGGCCTCCAAATCGTTGCCTTTTACCTTCACTTTTTTGCAATTGATAGCCCTTACGTCTACTAGACTCATTTCAAGAACTGTTAGAAAATATGCACCCTCAGGATATTGAGCTTTTCACTCGAGCTAAGGCAATTAGTTGAGTCGACTATATTTGTTTGCCTCATAGCCATGCGGGGAAATACCTCAGGGCGGGTTTTATCATAGCAACCGCGGCCCAGACAAGATTCAAGCTGTTGGATGTCAGAATGGGGGGAGTTTATAGAACTACGAATTGATACCTATTTTGCTAATCACGATACACCGCAATGCTTCGGGCGTATTTACGTCTTGAAGCCAACATTGTTAGAGGAAAAAGGCCCCAAAGGACAAATACGAATGCTGCCAAGCATTAAGCCAACATAAAACTATGGTAACAAATCGGAAAAAAACTTTTGCGAGTGTAATTGCAGCACTATTCCTGTTGGCGAATACCCCTTTCTCTCCAATTGGCAGCACAAATGACGTGAATATTTGCCCTTATGATGAGGGTTGATGGTAATCGAAGGACAGGGCAAAACACATGCAAGTATCGCACCTCGTGTAATTAGGCTCTTGGGGCCTTATTCTTCTACATCTGCTGAAAAGGGGTCTAATATCTAACCAAGGGTGAAAGGAGAATGTTGGAATACAAAGTATACTGGGCAGGAAGAGTAGTGCACTAACCAAGCTGGGTGAGGAAAATGAAGGGCATGCGCATGTGTCCTGGTAAGAGAGAAAAGAAGAA
This sequence comes from Aplectana chamaeleonis, assembly GCA_029168955.1. Taxonomy (NCBI): domain Eukaryota; kingdom Metazoa; phylum Nematoda; class Chromadorea; order Rhabditida; family Cosmocercidae; genus Aplectana; species Aplectana chamaeleonis. Next base: position 373,050 of record JAPDOI010000128.1, read on the forward strand.
GAAGGATGTAGAGGAGTAAGAAGTTGATAAAGTCCGTTTCGCCTCTGCCCGCAGACGAACCTTACCAAACAATTCTGCCGAGGCTCCTCAGTGAGGAACAGAATTGTCGATGAGAAATAAATGAGAAAGCTGAGCCACAAGCGGAAATTGTTAGCAAGAATAATGAAAGGAAACTGAGTGAGAAAGAAGAGGCGCGGAAAAGTGGTAGAACAATGAAAGTCCAAAATGGGGAAAGGTCAGGTCCAAAATCAATGTGGAATCAATAAAGTCGTATGGTGTAGGTCGTTCAACAATAGCAGTAGCTGGAATAGAACAGGATTCGAGACTTTAGTGTAGCTAATATTCGAATTTATAGAATAGCAACGACAAGTTTTTTAACATGATTGTAATCATCTGGCAAAAGGAACTTATATGAAATTTTTTGTTGCGATAGATGCATTTGACTATGTTAACGACAATAAATTCTGAAGAGTATCCATTGTTTAATAGTGAGTTTTTCAATTCTTTCAATTTATCTATGAAAAACTTCACCTCAGAGCAGACATTGGCTATCCTCAAGGCCTCTGTGTAAATTGTTGAGGCCTTGATGATAACAGAAACTGCAGAATCTGATTGTGGGAACTTCTTCGCTATGAAATCAAAGTCATCTGTTTTATTGTATAAATTGGTCAAAATTGCATTATTATCTATTCTTAAATTGATATCTAAGTAATTAGTATGAAATTCATTCATGTGAGTTCTTTTAATCTCTAATACATTATCATTCATTCATTCATTCAACGACTTTATTGTGGAAATAAAGAAACATACATATACACGTATGTGAATGAGATTCTTTGTTAAAGTAAAAAAAAGATGCATAACAATGGCAGAAGTGAGAAGGGGACAAAATATGATTTTTTTGCAGAGGAAATTTTTCTTTCTACAATTCGAATGACATCTTGTCTCAAGATACTTGAGGCCACCGCTTCTGGGACAAAGAAAAGCACAACAAGCTGGAAAAACCCGTCACATTAGATTATTAGTAATACCCTTTTTAATCAGAGTGGACGCTCACTCGTTCCTTGTAATGACCTGAGATCGTACTTGGATAATCTACTTCGAAAGATAGAAAAAGTTTCCGGATTCAGCGATTTCTGCAGGCAAATTGTTCCAAGTTCTGACAACCCTGAACGCAAAGGAATTCAATATGCTGCCTTTAGAGGTGAATTTCCGTTCAAGTTGGAATCCATGTTTGCGAGAACGGACATGGTGGCGAGTAAACACGAAAAGGCTGTCAAAGGGAATGTCGCAAAAACCATGCACGATCTTATAACACAGATGTAAATCAAATTCAGCTCTGCGATATCGTAGGGTATTTAACCCTAGCATATCCAAACGAGCTGCATAATCTGGAACTTCTCTGTTTGGGAATACTTTGGTGAACACACGTCTAGAGTATCGTTTTTGCACATTTTCAATGATCTCATCATCTTCCACTGTGGAAGGTGACCAAACCTGAGTACAGTACTCCAGTAGGGGTCGGCAGTAAACTATAATTATTATAAACAGCTGCTAACAAATCTTCAACATATTGATCATTTTTGTTGTGAATAACCAATGAGTCGTCCATATATCTAAATGGCTCCAATAGTACATTCTGATTAAGAGAAAAAGTTTTGGAAAATTGAAACTCCATCACAGATAAGACCAGGTCTGCTAAAATTGGACTAAAATTACCGCCTTGTGGAACCCCTTGTTTCTGTTTGAAAACGATGCCTCCGAATAAACAGTAATTATTGTTGAGAAGGTAATCAATGCTGTAGATTAAATCTTGCTTAGTATAATATCTATAACTATTACTCCTCAAATGACTATCCGTATAGAAGGATTTGAAACCATTACTTGCAATGAATTTCTTGTTTGAGTTTTTGTAGCACACGTTGACCAAGTAACTCATACAGCTAATAATAGTGGTATGAGGTAGGTTGGTAAACATATCCGTAAAATCTGCAGAATACAACTTCGCATTTGTATTTTTAAATGCGTTCAATTGCTCTCCAATATTTGTGTTTGTTATTGCCCAGTATGTTTTGATTGTTTTATGACGAGAACGCACTATATTAGTGTAATTTACAAAATGTTTCTTGAGCGTCGTGAATATCACGCATAACTCTTGAGCTAGTGGTTTCAAACTGCTATTATGCGCACCAGTAATACATCTGAATTTAATAGGAGTTTTATGCAATTTCGGTATGGCATAAATCAATGGAAGTGTGCAATCCACATCGAACTTCAAATTGTTTTTCAAGTTAAAAAACTTATGTTTTAGGATTATCGAAATTTCATTTGCATTTGGTACAGCTTCATAAACTTGGTTATAATCTTCATATATTATTGTATTGTTAATTTCATCAAAACCAATTCCCATTTCTTTCATGAGAAACATGAGGTAATACTTCTTGCAAATTACTCCGTAGTTATTACTAGCCTTATCCAATGGACAAAATATGAAAGTCTTTTGCAACTTTTTCACAACTCCATAAGGAAACCTTACAGTATTTTCTACAAGTAGCAGACTATGAAGAAGTGGCTTGATTCTTTTCCTGTATTGTGTTTTTAGAAAAGATATTATACAGTTAATCTTTTCAGCGTTTAGTCCAAACTTATTGATCAGAAAATTGATAGCCTCAAGTGTGGTTTGATAGAAAATGTTTTTATATCAAGTCTATTTGATATGTCATTAATCCTGAACTTAGTGCCTTTATTAAGGATGTCTCTGAAACCGATATCGTCGATTAATTCCAAATTCCCTGTGATTATATGCCTACTGTGAGGGCAAATATAATCACGATATTTATCACTATCTGTTTCACAAACGCATGTTGAACTCAATATAGATCGAATTTCAGTGGCAGTAAGAGTTCTCAAAAATTTGTTATAATTGTAAATTCTGGAAGAAATAGGGTTGTTATAAGTGTATATAGGTCTGAAAATTTTTGTATTGTTTTCTATGTTACTAATTATGTTTTTGATGGCAGGAGTTAAGAATTCTGTTAAAATTTACTTTATCAAAAATTTTATTGGCAAAGGGAATTTTAATAAGATGGCCTTCAATTTACGTCCCTTGGACTTACATGTAACGATGTTATAGTGCAAGCTGGTTAGCAAACATAATACAAGAAATTTATACTTATGTTGAACATTTTTCAAAAATTCTGTTGATAATGAAGCGTTCAGAAGATTTTTCATGTTTTTCTTGTCCAAGGATTTGAGCAGTCTATAAACTTCTATTGGTCTACCAAGATCATTTTCATGATTGGTCAGATAGTCAAGAATGTCCTTATATCTTTCTTTATTTATAGACCTCTAAGTCCAAATGGATGAGCAGTCATTAAAAGCTTGATCCAGAACAATTCCTTTTCTAGCAAAACGCTCAGGTCTTCATTTGACTTTAAAGCATCAAGGACATACACAGAAAATCCTGAACGGCATTGTTGAAAATGCTCATATAAAAGTGTGTGTTTTTTGAAGGTTTTCGAATTATTCAGATGTTCTCTAATTCTGATTTTCAGACTTCGTTGTGTAATTCCAACATATTGTTTACTGCAACAATTGCACTGCAAGCAATAGACCACTCCCTTAGTATTACAATTGGTGGACGAAGTGTGATAAGTATTAATTAAAAATTTGTAGTATTAGAACAAATCTGATTCTCAAATCTGATAATACTGCAAATGCTACAATTATTTTTACACTTTTCACCCACTGTATGGCCTCCCAAGTCCTTAACTGTATACTGCCCATTACTTACCTTGTACTTCGTGAAACTAGATACCTGAAAGTAATTGCTCTGACTGACTTGCATGGAGTTTTTTGACTGTTAAATCCACATCACCTAGGAAGCCAAGCCTAAGTGAAGGGGGGGATCCACCTTAAGGTTGGTGTACCGAAAGGCTTCGGTGGGGCTGCCACCAAGGGAATGACGGGCCCTTTTTTGTTCCAAAGAACCAGTGTTACCGGAAGCGTGCAGAGCAGATCCCAACCACGCTACTCTACACCCCACATCAGCAACAACGCCTATTTTTAGGAGGAGGTATGGCCCTCCTTGAGTGGTTGAATGTAGTGTTACTGGGTTATGTCTAAACCCACATACATGCAAGACAAAGAACAAAAAAAATGAAAATAAAAGGGAGGGTATGTATTAGCTTAGGAAGGGAAGCTCATACACGAAGGCTAATAAGATGTAAAAATAATATGTTCTACCACTGAAACAAAAATTGTGCATGTTTTCACTGAGAGCTTATCATAACTCTTTCAAGTACCTATCCATTGAAATGAATTTTCCACATGTCCAAAAATTAACAAATTAATATATGTGTAGTATAATGAAATTTCAGATGTCGCAACCATCCCAGTAGAGAAGAGAAGCTAAACATTAAAGATCGAACTGCTAGAAGAAGTATTGAGAGTTCAGGAGACCAGCCGGTCCGGAAATTCACCAGTCGGTGCTGAGGCATGTTTCCTCAAAGAGAGAATCTGTCATAAAATTGTGTTCATTACCCGATAAACGGTGCTGCTCTGCGCACACACACGGGTTTCCTCTGTGTTGTGCACGCAAAACAGTGCAACCAAAAGAGAAAAGAAGAAGAAGGATGTAGAGGAGTAAGAAGTTGATAAAGTCCGTTTCGCCTCTGCCCGCAGACGAACCTTACCAAACAATTCTGCCGAGGCTCCTCAGTGAGGAACAGAATTGTCGATGAGAAATAAATGAGAAAGCTGAGCCACAAGCGGAAATTGTTAGCAAGAATAATGAAAGGAAACTGAGTGAGAAAGAAGAGGCGCGGAAAAGTGGTAGAACAATGAAAGTCCAAAATGGGGAAAGGTCAGGTCCAAAATCAATGTGGAATCAATAAAGTCGTATGGTGTAGGTCGTTCAACAATAGCAGTAGCTGGAATAGAACAGGATTCGAGACTTTAGGGTAGCTAATATTCGAATTTATAGAATAGAAACGATAAGTTTTTTAACATGATTGTAATCATCTGGCAAAAGGAACTTATATGAAATTTTTTTGTTGCGATAGATGCATTTGACTATGTTAACGACAATAAATTCTGAAGAGTATCCATTGTTTAATAGTGAGTTTTGAGGCCTAGGACCTTCTGACCAGCTTGAAAAAAGCGATAGGTAGTGGAAACTCTTGGAAACGCCCAGGTTCTCATTATGAAAATGAAATGGGCTTGGCCAACCCTGCCTCCACTACATATCGACTCATCGGCACTTTCCGGGTGTAGGCCCAGAACACAAAAACGACGCAGTTAACCCATCTCTTGCGGTTCGATTTCCACTCAAGACTGCCCCACTTGCTCGAGAAAAAATAGCCGTATTCTGTTCTTTGAACATTGCTCTACCCCATTCAAGCGTAGCCAGTGGAATTCAAACTGCAGAAGACGAGTAAATCCTAGCAATTTTGTATACTGGACCTACAACCCCGGCACTTTCAATGTGTCACTGAGGTTGGATAGGCCAGCAATGGTAATTGGATGGTAATGAGCTAGGTATGCATACATCGGCTCACCCAATTTGACCATGAGTTCTGAAACTCGGACTTTTGTATACTCTGCCCAACCGAGTTGGCAATCGGAGAGTCCAAATAATCAGCACTCCTTCTGCGTCTCTGACGCGCACGTAACTAACGCAAATCGCGTACCTACGCGACGCAGCATCTGTCTTACCGTAACCCAAAAATAGAATTCATCCATCATCTGCCACCAACTGCCACGTAAAGAAGAGTATCTGCATTAAGTAAAAGTTTCAAGAACATTCTGAGCGAAACAAACGCAAAAGAATAATGAAGTATACGGAAAAAGAAATAAGTGCGTGAAAAACTGTGGATTCTGTTTTTAAATAAATAAATAAATGAATTTTTAAATAAGTAAATAAATAAAATTCTGTTTTTGGATTACGGTAAGTCTATGCTGCGCCGCTTACGTGATTTGCATACGACTCCAAATCTAACGCCTGAAAAATGCCAGAGAAGCGAAAAATATTGAATGGGTGCATGTATTCCAAACAAAGTCCAGGCCGGAACTAGCTCGTGTGCTTCTATTACAGGGCCCAAGGACTTAAGACCAATGAGTCTTCAAGCAGACGCAGCAGAAGCAATCTTCAAGTCTGCTCCAACATGGCCTTGTCAGAGCTGTTCCGTACGTTCACATGAGGGAATGAGGAACAAGTACCAAAGTCGACCACGTGACGATTTGATCCGTGGTAGCTGGGGACCGCTACGCTTCGGCAGAGGGTCAGATACAAAACAGACCATACGAGGTGTCTGGGAACGCGCACGTATGGACGCGGCAAAATAGACGGTTTGCTATCATAATCCATAAGCACCATTTACATATCAAAAGCTGTGCCGGGAGGAACAATTTTTTTTCACTTTTTGTGCATCTCTCTCGTTTCGGGGGGCGATGATTTCCACTTTTGCTATTTGTCGGCTTGTTATGGCCGGATTTCTCCGATCACCGTTTCTCGAAATCCTTTGCCGTACATCCCCGATAGGGATCCTTTAGCTGTATCGTGCTCCCAGTAAAGGTTCGGGAAAAGAAGTTTCCAGTACTTGCTGAAACTACTGAAACAAAAACATGTACACTATTGAACTCTCCCCCAAATTTTTCATATTTTTGAAAACTTTTTATTAGAAATGTAACAAATACAATACAGGTATGAACCATAGGTCACGGGAGCTCTAACAAGCAGAAAATACATTTTCGAACACCGGACAGCATAGTAACGCCAACGAACAGTAAACGAAGGCTCTTACAAAATTTCGCTAGCAACAGACGCTTCTGATTCTTAGCCGCACTCACTAATAGTTAACATAAATAAACTAAAAATAATGCGCAGAATTAGAAGGTATCGTCAACCTATGGATGGGGGAACCCACGACTCTGCTTGGCGGGAAAAATTGCGCGCGGGAAAACGAAGAAGGGATGACTATTGACCGAATGCTTTCACGTCCAATTGCTGAACGTGGCTTCCTACTTGAGAGACACTGACAATACAGACACTGAAACAGTTCGAACAACTAAACAACTACCAATTGTTAGTAAGAACTAAAACGGAATCGTCACACCACACTACTGTAAAAGTAGAACAGAGGAAGATGATAAGAACATCAAACATTCAAATAACTGACAAGGACTATTACTGGTTCAGGTCCGCAGAAAATTGCGGCAGCTGTTTGACGCCGTTCCTTGCGAAATATCAACATGATAAAATTAGCTCATTTAAAAAGCTGCACACAGGTAACAATAAACCGCAAGAATAAACACCGGTAAGTTAGTAAAAGACTGATGGCGATGTTAAGTAACTAAGAAAATTGCTACGGCGTGCATACAAAAAATACTCAAATTTCAAAAAAGATCGTGCAATCAAGCTGCTTTTAGATGTTCTCCATTTGGTTTCGCATACTGCATGTATACGTTGACAAGAACCAGGAAGCAGCACAGAATAATTGGTCCAATTATTGCACCCTAAAATAAGATTCTCTATCGGGTTGGCGAGAAAGTTCGCGGAGTTTTCGTTTCTACACTTTTTCTCGCTAATTTCTGTACAGTTCAGCGAACTATGTATATATATGTAGGCAATCGAAAGCGCTTCTCTTCCTCTATCCGAATCTCATTGTCGCCTTTGATTGAACTCCACCACTTTCAAATTTCACATTTGCATGTGGTTGTGGTCCAAGTAGTAAATTCAAAAATTTTTAGTGTTCGACTTTTATTAAAACATTGAATTAGCCATGGTTGAGTTGATAAAACATTTGATCTCTCTGAGGACTTGATGAAAACACGAAAACAGATTTCTTTTTTTTCTTTTTAACTCTTCAACGGGGTGATTTCCTATTTTTCTTCAAAATCAGCATCTTCTGGTGTTTCTTTTCTATTCGAAGGCATCAAACTTCAAAATTGGGTACGACTAGGTATTCCCAAATCAGAGATATTTATCTTGAGATTTAACGACTATTTGTTGTAATGAATCTCCACTATTAGGGTCAGTTCGCACGACTTTTGTCCCAATGCGTTCACAAGGTTGATTGGAATCCCATCGCTCAAAGGCGCGGCAGCGTGCAATGGAAGGAAATCGATCGTGCGGTCGCGTATAATCGATACTCTTCCATTGCATGCTGCCGCGCCTTTCAGCGGGGGACTCTTAGAAAATAATGAGTGGAGCATACCTCCAATCCAAGCCAATACATTCCACCGATGATCGACAGACCAGTCACATATGGATGCGAAAACCTGAAATAAACTATTTCATATCAATAAAAATTTTAGAAAATGAATGAAAACTGACTTGACTTCTCTGTAAAACGTTGAGTCAGCAAACATCTGAGGTGCAAACGACATCAACGCGAACACAATAGCCACCGAAAGCTCACCCCTTACCTAAGAAAAGGCGATAGGTCTGCATCCACATGTAGACGAAAGCACCAGGAAGTCTTAGCGCTTACCAGCCACAGCTCGAAAACTCCAAATATGCACACAATATACGGTGGCATAATCGGTACGGCAGCAAACAATGAAGCCAGCACTGAAAAAGAAACAGGAGAAATACTTGAAGATCGCTTACAAATATGGATAAACTCTCAAAACCCACTGCATGGCACAAAGACAACGTTGAGGTCGAACAGGCTGTGGACGAAGTATGTGTACAACCCGTAAAAGACGGCCATTTTCGACGACAGTACAAACACGCCACTAAAAATGCACGCATAATCAATCCAATGAAAGATTTTAGTAAAGAAAGCCTCACAATATAGCCCTCTCAATGGCACCAGTCACATCGGATTCCTGCACAGAAGAGGCCAGCATTGGCTTCATGGATGGGCTCCGTGGAGTTGGTGAATCCGTCACTGACACCAGCGCTGTCAGGTCACTGAACCATTCAATCGGCAGCCAGCGATCCCGTGAAGCAGAAAGTAGATAATAAACCATTGTAAGAAACACAATCTGAAATAGTGTATATAAAACTCTCAGATCGCGTTGTCCCATGCGCTCTTTCAAAACGCCAACCCACAAGTTCGATTATTAGATTGAGTATGTCCAGACCAAAGCTTAAAATGAGTCCGGCAAATGCACCCATCAGCGACAGAATGAAAGCCAGATTCACAGACAAAACAGCCCAAACGGATCGAGCAACCTGTAGCAGAATTTATTATATCTGAGTGACCATAAACAATTAATTGTGCGAAAGCAGCATCATTAAACGCACCCCCATTATTGTATCGACATTCTCCTTGAGAATGAGCGTGACCTCCTCCTTTAGAGCACGCAAATCGGTGATGGACATTAACTGCGTCTTCCAATCTCGCACTTCGCCATCAGCCGAAGCAGCAGCTGAACGGTGACTTTGAAAAATCTTGAACAAGGCAGAAAATGTAAAGGTGAACATGTACGCAGCATACTTGGCATAGCGTTATTTCTGTCCTCCCACATTTTGTAGAGGTTGTCCACAATCTTAAAGAATAACACACAGTAAAGGTTTTTAAAAAATGTCATATGTTGACGTCACAGACTGGAATCGCAAAATGTTTGAGTGGTCAGCTCAGTCACCATTCGGCTCGATTGCATGGGACTACAGGAAACCCGCAGATTGTACAATGCATTGCTTTCTATCTAACAGTGTACAGTGCCATCACCATACCAGCGTTGATACAGGCATGGTAGTTCCATAAGATGTGGACAGCTGTGAAGTAATAAGGGTCAAGCGGGAACTTGTCTGAGACCCTACCCAAGCTATGACTATACTCTGTTTCCATCGAGGCAGAGAGACGACACTCTCAGTCTACGTCACTGCCCTACTCCACTGAAATGCGCGCTGTGCCGACCACCGTAATCACAAAGTGGAATCGGTCGCCGCCGCTCCCACCACTTTCCTTTCCTGTGTCCAGTGTTGAGCAGGCTGTTGCGCAAATTTTCGGCAGAGCTACGACCCCCCCTATCGGCGAAGTTTTCTGAAGATTTTGCAAACTTTCTACAATCCCCATCGACAAATGGACATTTGTATTCAGCCCACCGAATAACCCCTGAATAGAATTTTTTAACTGAAATCTGATTCCTTGTCCAAACTACTGTATACCCACAGTAACGTAACATTTCATGATGGCCTCTGCAGACACAGCTGTTCTCGCGCTGCAATCTTACTATCAGAGGGCGACTAATACTAGCGCATTTTAGCTATCCAAGTGGTTTGACGGAAATCTTCTTTTTCAATAACTTAACGAGCCACCCCCGCCCGTATTTTCATCTCTTCCACAATTTCTACGACCCCTCGTTGCCCCGAGTCGCAACCCTGCTCAACCCTGCCTGTGTCTCTGCCGACCGTCCTTGCAGTCTCGTTTCTGATTGGTTCATAAGCTCTCTGTGCTCCAGGATGGTCCACTCGATGGAAGCAGAGTGCACCCTCACTTGTGGCCAAGCAACCTGCAATTCTTCGTCATGTTTTTCCGTTTTTCAGCTAACTTTGCACGTACCCACCCCCTCCACTCAAAATTCAGTCGTTAAGCAAACTCTCTTACTCTTCCTGCCACCAGGGAAGAAATACTAGAAAACCACTTCTGAAGGCTCAGAGGAAATCATGCGTCTTCACAAGATCGAAATGACATTGCGCAACAACATGGTGGACAAATCGTCCGACGTTTTCTTTTTGAGCGAGGCCCAAGTTTTCTTGGCATTTTCTCAATTTTGTACGGCTTCGGAATTGATGTGGTTGGTATTTACCGGATAACAATAGCTATAATTACCTTATATATTGGGTGCGTGGGCCTGCCTAGATCATGACTGGAATAGTTACACCTCTTACCTGTATCACTTGATTTTCAAGCATATCGGCTCTGACAATATCCTCTGGAGCAGCTAAAGAGCGCACATTTGATTTCAGCCACACACGACCTTGCTGATAAGCCTTTAAGAAGAAATGGATATCGATTACATAGAAAAATCCCATCTCTAATGTTTCAGAGCACAAACCTGCTCCACATATTGATCAATATCAATGTCATTTTCCTCCAACTGATCCTCCGTGAAATTCTTCGCAAGCGACAACCAATTCGGCCGAGAATTTATAACGTTGGAAGCTAGTCTGACTATATGCACCTGAACGATGTTGCCTATGGAATCTACAGCAATAGAGGTAGAAGACTCGCGTAGAACGGACCGTTTCACTATGCAATTGGAATCCAACGAATACCAATGCCATCAGCGAACAGAAGGCTAGAAGCCCCATTACAACTACAGAAGAAAGAACATCCATCTTTGAGCGGAGAGAGGACACCAGCATTTGATCCGAGGTGAACAGTACCTGATAGAAGTGAGGACTAAATATACGAAAAAAGCTGTTGTGGAAATTGTTTATTTACCTTGACGAACTTTCTCAGCGATCCAGCAACAGTTATGTCTACAATTTTCTTGACATGAGGGTATACCCGATTCCAACCTGACTCCACAGCTCCCGTGATAGCAGAAAACAAACCGCTCCTCGAACCTGGAAAGCGTGCATGGATAAGAAAAAACGATTCGCTTCAAAGTTTTCTCATACCCATTAGGTTTCACTTACCAGCTCGACCGATTGCAGCCAGGATGAATGGAACGATAATGAATAAAAGAGCTGAATCGTGTCGCACAACCCACGATAAGGCGCATAAACCAGAAATGATTAGTATAAGAGTATCGCTGCCGAGTGCCTTGTCCAAGGACACTACTGATGCTGTATCTGGAAAGAAAAGCTATCAACATGTCCCTTCGGGTTGAAAAATAAGGAGGAAGTAAGCTTAGGATTGCAATTGTGAGACAGATGAAGCCAGGATAATGCCACACAAGTCAATTTTCGGCAAGGGAGAAGCAACAAGCCTGTCCGCACTGAAAAATCTAATTGCTAACCATCGACTGCTGGTTTGACATCCGGAATAGCAGTTTCTTCTTCTTCCTTGAGTAGAGTCACTTCATCGCTTTCTGGAATTGGAAAATAGTTATCGAAGACACTTTATTTGTAAGGAACTTATGTCTGCATATCATATTTCTGAAGCCAAAGTCTTAGAAGAAACTTTTCCTGAGAAAACAAAGCCGGCGTGTCTTATTTTTCCTAAACGGGATTCTCTTACGCATTTGGGGGTCGCACTCGGCGATTTCGTCACCAGTGAACCGTTTTGTCGCCCAAATGAAAACGAGCGCTGCAAAGCTCGAGGCTAACTATGAGGTATACTTCGGTGACCACCATTTCTGGTGATCAGGAGACCCCAACCCGACAGGTTCAACCACTCCCCACGGGACTAAACACAAGCTTAGGTGGTAGCCGTGACGATAGGGTTTAATTACCCAAGTTTGAGGTATGTCCGGCAAGATGCAAGTCAAGCGAGACGAGTTGGCAAAGATGGTGGATGATGCGGTCAAAGAGGCTATGAATGGATTCGCGCAGCAGATAGCCAAAACGATCACAGAAGCTCTGCAGCCGCTCCTCCAAACTTTTTCCGATGTCATGGTCCAGTTAACGAAGACAAGAGAGATGCCGTCACCACCAGCCGTCGGTGATCAAACTCTGAACGTCGTCCCGGCGGCAACGCCTCAGGTGAACTCTACTCAAGTTGTCGTTTTTGGGGTCGGGGAAAAAAAGTGAACTCCAACCCCGCGATCGTAGGAGTGCGGATGAGGAGACAGTCGCCTCGATGCTGGACCACCTGCAGGTGGACGCTGTGCCTACAGTTGTCTACCGTATGGGGGTCTATGACGAGACTCGATGCCGTCCAGTGAAGGTTGCTTTTAGCAACAGTCACGATGTCATCCAACTCCTCCGAAGCAGCCGTAAATTGAAGAATGCGGACTGCCCGTTGAATCGTGTCTACATCCGTCCCTCATATTCTGCCGAATTACGTGCAAAGTTGAGAGAAGCACGAAGAACTGACGAAACCGCTGTCATATATAGGGGACAGGTGACGAGCAGAAGTGCCATTCCAAAAAACGGAGGGCCAGAACCCCCAGTGGGGAACGGCCCTGCTCTGTCGCAGGGGTCTCCCTCTCGGACGGTTCGACCCCCCGAGCGCTTCTCCCCGTCACAAGGCCAGTAGATGAAGCGGGATCCGATTTGTCCGCGGAAGCCATAGGCAGCCTGAGTTGTGTTTATTTTAATGCCCGATCAATCAGAAATAAAATTGCATCCCTAAGTTCACTTCTCGAATTCTCATCTCCTGATATAGTGGTGATCAGTGAAACATGGCTGACCGAGGACGATTCGGACGCGCTTATATCTCTTGCCCATGCCTACTCTGTGTATAGATGCGATCGTGTGTCTGGAATAGCCGGTGGTGGAGTAGCTGTTATTGTAAAAAAGAGTATTAGTATTGCAGACTTTGTGCCCAAATTTTACAATTTTTGCTGTGAAACTATGTTTCTTGACGTTGTACTTGGAAGTGGGTCCTGTTTCCGTCTCATTGCAGTCTATCGAAGGCCTGCGACTAACAGCCACGATTCTCGCGAATTGCTTGAGACTATTGAGGAATGGTGTACAGTGCAATGGCCTTCAATAGTTGTCGGTGATTTCAATTACGCATTTTCCACGGATCGTTCCGGTATGCAGTTTTCCGTTTCATTCGATCAATTTCTCACAAACTGTGGGCTTCATTGTTTGAATTCGGACCCAACTCACGGGAGATATGTGCTTGATCTTCTCCTATGTAACGACCTGGGATTGATCTCGGAATGGGAACTTCAACCAAATTTCTCTACAAGTGATCATTGCAGCATAGGCTTCCAAGATTGCGAGTGAATCTAAGGCCCCCAAAACAACTCCTAAATTCGACTTCCGCTTGGCTAATTGGAAGCAGGTTAATCTTCTGCTAATGGAAATTAACTGGGATGCATACTTTCGTGCATGTCGAAACATAAGTGAAATGTATGAAGCTTTTACTTCTTATGTGCACTCTGTGATAGAAAAAATGTGTTCCACTGAAAAACAGGGTCCTGTGGTGAAAAACTTACCACCTCACCTGCAACGTTTGGCCGCCAAAAAGCATTTCTTGTGGCGTGATCGTTATCGACCTGGTGGGCGCCTAGCCTTCACTAGATGCGCTAAGGATTTTGAGAAAGAGTGCAAACGATTCTCTCGAAAACGCGAGAAACGTGTTATTTGCTCAGGAAATCACAACAATTTCTACAAATACATGAACGCTAGGATGAAAACTCGTAATGGTATCGCTGCATTGAAAGGCGAGGGTGGCGAGGTTATAGCTGATGATCGGCGAAAATGCGATATTTTTGCGGACTATTTCTCCAAGGTATTTACTTGTGATAACGGAACTACACCCCGATTTCCCCCTCGTTGCCCACAGAAATTTCGCTTTATAGCCATTAACTACGAGATGGTGATGCAGGCCATTAAGAAACTTGGCGACAAAATTTCGCTTACCCCGGACTCTCTGCCTTCCTACTTCATTAAAAGGGCTGCCAACGGTTTATGCTACCCCCTATCTTGCATATTCAAACACAGCCTTGCGCTTGGAACCTTACCGACAGCATGGAAAACAGCTTTTGTCTCCCCACTTCTCAAAAAGGCACCAGCTGCCCAGGTTTCAAACTACCGACCTATCAGCTTAACTTCCTCGGTATGTAAAGTTCTTGAAATCATTATCAAAGACAGTATCCTCTCCCACCTTACATCGAATAACCTGCTCAGTCCAGCACAATATGGTTTTCTACCTGGTAGATCAACACTGTCCCACTTAGTATCATCGTTTCACGACTGGTGTTTAGCTTTGAACGAAGACTGTCAGACAGATATTGTGTACATCGACTATGCCAAAGCTTTTGACACGGTCAGTCATTCTAAATTGCTTCTCAAACTCGAGGGGTACGGCATTTGCGGAGACATTTTGAAGTGGTTGGAATCCTTTCTGACATCTCGTGATTTCAAAGTCAAAATTGGCAACTTTTGCTCTCATCCCTGTCAAATCGCCAGCGGGGTACCACAGGGTAGCGTTTTGGGTCCATTACTATTCCTTATCTATGTGAACGATATCTCGGACGAATTGTCTAGCACATGTAAGCTTTTCGCTGATGATCTCAAAATATATCGCCCTCTTCGAAATCCCGCTATCGATTTTCACGAACTTCAATGTGACTTGAATCGGCTTGCCGACTGGTCCAAACAATGGCAGTTGCAGCTATCTGAGGAGAAATGCAACTTGTTGCACATCAATTTCCAACACGAATGCATCTTACGCCTGAACAATGTTGTGCTTCCGGTGCGCGAGACTATCAGGGACCTGGGTGTGCCTATTAGCACCGACCTCCGGTGGGAATCCCACTGCAAAGAAATCTCGAAAAAGCTTCTCGTGTGGCTAATTGTATACTCAGGTCCCTGCAACACCTGCCTCGAGCATTATAGGAAAGCATTCATTGTCTACTGCCGGCCATTGTTGGAATACTGCACGCAGGTTTGGTCACCATCTTCGGCTGAAGATGACGAAATCGTTGAAAACGTGCAAAGACGATACTCAAAACGCGTTTTTATCAAATTATTTCCTGGGCGAGAAGTGCCAGATTATACGACTAGATTAAAAATGTTAGGGATTGAAACCTTACGATACAGGAGAACTGAGTTTGATCTACATTTATGTTATAAGATAGTTAATGGTTTCAGTGACATTCCTTTTGAGAGCACTTTTGCGTTTACTCGCCACTGTGCTCGCTCTCGCCAACACGGTTTCCAGCTCGAACGTGCATTCACCACCAAATCCGGCGTACTGCATTCCTTTGCCTACCGGGTTATACGAATTTGGAACAAATTGCCTCTGGAAATTGTCGAAGCAAAAACTTTTCGATTTTCAAATGTCGCCTGTCCAAGTTTGATCTCAGGTCAATACATGGGACAGACGGCCATTCATTTTGTTAGAGCTTTAAGTTCAGAGTGCTATCACTTTTACGAGTCGTTTTACGTGTGTTTTCCTACTTGTCTACCTGTTTACTTGCATGGGTGGACTACCTCAATTCATTCATTTCTTTTATTTTATTTTACCGTACATGTGAAGCTACTACCTCTTCACATACACCATGTATGTTTCTTTATTGCAAAATAAAGCGATTGATTGGTTGATTCCTTAAGCCCTCCTCTTTCGGGGACTTGGTAGCGGCATTGCCCCTGCTTTGCAGGTTCTGCCCTAGGAAACACGGGGGAGCGATCCCAAACATCAGGATTATCAACATGTTTAGACGATTGTATTAAGTGTTACTGGTAAATAAAGCTCCTGTGCGCGTCGATCAACTCTTGAGCCGAACTTGGAAGGTGGACTAGAGTCACTTGTCACTTCCCAAGGGATCAACCAGATGCTGGAGAATAATTTTGTCGCCTACGGGATCCCCTATCGGTTAGAAAGGGGAGGGTGGGTGGAGGGGGAAGGTTCCCTACTGCGGGCTCTCTATCCCACGGTTCGCAGTAGGGGTGCTCCGACCGTAAACCGTGGCGTTGCGATCATTCTTCCTGTGGGACACCAAAGAGGTTGGTCTCAGTTAAAGAGGTGTTCCTGGAGCCCCCTCTGCGTACCGGGAACACCAAAGACCCTTTTAAAGGAAATTACTAGCCTGCACCTTACGATCGGCCTCACAGAGCCAACCGAGGCACTGTAAAACTCCTCTGCTTCTCCCATTACAGCCAACCAACCCCCCCCAAAAAAAAAAAACTCAACCCTGTCTCTCCCAGTGTCCCCCTTAAAAGGGAACAGCTCCGCCCATTCTAGGAAATCGACCCCAGCTGTGACGGGGATGGAATGAATTTTCGTTGAGGATTGTCACTCCGCTTTCACCAGAGCGAGGAGCGGCAGCTTCTTTGTCAAGGTTAGGCTCACGCCGAGGTGATCATACTGAAGAGGGGGAAGGGTGTCATTCTTTTTTACATCTTGTAGATAGAACTAGAGATGCAAAACTATGAAGACTTAGGCAACCCTCACCTTCCTCCGAAGACTTCGTTTCGTCTACAACCCAAGCACCAGCGGATAAAAGCGCCAACACCAAAGAGGATGCTCCAAAAACAGCCGCTTTGAAGACACCAAAGTATAGCGACACAAAGGATAGGGCGTATATCCTGCGAGAAAAAAAAACAGTTGATCCTCTCAAAAAGCTGACTCACTGTGGCGAGAAAACCTACCATAGGGGAAGAGAAAGTGCACGTGCAATTTTCTTATTGACTGTCCCCGGTTTCTGCACATAGATCCAGGCAGTGTAACCGCAAAAATACAGCACCATCAGGGGAAGAACCTATAACTAACGTCGAGGTAGGAGTAGCGAGGAGACGAACTCAATCACAACTTACCCACGCTTGTGAGAAAAACACAATAAACCCATCAATGAAGTTATACAGACGTCCAAGAAATCCAATTATGTACACAAAGGTTCGGTCGTAGGTCAGCACTTTCAGAGCAATATAGGCTCCCATTATTTGCAGACCTGTTGCGCTGGAACAGAGAAAGACTCAACTATTCTGAAACGAAAACGCTGCCGAGATGTCGTACGTTCACGCCGTGGCAGTGTGGAGGAAAGAAGGTCACCTCTATGCAAACCGACGTCACCCCCTCCGCGAAGAGGGTTTTTGTCATGGGAGAGGTGCTGGCCGGCCGCAGCTCTCCTTCGGATTCTCCTGCAAAGGGCCGGCGTGGAGAGGAATCCTGGACCCGCTCAGAAGTACCTATGCGCCACGTGCGGCAAGGATGTTACCAGGAGACATACCAGCGTCCAGTGCTCCGGATGCCAAAGGTGGGTGCATCTCTCCTGTTCGGGTCTCAGTTCTGTGAGGCATTATAACTCTGCTTTTCGCTGTGTTTTATGCTCTTCACCTACCAACTCTGATTCCTCTTCCTCAAATCGCCCCCTTTCCATTGTACATATCAATCTCAACGGCCTTCGTACTAAACTTTCTGAGCTCTCTCTTCGCACGTCCTTCCCATCCACACGTGATCATGGTTCAAGAAACCAAGCTCTCTCCATCCCCTACCTATCCTCATCCTAATATCCCGGGCTACACTCCCTTCCATGCTCCAAGGTCAGCTCTTGGCGGAGGAGTTTCAACCTTTGTTTTATCCTCTCTCCTCCCACCTCATACCAAACACCCCCCACGGATGGTACTCTCGAGTACCTTCCAATCCATCTCCTCTCTTAAAACACCCCTTTCTCTTTTCAACATATATATTCCCCCCTACCACCTCATGCCCCTCCTCCTACAATCCCATTCCTCTTCTCAAACAACTCAATGATTATTCCCTCTCATCATCAGTTGTTTTCGCGGGCGACTTTAATGCCCACACCTTCTGCTCGTCCCTTGGTTCTGATGCTAGAGGAGAAGAAGTCGAAGAATGGGCTGGGGGGTGCGACCTGGTCATCTTAAACGATGATCAGCCCACTCGTCTCCCCTGCCAACGGCCGATCTTCTAGCCCAGACATAACTCTTATCTCGTCCAACCTTTCCAACGCTTGCTCATGGTCTACCTCAACAACATTGTCTAGTGATCATGTTCCCGTCTTTGTGCACATCGATCTCTCAAATTCTCTTGCTCCTTATTCTGGTGTTCGTCAACGTTCTTATCTCAATTTAGGCCAAGCAGACTGGTGCCTGTTCAGTGAGGTTGCGCTACGCCTAGCGGCTGATTACCCGTGGAATGGCAATGTGCACCAGAAGGAGCATCACTTATCTGATGCAATTCGCAGGGCCATGAAGGCGGCTATCCCTGTTGGCCGAGTTAAGACGTTCTATCCAAACGTAACCAGAGAAATTCTTGAGAAAATCAGGACTAGAGATGCCAGACGAGCAGTTGACCATCTAGACCCTGTCGTCGCTCAGCTGGATGGTGAGATCAGAAAAGATCTCGACCAGCACAAGAAAGAACAGTGGGAAAAATTCACAGAACAGTTGAATTTCAAGACGGACAGTGGAGCTACTTGGAAGATTCTTCGGAAACTATCGGGAAAGAGCTCGCCAGCCACCATCTCCACTATTGAGTTCGGTAATAACGTTTTCAAGTCAGGAAAGGAAGCCGCCTACTCTCTCGGTAAAAGTTTCTTTGTCACGAGTACAAGGCGAGGTCCGCAAAATAGAGTGACAGTAAGAGAGCTGTGCCGCCTCCCGCTCATGAGCACGGCCGATGCGTTCACTGTGGCGCAAGTAGAGAAGATTATAAAGGACATGCGGAACTCCAAAGCTGTCGGTCCGGACGGCATTTGTCCTGCTGTACTGAAGAAACTCCCGACTGAGATCCTTCCGCTCATCGTTGATATGATTAACACTTCGTTTAGCTCTTGCACTATTCCGCAAAACTGGAAGACAGCCAACGTCATCCCGTTGCCCAAGCCTGGCAAACCTCAGTCATCAGTAAAGGGATATCGTCCCATTAGCTTGATGTCACCTTTCGCCAAGGTGGCCGAAAAGCTCATTGTCAAGGATCTAGCGGAGCACAACGAGAAGCAGTTGTTTCAACATGGGTTCAGGAGGCTACATTCCACAACTACGGCGTTGCTAGAAATTACCAGCTATGCTATCGACGGGTTCAACTTTAACAAGCCATTGAGAACTGTAGCTGTTGCGTTGGATCTCACCAAGGCATTTGATACGGTTAACCTTGGAGTCCTGTCAAGCAACATTCTGGAGTCGTCAATACCATCTTGGCAGAAGCGCTGGATATCGGCCTTTATTAAAGGTCGGCGGGCAAGAGTCATGTTTCAGAACCATGTCTCCAACAGTATTCCTATGGCAGCTGGAGTCCCTCAGGGCGGAGTTCTATCGCCAGCCCTCTTCAATCTGCACCTCGGAGATATGCCTGAGCCTCCACAGGACATCAAGGTCGTCGCGTATGCCGATGACATAACAATCATGTGTCGAGATCGGGATTTACAGGTGGCCGCCAATAAGATCAACGAGTACCTGATCACACTGAAGAGCTTTTTCGACCGCAAGATGCTAAGGATCTCTGCAGCCAAGTCGTCAAAGCCCGTTCTCACGACGGACCCATCCGAGCACAGCGCTCATCCGGATGTCGTGTGGGATGGAGACCGTTTGCCTGCTGCTCGCTTTCCAAAGCTGCTCGGTCTTGTGCTCGATCCGTCACTCAAGTTTCATAAGAATACCGAGCAGAAGCAGGCAGTCGTTAAAGCTAAGCTCAACGTTCTCAGGGCCCTGGGCGGCACTTCGTGGGGTAGCAGCAAGGAGACTATACTCACAACGTTTAAGGCAATTCTGCAGCCCGCCCTGGAGTACGCCGCACCGGTTTGGCAGCATCTCGTCTCAGAATCCTCCTGGACAAAGATGCAACGAGTACAAAATGCTGCTCTCCGTATCGCCACCGGATGCGCAAGGAGTTCCCAATCGAGAACCTGCATGCTGAGACCCGCCTATTACCAGTGAAGCAGCACTGTCAGCTCCAGGCCCAGCAATTCCGCATTAACATTATAAAACAACCAAATCACCCGTCGTGGAGAGTGCTAAACCGCGTGAGAGAGAGAAGTATAAGAAAGCCATTCGCCGATGCTCCAAACAAAGTCAATTTGCAAAAAGATGGCACGACTCACAGCAAGAACGACTCCGTCTTTTGCGCGAGGAGCACACCAAGTTCGTACGGTGTCATCTTGTGAAGGTGGCCATAAATCCTATACTAGGAGATATACCGCCCCCCGTCTGCACCTCAGAGTCTCAACTCGGAAGAAGGGCGAGATGCACGCTCGCATCATTACGCTGTGGTCACTCTACAATACTAATGTCTTATGTCAGCAAGATTGACAGCAGCAAATCTGATGTGTGCCCGGACTGCGGTATCGTCGGCCATGATACCGCACATTTATTCAACTGTCCGGAGAGACCTACCACGCTGACACCAATGGACCTATGGACGAATCCACTACTGGTCGCCCAGTTCCTCCGCCTATGACAAAACCCTCTATGTGGCTGCAAAGAAGAAGAAGAAGAAGAAACGAAAACCTCTCGCAGTGTCTTCTTCTTCACAGCCGCAGAGATTTTTGTCAAGGTTCAAGAAAAGAAGTTGGATTCGTCCACAAACACATTCTCGTCAGTGTGGTGGGCCTCTTCGGGCAGTCAAATAGGTGTGCTGTAGTGTGGCCAGGACTACTAAAATCCGGGCACTCGCCAGGCTTACTGCTATCGACCTTATGCAAGTATGACATCATCACAGGGGAACTCCCGCAGTGTGACGAGGAAAGGAAACTTCTAGCACGCCTACCGAGTTCCATCTCGGTGTTCCTGACATCAGGGACTGGATGCTTCAACGTGCAGGGTTGGGGCAGGGCAGTCGGCATCTTTGATGATCGCAGTTCGAGGGCAGTATATCATCTAATCAATCGTGCTCTAGCAGCGTTCTCCGCTGCTCTAGCTGACCCAGACTCCTAGTTGGGGCGGCAGGGACACGATTGATTTTGAGATTTAGGAAGATCTTCAAAGGCGCAGACTGCCCTGCGTCAACCCGGCCTGTTGATACATTCGGCTCCAGGTGGTACGATCCCCAATATGGTCTTGACGGTCACCTCACTCAAGTGATCTCCTCTCACAGTATGAACCGATCAACTGACCTCATGGCCGTTGAGTACACTTTCTCCGAGAAATTCTTTATTCCATAGAGAGGCATCGCTAGTAAACCCACAACTAGCGGAGTACTCGTCTCCTGTAGATTGCTCAGCCAACCTGAAAACCATCAAAACTGAAGAGATGAAGCCGAAAATCACACAAAGCATGTAATATTCAGAAAAAAATTACCTTGAACGACGTCGGTGACCTTCTTCTTAAATGGAAAAAGCACAGTACCAACAAGAACTGCCCATAACATCGGTGAGAGGAACATGTACATCATTTTGTAGAGGGCAAACACGCAACACATACATATTCCAGTCTGAAATAGATTGTATGTTTCTTCTTTTTGTCTGAAACAATGTACAGGACATCAAATGAAATGAATGGAACCTGGAATCAAAATTAGAACCTTGAGGTTAGGCTGCATTTGGCGACCTTCTTTGCAGCCACGAGGTAGGTGTTTTCATAGGTTCAAAAGCTGGGCGACCACAGTTGGATTCGGATTTTTTTTTGCATAGTTAGCTTTGCGGGTCTCTTCAGACGGATGGATACGTGTGCGGTATTATGGCCCGAGGTTATCGCAGCTAGTGCATATGGTTAGATCCGCGGCCTGTTTCCTCAAGAAAAAACGTGTAAATTCAAATCGCGGCTGGCGTGGCGGTTTAAGTCTCAATCTCTTAGAATTAAACCGACGCGCCAGCCGCGGTTTGAATTTGAACGTTTTTTCTTGAGGACACAGGCCACGGACTATACATCGGATTTGCGATCTGCCTATCTTGCTATCGTAAGACATTAGCATAGCTGAAAGACCATAACACAGCGAGGCGAGGATACGTTTCACTAGTTATCAGATTTAAGCCTCGGAAGCGGAAACTTGGACCGGTACTGTTCCCAGGAAAGGATTAACGGCTGCCTTTTCTAGATCACCCCGGACAAACTCAGTGCCCTCATCACGCAACAAAGAAAGTCGTTCATGCTGTGAGCCATTCCATCTTTGCGAATTGACTTTGTTGGGCCAGTTTTATACCCCACCACAGACCTGTCGCGGTTGCAGAACACTGTGACGTCGCCGACGCTGAGGGACAGCCGTCGCTGTCACTCTGAGCCAAGAAACACTCAGCACAATACTGGTTTAAACCAATACTGGTCTAAACTCTCACTTGCTGTCGCTGGCACCAATGGTTGCACAGCACTGCAACGAACAGCCGCGACAGCGACCGATTACCGTAAGGTTTGCACATTGCATTTATGACATTCGAACCAGCGTCTGCGACAAGTGCCTCCACGTGTTCCTGCGGCGACACACTTTTACGGTGTGAACCTGGTCGCAACACAATTCGTGACAGTTGGCCGCACCTGCAGCGGTCGCAAACTGTTGGTAAATTAATGGCTTTGGGAGCGGCAACTTGATGGCTCTCTCTCTCTCTTTCCGATGGGGTTAAGCACGCCTAGACGGGTGGTTGGGTTGCTTAAGGATATTGATATATAGCTGCTGGGCCTAGAGCTGAAAATGTTCATCCACAGGTGATAATCGGGCTTCATCATGCACGTGTCGCCGATTGAGGGGAGCTTCTTGCGCATTCAGAGGCTACACGAAGAGGAGCGTTCTGCCCACACTGCACTCTAGTCCGAAAGGAATCCGACACAATATGCTACCTGATCGGTGCAGCGTACTCCAGGACGGGCTGAGGTGTTTTGGCGAACTGACTTTTAAGTTTAGGTATGCCCAGGGCAACCTTTGTGACGGCCTTGATACCTCTTCATTCAACTAAATTCAAGTGGAAAACTGAAAATCACTTACCAGAACAAAGAGTAGAGAATTGAAGAATGCAAATCGGAGAGCAGTTTGCTGCTCTTGGTTTGATGTGAAACGGTCCATCAGGGCGATGGACGTGCCCTCACCCACCATCTGAACAAAAAAAACGTAATAGACTAATTCACTACAGCTACACTAGATATAAGCCGCCGAAATAGTGCAGCATAGAACAATCGCGAGAATAGGAAGACATCAAGGGAGCTCCTATCTCGCGATGCAATCAATGGATGAATAATGTATATCGGTACTTCGCAGTATAACAAAACAAACCAATCAGATTAACAACTATCCACGAGGAAATGTCGCTTGGGGCTGGAATACGCTTAAGAGAGTACATTTCGGAGGCTTAACGCAACACACTAGGGGCCGTGGAGTTTATCAATCTGATAGGATTCTGGTGGGATCTCAAACCAGGTTCACGGTTCCGAAACACCGATTTTAACACTAGTAAAGTGCAAGAAAAGTCGCAAAACTCTGTCTGATGTCACATGGAATGTCAACTGCGCGAGTTGCAGAGGTAATTTCATCAGACAACAGCAAATTGGCGGCTAATGTGTGAAAAAAAAACTGCCATCAGAGCCATCAGAATCAGTACTGTACCAAAATCCAGCCGAATGTACAATTTGATTCGCCATTGAAAACGATCGCCGATGAGATCCAAGTGTCATTCTGGCGTGGGAACGTTGACTGTCGGTGGAAATTTTCCGACAGGGTTTTTTGAAGTCGCAAGAACTCAATTACCATGAAATCCTGTAGTGCCCAAAGGCCGCTATCATGAGCCACTGATCGCGGCTAGACCACCGATGGAGAGACAGGCTCCATGACATTGCTCACCCATGTGCGTACGCGTCGCGGTCCGATAAGTGTCGCGCGCGCGGCGAACGCTGAAAACATACCACCGTTTAGAAAAGTCTTTAGCGCTCTATACTAGTAAATGGCTATACATTACGAGTGGAAATAAACGCAGGAAAGCTTGAAACGCTCCAGCTCATGCTAATTTATCTTATTTCACCTAAAACCGGGGATGTGTCGCGTCTCCGCCCATTTCGTCGCGCGCGACGCTCACATGACGCAGCATGCATGGGTGAGCAATTTCCGCCTCCCGAGAGACAGAGGCGTCCGTCGTAGAAAAGTTATGGCGCACAAGCCGCAATAACCCGCCATGGAGTACTTTAAATTTTCCAAACCCTGACGCGAATGTTAGACTTCTGTGACACTGAGTTGCGGTGGCTGAGCTCAGCAACAGGTTTGTAGAGCCATACGTGCTGCGGCATATCCCCTTGTGAAAGGCGCGATTCATGCTGTTGTCCATCTCTCTGCGCCGCAATGCGACCGGCGACGATGCGAAATCGGGTTTAGCACATCCAAAACAACGCGAAATTTTCAATCCAAACATCCAAAACATTCCAAAACAGTTCGCGGATGACCTAAAACTATACGGTGAGATCAGTGAACCAGGGCAAAGGGAGGCGATACAGAATGCAATAGACAAAAATG
This sequence comes from Aplectana chamaeleonis, assembly GCA_029168955.1. Classification (NCBI taxonomy): domain Eukaryota; kingdom Metazoa; phylum Nematoda; class Chromadorea; order Rhabditida; family Cosmocercidae; genus Aplectana; species Aplectana chamaeleonis. The sequence continues at coordinate 397,949 of JAPDOI010000128.1, forward strand.
CGGAATGGTCAAATCGGTGGGGCTTACCCATAGCACCCTAAAAATCGGCGCATTTGAGATTAGGGGTGTCCAACCTCCCGACTACCTACACTATAGGGGATATTGAAATTCCCACTGTGTCTCAGGTGAGAGATCTTGGTTTTTGTTACAATGACAAACTAGATTTTCAAGAACATTATAAAATCTTGCAAAGGAAGGCTTTTTTACAGACGTATCGAATTTTCAAAGGTTTATACACGAAAAATAGAAGTGTTCTAATGAAGGCATACAAAACATTTGTAATACCTATACTTGAAAGTGGAGTCACGACCTTGAATCCATATAAAAGAAGAGATAACGATGTTTTAGAAAGGGTTCAGAACAACTACACTAGGGAACTCTTGATTCGGACAGAAGGATTTGATTATTCATTGATACCCTGTGCTAAGATGAGAAACACTATTCTTAATCTAAACTCGTTAGAATCTCGTCGAAAGCTAAGAGACGCGTGTATGGTATTCAAACTACTATCTGCTGAGCAGCTTGGTGTTAGACTGTCCCGATTCTACAGTTTGATACAATCGAGAACCAGGGGAAGACAGGTCAAGATCTCATTTTCAATGCCTAGAACCAATTTGAGGAGGCACATGTTTACCTGCAGGGCAGACTTAATCTATTTGAAGCAGAAGTATACCGCCTTACCAAATATGCTTACTTACGGTTCGTTCAAACGTATGGCTGGTACGAAGTTACTGAGCTTTTAGATATGCATTAGGGTTGTTTTACACAATTATTGTAGCGTTTTATCTCACGCTTGTCTAATACCGCGTAATAAATGAATGAATGAAATTCTCACCGAAGGTTGAATGTCACACCCCTTACAGCCTCCCAGCGCAAGTTTTCGATGGTGAATCCAACACTCATTCCTTTATATAAACTGTAAAAAAACGAATTCCCCATAATTATTCCACGGGAATTTCGTTTTTTTACAGCTCATACAGTAGATAAACCTTACTTCGATCTGTTCAAAATGAGAGAGCTAGACTATGCATGAGGGTCCTTGCTTTTTCTTCTACATTACTGGGTCTTTTTATCGAACCGCTGATTGACGGCCCATAAGAGCAATGTGTCTGACACTGAAAGCCCCCCCCCCAAAAAAAATCATTTTTTTCAGTATTCGAACAATTGCAATTTTGACAAGCAATTGTCTCCAGCAATGTATGTGGTGCCTACCTTGAATCCAGCACGGCCATTGTTAGGGGGGGTCGCAAAGCTCCGCCACGAGAGGAGGGGGTCGCAACAACGAACGCACTTTGTCCATCGGGTTGCTTGACCCTGTCCCAAATGCATATTCTTCTTCTCCCTTCTTTGCAGCCGCAGAAGGGTTTTTGTGATAGGTTCAAGAAACGGGCGACCGAAGTTGGATTCAACCACGCATTTTCTGCACATAAACGCCAATGTTTGGCCAAATTTCGCCCTGGGAAGTGTTTTTGTGGATTACGAAGTTCACGCTTGATATGAAGCTGAGAGAATTTTACAAAATTTTTGCATCCAATTAGTGCCCGAATAGTTTCGTCAGTCATGGGCCCAAGAAACCCCCCTCAGTCATGGGCCCCTTCGTGGAAACGATACCGAAGGCCCTCATTTTAGCAACTTTCAGTCTTCAAGAACATGTCCTCGTTAGTCCAAAAGGTTAAATTCATCCGGAAGCAGTAAGCTAGTCGCTAACCTTATCCACATATTAATTACACTAGGACGAACAATAACCACCAAATATCAATGGCATAGAAGTAATTGAGAAAGAGTCAAATAAAAGTCACTGGTATCTATACAAAGGTTTCGGAGATGCTTCGATGAATAACGGCAAGCTAATCGATAGCAGCATGACAACAAAGAAACTCCGCCCAAACACTGTTGAGGTATTTTTCGGATGCAACATCTTTCCGAACAATAACTGTCCCGAACGCATCATGATTCCAGACGAAAACGGCGAACAAATAGAAACATTAGTCAGGAATCGACTACAATCGACGCAGGAAAGCCACGGAGACGACGCATTGTAATAAAAGCAAAAACAAGCAGTCAAATGTGAATCATTCATGCATCGTAAACACTTGGAAATTCATCCCGGGACTAAAAAAGAGCAAATAATAACAGCAAAGTTCAAAAAATTACGTTACGGTAAGAAGTAGACGTTAAATAAATTGTGCAACGTCTGCGGGCCACGGACAACACACCGCATATGGCGCCACAATTGAAATTTGGCGCGGTGCACTTCAACATCGCTCAGGGGTTCACATTAGGTGGCATCTAGAGTTCTGCGAGCTGCGAGTTGCTCGCAGTGCGAGAGGTTGGGGGCGTGGCCTTGAGACTCTCGCAACTAGCTTTCAGAGTCTGCGAGTTGCGGGCAGTGCGGGAACCTGAATCAGGGTTGCTTCTTCTTCTTCTTCTGCAGCCTCAAAGTGGTTTTTGTCATAGGTTGAGGAACTGGGCGGCCTTCACAGGATTCGTCAAAAGGTCCATTGTTGTTAAGGGGTAGGTCTCTTCGGGCACATGAACAAGTGCGCCGTGTCGTGTCCGGGAGCACCACAGTCCGGGCATGCGTCTGGTCGGCTGCTGTCGATCTTGTTGACGTAAGACATGAGCAGAATAGAGTGACCACAGCGCAGCGATGCAAGAGCACATCTGGCTCGTCTGCCGAGTTGAGATTCGGACTCGCAAACCCGAGGCGGCACCGTTCCCAAGATAGGGTTCACAGCCGCCTTTGCTAGATATCCTCGAACAAACTGGGTGTGCTCCTCACGCAGAAGACGAAGCCTTTCCATGTTGGAGTCGGCCCATCTCTGTACATCAACTTTACGAGGAGCATCGGCGAACGGCGTCCTAATCGACCTCTCTCTCTCTTATGGGCTTCATGATTCTCTTTGACGGATGATTCGGATGTCTCATAACATTAATATACATCTGCCGTGCCTGGAGTTCACAATGCTCCTTGACCGGCAATATGCAGGCCTCCGCGTGAAGATGCTCCACCGGGGAGCTCCTTGCACAACCGGTAGCAATTCTAAGCGCAGCATTCTGTACACGCTGCAGCTTATTCCAGGAAGCTGTCAGACACCAGTGCTGCCACACTGGTGCCGCATATTCCAGAGCCGGCTGAAGTATTGCTCTGTAGGTTCTCAATATAGTCTCTCGGCTGCTTCCCCATGATGTTCCTCCGAGAGCTCTCAAGATATTAAGCCTAGCCTTGACGACTGTTTGTTTCTGTGCCGCGGTTTTGTGGAACTTCAGTGGAGATCAAGAATAAGGCCAAGCAGCTTGGGGGATTTTGCTGCTGGCAACAGGTCACCATCCCATTTGACATCTGGATGGGCACTGTGTTCCTTGGTGTTCGTTGTGAACACTGAAACAGAGGATTTTGCGGCAGAGACTGTGAGCATCATTTTATCGAGGAAGAGCTTCAACTCGACGAGATAGGCGCTGATCTTGTTAGCGGCTATCTGCAGGTCACGATCCTGGCACATGATGGTGATGTTGTCGGCATACATAACAATCCTTACATCATTGGGAGGCTCGGGAATGCCCTCAAGATACAGGCTGAATAGGGCAGGGGACAACACTCCGCCTTGCGGAACACCGGCTGCTATTGGAATGCTATCGGATACATGATTCTGGAACAGAACCTTAGCACGGCGGCCTTTAGTGAACGCTGCAATCCATCGCTTCTGCCATGATGGTAGCGACGACTTGAGCAGTTTCTCGGACAGGAGTCCCAAGTTAACAGAGTCAAACGCTTTGCTCAGGTCGAGGGCGACGGCCACCGTTCTCAGGGCTTTCATGTTGAACCCATCGACCGCAAAGCTCACGATCTCCAATAGAGCTGTAGTAGTCGAGTGAAGTTTCCCTGAACCCATGCTGATGCTGCTGTCGCTCATTTTGATCAGCCAGGTCCGTCACGATCAACTTTTCAGCTAATTTAGCGACGGGCGATAACAGGCTTATTGGTCGAAAGCCCTTTGCCGTGCTTTGGGACTTGCCTGCCTTTGGCAACGGTATCACATTGGCTGTCTTCCAAGCTTGGGGTAGAGTGCAGGTCCGGAAGAAGTGTTAATGATATCTGCAAGCATCGGTAGAAGTTCCGTGGAAGCTTCTTCAGGATGGCTGGGGAGATACCGTCAGGTCCGATAGCCTTCGAATTCCGCATTTCTTTGATAGCCTTCTCTACTTGCGTGAGAGTAAAGGCCTCAGAAGCGTTCATGAGCGGCAACCGGCTCAGTTCTCTAACCGTGACTCTGTTTTGCACGCCTCGCTTGGCACGTGTGATGAAGAAGTTCTTGCCGAGCGCATAAGCAGCCGCTTTCCTGGATTTGAAGACGTTCTCTCGAACTCAATAGCGGAGCTCATCGAGGAGCGGACTTGCCGGAAATTTTCCTCAACACTTTCCACGTCGTAGTTCCGTCAGCCTTGAAATTCAGCTTTTCAGTGAACTTCTCCCAGCATCCCCTCTTGTTCTTATCCAGACCCTGCTTGATCTCGTTCTCCAGCACAGCTATGTCCGGGTCTAGATGGTCTGCGGCTCTCTTCTCATCTCTGGTTCTTATCTTCTGCAGTATTTCCCTGCTGACATTTGGAAAAAGGTCTTAACACGACCCTCAGGAATTGCTGCTTTCATGGCCTTGCGGATGGCACTTGTTAGATGGCGCTCTTTCTGATGAACATCACCATTCCATGGGTAGTCGACCGCATGGCGAAGTGCAACATCTCTGAACAGGTCCAGTCTGCTAGGCCTAAATTAAGATAAGTACGATGACGAAAACCAGAGTAAGGGGCAAGAGAGTCAGAGAGATCAATATAGACAAAGACGGAAATGTGATCACTGGAGAGAGTTGTGGATGTGGACCACGTGCAGGCATTAGAGAGATTGGATGACACAAGAGAGATGTCTGGGCTAGAAGGTCGGCCGTTGGCAGGAGACGAGTGGGCTGGTCATCATTGAGGATAACCAGGTCACACTCCTCAGCCCATTCTTTCGACATCTTCCTCTGGCGTCAGAACCAAGAGCAGAACAGAACGTGTGAGCATTGAAGTCACCCGCAAAGACAGCTGAAGGGGAGAGTGAGCAGTCGTACAACTGCTTAAGGAGGGGAATAGGATTATAAGAGGGGGCAAGATGATATAGGAGGAATATATATGTTAAATAGAGATAAAGGGGTTTTGAGGGAGGTGGACAGGAATGTACTCGAGAGTACCGTCCTTAGGAGTATTAGGGATAATATGAGAAGGTAAGGCAGATTGAACGAAAGTAGACACTCCGCCCCCAAGAGCTGTCCTTGGCATGTGATAGGCGGTGTAGCCCGGAATGTTAGGTTGGGGATAAGTGGTAGATGGAGAGAGCTTGGTTTCTTGAACCATGATAACATCCGGGTGATGAGAACGTGCGAATAGAGAGAGTTCAGATAACTTGTTGCGAAGGCCGTTGAGATTAATGTGAACAATGGAGAGGGGGCGGTTGGTAATTGAGGAATCAGAGTTGTTGGGGGCAGAGCATAGAACACAACGAAAGGATGAGTCATGATGCCTCACAGAACTGAGGCCCGAACAGGAGAAGTGCACCCACCTTTGGCATCCGAAGCACTGGACACTTGTTTTATGCCAGGTAACATCCTCGCCGGGGGTGTGTATACAAGTCTGTTGGTACCTGCTCGTTGGTGCCCCTGCTTCTACTGAACCCAGCAGACGTTTGAGTGTACACAGGGAACGTTCGAGCGATATAGCGTGCACAACTATATCGCGAAAGTATCCCGCACATTGCATAAAGGTGTCGCCGTCCGGCACACTAAGGCCTCTGGTCCATAACACCTAGGATCCGTACCTAGGAGTCATGGAGTCTTTGGCCACAAGCCACAATTCTCGCCACCCTGAACTGTCGATCGCTGTCGAGTGATATCCAAAAACTGCGCTATCCAGACTTCTGAGCTATTTCCATGCACCGTTTGCTGCTTTGCAGGAAACCCGCCTCAAGGATAGACCCGTCATCAGCGTCGGAGAGTACACCATCAACTGCGGTAACGCTGACGATAGGAGAGTGGGAGGCTGTGCAATAGCTGTAAGGAAGGATTTCAATGGTATGGTCAAGGAGTTCGGCTCAACGTCGTGTCGGAATGCATTCGTACGACTGCGGGATCACAGAGGATTCAATCTGTGGATAGTGAGTGCTCATGCGCCCACTGAAACCGCCGAAGACAATTCGAAGGATGCGTTTTATGAGGAACTCAATACGTTGCTGGCCAGGATACCTTGTCAACATGCTGTTGTCGTGGGGATTGACGCAAATGCGAAGATGGGACTTGATCAGGAATCCGAAGTACTCGGTAAATGGTTCTACCCAGTGGAGCAAACATCGGACAATGGCTACCGCCTTGTCGACTTTGTGAACGCAGTGGTCTGATTATTGCATCGACATTCAAGAGGAATCATCGCCGCCATCAGCTTACGTGGCAGGGACCACCCCGGCTATCTCCAGAAGAGCAGCGGAAGCGGAAGATGACAACTTTGAAACTACAGCTTGACTATGTCCTGACGAGGAATATTCCAGTATCGGACATTCGAAGATCTAGAGCTGTGTGGGATGTCGCATTCGATTCGGATCACCGTCCTGTTCTGTTGAACTTCACTGCGAGGATTCATAAGAGGAAGCGAGGGGCTCAGCCTCTCCAGAGGATTGACATGACAAGTCTCAGAGATGAAGAGTGCAGAAGGAATTTCCGACAACGCGTTTCTATTCACATCGGAGTACGGACTAACAAGAAACTTTGCGACGCGGATTCTTTTGTCAAATGCATCCAGGACGCTTCGAAAGAGGCACTCCCGGTTGTACAGCCTAAGAAGAAGTTCGCCTACGTCTCAGAAGAAACAACATCTACCTACAACAGAGTATGTGCTCTCCGAACTGCAGGAAACTTCGTGGAGGAGAAGCGTCTGAGGAGAACTTGCGTCGGCAGCTTCAAAGTGACCGCGAACGAGAGTGGACGTAGAGCTAAGAGAGTTCGAGAAGGCTTGGGAGGAGAAGAATCCGAGGAAAGCCTACACGTTGCTGCGCCAGTATAGCGGGAAGATGAAGAGATGTTCTCCTGTCTTGAACACTACCAATGGAGTTGCAGTTGGTGATGCGACGCTGCCAATATGGAAGGATTACTTCAGTTCACTACTGAATCGTCCAGCGCCATCAGTACCTGAGCTCCCGCATGTTCAGAGAGCACATTACGATGTCAGTGAGGAACCGCCGACTGAGTCTGAAGTTTTTGGATTGTGTCCGGAAAATGAAGAATGGAAAGGCAGGTGGAGATGACAACATCACTGCTGAAATGCTGAAAGCTCTTCCTCCGTCTGGGATTCGTGAAATGACCAACACCATCCGTGCCATATGGATGAGCGAAAGGATACCCGATTCGTGGAGACATGCGATCATCGTACCTCTTCACAAGAAGCTATCCGTCACGGATCCTAAGAACTACAGAGGAATCTCTACTTCGTGTCATGTACAAGGTTTTAGAACGTATCATTCTCGAGCGACTTATCAAACATCGTGAAGGAACGACCAGAGATGAGCAAGCCGGTTTTCGACCTGGAAGATCGACCATCGACCAGAAGTGTTCGTCGTGAGAAGAAATAATTGAATCGTGGCAGCGGTTTTCGAAGCCATTACAGCTTGCTTTTTTGGACTTTGAAGCCGCGTTCGACTCCTCCTCATCGTGATAGATTGCTCAATGCTCTGCGAGCAGATGGAGTCCCGGAAAAGTATGTTCGGTTAATCGAGGACATGAACAAAGGAACAACAGCAGCAGTTCGTACACCTGTCGGATTTACGTCAGCTTTCGAGGTGAAAACAGGAGTAAGGCAAGGAGCCGTTGCAGGACCTTTTCTTTTCAACTTCGCCGTTGATGACATCATGCGTAGAGTTGCAGAACAGTTTCCTGCGGATGTGATCCTAACACCATCAGGACGCTCCCTTGTCGACCTGGAGTACGCCGACGACATTGTGTTATTCGCTGAAAACAACGCAAAACTGCAAAGGATTGTGAACCTCGTTTCGAAGTATGCCGCAGCCTATGGACTTCGTCTTCGTCCCGACAAATGCAAGCAGATGTGGGTCTCTCAGAGGCCTTCAACTGGAGTTTGTGTGGACGGACAACGTATCGAACTGGTGGACGATTTCTGTTATTTGGGCTGTTTGCTGAAGAACGATGGTAGTTATGCAGCGGATATTCGACAACGATGTGCGAAAGCTACGTCTGCATTCAATTCTCTAACCAAGTGTTTGTGGTCTACCACCATCGCGAAGGAAGTCAAGTTGCGCGTCTACCTATCCGCTATTCGCCCTATCATGATGTACGGATCGGAGACGTGGGCAGCACCGAAAACGCAGATGGAAAGGTTGGATTGCACGGAGAGGAAGCTTTTTAGGCGTTTGCTTGGATATTTCTGGCCGCGTGTATGCCATAATGAAGACCTTTACAAGGAAATCGACGCAGTACATCAACGCTTGACACGAGGTAGGTGCCAGCATCTCCTAACGCCATCTCAAGCAGCAATGGAAAGTCGACTTCGACTGCTCGGGCATATACTAAGAAGAACGCCGGATCGTCTCATACAACAAGCTTTAAGAATGCTTCCAAATCCTCTCTCGAAACGGCCACCTGGGCGTAGCCGAAAGTTCTGGACGGATGTGGTTAAAGAGGATTTAAAGTCACTCGGCATCGAAAGACAGTTCAGGCGCGATGTTTCGTTTCGCAGGAAATGGAATAGTGACAGCTGGATGGAATGTGTTCAAATTGTGGCTGAAGACCGTGAAAAATGGACACGGCTGACTACTAGGACGGCACACCTCGGTGAAGATGCGGAATGACCGCGTCAGGCGAAAGCCAACCGATTAAGTCAAGTAAGTCAAAACATCCTCGCCGCAGGTGGCACATGGATACTTCCGTGCTGGACCTGGATTCCTCTCGACGCCGGCCCTTTGTAATAAAATCCTCAGGAGAGCTGCGGCCGACCAGCACCTCTCCCATGACAAAAACCCTCTTCTCGGAGGGGTTGACGTCGGTTTGCACGGAGGCGATCTTCTTTCCTCCACACTGCCACGGCACGAACGTACGACATCAGGGTTGCGCATGGATCATTGCGTCATATTGAATCAGGGAATGAGTGGCATTGGAGCGCGGTATTGTTTCGGGGCTACATCTCATTCCGTTGCTGTCCTGCCGGGCGATGAAGTGAGCTTAAAAAATGCAAACACAGGAAATTCGGATGGAGACGGGGCCTATGGATATTGGAGCGATAAAAAAATGGTAAGTTTGAGCTCAGTAGCATTACATAGAAGTTGAAATGAAAGTCTTTGAGCCTATTTAGTAATGAGCGTCGTTTAAAATTACAACAAAATACAAGAAAATTTCAACTCCCATCTAACTAAAACTTCCATATAGGGTCACCCAGGATATGACGTGAATTTTTTCTTGAGAATTTTGACCACCAGAAAGATAGGCGGTACAAAAAGGCTTGACCCTGCTGTTGTGACGACAAAAGAAGAAAATACCACCTTCAGAACAAGAATCGCATATGTAAACATGATATTTTGGAAATGCTTTTACTTTCTTTGATACGCATCACTTTTCGCACAAATGTTGTGTGTTGAAACTTCGAAAATAAAGATGATTGAAAAGCAAAACTGGATATAATCACGAGTAGAAACTAAAGAGAAACCTTCATAGGAAAGGAAACAGGAAGCAATCATGAGTAAAAACAAAGAAAAATCAGCACAAAGTGTATTGTTGGCAAAAGAAATGATGATTCAGGAAGTACTCGCAGTGCGAGCTACGACAAAAATAGTCAGGAGTATTCTTCTCGCAGCTCGCAATGCGTGCGTGAAAATGGTCGCAGTGTCCTCGCAGTGCGAGAGGACTATGAAAGCCCTCTGCGAGAATTTCGTCGCAGAGCGCTCGCACTGCGAGTTGCGTGCTCGCAGTGTGGCAACAACTATGAAAGCCCCCCCCTACCATTTCGTCGCAAGACAGCTCGCATGCGTGGACGCAGCTATATGCTTATACGTGTCGCAACTCGCAGCTCGCAGAACTCTAGATGCCACCTTAGAAGTTCGATTTGTTCCAGTAGTACATCTTCGGGTGCTATCGCAGCGGGGGGCGGAGCACTGTGGTACGGCAATTTGCCGCGCCTATTTTTTTTCGTGGCGGATTGACTTTCCCGATTTTGGAAAAGGAGGAAGACCGCGGATAGGTGCTCAAATTCAGCGCGGCACAGTAAAATGGGGTTGGCCACGTGCTGCGCGCCATAGCCCTGCCCCCGCTAAGATAGCACCCGTCTTCCTACCAAACTCCATTATACCTTCAATCTCTTTTTGATCGAGTGCAACTCACGATCGCGTGAGTGATTCAAGATCGCATCGGTTTCTAAACTGGTTATGGTCCGCTCAGGAGGCAAGTCAATTGATTTGGTGTCAATTAATGCTTAGTCAAGTTGCTAACATGGACGGATGCTTGTCCTGTTGGGCAAGCCCATCACAAATACTGCGCTTTTCACAAATATACGTACACCCCTAGAAAGTCCCCTATCGGCTTTACCGTCAACTTTTTTGAAACGTTGTTGTGGACGTTTGCATCAGCATGCCTGAAAACCCTTATAGCGTTAGAAACACCGGGAATTGCAACAAACTAGGCACAATTTAAAGATCGATTTGAAAAATCACCGTTTCATACTTGAATGCGCAGTTTTAGATACTGTAGAAACACTAAGTTTTTTCGCGGAGTTTTCTTTTGAGTCGATAAAGAAAGGTGTTCAGATTTCATACTCTGAGAGAAAGCGCCGCTCCGCCTCTGCGACAGTGCCGCTTCGGAGCCTACAGGCACCGAAGCGGCACTGTCGCGGAGCCGCAACGTCTCCGGGATCGTATCTGATAAGAAGTTACTACTCCACACGGGTTCACTGCTGCATCCTCGCTTAGCCGGCGCGGTTCTAACGCGGAGCCGCTGCGGTACTATCGCAGCGATATCGAGGCTCAAGACACGGCAACAAAGTCGTTTGATCACGAAGACGCTGCGGGACTATCGCGGAACTATCGCGGCACAGTCGAGGGTCGCGGTACTTTCCTGGCACTGACACGGCCAATTTTCTCAGAGTAGTTGGGATGCTTCAGGATGATTGGCTCCTTAAAGGCAGTGTTCACGATAAAAAATGTGTTTCAGTTTCCACTAGGAATGGGTAGTGGAGGGGCACAATGTAACGTTGACGTCGAAATAACGCATGAAAACGAGTCAGGAAAAGCTCCAAAAGAGCCTGAATATGCCATATCGAGCGCTAGGCAAACCTCAAAAGCGCATCATACGCCCACCGACGTAAACAAATGAATGCTCAAGATCGTGAGATGAGCGATGATTTCCAATCATTAGACCTGTTCTTCCCTTCATTCTCAACTTCTCTCTTTACTCAGGTCAGCTCGCATAGATCGGCTGCAAAAGGCGCGAGTTACAAGCCTCGGACAACTCGTCCACCATTTTTTCTAGCTCAATTTTCGAGGGGCCATAACTCCATTCCCAGAAGGTCTTGTACGATTTCAGAGACATCATTGGAATCAGCGTGGGGCCGTTTTTAAGATAGGCGGAAAAACAGAAAAACAATTTTCATCGTGAACACTGCCTTTAAAGGCAGCGGACACGCTCGAAAAAGTTGTTGAGATGACTACGTTTCTAAAGTCGCATGGCTCCTAGTAGACTGCTCACGCCGTTGGAAGCGTCACAAACGAGGCAAAACTACTAAATTCCAGCAAAGCAAATCGAAAAATTTCTGCAACCCCGCCCCAAAATACAAACTCGTCCAGATTGATAGTACTAATACGATCCCTTTGGCTGGTTTTTGAATCTTCCAACGAGGTAAACGTTACAGTACAGGCTGTAAGAGCATATCGGCTTCTCTATCTCAAACGCTTTGTTGTTAATATTCGCTGTTTCAACCGCGCGCCGTAAAACTCGTCCACTTTCACCTGATAACAAAAAAAACCGTTATTCCTCTATTTGCACACAGTTTTCGTTCGTTTTTTCGTCAGTTTCCAATAGAAACAGCTCAAAACCTTTGATTTATGTCATAAAATCGATACCATTTTTGAGCGTGTCTGCTGCCTTTAAGACCAGATGAGCGCAATCATATGCAGTGAGTTGCGCAGGTATCACCAACCCGAGAATGGTGCGGCAACTCAGCCCTACTTCGAGAGAGCAAAGCGAAGTTAGGAAGACCAAAGAAGCCGGATGCACTCGAAGTTCCCAGTCCTGGCCCACTTGTTCCCAACGCGACGCCTACGGTCAGTGAAGTTCCAGCTGATTTCTTGAAATCATGATTTGGAAGGCCAATGGAGAGGAGAAATTTCACTGGTCGTTGTCGACTACAAATATTTGTACACTACACCCACCCACACGAAGCAGCTGAAGTGTATTACTGTGTGAAGACGATGGCGCCGGAATCGCTTTAAGCCAACACAATTTTTTTCGAGTCGGCTGGAGCAATTTTAGTGAAATTCGTCAGGTTCGATTGAAAAAGCTTATCCAGACACGTGATATTCATTAAAAATGCGGCACTATCCTAGATGGGGGGGCATTCAGGATTCAAGTCAGAAATGAAGTGATCCACCGATCCGTAGCGCTACCAATCGAAGTATTTCCATGAAATTTGGATAGCAACAATGCTTGGCAGCAATATCGAGCACTTTTTATCCGGTTTTTTGTTTATTTCTAAAAGTATAATTTTGGGTGATCCCCCCCTCTCTCTAGGATAAAGCCAAAAATGCTCCATCATGACTCGAGGAAGTGACGCACGCTCAAAGGCAGTGCTCACAATAAAAAAATCGTATTCTACTTCTCGGTGTTTTCGAGCAGACAATTTCACAGAATAGAGGATAGTAGGGGAAAGTTCCCACTAAACTCTCAACTATCGAAGGAAAAACAGTTTGATGAAGTCTCCTAAATGAAACATTACGCTTGTTTTGTGTGTTTCTGGGAAGTGAGGACTTTGAGCAACTCAGACGTCGGAACTGGTTTTGCCAATCAGAATTCTCAGGTAAGTGACTCTGTCTTCTGTTTCTTGAACCGAAAACTCTAGAAAAAAGAGATAGGTTACCGCGAACGTTAGAATCTTCCTGGACAAAGAATATTCAAAAATCCGGCAACTGCTCCTCTGGAGGGACGAGCAATGGACCACTATTAGGATCATATTTCTCGGGACTAGCGACGACTAGTGTTTAGCAGGCATATCGATTTTCGGTCAATATGCATGACAAACATTGCGTCGCGTCGCCGGTCGCGGGAAGTATGATCCCGGTCTTATAGTCAGAGGACGTAGGCAGGGTGGTCCAATGGGTCGTCTAGTCCACGGGATTTCACCCACTTTCCGGCCGTTTTTTTTGCCGTACTTTCGTCCCTAGTCTTCTCAGAGGGACCCGAATCTTACGTTTCCTCCGAAAAGCGGGCAATTTTCCATCGTGGACACTGCCATCAAATCGTTTTCGTCGCCTCTATCTTCATGGAGCTAAACGCTTGAACTGCGTTCTGTTTGTGGGTAGAGGTCCACTAGTCGGAGTCAACAACGAACAATGTTGTTCTCCTGTCGATCAACTCTCCAGACCATAGTCTCTCTGTAAGAACTCGAAACATCGGCCTGCGCATTGTTGGTCGTCGCGATCGAGTTTGAAACAACCTGACTAGGACAATGAACTTCGAGTGCACTCGGTTTTCTTTGATTTTCCGAACTTTGCTTAGTACCCTTAGGAGTCAGAGTATAGCTTGCTTCTGCAGGAAATTTTCGAAGTAGGGCTATTTTCTTTGAAGTAGCCCGCTCTTGAGTTGGTGATACCTGCGCAATCACTTCATATGATTGAGCTTCCTCTGCCCAGAGAGGCAATAACGTCAACTTATTTTAACTATAGTTAAACTTTAGTTATGGTTGTTAACACCTATCCCTACTCACCGAGTACTTGAGTCCGGAAACTTCCCCGAGAAGATTGAGCTTTTCCTCAATTTCTTGAAGTGAGCATATAAATATGAAACAGCAAACTCTCCTGTTTGACTCCATTTTATGCCTTGTTTGATGTAATTACAGGTTAAACTACCCTCGATGCCCGAGCAGCTTGCAGGGAAGAGATTGACAATTCGGTGCGTGCTTGGCGGCTCGTTTTGATAAGATGTGAACGGGTGGCCGTGGAGTGGTCCGGCAGCGGCCCGGGCACCTTGTAATCGATGCGCTGATGGTCATCGCAGGGGTGGTCCTCTTTTGGCGCCAAACAATGAGGAAGGTGGGCGGATCGGAGGGAAGGGCTAGACACTGCTATTGGTCGACGCCACTTCGGTAAGCAATAGCGTTGCTGAGCCCTTCCCTCTTATCCGCCCAACTTTCTTACTGTATGGCGCCACAAGATGAACACCCTCATCACGGGTGCCTGGGCTGGGGCCGGAGCACCACACGGCCACCCGTTCACCTCTTGTCGAAACGAGCTGCAACGCAGGCGCCGGACTGCCAAGCTCCTCCCTGCGAGTTGCTCGGGCATCGAGGGTGCACCTAATGTGGTTTTCTGACACGATGATTAGGTTGGTTCTGACAGCGTCTCGAAAAATACACTATAAAGCCGATTGGGACCTATTTGAGAGAGCATATTATCATGAAACGCATTGTATCACAGTTCAGCAAGGCTAAAAATAGTCCTTCCGTTCTCCGTGGTTTCTGATGTTTGATCTGCACAATTCAAACAGGCGATGCGAGAAGCCTAGCACATGATCTTCCTGTTCGGGAGTTTCTCCAGGAGACGATGGGATCTTCGCGCAATTTTCTTCTGGACCAGTCGTAGCCTACTGGTCTGTTAAACCTTTTTTTTATGATCGCGAAGGATTATCAAAACAATTCCGCATGAGGACTGTCCGGATGAGAGTGTCCATCCACGCGGTCGGCGCACGTGTCGAGCGGCTGTTTTAAAAGCATTTTTCGGACCTATCGACCGATTAGCATGATTATTCGAAAATAGGGAAGGATATTGTAGGGCTTACGGTTGGGAACTTACATACGGCTGGTTCAAACGTATGGCTGGTACGAAGTTATTGAGTTTAAGATACATATGTATTAGGGTGGTTTTACACAATTCTTTTAGCGTTTTATCTCACGCTTGTCTTATACAGCGTTATAAATGAAAAACACGGAATGAATTATCCCTTTCAGCTGTTCAAAGCCGTGAGAAGGTTCGCCTAAAAAAATGCCTTCGCGGAAGCCGCCTAACATGCACACCAACCGCGTGGGCGGGCAGACTTTTTAGCACAGACTTCTTATTCAGACACAGAAGCCCATGTTCTCCAAAAATGTCTAAGTTTTTGCATCGTGAACCTTCGTCTGTTTTTCACGAAAGATGTGCTCAGGTCAATGAATAGCCCAAGGAACAGTGGGGTACTGCACAACACTGCTGATCTTTGCAGCCAGCGTGCCCGTCGCGTGCGCCACAAGAAACGCAACGATTATTCGAGATAACGACCAATCGGTTTGATGCGACAGGAACGGACTTCTCGTCCGGTCTGCAGCAAGATCGGCTCCTGTTACATGCACTGTACGCTTAGAATTGGAGTATACAAATCTACAACTTACCGCCCTAAGACTCTCTCTACGCCCTCATCGTCTGCCGTATCCGAACTTCCGATCATGAGAATTTCGCTTCAATGTGGAGCGCAACTTCCTGAAATCACACGGCAAGCAGCGGCAATTTCAGAGTGGCTCATCTCCGTTTCGCAGAAGTTAAGCTGGGAACAAACGATTTCTGCTGGTTCCAGGAAGCGTTTGTGCCTTCTTGTAGGAACTTTGCGTGAAAATAGCACCGAAATGGCCCATATTTGGCCGGACCGGCTAAACGTTGGCTATTTCGCGGTCAAATTCGGGCGACTCTGCAGTCAGATGGCAGCTTTTTCTCAACTGGCACATGTTCCTTCATGAAATAAACAGTAAATTGCACTCGGATAAATGTATATATTTGACGTTATTTGAAAATCCAACGCCTAATGGTGGTCAAATGTAGGCAATTGCTCGGCCGATTGTGGGATATTTCTCGGCCAAATATAGGTTATTTCCTTGCTATTATTTCGCCCATGCAGGCATATCGCGGTCAGATCCAGGCGAACTTCGTCCGAATCAGAGCTCTTATCTCGTCTGTTATGCCACCAGAGCAAAGGGAGAGTTGATAGACGTTTCTGCACCCTTCAAAAGTGTGCTCACTAAACTAAATACATTTAAAAAAATCATGTATTCACCGTGCCACATAGCGGCTTTTCATAATCGCAAACGCAAAATTTCGGAGATGGAGACTGCAACAGACACAAAACAAATAACTCTAAAAGATACTGTTCAATACTTTATCAACGTCCTACGTATACACTAAATACTATACAATCTTACAGTGTACATACTATACAATCTTTATTCAGAAGTTCTTGTGGCTTCCCGGTAATTTTTAGCAAGGACCATTATGTTCCCAAAACATCCCCAATTCATCTGCCGGCACTCACTTGTCGAGAAGTCGTTGTGTCGTCGGCACGAATTCGGCCAATGCATCTTATATGAATTGTGCACGCCGCCCTGGGCCGAGAAAAAGAAGCTGCAGTAGTGATGGAAGTTCCTCCAACAGGTGGGTCATTTCGAAATATTCAATTCTGCCTAGGCTTAATTGGGAACGCTCATAAGCTTTCCATTTAAAATATGGGGAGACCAGTTAACCCTAACTTGAGATCGACTATGTAGTCCTCTATATATGTACCTACCTCTTGCCGCTCCCACATATTAGTATTACCGGTAGAAAAGCAACGACCTTTTACCTACCACCCTTTAACAAAATTAGCTTCCCGAATAAGCAGAGAAGGAGGGGCAAAATGCCTTTTGCGTCTGGAATCCCCGTAATGAAGGGTGCACTTTCGATGGCGTGTACCCTGCCAATAATAGTAATTCTATCTATTCAATCGTGCTAACAGCTTTATCTTTTCAGCAACATCACTTTTTTTGTTCTTCTTTTTTTAAGCCTTCTACCTCCATCCAGTCCAACAACTGCTAGAAACATTTTTGGTCAATCTGGCTATTATTAGGGAAACACGTTCCAATTTAAAGGCAGCAGACACGCTCAAAAATGATATCAATTTTATGGATTAAACTGAAGGTCTGAAGCTGTTAGTATTCAGAAATAACGAAAAAGACGAAAACAAATCGACGGAAATTAGGATATAACGGTACGTTCCATGTTGGCCCAGAAATGGACGAGTTGTACGGCACTGGCTGAAATAGCGGAGCTAGCAACACATGTGTTGGGATAACGACGCTAATGTACTCGTACGGCCCTTTCTGGAACGCTTACGCCGTTAGAAGCCTAAAAAGTAATCTAAAGTGGCCGCAATCGAGCATTGAATACCTGGAAGGAGGGGCGGAGCCCGTATCGATGGGCGGAGCAAGGATGATTTCGTGAATAACTACGGCTCAAATACGGTCCTTTGGACTCGTTTTTAACGCTTGCAACTTCGTGAGGGCTCTTCTAGGGCCTGCACGACCCCACTAATGTAGTTATCTCAACAACTTTTTCGAGCGTGTCTGCTGCCTTTAAGTCTGTCTGAAGGAGATTGTCTGCCCACGCTGCCGGCGGGCGTGTTGATCGGCCGTCGCGAAGGCATTTTTCGGCATTTAACAGGAATATCGGACAGGTAGTGAATATTGTTCCAGTCAACTGCTTCTCAGTCGTGGAAAGGCTCGATCAAAAAATCTTTCCGTGACAGAAGCTCGATACGCGCTTCTAGTGCGTGTGCGGACAGTCTCATTTGGCGTACTTCTAAGGACGTTTTCAAATTTTAGTTTGTAGTTTTCCTAGTTTTTTATTCGTAGCTTGCTAACCATATCTTGCAACCGTATTGCGCATGTGTTTTCTAGGCGGAGCGAAAACGTAAGGGTACCCATCAGACATTTTTTGAACCTTTCCAAGGCAACTCTTTCGCATTTGGCTGAAAACTTTTTTTTTTGGGGGGGGGAGGGGGTTATTCGATGTCATGAATACGATTAATTATTCCCTACTTTGATCAGCACTGCAAGGGCACTACCTCAACGGCAAACTAAACCAACTTCTTTGACAAATTTGTGTCTGCACAATTGAGATTTCGCTCAATCTGATCTTCCTTGTGGGCACTTTTCAACCTCGTAAGTAACTTTTGATTTTACGATTTATCCAGTGTGTACAAAAACAATGCTAAGAGCATTATCTCGATTCTCGCAATAAAATCGAAGATAAGGTGAGATGCCACTCACCCCGCCCTTGAATGCGCAGCCATTTGCTTCGCCCGGCCACGGGTCTCACTAGGGGGGACGCCTGATGAAATTTAATGCAAATCTTCGATTTCTGTTTGACATCGGTCCAATTTTAATATTTGATTCGCTTCACTCGAACGACTTGACCAGAAACGAGAAGAAGCAGGCCTAGAACAACTCTTCCATAGGACAGTCGCCATTCAAAGTCAGGATCATAACTTTATTTGCGAAGGGTTCGAGCCATTCCAAAGTCGGTGCTGTAATCGGCCCAGAATCGTCTCTAGGAATTGCGCAAAAACCGGAAACCTCAGCTAAAAAGATGCATGCTGTTCTTCTCAAGTAAGGCTGGCGAACATATGGGAACCGTGAGAACGAGATGGTATTTTCCACGATTCAGAAAGATAGTTCTTGTTTGGATACCTAGAGTTCTGGTAGATCCAATCGTACACGATGTAAAAGCCTTTCGCTAGTTCTAGTCCAGCGAATGAGAGAAGCGCGATCATTTATGGGTGGACGTGCGGCGATCGCGACATCACCCGGCAGTGAGACTTCGATCGCGATCCTCTCCTATTCGCTGAAGTGGAACTGGCGGAAGGCCGTCGTTACTTTCCCATGCGACTGTAAGGTTAGGATTGTAAAATAATCGAATAAGCAAAAGGATAACACAAGTGCATATGTACTTCTATTAGTAGAGCAACAGTGGCTTTAAAGGCAGTGTCCACGATAAATTTTGTCTCGGTTTTTTTGCCGGAAATTGAAAGGCCTGGGTCTCATTGGAGCGATAGGGTCGAAAGAACGAACAAAAACGGGCCCGAAAGAGCTCTTATCGGCTTCGAAATCAGCTCGCGCTGGACCCTTCTAATCATTCGATACGTGTCTGATCTACGCGGAGAAAGGACTAGCGCGAACGGATTCCGGAGCCAATAAAGGCTCTTCCGGGCTCATTTTGTTGGTCCTTTAGTCCCTATCGCTGCAATGAAACACCGATCTTTCGATTTCCGGCGAAAAAAACGACGACTAAATTTATCGCGGACACTGCCTTTAAAATACTCAAAACGTAAAATTCAATCGTGCGTCACTACCACATTCGAAGGTTCCTTGTATTTAGAATTCACAACAAAATAAAAGCTCCTCAAATGCCGCATCACCCTCTATTCTGTAATTCTATGTACCCACCAGGGCTGTGCGTAATTACGAATTACGGTTTACGATTTACGAATTACGAAGTTTCGGCCCGAAATCGTAACGAATCGTAACAAATCGTGGAAATGAACAAAACTGTTGAGTGAACAATGTAAGTTTGCGGCCCAGTGCATAGAGAAATGTAGCATTTCTTTCACTTTCCTGATATTTAACTACTCTTTGCGATTTCAATTTGCGGTGAAACCTTGCCCTGACATTTCCAGCCGGGAGTAGTCAGCAGTAGATTGGTCATGGCGAAAACTAAATGTTGATAACGAGGTTCAGGTATGACCGATCGCTCTGCAACTCACATTGACAGGCTCAAACTTATTATTTTGGTTCCGACCTTTCCTACCTCAATGTGCGAGACAGGTCGGTGAAGCCGAGCTCCACAGTTGTTCATCTCCATGGAATGCTTTCGCCCCATGATGATACGAGAGAAGCAGACATTTGATGGAGCAACTGACTATATTGGAGTAAATTCCGGTCTGCAGTTGCGGACAACCGCTGTTGCAACACGTAGTGCGAACAAAATCATGCTGGCACCACGTAGTACTGGCGCGATTAATCTTCGGAAATCTTCAAGCTGCAGGCTGCAAAGCGGTCTTGTGCAACTGTGGACGGGAGCTCCACTCCGATATAGACATTGAAAATGGGGCTTCGCCCTCAGAAGACGTGACTGACCTACGAAGCAAGTAAATGTTGGAACACAATATACCTTTTATTGCAGAATTTCACGGAGATTTGGAAAACAGCCTTTACCACTCATCCATCTTCAGCGGTTTAAAAGTTGCATAACGAAAAACTGGCAATTCGTGAACTAAGATCCGCTAAAGGAACCGGAAAGTATGTTTTAGCCCAGAAACCCTATTTGACGAAGAGGTCTACGGGGATTCCCGAAATAGCCTCTCTGGTAGATGCCTATCTCCAAGGGCAGCTAAGATAGAGAAAAAAAATTAATTTTTAATTTTCAATTTGAAACAATTACGGCTGCAGAGTCACCTACGCACCTCTTCAAAAAGCTTACTAAATGCTTTCAAATTGGATAATTCAAGCAATTTATAATTGCAAAACAAAAGATTAAGAAATTGTTGAATTTTGAAATCACAGATTCGGAGAGAACCTTAACCTTTTTGCATTTCAGAATCCTAAACAACCTTCCCCTCTCGGACCGCTGTCTCCACCCCAACAACCTGCACGTACGCGGCGGTTAGGTTGGGGTGAGGCTGGGTTTGGAGCGTCGGCGCCTTTGATGATATCAGCACGAGGGCTAAAAGGGGGTTAGGCTAGCACTGGAAAATCGTTCCCTCGCAAACCCTACGTAGGAGGGTGGGGCAGCCGAAACCCCGTTGAGACCCCAACTATTGATTATCTCCAGCACTCGCACAGCAATGATCAAACGCGCCGACGCCTCAAACCCTGCCTAACCCCAACCTAACCCGCCGCGTACGTGCATGCCGGCCGCCCCGGAGCGAAATTCGCTCGGGTATATCGCTCGCAGGTGCGGGCGTAAGCTGCCTCTTCTTTCCCCACACACTCTCTCGTTGCACGTTCTCTCCGCACACTGCAAAGTTCTTCCCGGAATAGAGTACACCAATTGTAAGATGCAGTGTTTCATGTTGCTATTGGCACACTTTGAGCTCCTCGTTTCCAAAATCCGAAGCCTTTTGTCGTTACCTCAAGTTCTTAAGGATGCTATCCAAATCTAATCGACTTCTGAAAATATGCGAATTGATGTCGCTTCTGCTGCACTCTGCAACCATACACCGAACTGATTACGTATGACTCCAAAGTTTTCAGAAGCCTCGGGTTCTTGCATTTGTGATGTTTCTCCATTGTTTCCGTTTTTTTTTCAGCGTGCCAAGGTTTTTCGTCCAAAAATTATAATAATAGCATCAGCGGATTCCCGAATTTCGCTTCAGTGGACAATCATTCTCCTCTTCTTCTCTAGAGTCCCCCCCCCTAGAAAGAGTGTTCCGATTCCATGCTGATCTTGGGAATTTCAGTTGGGAAGTCCCAACGGGAATCAAACCTGTAAGTGGACCGATCACCACAATGTCGCACTCGTGCCCTTTTAGAAACAGTAGGAAAAAAGGATCCTCACAGATGCTTAATTGCCCACAGATGGCGTCCTCTAGCAATGTTCCACCACGTTTCAAGGGCGCTAACCGGCCGAGCTACTACGCTCCTAACCTTGACTGAATGAGTTGGTCCCTATTCAACGGTGCGGAATGGCGAGACCATTCTATTCAGGGTTTCCCGATCGTTCGCTCCCTTTCGACATCACGCCGTGCGGTGGTACGGCAATTTTCTCAAACACGTAATGTTGAAACATTCCAGTCATGCGTTTTTTGAGAGCCAAACAACTAATTTCTGAACGGCTAATGAACAACGAAAAATTTTGTAAGAAGCTAATGAGAGTGCTTTACACACTTTCAGTTCTCCGATTTTCGTGCTTTGAATGCTTTGGCTGAGAGAAACTGTGGTTACTTCCATCAGAAAATTGCAAGCTACAATTGCGTTCGTGGAAAGATGGAAGAAAAAGCCGACTGTTAAAAAATCATCCTAGGTAAGCGGGGATGATGGTATGTCACTAAGAATTTAAAGGTTGACAAGCCACCCTTACTCTAGTAGCTACGGTCCTTGTTGAACTGTATAGTGGCAAACTGCATGAAAAAAAAACTTTTGAAGAGATCTTAAAATGTGATCTATGCACAAATCGGCTGGCAAAGCACAAGTTTGCTCTGCTGCACCAGACTGATGAATTTTCTAGCTTTGCTAATTATCAGGCAGTTGAGAAAGTCTTCCACAAAACACTAGTCAGCAAACTTTCCCATATCCATCTGTGATCTTTCAAGAAACGGTGGTATGTTTTTGGGAAGAACAACTCTCCTCCAATCAAACGTCGAGAAGCTCGATCTCATTCAGATTTGTCGTCAAAATGTAGAAGAAGGGTGTGGCACCGAGAATCTCCGAATGCCTCTCCTTCTCTTCCTTCCATCCGTCAGGGTTGGTCATTTTTATAGAGCAATCAAATTCTATGGAGACTAGATTTTACGACTAATGTGGGCCTACATACAGTTCACCTCCGCACTGCCGTTCAGTCCGCAAAGTGCACGCTGATTGCGAAATCGTGCTGCGGCGCGGTTGCGAGTATCCTCAGACAGGGATGTGGGATCACCCGGGCGGTTTTGGCCTTTTGCGCCCGAGTGATCCCACCGCCCGGGTGATAATACATCCCTGTCTGAGGATACTCGCAACCGCGCCGCAGCACGATTTCGCAATCAGCGTGCACTTTGCGGACTGAACGGCAGTGCGGAGGTGAACTGTAGTTCAATTAAAGAAATAAATTTCGCATTTTTGTGTATTTTTTCACAAGTGACTATTCTTAAAAATTCCAAGTGAAAATTCGCTGACCAGCTTTCGGAGCAGGACTTTGTAATGGCTGAATGATTTGAGTACAAAATGAGCCTCCATCTGCAGTCCACGGAAATACAGGGTGACTATCAAGTATCCTCTGTTTCCGAGTGAAATTTATTCCCGTTCATCGCGTGCGTCTGCTCGCGTACCCTGCATCTCCTTCTCCCAAACTTTCTCCCAAATTCGTTTGGTTGGGATTGGGTTCTTGATTTTTCGTTTTCGTTTTTGTTCATCGACGATGTGTACACTATTTGAAAGAGTGTTCGCAAGATATTCTCTGCTTCACTAGACTGTTATATTCGCTCTTCCAAATAATCCGTGTTTCCTAGGTTACTCCATTTGGAGATACGCATCAAAAGAGGATTTGTCCCGTCTTTCGCAGTTCAAATTCCATTCGGGATCCCTTCGCTCTGTAGTCGTACAACCCTGTGGGGTAACCTAGGCGAGTGTACTGCAGACGAAATTCAAAGAAGGCGGCTTCGACCGTAAACGACGTCTTGACGCATAGAAGGGTAGAATCTGTGTTATGTGCCAATGTGAGAGCCTACTATTCAAGGATGTGCTCGAAAACAACTCGCCCTATAAAAGGCACCTCAACTTCCGCGTGGGTTGAGGCTATTCAGTAGAAAATGACCGATCTTCAATAGGGCTGACTTTGAACGTGTAATCAAAGCCACGACCCAAGACGAATGATAGGTATATACTACCATATATATACTCCCAATTGGGTTTAGCTCATTTTGAGTGGCAAATTCTATCCACAATTTTTCTCTAAGTCGGTCTCTTCTAGCGAGTAAGATGAGAAATATAGTAGGGGACTTTTATTTACAGAAAGGTCTTTGTGTTCGATAGCCAGGTTTTCAAGTAGAAGCCATTGGACTGAAAGATGGAATACATTCTTTAGGTGCACTGAGCATTGTAAGCGAATAGAAACATGATAGAAGGAGATATATCGGGATGGAAGAAAAATAAATGCCGTTGTGAGTCAACTCTTTTGTGGAAAACATATGACGGACAAAAACGTCTTGACGATGATGAGGGCAGCTCCTCAATCACAGCCTGGTACGGAATTTCTGTTTTATGACATCTATCATTTCTATGCATAGACAAGACTTGAATTTTCTACAAACTCGCAATTCTGTCATCCTATATGTGCGCACTAGAGTGCACGTCAGTAGTACCTATGAGGTGGCCAGTTTTTAATGCTTCAATGCCGTCATCACACTCTTCGAATCCTTTAGTAAATTCTGGGCACCACAGTTGAAGTCGTTGCCTGAAATATGCCCCTAGAAACGGTTAAATGTTCTTTCCACTCTTCAGAACACTAGAACCCTCAAAATACTCAGTTGGGCGATAGGATCTCAGGCGAACCTCGGCCCGGAACCGCCTGACAGTTTGGCTCGTTCTCCCCAATCTGCGGCCCGGGTTCTGTAGCTGTTCGGGCTACAGCTGTTGCATCCGGGCTCCTCCAATTTGTTCAAGCAACATAAGCAGTGCCCGGAGATTGGGAGAACGGGTCGAACTGTCATGCGGCTCCCATTCCTGTTTGGTGCAGCTCGGAGGCCGAGAAACGCCTGATTGTGGGATGCTTTATCAGCAAGACACTCTCCGCTCACTTTATTTTGAAGATGCAGGCCACAGTGGTCACACCTACACAATGTCAAGAAATGTTTCGAAAAATCCTTAGGACTTTCCAACCTGTCTAATTTGGGTTCTGTTATTCTAATGAAGTCTGGCAAATAGACTCGTCCGCATCAATTTTCCTGATCATTTGGCCGCGACATTTGAAGAAAGAACGGCGTTCGGGAAGGGAAAACTGCTGGAAGCATAATGACATAGCTCGGGCCAGGAGGGTCCATTTGAGCAGGTCAGGATATTTCTAAAATCAAGATGGATAGCTCTTTCTTCTGAGCTCACACAAAAATTTCACTCTCAAAAAAGACATGTAGCTTAGACACCCTCAATTGAGTGCGCGAAAAAATGATAATCTGTCGGCACAAGGTTTGGAGTATACTATACTTCGGACCGAATAACATTATTCGAAAAATATTCGAATGGTTTTTCGAATTCTAAATCATTCAAAATTCGAAAATTTTGGTTTTCGAATAATATTCAAAATGCGAATATTTCGAAAACGGTCTTTCGAATACCATTCGAATTTCGAATACTTCGTGAAAAGCGGTCTCGAATAATATTCGAAATTCGAATATTTCGAAAACAGATTTTCGAATGGTATCCGAAAATCGAATATTTCAAAAACAGGCTTTCGAATAATATTCGAATTTGAATATTCTTAGGAGCATATTCGAATTTTTGAAATTCGAATAATCGAAATGCACAATCATCATTTAAGTAGAGGTTGTTTTTTTTTTTCGAACCAACCTGTGGAAGCACACTCTATCAAAGCATCATTTCGGCCTATTCACCCCCCGATTTGAGGTTCTCACACGCTTGAATCGGGTGAAATATTGTGCACCGTACAAGATGCTCCGTCGGTGGGATAGGCTGGCTTGAACGGCCAGCCAATTTTCTAGTAATCCAAAACACTGGCTTCATTGTTGCTAAAAAGCGGCATTTTAAGCGGCAACAAAATGGCGTAAGGGTTCTAAGCTAGAGTGTTCAGCCCTTCCACCGCCCCCCTCCGCCCCCACCCTCCCACCTGAAGTCGTGCAAGCTCGGGGGCAGCAAATTCGCCTAGGCCGCGCAGTGGTAGTAGGTCATGAGAGCGGCGCTAGGGTCTCGGCGTTTGAGTGCGATAAGGCGGTTCCCCGGAAAGGGATAGTGGTGGTCAAGTCTCGCGTGAAGCCAAGCGTCTTGTGCTAAACGCGCGTGATGCGCTTGCGGAGACTATGAATACTGAGCGGATCAAAATGGGTCCTAACTTTGCTGAGCAAGCAAAATCTGTACATGCTATCACTATCATAGTAGCAGAAGATAGCACTAAAAATATTTATTAATAAACAAAATGAAATTTAAGACGAATTATTATTGAAAGTGACGAAAAAGTTGTTACGGCCGCCACCATGGTGGAGCAGGCGTCAGGCTATTTATACATCGACGCCATGCCCGCGCGTCACATGTGTGCCGTATGAATAGCGCCTAACATTGTGTTAGGCCGATGAATATTTCTACAAAGTGATAGCCACAGTAAATGACAGCTCAAAGCTAATTTTTAAAATCGAACTATCATTTGAGAATTCGAGAAAATTTATCCGAAAAAGAGAAAAAATTATTCGAAAATTCGAAAATTTTGATTCTCAAACATACTCGAAAATTTGAAATTCGAAAAATCAGTTTTTCGATTATATTCGAAGATACAAAAAAAACCATTCTCGAGTTTATTCGATTGTTTGAAAATAGAAAGAAAAATTTTCGAATTTATTCGAAAATTCGAAAATTTTTACAGTTTTGCCCAAGTATAGAGTATACATATGGTAGTATATCCCTACATACCATTCGTCTTGGGTCGTGGCTTTGATTACACGTTCAAAGTCAGGCCTATCGAAGATCGGTCATTTTCTACTGAATAGCCTCAACCCACGTTGAAGTTGAGGTACCTTTCATAAGGCGAGTTGTTTTCGAGCGCATCCTTGAGTATTAGGCTCTCACATTGGCACATAACACAGATTCTACCCTTCCATGCGTCACGAGGTCGCTTAAGGTCGAAGCCCTCTTCTTTGAACACTCGCCTAGGATACCCCACAGGGTTGTACGAGTACAGAGCGAAGGGATCCCGAGACCCAAGAGGAAACACGGATTACTTGGAAGAGTGAATATAACAGTCTAGTGAAGCAGGGAGTATCTTACGCTCACTTTTTTCAATCAGTGTACGCATCGTCACTGAACAAAAGCGAAAACAAAAAATCAAGAACTTAATCCCAACCGAACAAATTCGCGAGAAAGTGTGGGGAGAAAGAGATGCAGGGTACGCGCGCAGACGCACGCGATGAGTGGAATTAAATTTCACTCGGAAACAGGGGATACTTGATAGTCAACCTGGATTTCCGCTTCGGACCGCAGGCTGAAGGTTCATTTTGAATTAAAATTATTAGGCCGTTATAGAGTCCTGCTCCGAAAGCTGGTAAGTGAATTTCCCCTGCTTTTTTCTAAATCGTCACTTTTAAAAAGTCACATAAAAATGCAAAATTTATCTCTTTGATTGAATTATGTGGGCCCGTATTGGTATCACAATCTAGTCTTGATAGGATTCGGTTGTTCTATAAAGATGACCAACCCTGACGGATGCAAAGAAGAGAAGGGGAGGCATTCGGGGATTTTCGGTGCCAGACAGTTCTTATACATTTTGACGCCAAATCTGGATGAGGAGTTTTCAAAAAAAAAATCAGAAAACAGAAAATCGAGTTTTTCAGAAGTCAGAAAACTGAAACAAAGTTCATTGCATA
Organism: Aplectana chamaeleonis; assembly: GCA_029168955.1. Taxonomy (NCBI): domain Eukaryota; kingdom Metazoa; phylum Nematoda; class Chromadorea; order Rhabditida; family Cosmocercidae; genus Aplectana; species Aplectana chamaeleonis. Next base: position 425,290 of record JAPDOI010000128.1, read on the forward strand.
CCTGTAATATAATAGCTACGGAACTGCACAAATGACATATGGCACCTTTCAAAGTCCTCACCGCAAGAGCGGCACCGGGTGACGCGCGGTGGACGACTCAGAACTTTTTAAACATCTTACGAACGCCTTATCCAACATGTTACGCAAGTCTTCGGTAACATGTTGCTCTAGCTGTGGAAAGCTGTCCCTATGCGTGACCGATAGCTGTTTGTAAAGATGGAGTAAAGCCGAACGCGTCAATAGGAGCCTCGTTGTACTTCGACGTTTCGCTGCCGGCATTCGCGTCAGATTTGCAGGCGGTGACGTTATATGAAAGCAAGCTTGCACTTTAACACGGATTGCAGCAAGTCAAAACTCCATAACATTAGATAATTACTTCTATCAAATCCTGATAATCGTGAAGTTTTCTATGTTGCATTCACATGCACAGGAGTGCGACCTCGTTGCTAAACGAAGTCATGCACCGCACACAACACCGTGAAATAGGACGTTTCATGAAAGTTGACGGAGAATCAAGAGCAAATTCGGCGGCGAAATTTCGAAGTGATCGTATTTCGGTCGTTGTGATTGTTTTTCTGACCCTAATATGAAATTGTATTCGAATGATACCATATTTTAGATAAGGATGCTTTGGCAGGCCATATCATAAGCATTCCAAAATACTTTTGACATTTTTCAAAAAAAGTTTTCATCTACATTATGCTCAATCTCAGCTCACAAAACATCTGGTAAAATGGTTGTTGATAAAACAGTGCTTAATTGAAGAGGAGCAGGAGTACATCTCGCCAAAAAAGTCTTCAGCGACATGTTTGTAATGAAAGCGCCATCACTGTTTTAGTACGTTTCCTCAAAGTCAATATTAACGATGATTTTTTTGCTAGTTTTTCACATAAAACTAAACTATGTATTAGACCGTTAAAAAAGTTCTGCACCAAATGCGTGTTGGCGGATCTTCCCTTGTTCGTCTCTGACGTGACCTTTTGATCAAGTGTGGCATTGAATTCAAAAGCACAACTATTCCCCTATCTGACGGCTTTTATAGCTACTCAAAATACTGGATCTGCTTCGAATCACATCGATATGTAAAAGGTGTTTTGTGTCCCGGAAATCTTTGAACATCCCTCGTTCTCCTCCTTCTATCCTTCGGTACTGTTTTAGTTGATAGAATTTTTACACTCTGTGACTGTTAAGGCTTCGGCATAGTGGGAAAGGTGCGAGCGAGCGAGCAACGATGAAGGGTGGGCTCAGAAAGTTGGAGCACGCCACCCGCTCACCACAATACGGCGGCGCGCTCGCCTAGCGCTGGTCGCCGACGGAAGGGTAGCGGGCGGCGAACAATTGAATGTGGCTTTCCCTTGAAAATCATGCTATAAAGGGTCTACAAAGTTGCAGAGACCGGCGAGTGGTCGCCGAGCGTCAGCCTTGACGCGGCGACAGAAATGTTTCAAAACATTGTCGTCGCGAAGTCGCTTGCCGCTCGCTGGAAGTGGTGTAGGGCCGTCGCAGCGTCAGTACACTCTGTGGTGCGCCCTCGTCGCCATTCACGCCGCGTCGGTCGCTATCGTCGCTGGATGTAATCGATATTACATCACCCAGTACTGTTCGTCGCTGCGAGCAACGTCGCGATTCCGACTCTGTGGACCCCGATACCTGAAGTTCCGCTTCGGTTATCTAGCGTTTTGGTTGAGGGCTACGGTTCAGCACTTGGCTACACCCATTTTTCCTTGGCGCAAGGCAATTTAAACACTAACGCAGGGTTTTTCTACCATTCCAAAATCAGGACGATCGTTGCGGCATGAAAAATAGGCGTTGCCAAGTGCGATGTCATAGAGCCCCCCCCCCCCTTCTCTGCTGCGATGGCACCGGCTATTCTTTCACAGTAACACTACATATTTTTGAAAAACTCAGAGGGTCCAGGATTGTCAAAAATGATTTATTACAATCAGTTTGGAATTAATAAAGAAATGCTTAGAACTTCAGGTGTTTCTTCTGATTAAATTGTAACAAATACACGCCATATTTCTCATTAACAAGATCAAATTTTTTCAAATCTCAACTGAAACCATGGTGCTGATATTGGTTGAATATTCAAATTATCCAGCCAGTGATAAACGGCGACACCAAGGAGCTTTTTTTCTTGAATATGGAGCTCATTCGGGGTACTCACTAAATACTTATTTCGAATATTCCAATCATTTGGAGAGTTCAATTATTAAACTGTATGGAATTTTGAGGGTTTAATTATTAAACTGTTTAAATAATCGGTTGGCTTCTTCTGAAACATCTCATTCGCAAAAAAGCGAAACTCAAATCGGGTAGCCTAGATAAGCTATCAAGTGAGTTCTTAAAGGTACAGTCCAAGCTCAGGGGTAATTTTTGATATTATACTCCGGCCGCCGTGTATAGCAACCCGCGAAATCTCAATTCGCCCAGATAAGCGAGAAAAAAAAAACTGGAAGTGTGCCAAGCGCCGGGAACGTGCGGGGGCCCAACTGAAAAAAAGCAACGCCAAACGACGGGGAAAGTGTGCGGGATCCAATTAAGAGTGCGCCAAGCACCGAGGAACGTGTGCGGGTCCCAAATGGAAGGGCATCAAGCGCCGGAGAACCTATGCGGGACTCAACTGGAATTGTGCCAAGCGTCGGGGAATGCGTACGGGGCCCAACTGGAAAAACAAAAAAGTGTGCTGGACCTAACTGGGAGTGCGCCAAACGCCAGGGAACGTGGGCGCTACCCAATTGGAATAGTGCGGAGCGCCGGGTGACGTGTGCGGGACTCAACTGTGAATGTGCCAAGCGCCGGGGAACGTGTCTGGGTCCCAACTGGAAAAGCACCAAGCGCTCGGAAACAGGTGCTGGACCCGATTGAGGGTGCCCCAAGCGCCGGGGAACGTTTGCGGGACCCAAATGGAAAAGCGCCCAGCGCTCGGGAACGTGTGCGGGACTCAACTGTGAGTGTGCCAAGCGCCGGGGAACGTGTCTGGGTCCCAACTGGAAAAGCCCCAAGCGCTCGGGAACAGGTGCTGGACCCAATGGAGGGTGCGCCAAGCGCCGGGGAACGTTTGCGGGTCGCAAATGGAAGGGCATCAAGCGCCGGAGAACGTATGCGGGACTCAACTGTGAGTGTGCCAAGCGCCGGGGAACGTGTCTGGGCCCCAACTGGAAAAGCCCCAAGCGCTCGGAAACAGGTGCTGGACCCAATTGAGGGTGCGCCAAGTGCCGGGGAACGTTTGCGAGATCCAAATAGAAAAGCGCCAAGCACTCGGGAACGTGTGCGGGACTCAACTGTGAGTAAGCCAAGTGCCGGGGAACGTTTCTGGGCCCCACCTGGAAAAGCACCAAGCGCTCGGAAACAGGTGCTGGACCCAATTGAGGGTGCGCCAAGCGCCGGGGAACGTTTGCGGGACCCAAATGGAAAAGCCCCAAGCGCTCGGAAACAGGTGCTGGACCCAATTGAGGGTGCGCCAAGCGCCGGGGAACGTTCGCGGGATCCAAATAGAAAAGCGCCAAGCGCTCGGGAACGTGTGCGGGACTCAACTGTGAGTGTGCCAAGCGCCGGGGAACGTGTCTGGGCCCCAACTGGAAAAGCCCGAAGCGCTTGGAAACAGGTGCTGAACCCAATTGAGGGTGCGCCAAGCGCCGGGGAACGTTGCGGGTCCAAATGGAAGCGCATCAAGCGCCGGAGAAACGTGTGCGGGACTCAACTGTGAGTGTGCCAAGCGCCGGGGAACGTGTCTGGGCCCCAACTGGAAAAGCCCGAAGCGCTTGGAAACAGGTGCTGAACCCAATTGAGGGTGCGCCAAGCGCCGGGGAACGTTTGCGGGACCCAAATGGAAAAGCGCCCAGCGCTCGGGAACGTGGGCGGGACTCAACTGTGAGTGTGCCAAGCGCCGGGGAACGTGTCTGGGCCCCAACTGGAAAAGCCCCAAGCGCTCGGGAACAGGTGCTGGACCCAATGGAGGGTGCGCCAAGCGCCGGGGAACGTTTGCGGGTCGCAAATGGAAGGTGATCAAGCGCCGGAGAACGTATGCGGGACTCAACTGTGAGTGTGCCAAGCGCCGGGGAACGTGTCTGGGCCCCAACTGGAAAAGCCCCAAGCGCTCGGAAACAGGTGCTGGACCCGATTGAGGGTGCGCCAAGCGCCGGGGAACGTTCGCGGGATCCAAATAGAAAAGCGCCAAGCGCTCGGGAACGTGTGCGGGACTCAACTGTGAGTGTGCCAAGCGCCGGGGAACGTGTCTGGGTCCCAACTGGAAAAGCCCCAAGCGCTCGGGAACAGGTGCTGGACCCAATGGAGGGTGCGCCAAGCGCCGGGGAACGTTTGCGGGTCGCAAATGGAAGGGCATCAAGCGCCGGAGAACGTATGCGGGACTCAACTGTGAGTGTGCCAAGCGCCGGGGAACGTGTCTGGGCCCCAACTGGAAAAGCCCGAAGCGCTTGGAAACAGGTGCTGAACCCAATTGAGGGTGCGCCAAGCGCCGGGGAACGTTTGCGGGACCCAAATGGAAAAGCGCCAAGCGCTCGAGAACGTGTGCGGTACCCAACTGTGAGTGTGCCTAGCGCTGGGGAACGTGTCTGGGTCCCAACTGGAAAAGCACAAAGCGCTCGGAAACAGGTGCTGGACCCAACTGGGAGTGTGCCAAGCGCCGGGGAAAGTGTGCTGGGTCCAACTAGGAGGGCCGGCAAGGTAATGCAGATCGAAAACACGGTTGCGGTTCATCCATTAATCTAGCCGTTTTTGGAATCGGAAATCATGAAAATGGATGTGAACTGTCGGGGTCCTAGAAGGAGTCGGTAAGTGTTATGCAAAAGGGTTCCACCACAGAACTGCAGGAAAATTCGGAAACTCATATCTGAGGGTGTACTGTGTCTTTAAAAGGGAACCTTTGCTAAAATAAAATGAAACTAACTAACCGTTTGGCTTCGCTTCGACTGATTTGGCATGGGAATAAACTCGGAAGAAGCGCTAAAACTCAGTTAAAGAATTCATCATTGATTTGGCTGTACACTTGTTTACCATTCAAAAAAAATTGAGTGTGACATTGAAAAACCGAATCACGCGCGTCTCTTCTGAAATCAAGTGAATGCTTGCAGTTTAGGTTCACAAGTCTCAAGTCCCTGCAAAACTAGGTTGTTTCTCCCACTCCAAATATTCAGAAAAAATTGATTCTCAAACATTACTAGAATATTTAACGTGTTCGCTTCCGATTGACTATCAATTAATGAAAGTGGAAATAACATCACGTAATGTGTTTATGCTAATGTCGTCAAGTAAGAGACTTGCAGTCACACGAGTAAATGCTTGTGCTCAGTAAGACGTGCGTGATTTGGTTTTTCAATGTCACATCAGTTTTTGTTGTTTGCTAAACAAGTGCACACTCAAATCAACGATGAATCATTTCACTGACAAGGGACCACTTTGAACATAAAATGGAGTTTCGAAAAACGGTCTTTTAAAAGTTGTAGAGGGCGTAAAAATAAACTATTTAAAATTTTAAAATTTCACTCAGTCCTCACGGGTAGATCAAAAACCACCAAAACATTGGGTTGCGGTAGGTAAAATGCCATTCAATGCAACCTAACCTGACGAAAGCCCCTAAAAAACAGGAAACGGACCTCAGATTCGTGTTCAGCGCCCCAAATTACCCTCTAGGGCGGACCAAAGGTCAAAAAAAATTATGACCCAAACTTTGCTCTCGGAGGTTATTTGAAGTGCTCATGACGAATCTGAGGTCAGTTTATCGGTTTTTGACAGATTACGGTAGATTGCGGTGGGTATACGGTAGTTGGGTCAAAGTCTCAGATTTGACTCAAAATTTCTGAACGGGGGTTATTCGGGGTGCTGAATACGGATTTCATGTTCACTGTCAATTTTCAAATTATCAAGGTAGGTTTAGGCCCTCTATGTCATGACAACTACCGTAATCTACAGTAAACCTCAGAATGTTCAACACCCTAGATTACCCCTACATACGAGTTGTGAGCCGAATCCGAAGATTTTTTCCAAACCACCTAAAAATTCCCTGATGGGTGGTGCCCTGCCGCTGCCTTGCCGCTAGACTTGAAAAAACGCCTGTAACTTTCTCCAGAGTGGTTTCTTTCTTTTTTCAGAGAAGCTGCGAAGAGCATACTCGGATTCTACGTTCAAAATGGCTCCAGAAAACTACATTTAATCCAGAATGGCCAGGCTGACTAAAATTAGTACTCTTGTGAAGTGCGTTTTCAAAAGAGTGGTTCTGTCCTACTCAAAATTTTGGAAATAATAATGAAACACTTGTCTTGAGTCTTCGAGGCATGCGCTAAAGTATTAGGTTGCTTCAATGGATTTTGTAGTTTAGGTAGACCCACTTCTGTTTATACAAATTATTTCTGTTGGAAAAAAATTGGTCATTGATCAAGGAACAAGTCCACAAAGTTTAATTTTGTCCGAACTTTTTTCCTGCGTCATATATCAAAATAAGTTCCCTAAAGTGTTTCTCCGAATTAAGGACGGTTTTCCTGTGGCATATGTCGGGGAGAAGGGTAAGGGTATTCTTGATATTCTAGCAATAGTCGAAACCTCGGAATTTATATAGTTTCTAACATTGATGTGAACCGTTCTCCGTTTATATCACGTTACCTCTGCGATATAAGAAAAGAGGTATAAAAAACAAGAGACACTGTTAAAACTCAAAACAAGTAAGGTGAATACATAGAAATGTCATTACTACCAGCCATATTGCAGTAATGATTCCACAGTATTCGAACCATCTTTCAATTGCTTCGTAATCCAACGCCTAACCGACTGAGCCACGGTGTGCTGATATCTCACGCTGACTATCACATTGCAGTGATCGGTGGTTTGAATGCAACGAGCAGTGTTCAGGGGATCAATGAACAAGTCATAACTCGAGAACTCAGCTAGATTTCATCTTCAAACTTTTAGGAGAACCTTTTCAGATGATTTCAAGGCCACTGTATAGCTCACATTTGGGCTACGTCCTCCCAATCCAACGTTCTGGTTTCTTTCCTTTTTTGATCGTTTTTGATCCACCCGTGAGGACTGAGTGAAATTTTAAAATCTCAATTTGTTTCTTTTTAACTCCTCTACAACCCTCGAAAGACCGTTTTTCAGAACTCCATTTTATGTTCGAAGTGGTCCCTTGTGAGTATTCCCATGCCAAATAAGTAGCGTGAAATATTTCACTTCTTTCAACGAGATTCTCGCAAATACTACATTGCCAAATCATAACCCTTTCGAGGCCAAGCAGAACAGTTTGATAATTTAACATTGTGTCAGTGCGAACAATTACATGTATTTTACTAAGGGTTACCTTATAGACCTCTCATAGATCCTTCTTCGCCGCTGAAAATACTACGAGAGAGAAGACTTGTTAGGAACTTCCGCTAGCTTGACAGCCTTCCTCCTCGTCCCCCCCCCCCTGGGACGAACACCTTTTCATAATGATGATGATGTCGCCGTCAGATGGGTGCGAGGTTGCCTCTTTCATCTGCTCCTCGACACTCCATACCCTCCCCTTTTACTGATCAATAGGCACACTAGGGAGGGGACACTCTTCACGGGTACCTACCTCTTCGGGGATAACCTACGAGAGCAATTATTGGATATTTTTTGCACTTGACTAATTCAAGTTGAGGTTAACCTCGCTTAACTTGTGCCTTCCTCATTATCGTCCCCTAGTTTCCTCACCGTAGTCTTCTCTTTCGTCTTCTTCACTCTTCTCCAATGTCTCCCGATTCCACATTTCTGCTGCATAGAGTTCATTTTCCCCATCCTCCATCCCCTATCCTTGTTTTTTTTTTCTGATCGTAACGTCGTACTCTTCAATTAAATTGCATAACGCTAAGAGTCTTACCCCGCTATGGAACCCTTCTTCACAAACATTCACCATCTCCAGCTGCGCTGCGTCATCCTCTCCTTGTTGTAGGCTTCATCTCTATTTTCTGGCCATCTTCTAGATTTTCAATTTTCTTTTCATTCGTATACATATTGGTCGCATGACTTTTTTCATTTCCATCGTATGCTTCTTTTTTTCCTTAATTCAATTTTCGTTAAATCATCTTTGTCATTCCCGTCTTGTTCGTTTTCGCTTGGGTTACTTTTGTTCTGCTTGTCTTTCCTGTTCCTCTCATCATCTCCATTTCACGTTCCTGAATAAATTTGTCGTCAGTTCCACATTCTTCTCTCTATCCACATCGTCTATGTAGTTCTGGGCCTCCTCCACCTTCATCTCTTAAGTTTTTTTAATTTAGGTTTACTCCTTGAAATTATCATGGTCTTCAGAGAAATCGTCTCCGTCGTTTCCCTAATACTCTTCATTGGGCACATTTTCGATATCTCCAGTTCCTTCTTCTTGTTTTCTATCGCTATCTCTTCAGAAGTAATCTGCGATTCCAGTTCAACCGATTTTTCACCGACCTTTCTTTCGTACCAATAAATTCCTTTCATTCTAATCTGCACATGCAGGCTCATCATCCTTCCATGCACTCCCCAACCTACCCACTTTTTTTGATCACCCCGCTCTGTTTTTTTCTGTTTCTTATCTTAATACTCCTTCATTGTCACATCGTTCTCTTTCTTTTCCAGACTTCTTGAGTATTCTCGTTTTCTTAATCTCAATACTCCCATCAATCCCTGCTTTTCCAACTCCACCAGAAAAGAAAACTCTTCTGAGGTTCACCCACTTTTCGCCATGATTCCATGACATCATTTTATGAGAGTGCAATTTCGGGACCCCAAACTTTGCGAATGAACTCAGCCACGTTCAGATGTTTGATGGAACACAAAAAATCGGATATGATTTCGAGAGCGTACCATGCCTTCAAACAAAAGGCAAGAAAACAGAGAGGACGTCAATGGCGTCACCCTTAACCGTACATCACTATTTTTGCGTTTTTTTTTGTGTTGTCGGCCAAAGAGCCGTAAACGAAGCGGTATAGTTCTGAAGCTACCGAAAAATCTTAAAGGCAGTGTTCACGATAAAAAGTATGTTTCAGTTTCCACTAGGAAAGGGTAGTGGAGGGGCACACTGTAACTTTGACGTCGAAAGAACGCATGAAAACGATCCAGGAAAAGCTCCAAAAGAGCCAGAAGTTACCACTTTGAGCGCAAGGCGAATCCCAAAAGCGCAGCACACGCCCACCGACGTGAACAAATGAATGCTCGAGATCGTGAGATGAGTGATGATTTCCAATCATTAGCCCCGTTCTTCCCTTCATTTTCAGCTTCTCTCTTTACTCAGGTCAGCTCGCATAGATCGGCTGCAAAAGACGGAAGTTACAAGCCTAGGACAACTCGTCCACCATGTTTCCTTAGCTCAACATTTGAGGGACCATAACTCCGTTCCCAGAAGGTCTTGTGCGATTATAGAGACATCATTGGAATCAGCATGGGGTCGTTTTCAAGATAGGAGGGAAAACAGAAAAACGATTTTTATCGTGAACACTGCCTTTAAGTGCGCCACTACCTCACAGCTTCGCTCATACACATATCATCCCATTTTCTCACCTCAGCTACACTGATGAATAACTGACTCCATTATCCTCATTTCTCTCGAAGTGCATGTCTGGCCGTGCATTCATCCTACATATATGGCAAACGCCGGAGAATACCTACAAAAATTTTCTTTCAGGTTCCTATGCTTCGTACAAATTGTTTGCAGTTCTGCGTCATCAGGAAAGACGCATTTTCTTTCTATGCATCAGAACTGTGCGAAGATTTTCATGCAGGAAGCTACGAATAACTTTGCTTCATCCTTTCATTTCTGGCTCCTTGTAACAACACCGTGCTGAGGAAAGCTCTCTCAAATTCGGCCTTTGAAAAGACTATTGTCGATTTCGTTGACTCCCAGTAAACAGAGTTTCCCACCTAGGGTATCCGCAAAAATCTGAGAGATATATAGCATTTTTATGAGTTCTGGACCATGTGTATCCATCTAGTACAAAGTAGTCTTCCCTGTGACCTTGTCCGCAAAACATATCCTCAGTTCATGGCTTTGAAGGAGTCTCATCCTATGCATTGCTGTCAATAATCCCATGTCATGTATGGATGTGCGCGGTGTGATTTTCGGCTGTGATCTCATTTGTGGTTTCATGCAAATCACTCCTACCAATGGCCTAATTGTCGGAACGCCAGTTAATGAAGCACAATGCCAGACCGCTGGCCATTCATTGGCACGAACGCTTGACTGGTCCGCCTCATAATATCGCCTAAGCGCCCTGGATTTGCTGTCCCTCCGCTTCGATTTCTTTGATGTATGTGTTCATTCAAAGCGGAATTATAGGCTTGCTCCACGGAATTGACGTCGTATATATGTATTTCCGCCATTTGATGCATCGTATTGAGGAAGTGTTGTCATGGACTTCCAATTGTTTGTGTTGACTGATGGCATTTGTTAACCGTCTTACTTAGGGATCTCCGGACCAACAACTAATATACTGGGTGCTTTTTATATATGGTAAAAGAGTCCCAAACAATATCCCGTTGGCATATGAGTGTGTCCGATTGCCTTCTATGGTCTGTTCTTTTCTATGAACCTCCCTCTCCCAAATCATACCAAATTCCGTAGCGTTAAATGGTATTTGAAATAACTTGTGGTTATTTGTTGCCTTCGGCGATTTTTCCTACTTCCCTCGGGTGTGCGTGGAGAACCGCTCAAATGGGGCTATTTTGAAGCAAAGGGTGTCTATCCAAGAACGCGTCTTACAAGGAAACCACAACAAGTCATAGTGACCATTCCAAATGAAATGTACTTTTGTAGAACCATTTTCGGACGAAAAGTCCGAATATGCCCATTGCAGCTGCCTAGATCCACTCTGAAAAATGTTATAGGCATTTTTCCTCTGATTCTCGTACCTATTGTACCCACCAAAAAGAACATTATTTTTACGAAAATCCGGAAACGGACCTCATAATCGTGTTCAGCGCCCAAAACTACCTTACTGAACAAAGTTAGGGTGAAGGAACATTTTCCAAACTTTGCACAGACTTACAGCGTTTTGAACTTGTACGGATTTTCGGTTGGGCCCTTATTTATATCAATTAGAGGGCTCTCGAAGCGTTTTAAAAAAATATCCACATTTGACTAAAAATTCGATCTGAGGGGTTATTTGAGGTGCTGATCGCGAATCTGAGGTTCATTTGATCGATTTCCCGAAGTTCTCGGCTGTATTCGTTCACAGATTCCCATCGGGGGAGAATTTGATGGCAAATCGCGACTTTTGACATTTTCCGGAGTGCTACGATAGATTATGCTCAAATTATTTCTCTGGGGGTTATTTGGAGTGCTGAACGCGAATCTGATGTCGGTTTATCGATTTTTGACAGCTTACGGTAGATTACGGTGGGTATACGGTAGTTTGGTCAAAGTCTCAGATTTGTCTCAAAATTTCTATCTAGGGTTATTTGGGGTGCTGAATACGAATTCGATGTCCATTTGTCGATTAACGGATTATTGAGGTAGGTTTTGCCTCCTAAATGGCATGTTACCTACCGTAACCTACAGTAGACCTTGAAATTTGGGCAAGCAAACCCCAGATTCGTGTTCAGCGCCCCAAATTACTCCTACATACATGTTTTTAGCGAAATCCGGAGAAAAATTTTAAAACACCCTAAAAATTCCATGCGAAGCTTTAAAAAACGCGCATAACTTTATTCAAAGTTGGTCTAGGCAGCTGAGATGGGCGTATTCGGACTTTTCGCCTGGAAATGATTCTAGAAAAGTACATTTCATTTGGAATGGTCTCTATGACTTAATGTGGTTCACTTGATAACTGAAGTCCTCGGACCCTCTACTAGAAGAGGGCGGAAGCAAGTTTGTCAAATTGTACTGGCGGCAACTTCGTGGTCTTGTGCGGTTGAAGAGTCTTAATTGAATTCCGCACTTGTCATTCATTCTCAACAAAATCGATAATCGATCAATTTTTGGGAAGGGTGTGTAGAACGTGTACAGATCGATATGAAACTTTCAGGGGCACATATGCTCCAAGTTTGACGCCTTGATGATGTCTGAGAAAAGGAAAGATGTGAGACAGATGCAGATATCAAGAAAGCCGGTATTCGGAGCAGGGATGTGCGGAAAAATTATTTTTGGAAACAGAAAACAGAAAACAGAAAATGTAGTTTGACAGAAAACAGAAAACAGAAAAAAATCTCCAAAATTGGGCAGAAAACAGAAAACAGAAAATTTTCAAAAATCAATAAAGCGTGTTCAGCGTACACTAAACGAAATTTTTTAAAACATTGAGCTTTTTTTTACATTTTTTGAGTGATCTATGCTTCTTTCATTGAATTTTCAAAACCTCGCAGTTGGCCAGAGCAAAAAGTATAGACGCTCGAAAATTGCAGATTATGAGTGCGATGAGGAGATAAATGTTCATCGAACCTTCCTTTTCCCAGGCAATATAAGCTCGATTATTTATTATAAGCTCAATACATATGTCTGTACAAGGAGTACGTATTGAAGTCGGAGCGAGCTTTCCGTTCCTGAGTGTACATGTTTTGACACTTATTGCGGGATAACTGCTGGTTTGAACACTGCACTACTCCTCAGAGCTGAAAGTCACGCCCGTACCACCTGTGCCGTTAGAGTATAAATGACCTGACGCGTCGTTCGCTCCACCGTTGAGAGCCTCTCGTACCTCTGTTGCAGAATTATCATCTGATAGGCTCCCCATCAATTTCTTGGTGCTTCATCTTAACTGAATTCTGTGCCATCTGCGTTGCGGTGAATTAAAGCACGTATTTAGAGTTTTGCGCGCATGGTACAGTTTGGGCCAACATTGGGGTTTGGGTCACCATCAAAACGGGTACGTTGGGGAGCGGGTAATCGTAGAGGCCTGACTCTAAGAGAAATCGCCGCTGCGGCTCCGCGATAGTGCCGCTTTGGCGCGTGCAGGCACCGAAGCGGCACTATCGCGGAGCCGCGGCGGCACTACCGCGTAGCTAAAGCAGGGACCCGACAGCACCGCTTCGGCTCCGCGATAACGCCGCAGCGGCTTCGGGAGAGTGTCTGCTATGAAGTGATTCAAGAATTATAAGACAACTAGAGGGGGTCTAAGTGTAAGAACAAAAATTCGCACCTGAGGTCGTTACGTCCTTTGTCTGATAAGGAGAGAGGTTACCGCCGCTTTTAGGCACAAGGCACGGAATGTACCTCAAACTTGGGGATATTGAACCGGCGACAATTTCTTTTTACCACACAGGACAAAGCATCGAACTCCACGCGGGTTCGCTGCTGCATCCTCGCGGAGCCTGACGATCTAACGCGGAGCTGCTGCGGTACTATCGCCGCGATGTCGAGGCTCAAGGCACGGTAGCAGAATCGTCTGATCACGGAGCCGCTGCGGCACTATCACGGAACTATCGCGGCACAGTCGAGGATCGCGGTACTTTGCCGGCACTGACGCGGCACAATTTTTTAGAGGAATGGGTTTCGTGCTAATTTAGCGGGTTGCGGGGGCCAGCCGACTTCCCAATGATTGCCTTCATCTCCCTACATAAATCTGTTCTAAATTTAAGGATCCTGGAGGGTTGGTTGGTTCGGTTCACCTCGGCGAGGATCGAACCCGACCGTGTACAGCGAACAGCACCGTTTCCTCCCACAACGCCACACACGCCCTAATGGATAACCACTACAGAGAGATAAACGTGTCTAGCGTGGTACAACTAAAAAGAGCCTGGGTGAAGTACATTCTCAACCTTTCGGCTTAGCTTCGAAAAATCCAAAAAAAACAGTCCTGCTGCAAATCGCGGTACACGTTTTTTTCTATTTTTCTGTCCAGTTTTGCCTATTTTTACAGAAAACAGAAAAAATGGCCAAAAATGGGCAGAAAACAGAAAACAGAAAATTCCGCACATCCCTGATTCGGAGTTTACCGTGCGTAGTGCGCTTGCGTGTCTTACTCGTTAACGAATGAAGCTTATCCATTAAAATCACTACAGATAAAGTTTAAAACAATTGAATCGATTCTCAGGAAATGATAAAACGCCAAAGAAAACAGGAAAATCCAACTTGATCAGCTAATCGGCATGCTGTGCCTACACGAGCGATATAGAAACGTACATATGGTGTCTTCGAGGAGTTCAATTCATCGGATGGACGGGGCTGCGGCTGTAGATCCTCGGTCGCGATCAAATCCCCACTGAGCGCCGGTGTCATGAACACCATACGGCCGCTGCCATTATTGCGTCTCGTCCATTTGCTCGACTATGTTTGGAGAAAGGCCTTCAAATTTCAGTACTTTTTCGGAGTGAGTCTTTCAGAATGAGGCTACATTGTGCTTATTTGCTTGAGATCAGAGTGTTCTCGTTCTCTGGGCTAACTCCTTTTCATTACAAGTAAGGCTTTCTCTAAGGAGTTCGATTCGCTACACCATCCTACTTTCAAGGCAATGTACACGATAAAAAACTGTACTCTAGTGCTTGATGGTTTTGAGTAGGCAAGTCCACGAGGTATAGATTAGTAGGGTAAAACTTTCACAAAACTTCTAAATACCGGAGAATAGCTCCCTGAAGGAAGGACAAAACATCGAACCAAATGTCGGAAATGGTTTTGCATTTTGAATTTCATAAATAAATGACTTTGTAAGTGACTTTGCTTTCTGTTTCGTGTTCCAAAAACTATTTGAAAGTAAGATGCCTCAATTCACATGCTGGGATATTATAATTCTCTGGGATAAGGAGTAATCAAAAATTTGATGCCTGTTTCTCTAGTGAAACGAACGCAGGACAACTGTTATATGACGTGGGCGGGGTGATCAAATGGGTCGGATGGTTCACGAGATTTTCACCCACATGCTGGCCGTTTTTCGTCGTACTTCGTATCTTACTTTTCTTGGAGGGACCCATAGCTTACGTTTTTGCCAGAAAGCGGTCACCCTTTTCATAGTGAAGGCTGCCTTCAGAGAGTAAGTGCTCCCTTATTCTCTGAAAAGAGCTGAGAAATTTGAGAAAATTTTGTGGTCTGCCGTGCTATAACTCGTTCGTTAGATGTCTTTTAGCCCTGTAAATCAGTGCAATCGCGTTTTCGAAATTTTTCAAACTGATTTTCAGGTCAGTAGAATGGGCCCTCTTTCTTACCCTCCCTTCATTTATGACTTGCCGTTTGAAGTTTCACTGGTCGTATAGGTTTGTGATCTTGGACTTCGGCTGTTGCTTATTGGTTTGTAACAGTCCTCCTTGTCGAATTCAAGATTTTGAACCTCTCACTGCTATTAGTAGGCTTGGTTGTTTTTTTTTTGATTTTTTTGACGATTCCATTTTACGCTAGTTTCTTTTTTTGTCTTACAACTTTAAAAAACTTGCTGCAGAATACTCGATAAGGATGCACGCCTATTCAGACCTTGTCCTTAGTAAATGAAGTTTACGGCTCTCTGAGCTTCTCAAAAGTACAGACGGCTCCCGATGTGCTGCGCATGAGCCCCTCTCGAGCCCTTTCGAGTGCGCAATGTTACTCACGAGGCTCATCTTCTTGACGGGGTCGTCCATTAATTTGGCAATTATTGCCTGGGGTAGGACCTCTGTTGTCGAGCAAATCAATTGATGCCTGGAAAGTGTCAGTTTGCCAGAGTTTTGCCTTCAACTCTTTGAAATTTGCGGCGAGCAACTTACTTTTTTTCTTAAATGGGAGAGCTAATGATGGGTAAATAGTGCACCTCATTGCAGCAAATCACCAATTCTAACTACCCGTTTTCGAAAAACGCTGAAATCATCGGTCGTTTCGTCGTATGACCTAGTGTACTCTATCCAGCTAACGTATTCTGTTTAGGCAAATAAAGGCTGAAATAGGACCCCATCACACTCCCGCAGGCACGACTACATCATTACGAATTTCAGGCATAGGATTAACGGGTCTCCCCAGCGATTGAGTGCGAGTGGAGCTTATAACTTTTGTTTGGAAAGAAATGGTGTTCAGAAATAAATACTGTAGAGGAAGGCAGTCTGGGATCGAAAGAGCCTGAATCGAAGGAGTCAGAGGAGAATTTGGAGGGAAATCAAGAAGCGCAAGATGTACATATCGCCACAACCCACGAGTTGATCGAGGATGCTGTCAAGCAACCTGAAAAAAAAGAAGAATTGGTGAGTTCCACCTATTTTTTTCCCAGGAAATACTATTGAAAATAGGTCACTGAGTGCTTGATGCTAAAATCTAGATTAACACTTCCCAGATTTGATTGATTAAGCACATTCAAAAACAACTTATCCTTGTCTCTTTAGATTGTTGAGAAATTCGCACTTGTACTCAGCACAAACATTCTTCTCCTACATAAATGTTTGGGGGGGGGTGTCAAGAAAATTCTCACTTTTTTTCAAATGGCGAATACGCATCGGATCCACTTTTGGCGAAAGGTAATAGAGCAATTAAAGGCAGTGTTCACGTTGAAGAAGTTGCGTGTTTTTTGGCTAACGCGTTACCTTTGGGTCCTGCTAAGAAGAGTAAGAAAGTAAGTGCGACGAAAAACGGTCGGGAAGTGGGTGAAAATCTCTTGGGCAAGTCCAACTATTGGGCCACTTCTCCCATGTCCTATAACAGTTGTCCTGTGTTCGTTTTACCGTAGGAACAAACTCCAAACTTCCGAATATTCTTCATCGCGAAAGGTTTTAACATAATATGTACATTGACCCCTCTTATTTTTAAAGAATTTTTGGTAAGAATTTTAAGGCGCGGAACCATTCCCCCGATCTCAGGCTAGATGCGTTGTCCGCAGTCTCCCGAATCACCCAAACAGGCGTATTAATTTTTTGAAAGATTTTTATATCTAGTTTTTCTCCAATATTTGGATGTTCTGTTGGGACTTCTCCCTATTAACCTTCTCTCAGTGGATTTACCTATCCAAAAACATCGAAAACTATAAAGCGGTTTTTATCGTGAACACTGCCTTTGAAAGGAAAATATCTGCTCCACGGACTTCGGATTTGGCTTGGTGGCAAAATCCAATTTCGTGGATTTTCGGATCGGTAAAGTGAAGGGCAAAAAATCACCTCACTCTGTTGACCCGAAAATCAATAGAAATTAACGGAAATTCTATTCGATAATTCTGAAATTCTATAGGCGATCTCTAATTGAAAAAAGCGCAAGGTCTTATGCCCTAGCCTAATGCTTGTTCGAAGACATTGCTTTTATGTTTGATTCTGCCCATTCTGATGCGGTGGAAGGGGGCAGCGTCAAATTAAATCTGAAAATTGTTCCGAATAGTTTTTGATACTACTTGGGGAGGATACATATTGTCATTATCTGTGCGAAATTGCAGTCCACGGTTGCACGCAGCAGCTGTCGCAGCACCTACATGATGATAATGGTGCTGGGACCTCGTGGATGAATTTCAACCCTGACAATTTTTCTGCATAAGCTGGAGGCCCGGCCAAAGCGCCTCTTTGCGTTCGCATAAATCTGTATATTAAAATTTCATCTAATTAGAACTCAAATATTCAAACAAGATTAGATTGCGAGAATTCTAATTAGATCTAGTCGGGAAATTAAAACGCCGAGGAATAAATCCTGATCCCCAATACCTGATACGCTCTCCATGAAATTCGATCACTTTCATATTCCACATTTAACACTGTGTGGTCCAAGTCTGATTATTTTACCACGTTTAATTATGCTTTTAATTGGAGCGCCAATTCGGCCGTCAATGACTGCACGGTTTAACATTCCGATGACCAAATTATATCATCAAAACAGGCTCGCAAAAATTCCAGAGAGGGGTGAAATTAGCATTTTTGCGAAATTTGCAACATTTGCAATTTCTCTTCCAAGTAGAGGCATCGAAACCCCAAACTTCGTAAGTATGCATGTACATATGAGGTATCTTCCTGTTAACAATATTTATTTTTTGAAATATAGACCATTTTTTTCAAAACCCAAAAGATTAGTCGAAAATCGATTCTCCAAAAACCAGTTGATAAATCGCAAATCATCTATTATAGAGTAGTGGAGTCAATATAGTACTTAACCACGAAATTTCGTGCTTTGAAGTCGGCACACAGAAGAGAAACCGCAAAAAATGCAATTTTCGCAAAAATGCAGCATTCACTCTAATAAGGGACTTTCGCAAACCTGTTCTAAGGCTGTCATCTACTCTTCACAAGGTACAAACATTCAATCAACTATAGCCAATTTGGTGTTCCAATTGGAGGCAAAAACAAATATTTCAAAATATTCTGACCACACGGTGTATTTAAAGGCACAGTCCAACCTCAGGGTCAAAATCTCAGGGGTGGTTCTGTGCTTCTCTGGGCCAAATTCCGGTCCGCAATTGCGTCTCGACACGCTTTGCGGCAGCAAGCGCTCGAGTCATTCGAGTTTCCAGCGCTAAAGCCGATTTGATGTGGCTTTTTTATTCAGTTTTCTCCAATTTCATTGAGTTTCCAGTTTCCAAAACCCACCTAGAGTGAACAGATCGGCGGCTGCGGCGCTGAAAACTCTCCCGACTTGGAAGCGCGCGGCCGCAAAGCGTGTCGAGACGCAATTGCGGACCGGAATTTGGCCCAGAGACGCACAATAGTAAATGGGTTGTTAAACGCGAATAAACCGCCACCTCCAAGCCGCCAACATACCGCGACATAAATGCAGTTGAGCCGCCAAATTAACGCAAACAAACCGCCATCTCCTGTCCAGCTATGAACCGCGACATATGTAGGTGCCACGGTTTGTTGCCGGTTTAACGAAAGCTGACCTCTGCTTACACGTACATTATGCGTGACATTTGTCCGCATAAGGATTTTCTACACTTGGACACGAACGACGTTTACGGTGGAAAGACGAGGGATCGGAAAGATTATACAAGTGATGCTATTTATTTTATTCATTAGAAAGAGCATTTAAAGGGAACATCGTAATATTTCTCTTGTTCGAAACACGATCAGAACGCAATTTTTCAAAATTTTCCTTGGAAATCCTAATTCTCGTAATTTTTTATTAGCTCCGTGAATTTTCAGCACCACTCTCGAAAATACATGTTAGGTTAATCATTCGCCTCAATCAATCGAATGCGTGTGATCTGACAAAAGTTTGCATTTGTAGTAACTTTGTTAACTTTTAAAAAAAAATTTTTTCAAACCAAAGTTTTTTTGAAAAACAAAAAACTCCTTCGAAGGAAATTTCGAGCGAACGAAAATTTGAAAATTTCTGGATGAATTATTTACAAGGTGTTCTTGGGAAGGTAACGCTAGGCGCGAAAAAAGACAGTCCGAAGCTCGTCAAGTAATGCATAAATTCAAAGAATATCCTGCATTCAACTGAAATAGATAGTTAAAAACCTATAAGAATGATGATAAACTAGATAGTCTAATTTCGTTCTTGAAAACGAATTCAAGTGTTTCTTCTGGGAGCTTGCAACTGAAGTCTGGCGTTCGAGATTGGGGTAATGGTGTGGTTTCGGTCATTGATGCAGTTGAATTTGTAAAGTGTTTGCCGTCTTCTCAAAATGAAACTAATCCCCCGCCCGCAGTTAGTGCTGAAAATATATAGAAACACTGTTACACACTCATATGCGCATCATGCAAGGAAAAGATTTTGTTCACATATTTCAAGGTAAGAATTCGAAACACTTCGAGTGGCTCTACCAATGCACCAAAGCAACTGCGTCGCGGACCATAAAAAAATAAGAGGCCACGATGGCACTGATCTGGCAATGAAAGAGGAGTATTCGAATCTTGCAGAAAAAGGAGAACAAATACAGTTGGTTTTAGAAACAAGTGCGCATTTCTTTCGCACAAAACTCGCCCGATTCGCCGCCGACTAATGCTGATTAAACATTACTTGACTTACTTACTTGACTTAATCGGTTGGCTTTCGCCTGACGCGGTCGTTCCGCATCTTCACCTAGGTGTGCCGTCCTAGTAGTCAGCCGTGTCCATTTTTCACGGTCTTCAGCCACAATTTGAACACATTCCATCCAGCTGTCACCATTCCATTTTCTGCGTAACGAAAAATCGCGCCTGAACTGTCTTTCGATGCCGAGTGACTTCAAATCCTCTTTAACCACATCCGTCCAGAACTTTCGCCTACGCCCAGGTGGCCGTTTCCAGACAGGATTTGGATGCATTTTTAAAGCGTGTTGTACGAGACGATCCGGCGTTCTTCTTAGTATATGCCCGAGCAGTCGAAGTCGACTTTCCATTGCTGCTTGAGATGGCGTTAGGAGATGCTGGCACCTCCCTCGTGTCTAGCGTTGATGTACTGCGTCGATTTCCTTGTGAAGGTCTTCGTTATGGCGTACACGCGGCCAGAAATATCCAAGCAAACGCCCAAAAAGCTTCGTCTCCGTGTAATCCAACCTTTCCATCTGCGTCTTCGGTGCTGCCCACGTCTCCGATCCGTACATCATGATAGGGCGAATAGCGGATAGGTAGACGCGCAACTTGACTT
The DNA here is from genome assembly GCA_029168955.1 of Aplectana chamaeleonis. Lineage (NCBI taxonomy): Eukaryota > Metazoa > Nematoda > Chromadorea > Rhabditida > Cosmocercidae > Aplectana > Aplectana chamaeleonis. The sequence goes on from JAPDOI010000128.1 coordinate 445,661, forward strand.
CCTTCGCGATGGTGGTAGACCACAAACACTTGGTTAGAGAATTGAATGCAGACGTAGCTTTCGCACATCGTTGTCGAATATCCGCTGCATAACTACCATCGTTCTTCAGGAAACCGCCCAAATAACAGAACTCGTCCACCAGTTCGATACGTTGTCCGTCCACACAAACTCCCGTTGAAGGCCTCTGAGAGACCCACATCTGCTTGCGTTTGTCGGGACGAAGACGAAGTCCATAGGCTGCGGCATACTCCGAAACGAGGTTCACAATCCTTTGCAGTTTTGCGTTGTTTTCAGCGAATAATACGATGTCGTCGGCGTACTCCAGGTCGACAAGGGAGCGTCCTGATGGTGTTAGGATCACATCCGCAGGAAACTGTTCTGCAACTCTACGCATGATGTCATCAACGGCGAAGTTGAAAAGAAAAGGTCCTGCAACGGCTCCTTGCCTTACTCCTGTTTTCACCTCGGAAGCTGGCGTAAATCCGACGGGTGTACGAACTGCTGCTGTTGTTCCTTTGTTCATGTCCTCGATTAACCGAGCATACTTTTCCGGGACTCCATCTGCTCGCAGAGCATTGAGCAATCGATCACGATGAGAGAGTCGAACGCGGCTTCAAAGTCCAAAAAGCAAGCTGTAATGGCTTCGAAAACCGCTGCCACGATTCAATTACTCTTCTCACGACGAACACTTGGTCGATGGTCGATCTTCCAGGTCGAAAACCGGCTTGCTCATCTCTGATCGTTCCTTCACGATGTTTGATAAGTCGCTCGAGAATGATACGTTCTAAAAACCTTGTACATGACACGAAGTAGAGAGATTCCTCTGTAGTTCTTAGGATCCGTGACGGATAGCTTCTTGTGAAGAGGTACGATGATCGCATGTCTCCACGAATCGGGTATCCTTTCGCTCATCCATATAGCACGGATGGTGTTGGTCATTTTACGAATCCCAGACGGAGGAAGAGCTTTCAGCATTTCAGCAGTGATGTTGTCATCTCCACCTGCCTTTCCATTCTTCATTTTCCGGACACAATCCAAAACTTCAGACTCAGTCGGCGGTTCCTCACTGACATCGTAATGTGCTCTCTGAACATGCGGGAGCTCAGGTACTGATGGCGCTGGACGATTCAGAAGTGAACTGAAGTAAGCCTTCCATATTGGCAGCGTCGCATCACCAACTGCAACTCCATTGGTAGTGTTCAGGACAGGAGAACATCTCTTCATCTTCCCGCTATACTGTCGCAGCAACGTGTAGGCTTTCCTCGGATTCTTCTCCTCCCAAGCCTTCTCGAACTCCTTAGCTCTACACGTCCACTCTCGTTCGCGGTCTTTTTGGAGCTGCCGACGCAACATTCTCCTCAGACGCTTCTCCTTCAAGAAGTTTCCTGCAGTTCGGAGAGCACATACTCTGTTGTAGGTAGATGTAGTTTCTTCTGAGACGTAGGCGAACTTCTTCTTAGGCTGTACAACCGGGAGTGCCTCTTTCGAAGCGTCCTGGATGCACTTGACAAAAGAATCCGCGTCGCAAAGTTTCTTCTTAGTCCGTACTCCGATGTGAATAGAAACGCGTTGTCAAAAATTCCTTTTGCACTCTTCATCTCTGAGACTTGTCATGTCAATCCTCTGGAGAGGCTGAGCCCCTCGCTTCCTCTTATGAATCCTCGCAGTGAAGTTCAACAGAACAGGACGGTGATCCGAATCGAATGCGGCATCCCACACAGCTCTAGACCTTCGAATGTCCGATACTGGAATATTCCTCGTCAGGACATAGTCAAGCTGTAGCTTCAAAGTTGTCATCTTCCGCTTCCGCTGCTCTTCTGAAGATAGCCGGGTTGGTCCCTGCCACGTAAGCTGATGGCGGCGATGATTCCTCTTGAATGTCGATGCAATAATCAGACCACTGCGTTCACACAAGTCGACAAGGCGGTAGCCATTGTCCGATGTTTGCTCCACTGGGTAGAACCATTTACCGAGTACTTCGGATTCCTGATCAAGTCCCATCTTCGCATTTGCGTCAATCCCCACGACAACAGCATGTTGACAAGGTATCCTGGCTAGCAACGTATTGAGTTCCTCGTAGAAGGCATCCTTGGAATTGTCTTCGGCGGTTTCGGTGGGCGCATGAGCACTCACTATCCACAGATTGAATCCTCTGTGATCCCGCAGTCGTACAAATGCATTCAGGCACGAGGTTGAGCCGAACTCCTTGACCATACCATTGAAATCCTTCTTACAGCTATTGCACAGCCTCCCACTTTCCTATCGTCAGCGTTACCGCAGTAGATGGTGTACTCTCCGACGCTGATGACGGGTCTATCCTTGAGGCGGGTTTCCTGCAAAGCAGCAAACGGTGCATGGAAATAGCTCAGAAGCCTGGATAGCGCAGTTTTTTGGATATCACTCGACAGCGATCGACAGTTCAGGGTGGCAAAACTGTGGCTTGTGGCCAAAGACTCCATGACTCCTTAGGTACGGATCCTAAGGTGTTATGGACCAGAGGCCTTGGTGTGCCGGACGGCGACACCTTTATGCAATGTGCGGGATACTTTCGCGATATAGTTGTGCACGCTATATCGCTCGAACGTTCCCTGTGTACACTCAAACGTCTGCTGGGTTCAGTAGAAGCAGGGGCACCAACGAGCAGGTACTAACAGACTTGTATACACACCCCCAAACATTACTAAAGCATCAAATCACTTGAAAATCAGTCGCTTGGAAAATTTTCACCTTTTTGCACAAAAAAAAGTTGTGGAAACCTCTTCGAAACGCGAGTAAGCAAACAATTTAATACATACTACTCATAGCCTGTGCTAAGCAATGAATTATGAAAATGAAACTAACCTGATAATAGCAAAGCGAATGAATTCCGGAAGAAAATAAACAAAAGCGGGAGCTCGTCAAAAAATTAACAGCTGATTGGGAGGGATTGATTAATGCCACCAAAGAAGACGGCCAACGTGTTTCAGCAATGATCCCTGCTTTGTTTTTGATCCCTCATCGCCCGTTCCCCTGGCGGAAGCCGTTCAAAGACTATCCCTTGAAACACCTTTCAGTTTTAAAGATAGGGTGACGTCCTGAATCAAAATGGCTAACAAAGCTATCAAACTTCCTTAACCCTCTGCGTTAATTAAACTCGTACTTGCCCTCATTATAGATGGTCAAAACTGTTCCTACTGTATCTTGCTAACCGCATCCAAAAACTCCTCGGGAGGAGTTTTTCGTTAACCGCCAGTTCCTCTCGCATTTCAGCACTATTTCCGTGCTCTCTGCGAGAGTATGTTGAACGCGAACTTACCGCGAGGATGCCACATGTCGGAATTTTAGAGAAAAAACAGACCTGAAAACGTCTTGGAATCGCTATTTTTCGTAGCAAAGGTTACAATTGTCGCTTTTTCGAGGCGTTTTCATTGAAAGTGTATCAAATGCCTACCACTGAGGAATGTTAGGGTGAAACTAGAGCGAATTTTCTCCCAACTATTAGGAGTCCTGCTCAGATTCTTTCGTGGTTAAACTCGCGTTTAACGCGAACTTAACGCCTGTTAATTCGCGTTTAACACCCCCAATTACTACCAGCCCAGATTTCCACATATTTGTAAAAAAAGTCCACCCTACGTAACACTTTCCGAGTGCGGGCTCTCAATTCGTCCGAATAAGCACGATAGAGTAAGACGCCACTCTAACGCGCCCAGAGCAAGAAATCATTCTGCCACGCCTTGACGATCGATCAAGAAATCATTCTGCCATCCCTTGACGATCTTCGAAGTCGCAACAGTGGCAATATGGGCGATGATTTTTGATCGTTCTTCCCTTCATTATCAGTCTCTCTCTCTTGATTCAGGTCGGTACCATAGTTACATCGGTTGCAAATGAAATTTTGAGCAACTCGTCCACCATGCTTTCGCCGATCAGTTTCACATGATTTTCGAGGGTCCCTAACTCTGTTACAGGGGAAGTTTGTGTGATTCCAGAAATTTCATTGGAATCAGCGTGGGACCGTCTTCGAGGTGAGCAGAAAATCTCTGAGGCCACTCTCTGTGGGTACAGTGTTCTTGAAGGTGACCGGGTTTTCTGGGAAGCAACAAGGAGCATTGGATAGGAGAAGAAAAGTGCTCCCGGATGCTCAAATTCCCATACAAAACCATGACTGACGAAAAAAACAAAACAAAAAGAGCTTTTCCTCAACCCAATATTTTGAAGGAAATGTGGTCAGGTAAGTAACATTTGCGTTTGACAGGCGAGTCGTAAACTGGGGAGGTGGTTTATCAGGTATTGAGGATAAGGGTTAGCTTCTCTGCGTTTTCACTTCCGGCGCTCGCTCGCTTTTCAGATCCTTTGCCGCATTTTCTCGACCGAAGCTCCGACCTTTTCTTTCCCTGAACTCCACTCGTTTGCGTCCCAAGAGTTATTTGTAGACGGATACAAATCTTCCTACATCACGAGGAGACTTCTTGAGGTCACCACTTTTTAAAACAACTCAAGTGAATAGTTTTAAGCACAAAAAATCGAACCATTCTTAGCGAATTCCTGATAAATTTTATACATCAATGTTCCCACAAAAAAGATGATCCAGTTTCATATTTCTTATAATCCATTTATTCCATGCGAGAAATCATCCAGCCGTGCACTCGGCGACCAGCTTCTTCGGGCGATAATCATATCAGGCATGCCTAGCGCAAATATGCGGTCACGACGGGTTTTCTGAATGCGGCGAGACTCATGGCGCCCCCTGTGGGGAAGAGGGACACATGCCCGCTTAGAGGGGCGGGCACCTCCTAGCTGCCCTCTGAAGTTGTCTGAAGGAGCATAACACTCACTGATCTATTCTCTCACATAATGTCCCAATTTACATCCGGTTTTTCTTCCCTCTAACACCTGCCTCTCCGTACCCGATCAATGCATGGTGTTGTTGTTTTGCTGGCCGCCTGAGGAAGTCCTCCGTCTGCGGCTTGAGTCTCGTTGACGCTTGTTACCCTGCCATCTTCACACATCCACTCAAGTAGGAGTTGCTCTGGTCAAGGGCTCCTCAACGACACATTTCACCATTAAAACTCGACTTTTTTGCTGTCTTCCACTCATTCATATATACTTTTTTTTCAAGAAATGACGTGCAGTACTTATGTAGTATGTCGGCAAAGCATATGTATTTACCTGCAGGGTGTGATAATCTATTCATTATGAGCTGTGCTAGACCTTGGCGATCTTACTATATAACTGTTCAAGTTAAAATAAACCTTTTTCTGATTCTATAGGCTTCTTCAGCCCTAATGTCTTATAAGGAAAGGCTGTCCAGTATATTTGGACGTTAAAAATACACGTTCGTAGAACTATTTTTGGATTTCCTCTAACTACCGTCAACTTCATGGGTTTCCCGTCAATTTCAAGAAACGTCATTCGTGTACTCATTCAGCATCAGAAAATTGGCAAATTTGAACAATTGTAATCCTCATCCGAACGAAATTCCGGTTCTCAGTTGAAGGCAGCCGAAGTTGCAGTACATAGGGTGAAGATAACCGTGCTGGGGTTGGGTCCCAGCAGGATTAGTTTTTGTCCCACTCAGACAGCAACCCCGGCGGGATTGTGGCCGCTCGGCAGCCGAACAGTAGCGAATAATTTCCACTTTCCGGTAAATCCTAATATTTCCTCAGAGCCGAAATAGTTTCAGCTGTCCTTGGTATCAAAAATTACGTGGGGGCAAGGTGACCAAAACTGATGAAAATGTAAATTTCTGTCTAATCACAAAATCGCTTGTACCTTTTATTTGAATATTCAAATATTCGAATAAAAAACTCGCTTAATTAACCTTGGCACTTTAGTGAATGGACGGAATCCTATTTTTTTATCAGATAAGAGAACCTTTCACTCACCGTAACGTATGAGAATAAAAGCTGTTGAAACCTATCCGGTCATGAAGAGAAAATTAGATCCATTCGAAAAATCGATATTATCCGAAGCAATACTCCACCGAACAGCACCCATTCCGCGATCGGACCGCTGTTGTACCGGAATGATAATATTGCCGTGCTAATCCTGGGACGATGGCTGTCGGATCGGGGGGAGGGGTGGATAGTGTTGGGTCAGCTGTCCGACCGGCGTTACAGACAAAACGCGTTTATTAGTAATCATGCGTTCACCAGAAAATACGACACTAGTGCCCATTCTTCTCTCGTCTGGCTTACAACAAAGATTACCACTGCGCTAGCGCCCCAAAGGAGAGCCTAATTATCCCTTAGATTTGGGCGACTTAAAAAAACTAACGACACTCCGTTAAAAAGTAATTACCTTGATATTTCGATTCTAGTTATCAATAATAGTATAGAAACTAATTTATATAACAAAACTGATGATTTTGGATTTAAAGTTATCAAGTTCCCTAGTGAAGACTCTAATTTGTCAATTAAAATAAAAGCGGCTACTATTTATACGGAAACACTTAGATTAGCTAATGTATGTAGCAATTTAACCTTTTTTTAAAAATAAGCTGCGAGAAATGAAAAATTGTTTGCTGAATAATAAATATGATAAGGAATTTATAGAGGTTAATATTATAAAATGTTTATATAAAAATAAAAAAATATTATATAAATATTCGTTGTTTAATAATAAAAAGAAGACTTTGGAATTAGTTAAGTCGTTAAAGTGAAAGTTACAAATAGTAGCAACTGGGATGATTTTTCCTTAAAGGACATAGATACGAAACTCATTTGAACTGAGATCTGGCGCTCTAGGGTGAATACAATAAACTCGACTGAGTATCTTATGAACGATGGATGATATGGGATTGTAGACAGTCATTTCAATTATTCCTTTTGTGTTCGTAGGCTCGTCTATTATTTTTCATTAGTTATCTAAAAGTATAAGATAGTACGTTCTTAGTTCTTTAGACAAAATCTCAAACAGTCTTCTTCTTCACTGAAGAGACCCGGGAAGGCTGTTCAATAAAGTTCGTCTGAAGACAGGGTCGAAACGAACTTTATTGCAATTTTGGTGTGATTTAATTTAACTACTAAATAACAGTTAATACTCTAGTACCTATATCCTGGACTTTTATAGTTTTATTAAAGGCAGTGTTCACGATGATTTTCGTTTCCGAGTTTGCCACTCAAAACAATGCGTTGGCCACTAAGTGTTACCAAAATTATGAAGAAACGACGAGAAATGCACTAAAACGCTTTGTTTCAGTGACATTATTCTCTGCCCTGGACTAGTGGTCCGATTGGATGAACACGTTCGCTGTGGTTTTCACCGGTGAAAAATGGGGTTGATCGAAAACGAAAGAATATTGTTGGCAAAACCGTGCTAATCAAGGTCAGAAGGAATGTACGGAGCCACAGAGAGAAGAGAATCGCAAAAGGCGGCTCCACAAATGATTTAATTGTTACAACGAGCAGTTCCTGTGAGAATAAAGAGGCGGGGTGGGAGTAGAGGGTTTCATGTCCTTCTGGTGCGTTTTTCTAGATTTCTTCGTCATTTCGGTTCTACCTGGAGGCCAAACAATAAATTTAGCGATTAATGTCAAAATTGAAGAATATCGTTAACACTGCCTTTATTCTCCGGCAGGACTCAATTGCAATAAAATGTGCTTCTTACATGTGGAGGGTTAGCTTACGTGTCGGACATCAGCGGTTTTGTTTCCGCAATCCGACCTTGAAATCTATGCCGGCCTGCGATCCGACACAATGTTTAAGGCGTCGTTTATACTTCCGCCGTGGAGCGGCGCAGCGAAGTGGAATCCTATAGTATTGGTCGTGCCGCGCCGCGCAATCAGTATTACAGAAATGCACTGTGCCGCGCCGCTTGGCAGCAGAACTATAAACGACCCCTAATGGCTCCCCTCGGACCGACCATTCCGTGGTCAGCCCGCCGAGTCTTTCGCCTGCGGCCATCCGCCCGCCATCCGCCCGCCATGCTCCCGCGATCTTCCCGGAGAGGCTTTCAGCGCCGTCAGTGTTACTTTTCAAGCAGCAGGAGGATACTCGAGCAGGAGTCGAAATGGGTCGCATCGATACTTCCAATCCTCTATTACGTTCTGCGCAAACCCGTTGCACATACGTATGTTATAACATTCGAGTTCGTGCCAACCTTCAGTAGATAACTAAAAGTGTGTATCATGGAGATCCATCTACCGAATGTAGAGTTCACGTAATCAATTTGATCTGATTAGTGGACGCGGCTGCGACGATAGACCGCCTCGCGCGACCCAAACCTCGTTGGTCGGTGATGCCGCCAACACCGCATAGCCAGCTGCCTGGTCCAAGCTTCGGAAAAAAAATATAAAGCGGAAACCATAAGTGCTGCAACTATGGGTTTCCTCACCTGCTAACCACAATATCGTTCCAATAAAAATTTTCAAAGTTCTTCTGGAGCTGCAGAAAATCATTATTTGGAAAAATCTTTCAGAGCAATTTTGAAAGCACTATTCAACTATTCATTGAGTCAAGATGTTCCGAAAACACGGTTTTCGTATTACCCATTTATCCAATAACTCCCTGCTCGTATGTAATTCTGCGGCGTTCTCCTCTTTTTCTATACTGTTGCCTCACCCGGTAATAAAATTTTATTGCCCTGCAAACAATGAAAAAACACTTCTTATCTCATCGCTAACTGTACCTCCAGGCCTGCGATAATCTTCGGCCGTAGTCCTGTAATTGGCTACAGTGTAAGTACCTACCGATTGAGGATAATAGCATGCAAACTCAGTCCATGACACTCAAACTTTCGAGTGCTTTTGAAAACTCGATGTCAAGGCTAGGTTTCATAAACGCAAACCATGGGCTACAGTTGGGTGTGCCTTTAAAGGTTGAGTGTTATTTTCGCCGAAAATCCGACTGTAGGCCATGGATTGTCATTGGTAAATCCGTGCCCAAAACAATCAGGCGCTGAATAATTTCTTGGAGTCTCCATAATTGATAGGGTTTCGTTTGGTTCTAACAGGAAGGTGGTCTAGACTGAACATGCTGACACGCCTGCTGTGGTTAAGCCTTGCTGTTATTCTTCCCTAGCGCCTGTGGAATCATCATAGCATAGCTGGATTCCTGAGCTTCATATCAATGTTATAAATAGAAATAAATTGAAGCTCTATACGAATCATCATAGCGCTCTCGCCGCGGCTTTTTTTCTGTGCGTAGACTGGCGAGAATTAGATGATTTCGCGTTCTCACGCCTCGGTTCGACGGCAAAATCGCGAGTTGGCAGGAGAAGAGTCAATCCAACGCCGGCTCTTCACGTGCGCTGACTGGCAAATTGATTGTGTGCTGTCTTGAAGGGGCGGAAAATTCGTTCGAAGGAGATGGGGGCCCCGAATTCGTAGCCCCGAATGTTTGCCAACGCTTTGTAGGCACCCGCCGACGGCCAGGTGGAGGAGGAGGCAATGGAGGAGAACGCACAGCTCGACCAACTTCACTCTTCACAGCCGGAGGAGGCTGACCTGCTGCCAGAAAAAGGTCTCCTACAAGAGTAAATCTCACCTGACAACTACTCGGCTGCTCATTCTAGGGCCTAGTTTTTGGTACTTATCCAGTGCCATCAGCGAAAAATCAAATTTTGGAGCCGGAGAGGAATTTAAAAACCCATTACCACACAGTCGAGTGCTTGTCTATTTCACTGCTGTTTTAGTTCTGTAATGGCCACAGGCTTTTTCTGTTTTCACTTTTTCATTCCTTCTTTAGATTTTTTATTACTGCAAAATCGATTTTGTACCACAGAATCATCTACGGCGTCTCACAGTGTATAGTGAATTGAGGTTCATAGAAGGCCACAGTCCGTTGTGAGCAAGCGCTGCGTACACTTAAAGGCAGTGTTCACGAGGAAAAAGTTCCGCTTTTTTGGCTGAAACGTAAGCTTTGGGTCCCTATAAGAAGATTAAGAACAAAGTGCGACGAAAACGGCCGGTAAGTGGGTGAAAATCTCGTGGGCCAGCTGACCCATTGGGCCACTCCGCCCACGTCCTACAACAGCTCCCTTGAATTTGTGGTTAAATGAGCGGTGGTTTCCGATCAAAAGCCCCGTTCTTCCCTTCATTCTCAACGTCTCTCTTTACTCAGGTTAGCTCGCACACATCGGCTGCAAAAAACGGGAGTTACAAGCCTCGGACAACTCGTCCACATTTTCCCTTGCTAAATTTCGACGGGCCATAAGTCCGTTTCCAGGGGGGTCTTGTACTATTCCAGAAACATCATTGGAATCGGCATGGGACCGTTTTCAAGATAGGCGGAAAAACAGAAAAACGACTTTTATCGTGAACACTGCCTTTAAAAGCGTCTGCTTTTTTTGCGTATGTGTTCGTAATTTGATTCCTCCAAACACTCGTATTTTGAACGTTCTCGATATTCAAAGTTTTCGAACTTTCGATTTCCGAAAATGCTTAAAGTTTTATTGCTTCGTCTTCGCGAATTCCGAACATTTCTGAAATTTGCATTTTTCGGCTTTTCGGTTTTTGACTGCGTTCGAAATTTTACTTTTCCTAACATTCGACTTTCGTCTGTGTCAATCTCGAGCATCATCGAAAATTCGATAGCGAATAGTCGGGGCACTTTATATTCTAGGCTTCGGTTTTTTATTTTGATCAAGATCAACGGCTCCTCCTTGGGTTTCTCCAGAGTTTGGACTTCTGCTGAAACTTAAAGGCATCGTACGCGCAGGAAACCTTATTCTATTTTCCGTATTCTGGAGTGCATGTATCGCTCTAGTACATGGAAGTGGCGAAAGGGTTCTTCAAAAACTGCTATTGGGGAAGAAAACCGGGGTCCAAAGTAGTCGGCAGTGGCGTCTCAGTTCGCGTCACTGGACTTTTGAACAATTATAGGGGATCGCGAAAAATTCCTACCAACATGAGATGGTGATAGACAAATTGTGATAGATGCCTGACAAAATGCTGGCCCCTTGTAACGGATTATTATGCGATCGGCTTCTTGCAATTCCCAGGGTGCGTTTTCGATCCGCCAAACTCTTTCTATGTTTTTGGGCCGAAGCAATGGATTGAGTTGAAAAACCGCGTTTTCGGCGCGTTCGACGCCTTTAATGATGGAAAGTAATTATTTCGGCTTTTACAAAAGTCCGTATAAGCCTTTTTTCACCATTCAAGTTTATGTTCATTCAAATTCATCTCTGAGAATGTACTGGTTCTTACACATATTTTGATGTTTTGAATGTGAGGTGGGACCGGTTTGTCTCGACTGTTATAAAATTGATGCTAAAAGCGCCATGAAAACGATTTTATGATATAAACAGACTGATACATGAAGGGCGTGGTCTTTTTCAAGGTCTCCGTTCTGACTGGCTTTCCAATTGAACTTGCCTTAACTGTTTACTCGCTGGTCGTATACTTTTTTTATTTTGAAGGGGCATTTTCGATTTATGGCTGATACTGGAGCTGATTTCGATAAGCTTCTTGTTGGTTTCGGACAATTTTGAGTGGCCGTCGCCCTTTTTATTTGGTTCGTGTCTGGATACATACGTGATTTATTTCACTTCACAGAATCTTAGGCAGTTTGCAACTTACCCAGTAAAAAGCTCTGATTAATCGCTAACAAATTTGTTATTACACCAAATACCACATGTATTTGAGACAGTTGGCTGCTTCTGCTCATAAAGAGAAAGAGGAGTGACTGAGTAAACTCATGAGCACAGCTTTCGAATGTCTCAGAGCTTAGAAGAAGTGGCTACCATGGGGTACACTCTGAAATGTATGCTCTGTTTCGAAGTGAAATTTATTTTCGTTTATCGCATGCGTATGCTGCGTCTCCTTCCTTCACAATTCTTTGCTGTCTCCTCCCTCCCTCCTCACAAACGCGCAAAGGAACAAAATAAGTTTTCTTCCAAAACAGAGGATACGTACCTCGGCTAGTGGGTTGCATTCATAGGATAATATGTATGCGCGTGCGTCATGAAAGTGTTACGACGATGCCCTCAATTCAGAGAAAGTTCACAGAAAGATGTCTATTTAGACATTTATAGCTCTCGCCCAAAGTAGGAAAAAGGTGAGGCACTTGAGAGTTGATAGCAGCTGCTCTTGAATGTCAGTTTGGTAAGTGCCTCAAGGTGGCTTTGCCGAAAATAACAAGTTTGCAACGGTAATCCTTGTCTGAACTTCCTTTTTCTACTGTGGTAATCAAGTTTTAGTTAATTGTATTCCCTTACCCTTCTACGATTTTTCGCCCAATTTCGTTTCAGTACTGAAGTGGAAAGTTGGTGTGATTCTTTATCTGCGCAACGAAATTTTATCCTATTTTCTTTATACTTCTTCATTGTCAGTGTTGTTGGTAAAATTTGTCCAAGGACACTTTGGGTTTTCTAGCGAAGAGTCTCAGTTTACGCCAAAACGCTGTCGGATATTCTTGATTTAGCGCAAGAGAAAAATCTTCGCGTGGAGCATTGATAGAATAAACCAGCGAACATATAACTAGGTCCGTGGCTTGCCTCCTCGAGGAAAACATTATAATCTCACCCTCGGCTTGCGCGGCGGTCGCGTGCGCCGGCCCGCCAATCGACTCAAGCCGAGAGAAGAGCGCAGCTGATCAACTTACCATACCTCCAGCCGCCCGTGAGATTTAAACCGCGCGCGCCAGCTGCGGGTGAGATTTGAATGTTTTTTTTTTGTTGAGGAGGCAAGCCACTGACGTAACTGTAAGCTCGCTGGTTACTGCCATGGCCGTGGTCTAAAAATTTAATTTACAAAATTCAAAAATCAACCCTATTTTAGATGAACAATCCTCTGTTTTAGGGTCTAATTTACTACGTTCCTTCGCGTGTTTGGGCGGGGCGAGAGAAGAGACAGAGGAAAAGTGTGGGGGAAAAGGAGGGAAAAGTGTGGGGGGAAAGGAGACGCAGCATACGCGCGCAGACGCACGCGATAAACGGAAACTATTTTACTCCGAAACAGAGGATACAGTCTACGGCGACGGAACAAGGCGGTTGTGCGATTGCGAAGTTTCGCTAAGCATACTGTAAGTTGCTACATAATCGACGGCAAAGCTTCAATTATCTCCTAAATTTCCAAGTAAAACATTAAAAAAGATGAGTTTTCCCCACACCTAAACTTTATCAATATGCCTAGAGTTCTTACCATGGCTTCACGCAGAAACAACGAGAAAAAATTAAGTTTTCTCCGTTATCTCTATTTTTTTTGGAAATTAATTTTTTTCTGTTATTCCTGCGTATGATAGAGACTTCACGTTTATCCATAATGTGTGGTGAGGAGAAAACTTACTATTTCTCAACGTTCCCGATGTTTTTTTTTTGCAATTTTCAGGGAGAAATTAAAGCTTTGCCGTCGATTATGACGCACCCTGCAGTATGCATGGTGGCTCCACAGTTGGTTTTTTTTTCGTCGCCGTATGCTGTAACAAGATCAAGCAGACCGTGCATCGTAGAGCTACGTACTTCCCTCCGAACTTTCGGAAAGGCTTGCGAAAATGTTGACGTCCTAGCTAATTTTCCGCTGCGAAATCCTAGCTATTTTGGAGCTGAAATGTTCCGAAAAAATATGAAATTTTTTTCTCTGTTGTTCTTGGGTTCTTGGTGTTAGTCGACATTATGCTGGAGAGCCTCGGAGAGCTTTAAGGGAACTTACATCAGAAGCGCCCTGCTTATTTTTAAAATTCGGTCCATCGTTTTTATTCCCTTTCCCCCCAAATTTCTTTTTTCTGCGTCGACACCGTTCCCCCGCTGGGCAGCAACCTCCACAACCTGGACTGTACCTTTATATAAAGTTGTTTTCGGCCCTAAGTTTCGTTAATGATCTGACAAGCATGGCGATTCTAACAAATCACTTTTGACTCGCAAGCGGACGATCTTGCAGGGGTCATTCAAAAAATCAAAAAAGGAGTTCTGCAAATTTGGAGTTTAGAATCACGGACAAAGTTTATTCGAAATGCTGAAATAATTTTCTGACTGACCGAAAAAGAAACTTCTTCACCCGCTGCATTCTGCAGAACTGGTATAGCTTACAAAGCTTAGGTTTTCAATTCAATAATCCTGAAGCGTGTCCAAAGGCAGTGTCTTCTCTCGCGATTAGCGTGCGTGTCGAGCAGCGTGTTGGGCGTTCCTGGACGAGTTTTCGCTCTGAGGAAAACACTTGACTGCAGCTGTTGCGCTTTCTTATATATTATTATAGCTACTTATATTTCGTTATCCTCAGCCGGTATTGAGTTGAGTTTTTGCTATGGAAAATTTTCAATAGGTTATTCGGGAAATTTCGGTATTCTTGAGTGGAGTGAGCCTGTTTTGGTATCTGTGAATGAATGTGTCAATCTGACCCAATAAGTAGATAAGTATGTAGTTGACCACAAAACCTATCATATCTGAAACTCGGAATAAAAGACGGGATTTCTCAACAAAGGAAGGCCTTCCGGGCTTCAAAACTGTGTCGAGTTAGTCATTTAGAATTAATACTTTAGAAAATTTAGAATTAATATTAATACATAAATGCTATTTGATGATCACTTAGCATCTGGGTAGGGATAAAGCATTTATTGACCAGAACACCACTGAGATGGAGCGTACATCAAGATTGGAGTTTTTTTTGTTACAAGAGGGAACAGTAAATGCGCCGAAAATCGGGTTAAACAAGGGAGAGCCCAAAAGAAAAAACAACACGCCGAACTAATTTCTCATGTAGTCCTCAAATGCAAGGAGCGAACCGAGAAAAACTCCCTCAAAGAAAAGGCAAAAAAAACAAATAAAATCCTGTCTTGAAAAAAACTAAACACAAACCAGGGCTACCCGAAACTTACGGATAAATAGTTAAAAACTTTTCATTACAACTTTTCAGCCATTCTCATTCACTTTTCATTTTCATTGCCTTTATACCGGATGAAGAGATTGAAATAGGAGCTATGATCTGCTCTCAGCTGTTTTCCGCCGACTGAAAACTCGTCCAGAGAAGCTTGCCGACTCGATGGCCGCCTGACACGCACGCTGATCGCGCGGGCGGACATTGGCATTCGGACTCACTTTATCTCTTTACGCACTCATGCAGCTTTCTCTGCACCTTATTTCCAATGCAGGTCCTCCCGTTTTTCATCACAGTTCCCCCTCATTCATTGTTTTGATTTGCAAATGCACTATCAGACACTTCGAGCACTTGCAGCTTTTTTTGCCGTTCTTTTACTGTTTTCTCTTCCAATCCGTTTTCGCTCCACAAACCGTTGAAAGTGCGATGTTTGAAGTTGGTCTTCAAGTGTTTGTCTAAAGATTGGTGTTGCAGAGCATATACAAACACAGGAGAATATAATCGTCCAGCAGGTGGACTGTCCAGCATCGCCACCTGATAACAAAGGTAGGCTTCTGGTTGTTGCCTTGGGAACGAGATGGGAAGAAATACGCAGAAGCAGCAGTTTCTTGACTTCTTCCAATTTCATCTTTTTCGTCACCTCGATAGTGCTTAATCGTTGTTTGGTGGTCGTTAAGTTGGACAATTATTTGGGAAACCTTCAGATACGCATTCACCGACGCCCATCGAAGCGGAGCCGCCCAGCGGGGAAAAAGAGGTTAGAGTTATTTACACTTGTGATAGTTGAGGTCGTCGCTACACTTCACGCGTCCCAGTTGGGCGCCAGCATTTCTAGAACTTTTTTTAATGGCCTGAAATTTTAACATGTTGTACTACACTATGTGATGAAGTTATTTGCCGATTTCGTAGCTTGTATACTCACTGGAACATTTATCAAGCATTGAAAACATTCCAACCGGGAAGATTCGAAATCTGTCTAAACCACTAAAGTGCATCGATGATCATTGTGCTACCTTTTTTCTAGGGAGAGTTTCTCTAAATTTTTGCTTGATTGTTGTGACGATTAGATGTTGCAATTAACAGGAATTGAAGTCATGAATTTTTCGGTCGTCATTGCTCTTTTCGAATGATCCTATTCTCGGGAAAATTTTCGGATCCATAGCGATTGATCAATGTTATAGATTTGTTTTCGATTCGCTGCTCGCATTTCAGAATGACCTTGACTTTTGAATTCAAAACAGTCATATCCGTAGTCTGCAATGCTATCTAGTGATGTGCATCGTAAAATTTGATTATTTTGACTCATTTTTGATAGGACTTTTTGAGTCACATTCTGAAAGGCAGCATGCACGCTCGGAAAATTTTCTGGGATAACAAAGTTACTGGAGTCGTATGGCTTCTACTAGAACGCTCAAACAGTTTGAAGCGTCAGAAGAGAATCAAAACCACCAAATTTCAGCAACATTGAGTCAAAAAGTTTCGTAGACTCCTCCCATGAGCTTCGCAGACTCCCCCCCCCCAAGACAAACTCTTCCAGATTGATTGTTCGGATTCGGTCACCTTGGCTAGTTTCTAGAACTTTGAACGTTGTAGTCCATACATATAGGCCGCAAAAGTTTATTGACTTCGCTTTCACAACCACTTTACCGCTAGAGGTATATCAAACGAATAAAAAATTTCGAATACTCGAATAAACGAATAATTCGAAAAACTGACACTTTCGAATATTCGAATAAACGAATTATTCGGAAAATTGACTTCTCCGAATATTCAAATAAACGAATTATTCGAAAAATTGACTTCTCCGAATATTCGAATAAACGAAATATTCGAAAAATGACTTCTCCGAATATTCGAATAAACGAATTATTCGAAAAATAGACTTCTTCGAATATTCGAATAAACGAATTATTCGAAAATTAGATTCTTCCTAATAATCGAATTATTCGAATGATTCGAATACGAATAATTCGAATATTCGGCCAAATCGCGAGTATTCGAATAAGAAGTACGGACCGAGTACGCATAATCAAGCCAACGTTCGCAGCACTACTAGCTTCCTTGACCTATTTTTGTATAGTATTTTATAGATCGTGATGCCTATTGATCAGGGATTCCGCGCGGGACCAGGCGCGATAAAACACTCCTACACCCCTTTAAAGCAAGGGGTGTTCGATTCTTATTCTTTTTGATCAAAGCTATGCCAATGTACTTCCACGAAAAATACATTCCACATTATATCACGAGAGTATTCAAACTAACATTTACCACTGTCTGTGAGTAGTTGTTAAACGATACGATCGAATTCTCTGGATTTTCTAAACAATATCTTCCAACAGTATCCGAATTCCCTAACAGTTTAGGGTGCTATCTGAGCGGGGGAGGGGGCACTGTTGTATCGCACATGACCACGCCCATTTTTCCGTGAAGCAAACAATCGTGATTTGTGCGGGGGGAGGGTAACCCCGATTAGGTGCCCAAATTTAGTGCG
The DNA here is from genome assembly GCA_029168955.1 of Aplectana chamaeleonis. Taxonomy (NCBI): domain Eukaryota; kingdom Metazoa; phylum Nematoda; class Chromadorea; order Rhabditida; family Cosmocercidae; genus Aplectana; species Aplectana chamaeleonis. Next base: position 462,880 of record JAPDOI010000128.1, read on the forward strand.
GTACGTTAAAATGGGTGGAACCAAATGCACCCAGACATAGTCGCACCCACCGCTAAGATAGCACCCAGTTTGCTGGGAGACATTTCACCTCTGGACCGCAAAAATATAAGGTGAATGTTGAATAGGAACTGGCTCAAAGCTGCAGCGATTGACTCAGTTTCATGGAAATTAGGTATTACATAATACTCTAGCAGCGTACGGTAGCCGTTTCTGGAACATCGCTCGAATCTGTTTGGGACATACCCCATCAGATGGAAACAGTATCTATTGCGTCTGCCCACAAATTCGGTGCTGAGCGAGATACCCCACCATTAGGTTTCTGACTATCTCATGTCTAATATTGGAGTATTCCGATTACATTCGAACTTTCTACCAGTTTGATTGGTAATATTTCACCTCGGCCCGTAGCAATCCCACCGAAAGGTGGGAGCTCATAGCTGCCTCCCCGGCGTGAGGTGGTGGCTCACATCGCAATCGGAATAGGTGGTGGCCGCCCTATCCTAATGCACGGGTGCGTGCTGAGGTATTGACTTCGCTCGCAGCCGAATTTCACCCACCTCAGCACGCAGCCATGGACCTGACGTCTAAAGGGGAGCCACGAGCTGCGAGTGGAAAGTGTAAACTCTGCCAACGCGTAGCTAGATGCCTCCGAGGGCGCGGCCTGTAACGCCGCCCCATTCCATGTAGCAAAAATTTACGGGTTTTAGCTACGATAGCTAAAACCCGCATATTCTTGTGTCGACGGTACAAGGGTGCAAATTCTACGCGTATTCTACGTAAAAACGAAGGCTAAGTTCGAAACATTAAAGGCAGTGGTCACGATGAAAAACGTTATCGAAAAAACTACAAAAATAAGCTTAGATCAAAAACAGCTGAAAAACTATGAAGGTAGCGCGGTGAAAAACGGTCTACAAATAGAGTTTCTAGGGCCCAAAGAAGTAGTTCGTGCACACGTGCACAGCGATGACGAAACAGATCGCAGTCTCATGCCGAGCAGTCAAAAATCATCGACATTCAGAGGACGAAATAAATGCAAATTTAACGAATAAAAACAGTTGAATAATGAAAGCATCACTTCAGTCAATGTTTTTGACTAGATGTGTACATAAATTCGAAGGTTCATTGATTGACATTCAATTTCAAGCTAGCTGATGTTCTTGATATAAGAGGTCATCGATGCCGATGACGTGGAGAGGGCTCGTCCACCATCAAAAGACAAGAAAGTTCAGGTTTCAAATTCGGCCCAAAACAGTGGTTTTTTCGCGATTTTTTCTTATAGGTCCTACTACTCGAGACCCAGAAAAGGATTTAGAGAGAAAACGACGACAAGCATATTTGACCGCGACCACTGCCTTTAATCTCTCTGACGCTAAACCCGTATATTCTCGCTATAAATTTGTAGCGAGAATCTACGGATTTAGCGACAGTCTGTGTTGAAATGCAATTTTAAACCCGCATTGAGTGATTACTCGACACTCTGTGGCTGGCCGTGGAGGGTGACTCCGTGTCTCTCTCTGTGTCACCATGGTGGGCTCCGCCAACGCGTAGCTAAATGCCTCACACGGAAACCAGAGATGCCCAAGGTTTCAGAGGCATCTAGTCTAATTTTGACACGAATTTACGTAAATTACGGAAAGTTTAGCCTCAGTTGGTGAAATTTTAGCTACAGCGCCCGCATATTCTTCGTAAATTCTCGCTACAGCACCCGCATATTCTACGCTTATTCTCGTTGCAGGTTTTCGGTCGATCGACCCACCCAGTCTTGATCTGTACTAGAAAGACTATCCCCGCTGCGATCGAGCGCATCGCCGTTTCTTCCCCACGGCCTGCAGCATACCAGCGGCCAAAATTATCCATTGCAAGGTCTTGCAGAGAGCGACACGTGGTCACCCTCCACGACCACCCACAGAGTGTCAAGTTATCCGTGGGTTGACTGGGCCAACACTGTTTGAACGGCATCCCTGCGCTCCGCGTAGCCAGCGCGGGTTTGAGATTGAATTCAACACAGGCTGTCGCGAAATCCGTAGATTCTCGCTACAAAATTATAGCGAGAATATACGGGTTTAGTGTCAGAGAGAACAGTGGCTCGAACGACACAAGAATATGCGGTTTTAGCTATCGTAGCTAAAACCCTTGGAATTCTCGCTACATGGAATGGGGCGGCGTTTCAGCCGCGCCCTCGGAGGCATCTAGCTACGCGTTGGCAGAGGTGGGGATAATTTTGACCACTGGGATGCGGCAAGCCGTGGGAAGAAACGGCGACGCTGGTCGATCGCAGCTGGGATTGCCTTTCTAGAACGAATCGGGACTGGGTGGGTCGATTGACCGAGTGCTCTAAAGAGAATAAGCGTAGAATATGCGGGTGCCGTAGCGAGAATTTACGTAGAATATGCGGGCGCTGTAGCTAAAATTTCACCAACTGAGGCTAAACTTTCCGTAATTTACGTAGAATCTCGGGTCAAAATTAGACTAGATGCCTCCGAAACCCTGTGCATCTCCGGTTTCCGTGTGAGGCATCTAGCTACGCGATGGCAGAGAATAGCGCGCATATTGCAGAGGCACGTAGGGAGGGAGCCAAGTCAAGGGTCGTGCATGACCGAGGTGGTGGCGACGCGGGAAGAGAATACGATCCTTCGACCTTTTCTGGCGACTTTTGACCATCTCCGTTGAGGTTTAAGTGAAATTCTGAGTTTTGCACTAATCATGCTAAAATTCCCCCCAATGTCTGTGATTAGGGAATTGGAATGATAACCTCCCCTAACATGCGATAAAACTTGGAGGAAAAATCATTAAGAAGCCTTTAACAAGGGAAAACACTTCAATGAGTGGCGATCATTGCTACAGTGCTGTTAGCCGTCTTCCAAGAAGGCAAAATCAATCGCTCTTCATCAGCTGTCGATTTTTGCAGACGCTGACTTCCCCCCTGGTTTCTCATCGTTTTTGCTGTTTCTGAGCCTTCAAAGTGGTTCTTTTTTCATAAAGCTGTACGTGAACTGTCTATGCTGAGTGATACACTTCTTTGGTTTCCTTCGCGGATTCACAAAAATAATTTGGAGTTGAATTCGACAAAGTATTCTTTTCCAGAAGGCTGATTGATTTTTCGGATGGTTTCATGGTTCACTAATTTTGCGCCGCCTTCAAGAGATGTTTCGAAAATTTCTTGGCGATGAAAAGTTCGAGATCGTTTTTCAGTTACCCATGTATCTAATTGGCTCTGTACAATCCGATCAAAATGATACTGTTTTTCAACAAGTTTTTTCAGCACAGAAGCTGTCGGAAATGCATATTGGATAACCCCATCCCTCCAACCTCCCCTAAATACTAGCATACCGTGAGACAAATTGCGTACAGTTTTATGAAAAAAGTCTAAGAAAAAAATGTGAACAACAAGGAAAGGAGGAAACGGCAGCAGCAGTCAGGCACAGCAGCAGATTTAAAGATGATGATCAATTTTCTTCATAGAAAAAAAAGCACAAGGGGTTAAAGGCAGCATACACGCTCAAAAATGATATCAATTTTATGAAATGAATCGAAGGTCTGAAGCTGTTAATATTCAGAGATAACGAAAAAACCGAAAAAAATCGACTCAAACGAAGATATAACGGTTCGTTCTATATTGGCCCAGAAGTGGACGAGTTTTACCGCATTGGCTGAAATAGCGCAGCTAGCGACAAATTCGTTGGGATAACGACGCTGATGTATTCGTACGGCCCTTTCTCGCACGCTTAAGACGATAGAAGCGAAAAAATGAGCCAAGATGACCGTAATCGAGCATTGAACATTGGTATTGAGGGCGGAGCCCGTATCGATGGGCGGAGAAAGGATGATTTTGTGACTCAATACGGCTCAAATACGGTCATTTTAACTCGTTTTCAACTCTTCCAACTTCGTGAGGGCTCTTCTAGGGCCCGTACAACCCCACTAATGTAGTTATCTCAACAACTTTTGCGAGCGTGTATGCTGCCTTTAATGATTATGAGCTCCTATCAGACAGAAAATCTGGACGATAATTCTCGAAAGAAAAATCCAGAAGTCTGAGAGATACCTATAAACATTCGAGATTTGTTTTCACTTCTTCGCCCTAGGAACAATCAAGAACAGGCATACACCACGGTTTTCGAAAGGTAGCGGAGATATCATCAAATTGTTGGGTGTAGTTAAAATTCTCGTGATAACTTGTGAACGGTGTCCCAGCCTCTAAAAGGGCATTGCATTCGGAAACATGAAATATTCAAAAACATTAAATCTTGCTTCTATTCTTAACTCGTTTTAATTCGATGTTTGTTAAGTGAATAGCAGCGTGACTATATACAAACATGGTTTCCGGAAGAAAAATCATAAGTTTTGTAAGAATACATAGGTATACTTCTGGAACTGGAACATCGCCTGCTTAGTTTAGAAGAAGGTAAGTATAGCACGGGAGGAAAATGGATAATTCTCAACTTCAAGTATCACTCTGACTAATTAAAGAGTAATCTGCGGACTTTTCAAAAAAAAAACAAAAAGTAGGAACTTTTTACAAATTCGAAAATTTGTTCTTGTGCAACTGCTGAAAACGTGTAAGCAGAGATAGCCGTGCATAGTTTGTAATAAACTTATCACAATAGGATGGACTGCAGCCCTAAAGGGAATGGTTTCGATGGAATAGATTGCTGTTGACTGCCTTGGTCATCTCACACCCTGGCTAATACCAAGAATGGCACCTCCAACATGAGCGCGCGGTTCAGTTGCAGTGCTCGCTGTCGATACGATCATCGTGCGTGGTTCGACTCCGCCATGTGGCCGGTTTTCGCAAATAGAATTATTGTGTACGAAGGGTCGCTCCGTGTTATCGACAATAGGTGGCGTCTGGGCACGATGTACCTCAGGTCGGCTGCCATCTTTATGTGGTGACTGGGGGGTGTTTGCTACGGGCCCTCAAGAGTGCGAAAATGGACATGTGCCGTAGACTCTGCTTCTTATTTTTTCTCAACTTATTCGTTTATTCGGCCGAATATTCGAATATTGGGCCGGTCTTAAATTCGAGTAAACGAATTATTCGAAAAAAGGACTTTTCCGAATATTCGAATAAACGAGTTATTCGAAAATTGATTTTTCCGAACATTCGAATAAACGAATTATTCGAAAATTGACTTTTCGAATGTTCGGAAAAATTAAACGAAATTAGACTTTCTTCGAATATTCGATTATTCGAATATTATTTTCATTCGACCGGCCGAATATTCGTTTTCCCAATATTCGTTGACATAGTCTATTTACCGCTAGCTTCGCTATTTGAACGGGGCATGCTGCGGTGTAACCCGTCCACTTTTGCTCTACATCGAAAACAACTAGCTATTTCTCCATTTCATCCAGTTTTCGTCGATTTTTCTATTATCTCTCCATACTACCAGCTCCAAATTTCTATTTATGTCATAAAATCTGTACAATTTTTGAGCGTTTACCCATTCTTTAAAGGCACAGTACACCCTCAGATATGAATTACGAGATTTTTATTCAATCAAGTAGAAGACCCCTCCTGTATAACATGTGCCAAATGCGAGACCTCAATTCCTCCAAATAAGCGAGATATAAACGACCACCACAGGCCCGACCCCTTTCGCTCACCACCACAGGCCCGGCCCCCTTCCGGATTTTCGACCTCGATATCGGCTGGATTGATGGATGAATTCTTAACAAATCTCATTCTTCAGTCCATTGCCAAACTGTCTCCTTATCCTGTCTCGCTCTCGCGCAACGATTGCGAATGAAGAGAAATGCAGGCCTGAAAGAACTTGTCCACTAATTTTTCACCCTCAAAATTTTGGCATCTTTGGAGAACCATAACTCTGTTGAAAGGGGACCTTGGACGATTTCAGAGATACCACTGTGATCAGTGTGTGACTCTCTCCAAGATAAGCATAAAATCTAGAAATTAATTTTTGGGGGTCCTGTGCCTTTAAGGCAGTGGTGCGTTGTGACCTGCCAGAAAGTTTTGGTTAGAACATATTTCTCGTACATTTGTCCATTTTTTGCTTATATATGTTTCTGATATTTGCACGACTACCATTACTGCCATATTCATCTGTCTTTTTTAAGAAACAGGAATTAATAGGGCGAGCTGGAAATGTTACGAAATGAAAAATTTATATAAATTGCTATTTATACCATTATTGAGTGATTTATAATTTTTATAGGTGGTCATTCATATTATTCATGTTGTGTTTTACGGATGATATTGAAGCGTTTTTCATATAATTGGTTTTTATTTCTAATTATTTGATTATTTGTTGACTTTTTTGTTTCTATTTTCAAAATTTTCCTTTGGAATAGCTTCTGAGCAGTTAAGGCCGAGCTGCATGTCTTTTGATCCGGCTGTGCCGCCCCGGAGCGGTGTAAAACTCGTCAAGACTCGTCAGTCCTGCCTTGACGAGTTTATTACGCTCCATCGTCACTCGCAAGGATCAGAAGGCACGCATCTCGGCCGCGCGTCCCTAACACAAACCGGCTGCAAGTGCTCTGCACGGTTGGGAACAGAGGGCACCTAAAGTGTGTCCGAATGAGAATGGCGTCCCATGCGGCCGGCGTGCTTGGCAGGCGGCCATCGCATCTGCCGCTTGCGGACGAGGGTTGGATTCGAAAGGCGGCCCACTTCCCTCCCCTCTACCACAGAGCTGATTGATTGGCGCAGTGTTTGCTGCCAGCTGGTGCCGACCCCGTTCGTAGTCCATGGCTGTGGGTAACGTTTCGCATGCTCGTCCGAGAGAGGGCGAACGGCGACGGTCGCCTGCCAAGCACGCCGGCCGCATGTGCCGCCATTCTCATTCGGACACACTTAAGCTGTTCCGACTGTGAATTCGGTTGTATTGTCGATTTCGGGAAAAATCTCATCCACCAAAGTCACAAAAACAGGAGGATTTTTTCCAGTACTATGTGAGACTATTGTTTCTCGAAATACTATCCTGAAGTCGAATCTAAAGTTGTTCCATGTTCGTTCAGTTGTTCTAGACTGGGGTAATTTATCCACGACAAAAAGTGTTCGAAAAAAGCCGAAAACGCGATTATTCCACTTTCGTTGGCAAATGAATGTTATTTTTTGTCTATTTTGTTGTTTGTCCAGATCCCAATCAGATTAACTCTGAACCTCATTGGATACATCACTTAACATTGAAAGTTCTCGTCGAGTTGATCAGCGAGATTGTCAACCCTCCTCATCCGAGTCTGTTTAGAATGTAGCGATTCTAAATGTCTGCTCGAAACCACATGAAACGCATAAAAGTAGTCCGCGTCGTGAACATCGAGCAATAAAATGGGAGGAAATGATGAAGAATATCCAAACCGCAACACAGTTTTGGCCCTCACATGATTTTTCCAATATTTCCTAATAGCACTTCTAATTACCTAGGTAACGCTATTCGCTGCGAGCTCTACCTTAATCATCGGTGGATTCTGATTCTGATTCAGATCGTGATACAGTTCATTTACGCGATCGCGTTCGGTCCGCAAAGTGCACGCTGCCTGCGAAAGCGTACCGCGGCGAAAAAAAAAGGCAAAAACAGCCCGGGTGATCCGACACCCCTGTCTGAGGATTCTTGAAACAGCGCCGCAATACGCTTTCGCAATCAGCGTGCCCTTTGCGGACTGAACGCGATTACGTAGATGAACTGTACAGTATACATACATAGCGCTGTGCAGCCGCATACCGTATTTGTATGTATACTGTAGGTCACACTAGAATTTTCATCTATGGTGGGTGTATACGGGAAAGAGATAGCTGCGGACCACTCAGCAGGCCGCGCGCCTGTCGCGTGCACCGATCGATCACCACATTTCTCGTGGGCGCACACGACGCAGCAAGGTCTGTTGAGGTGTCCGCAGCTACCTCTTTTCTGGTTACCCAAACTATAAAACGTGTTTCGTTAACACTCGAACTCTAGCAATCACTATATTGTTGGATAACCCCTCTCACCAAGATCTGAAACATTTTCCAAAAAAAAATGCTTGAGAGGAATATCAAAAAAACATGCTAAAGAGGCGCAAACGCGTCCCCACGCTCTTTTTGATCAAATCCTACGAGCCATGCCATATACTGGAAGACTCTTGAGTGCACATCTTTTGCAGAGAATCTCCGCTCATCTGGCCCTGGTTTTTTTCGAAGGTTGTGAGATTGAGCAAGTGCCGGATTTTCTTAATGAATCAATCCAATATTCATGGCCGTCGTCTCAGTCTACTGATTCCGGTTTTCGACAGATGCCTTTCTTACTTTTCTGCATCTTGTCGCTGAACCTTCAAATCATCGACTCATTGTCGTTTCGTAATTGCCTTTGCCGACGAGCTCTTCTTATGATTCGCATTAACGACCTACCACAGATTGCGGTCAAGAACCCTTAACCAGTGGAGTGTAAAACGATCTCGTAAACGATACTTCTTTGCCATATGGATGGAACAAGGCACATGAACTCGTCTGGTTTGAAAAAGAGAATTGGCGACTGCTAACCAATGCTTCACCTAAACTGACGGGCAATTCTGGCTTTCTGCCTGCCCGGTTTTTGTCCCGTCTCGTGCTTTCCTCACCATTAATTTTTGCAATAATCCCCTGAAAAAAAAGAATGCGTTTCTAGAATGATGAAACTTTTCAAATTATAAATTTCTCACAGAGAACATTTCACTTTTTTCAGGATCCTATAGTTAGCGAATCGCAAGCGTCAACTCAAGCGGAGGAGTCGGAAGAAGTCGAGCTCAGTGGAAAGCAACTCGCGGAGCAACTGCAGCCAATTGAGCAGACTTCTGCACTAGACAAGGAAGCTGCTGAAGAAACGGAGCGAATGATGGAGTCGTTATTGATCAGTCCCGATAGTGGGACTCCTCGAAAACTAAGTGATGACACTTCGAGGCTAGAATCTGAGACTGTGAGGCAGGGTATACGTGATGCTGAGCAAGAGGCGGAGCGCCAGACAGATTTGGAGCTGGAGAGCGAGTTAGTCGTTCACGACTCTCCACCAGCTACTGAGGTGAGCTTTTCCTAAATCTTAAGTTGTATTCTTTTGTAATTTGTGTAAGGCAAAAGATCTCAAGTGCTTAATTTGTATTTTATTTCATTCGCAGCCTAATTTAAATTTATTTCTGCAGAGATGTATTTAATTACAAAAGCACAGCAGTATGAATATTTTAGTTGAGTTCCATCCTAATGTTGTATAAAAAAAGAAAATCGATAGATTATGGCTTTCATGTCTAAAAATCCGACATTTAAGCAGAATGGTGACTCTTGTTGCAAATGAATCTCAGTTCTAGAATAAGCACCATCGAACATCCTGCAAGTGTGACCCTTCACCTCCGGGAGGTGCCTTCCCCACAACTGGGAGTTGCGGTCACCTTGATTCCACAGGTGCGACCCTTCCCTTCTTTAGAGCCACTATCGCCTAACCGTGACTTTGTTCTAGTGTTCCGGAAAGGCTACCCCAATTATTCGTTCCTATGCGAATCTTGAAAAGAGTACAGCGCTTCCGGCTTTTCTTGCGAGGTGCGCATCAGAGGTGTGCGAAATTTTCTGTGTTCTGCCCATTTTGGCGATTTTTTTCCATTCTCTGTTCTGTAAAAATGGGTAAAATTTGGCAGAAAACAGAAATATCGTGAGCCACTCCGGAGACAAGAGGCAGGACTCATAAACGGTTACTCATCGATTTAGAAACCTAACCCACTTTTTCTGCAGTCCGCAAGGTAAACATAAGTGTTATACACGTGGTGTAGAGGCATGAGGTGCCGCTTTTCGCTGAACTTGGTCGGGCTCGATCCTCGCTCAAAGTCAGCAAATCTATTATCCAGTCGGGGTCCTTCACTCAGTACCAGGGGTGTGCGAAAAATTTTCGAAACCAAAAAACGAAAACCGAAAAATTTCTTGGTCGAAAGTTTGTGGAACGCTTCGCTACCTTATGCTACGATGGAAAAATACACTTTTTAAACTTTTTTTTTGTTTTTTCGGCTTTTTAAAGTTTTCTTTTGCAGATATCAATGCCAAAAAAACCCGAATTTTTTTTGAAAAATGGTCGCTCTCCAAAAGGCCTAACTGCACCAGAAAAGGTGGTGTCGGATCGGAAATCTTAATTTTTCGATTTTGATTTTTCGAAAAATTTTTGCACATGCCTGATCAGTACCAGGTTTTTGTAGGGAGATGAAGGCGCTGGCCCCTGTAAGCCATCGTATAGGTCTGAAAAGCATCCAAGCTTCTACGAAACAGAAGTCGAATGCGCTACGTACATATCTCAATAGGAATTGAGGAAGCCGAGTCTTCATCTTTGTCTTAAGCCTCTTTCATAGTTCGCCGGCCGACGTCGGACGACTCGTTATCATGTTTCATAAGTCAAGAAAGATAAGATTGGTAGGATAGAGATAGATATTAAGCATTCGATAACGAGTCGTCCGACGTCGGTCGGGCAAGTGTGAAGGAGGCTTTACAGCGATTACTTTACCCAGAGATTTATCGATAATGAATTCCTCAGATGGTGTGGGATACCCAAATGACGCAAAAACTCCAATATATTTGTATACTACCAATAGTGAGCTATTAATACTTCTCAACAGCGCCCTATCCGTACCCGTACTGGCGCCGCGTTCGAGCATGAATACTTTCTACATGTGAACAGAAACTGAGATACCCAGGTGCCACCGCCTCATTGGAGCTCAGTAAAGTTTTGCCTCAACTGTGCATATCGTGCGAATTCTAAGTTCGTGTTTTGACTTATAGCAACGCAGGATGGAACAGCATTAACATAAAATGAAGCGCGATAAAATTTATGATGGAGCAATGATTTAGATAATGAAGCTGTAGCAGTTTCAGGAGCGACCCCACATTGTGGAACGAGCGGCGCGTTATGCCATTTATACTCGAACGGCTCACTCGCGCGGTACGAGCGTGACTTTCGAGCATTGGAGAGTGTTTTAAACCAGCATTTATTCTCGAATTATTGTCAAAATAGGAACACTCTAGGGCGTACACCGCGTCACCTCGGGTAACCACCCTAGTGAGATAAAAGTGTTTACCCTCGGGAATTGCAGAAAAGTGGGTTAGGTTCCCCAAATGTGAGATTCAACCGTTAATGAGTCCGGCCTCTTGTCTCCAGAGTAAATTTGCCACAAATTGCGGTTCACGATTTTTTCTGTTTCCTACCAAATTTTGTCTATTTTTACACACTAAAGAAAATTAAAAAATGTCCAAAGATGGGCGGAAAACAGAAAACTTAGCACACCCCTGATGCACACATGGAAAAAAGTGACAGATGCCCGTTCTCCTCACAGGATTCGCATAGAAACGGCTGATTGGGGTAACATTCCCTGATCACTTGAGCACACCCCAAAAATTTTAAAAGGGATAGGCACCTTCACCTTGCTGCAAGGCTCTGGAAAACGCGTATTAAGCGCCTTTCACAGTCTGCCGGACGTTGCCGTCCGATATTTTATAAGAGTGCCGCAGTGCGAGGGAAGCTGCGGTGAACAACCGTCAGTTCCGACTCTTCAGTACAAAATATGAGGCGTAACCAACACGATTTGACCCGTCATAACTTGCCCCGACGTCCTGTCAATGATTCCAGCGCAGTGTGACGTCGGTCGGCCGACATCGCAGTGCGGGCCGCACCGACGCTGCAGCCCTATCTTATAACGTACCGGACGGCGTCGTCCGGCAGACTGTGAAAGGCGCTTAACTCTGTTCAGAGTGTTTTTTAGACCGTAATCGGATTCTACGTCAAAAACGGTTCTAGACAAGTACATTTCATCCGGAATGTCCAGGCTGACGAAAAGTAGTTCCCTTGTATGAAAGGCAGATTATGGGCGGAAAATGTTCCTATACCATTCCTTTCCTGAGACAATAACATTCGATTATTTGATGAAAAGCTTGATTGAAAGAAACATTCATCATGTGAAAATGTATAAAAAGTTTAGTGTTGTAAAAAATCCCGAATATTGTGCGCTGAACACTCTTTATTGATTCCTAAAAAACTTTCTGTTTTCTCCCCATTCTTGGAGATTTTTCTCTGTCTTCTGTTTTCTGTTAAGCTGAATTCCCTGCTTCCTGTTTCCAGAAAATTTTCGGCACATCCCTGGTGAGCGGGATTTGTTCGAAATCTGCCAGAATAGGAAAATATACAGGTCTACGAGGAACGCTCATCGGTTTGGCTTGAATCTTAGGGCTGCTCTCACCCACGTTATTGTAAACGAAACATATCCTAAAACGTGTCGAATACTTCCAGAGTTAATTGTTTCGAAAAAGTAGACGACCGTTCGATTCGTCTGGTTGTGCTGAGTTCGGAAATGTCCCGGACTAGTTTTTTGAAAATGAATTTACTTTTCTTCGTATTGGCTAACATTACATGTATATGTTTACATTGGTCTAAGGGTTGGAACGAAACCATTGTACACTCAATGTTTTCAACTCTTAAAAGCACCGTTCACGATAAACTTCATTCTCGAATTTTCCATGACAAACGCTTCTAGTGGCTCTCAGAAGCAGAACAGCGTCGAAGAAACGGGACGAAAAGCGACCCAGGAGACGCAAAACGGCTTAGAAAAGTGGGCAAACTCCGCCGCTTCGGGAAAGTCTGGCCTTTTTACGCCCCTCGACGTGAATAATGGAACACTCGAGATCGTGAGATGAGCGATGGTTTTCGATCAAAAGCCACGATCTTTCCTTCATTCTCAACTTCTCTCTTTACTCAGGTCAGCTCGAATACATTGGCTGCAAAAGACGGGAGTTACAAGCCTCGGACAACTCGTCCACCATGCTTCCCTAGCTCAATTTTTTTAAGGGACGATAACTCCGTTCCCAGAAGGTCTTGTACGATTCTAGAGACATCATTGGGATCAGAATGGGACCGTTTTCAAGTAAGGCGGAAAAACAGAAAAAGGGGTTTCATTGCGAACACTGCCTTTAAATACCCTGTTCATTCAATAATATGACAATCTAACTGACCGGTTTTTTTTGGTTTACTCATTGAGAAAAACTTGAGTGATTCGGTGATAACGGTTCTTTTTGCTCTAGCCAAGTAACTTTCCTCCACAAACCGAAGTGCTGCAAGATGTCCCACGAAACGTCCCATCGACAGAAAATACTAAGAAGGTTAGCCAAAGACTTTTCTGTCACTTTTTTGCTGTGAAACTTTGTTTTTCTTTGAAATTCTCAATTTCAGGGCGCTGAGAAGAGCTCTCTCGTGAGACCGCAAAGTCGACTTGTACGACCGCAGAATCGATTTATTCACTCGTGAGGTTTTATCAACTGTTCCTTTTCAAAAGATTCTGCAACTCTTGGATTTGAACGTTTGTACATATAAGTATGTCCATGTCTTGCTTCCTCGAGATAAACAATTGAATCTCATCTGCGGCTAGCGCGGCGTTCGCGTGCGCCGGCCCGCTAATCGATTCAGGCCGAGAGAAGGGCGCAGCTGATCAGTTTACCATGCCGCCGGTGAGATTTAAACTGCCCGCACCAGCCGCGGGTGAGATTTAAGTGTTTTCTTTTTCTTAAGGAAGCAAGCCACGGACCTAATTGTACCTGCACTTGTTCTTCGGGAGCGGAAAGAGGACCTCAAAATTTGCTGAAAAACGCTGAGTTCTTCACTTTTTTGAAAAACTTTTCGAATGAAACCTTTTCTTTTCATTCTCAAAGGAGAGTTTCATTCTGGATTCAGCATGCAGTCAAACGATTGCGAAGACTATGTTAGTTCACCCGGTTTTCGAGGGCAACATTTGTCGCCATCTGTCTTGAAAAGCGGAAGCGATATTCTTCCGTCAGAGTAAAATGAAGACGGACAAACGAAGAGTCTAAATCGTCGTATATTGAGCATTTGGAATCGTAGATACGCCCTTCTCTTCTAAATTTCAAACATAAGCATCGAACAAATGTCCCACTTTGTTCGAAAATGTCCTATTCGGCGTGGAAGATTTTTTATTTGGATTGGATGTTCTGCAATTTTCACTATTACCTACCATTCACCCCAGAATTTTGGTCCATTTCTCTAAAAAATCATCGAAAGTAAACTAACTACGTGCTTGTTTCCAGATCGCCCCAGGCCGCTACTGCTCCCCGAACACAGTCGGCAAGCCGACCAAGGTGAGTACATAGTACTTAATGCTTGACCTAGTCCATTCCATTAGAGAGTTCTACTGCTGTATTTCGTTTATGCTATCCGGGAATTTTAGTACACTGGGCGGTGCGTATAATAATACCCCTTGGCTATCACGAGCGCAATTATCTGGCTCGTTCGATTTGGTTTGGGGGGGGGGGCAAGTTCTCTCCTGCTCACCACACCTTCCAGCCCCTCTCATTTCTCGCTCAACAACATCACACTTCATTTGCTACAGCCTTCTTCTTCTTCTTCAACGAAAATAAGTAATGTGCAGTTGGAGGTTTTTTTTTCTAGTGATTTAGTGATTACGCTCCCAAGGTCCGAGAGATTTCAGAGGCAAAAAATGTTGCGAAGGATAATTAATGTCGGCTATCGAGTGGTCTTTGTTGCATCCTCAATCTTTATAAATTTGTCTACCAAATCTCAGAGATTATTGTGTTGCGATTGATAAAATCCGCCTGTAGCTGACGTATAATTTTCGGGACCCTCCTCTGCACACTGAATGAGTGTTTCATTGTGCACCCACATTGCATAGCTCCTTCGAATTCAGGCGAAATCCCCGTCTAGGATTTGCCGAAATCAAATCATATTCTTTGGATCTACTCAGCGAAACGTTCCTCTCATAAAAGTGTCCACAACTAATCTGAAACTCCAAAACATTCCTGGCTGTTGAAGCTTCCCATTAACTATGTATGCACATATGTATGTGCATGCATAACTCGTACAATCGATTCACACCCAAAGCTTGAAAGATTAGCTTCAGCTAGGTTGGTTCTCGAGCAGCTTCTCTGGGCCAGGATTGATCGGGGATCAACTCATGGGTAAGGTCTAAAACGCTATTTCGCCATCCAAAATACTCTGGAACCACGTGCTCATCGTTGATGAATCCGGCTTATGGAAAGTCGGTGGTTTGCTGTGATTTTGACTGGAATTGTGGACCATCGGGTGGTAGACGAGGATATTTTTTCCAGCTCTATTCATCCGGGCCTTTCGTTCCTGCATCGTCGAGTCACAATAAAGGCACAGTCCAACCACAGTACCATTTCCACTTTCTCTGCTCAGTTGGGAGAGAATGTCACGCTGATCACAATGGTGTCTCGAAAATCGCTCAGAACCCTCTGTGAACGGAGTTATGGTCCCTCAAAGATGGTGAATTCGAACGGTGAGAAATTCGCGCTGGGTGGAACCATGTACTCCAACAACCTTCACCTCTGGGCAGGTGGAGGGGGGAACCTTCATCGTTGGAAGAACCGGTGACAACCGGTGAAACGCCCCGAAAAAGAATGAAAGTGACCCAACATTCATGCGAGTCATTTTCAAGATTGGGTGGGTGTCATTGCCGGTTTTTCGTTCATAACTTTTTTGTGCTTAGAGATAGATTTTTATAGAAAGTGGTTTTCGGAATCCCCATAAAATTCTGCATCGGATAGTGTATTCAGTTTTTAAAAATACGTTCCCCTTCTTTCAGCCGATTTCAGTTTATGAAGTGTCTTTTTTCGCCTGAAAATATAGGTTTTTCATCCATAGCTTTTTTGTGCTTGGAGATAGACCTTTGGTGAAGGTTGTTTTCGGAATCTCGATGGAATTCTGCGTTGACTGGTGTTTTCAGTTTGGAAAAATATTTTCTCGATCCTTCAGCCTTATTCATTTTACGAAACACCGGTTTTTTGTCTAAAACTCTTTAACCGTTGAAGATAGTTTACACAAGGTGTTGAGTTGATCGCAAAACGCTTGACTCCGGGCGAGATTGAACCGCCGGTGAAGATTTACCGAGCAGTTGAGTGAGAGCGGCGCTGGGGCTTCGGTGGTGCAGTGCGATAAGGCGCTCCCCCGGAAAGGGAATATGCTGGTTCAATCTCGCCCGGAGCCAAGCGTTTTGCGATCAACTCACCACCTTGTGTAAACATACCATAACGTGCACCGCGATGTTAAACTGCAGTCACAGCAAAAAACCTCCAAAAATCGTTGAAGATAGTGTTCTGGTGAAGGTTGTTTTTGAAATCTACGTAGAACTCTGCGTCGAATGATATATCGAGTTCCTAACTTTGCTTGCTCCATAAGCCAGCCACGTCGGTGGAGCCGAGCCCCGTTGTTGGCTCCAGGTGAACTCTGCGTCTCTCATTTAAACCATAGAGGCGAGAGCACCCTATGGAGATAACTATGTCGGCTCCACCGACTAGGCTGGCTTATGGGGCGAACAAAGTTTGAAACCCGATATATTGTTCGACGCAGAATTCTGCGTAGATTTCAAAAACTACCTTCACCAGAACTCTATCTTCAACAGTTAAAGAGTTAAAAGCGAAAAACCGGTGTTTCGTAAAATGAATTAGGCTGAAGGATCGAGAAAGTATTTTTCCAAACCGAAAACACTAGTCGAAAAAAATTCTATCGAGATTTCGAAAACAACCTTAACCAAAGGTCTATCCTCAAGCACAAAAAAGTTATGGGCGAAAAATCGATAATTTCAGGCAACAAAAAATGCACTTTCTAAGCTGAAATCGGCTGGAAGAAGGGGAACGTATTTTTTAGAACTGAAAACGCTATTCGATGCAGAAATTTATGGAGATTCTGAAAATTCACCAAAGGGCTATCCTCTAGGGTGAAACGTCATGGACGAGAAACTGATTGGTATTGGTGAAAGAAACGTTATTTCACAAAGTGAAATCGGCGGAGAGATTGGAAACGTATTTTTCTCACTTTGAAAACATTATTCGAAGCGAAATTTCATGCAGATTTTGGAAACAGCTCCGTTCAAAGATTCATGCAAAATTGTTGTGAGCCAAGAACACGTAGGTTTTCAATAATCGCTTGCGAAAATTTTCCGGAAAATTTTGACTCCTAGATAGCTCAAAGGAAATTTTTCATGACCTAGACAGATCATTTCATTGAGAATAAAGAATTCTTAAAGGAGGTCATTCAACGAAAAAAAATGTTTGGAAAGTAATGATTAAAAATAAAAATATATTGAATGCAAGAAATAGAGGATTAAGAAAACGGCAAATTTTGAAGTTGCAAGTCTATAGGAAACCTTCACCTTTTCCCACTCAGGTATCCCAAACAACCTTCACCTCTCGGACCGCTGTCTCCACCCCCAACGAACCTATGATTTACGGTCAATATGGATAGTAAACATTGCGTCGCGTCCTCGCCGCTGGAAATATGATCTCGGCCTAAAGGTAGACCGATGACAATTGGAAGAATGTAGATTTTGAGTGGAATCGATCGCGCTACTCATCTCTATTGTGATAGGAAACTTCTCCTCTGTAAGCTTTTCTTCTGAGGGACGTGTCCGACTTTCTCCCGAATGCTTCTTCGAGCGAATTGAGATTTCGCGCTTGGCAAGGTTGCTATCTCTTTGAGAAATTCGTCGCGAACCTCTCGCGAACTTGCCGAGTCGTAGCCTGACAGGCTACGACTCGGCAGGTTCAAGACGCCGAATCAGCAGGTTCGAGACGCCGACTCGGCAGGATTTCGGGAAGGTTCACGGCGAGTTTTCTCAGCGTATATGTTCCAACAAGATCGTCCGCGACGGTACGGCACCCCGGGTGCGTGGGTGTCGCGTTCCACGTCAAAGAAAGCCCCGCCTCGGTCCGCTACAGGGGCGTAGTCTTTGTCGAGGTTTGCGGTGAGGAACTAACCTCCCTGCATTTCGCGGCAGAAACCCGCCCCCCCCTAGCCGTGAGGATATCTCCTATCCCCCAGCGATCAAAAATATGCTGGCCTCCGGAGAGCTCCAAGTCACCTTCCAGGGCAGGCATCATAATGCCGAATGAGTAGTCCAGAGAGATGAGGCGTTTTTATACCGGCTGTGCACGTGATAAGCAGGTTACGGCATGATCATGAACACAGTTCAAATGGGGTCGCGCCAGATACGCAGCAGGTGTGCGGCAAGTCCGCGTCAGAAAATAACATCGCGGTAGGTTGGCGGCAGATACGCGGCAGGCTTGCTGCAGGGCCAGAGTTAATACTAAAAGAACATCACGGTGCGGAGGTGATCGCGGCAGGTTGGAGGTCCGCGGTACATCTCCGGCAGATTCGCGGCAGGAACGAGGTTTGAGGTAGGTTCGCGGCTCATTCGAGACGAGTTTCTTCAGAGATACGGCGGCCGGACTGGAACATCAAAAATTACCCGTGAGGTAGAACTGTGCCTGGCGTAATCTTCCGCAAGACTGCGAACGGATCTTTTCTTTGTGCTCCGCTTCCCAAATCACCCTCTGGGCGAAATTGTGGCCAATTTTTCACTCTTTGAAAAGGTTTTTTGTGCTACTAGGGCGCGTAAAGCTGAATTGGCTATTTTAATGAGTATCCAGAAAGCGGTGGATCAGAATAAGCGCGATAGCTCTGACGAGCAGGTCTGATCATTCCCTCCGTGAGTTGACACAAATCATCGAGATCTGGTGCGCGCTCCAATTGAAAAATTCGAATCGATGGTAATTTGGCGAAATTAAATGTAGCATTGAGAGTTATAATAAAATAGAATTCAAGAAGTGGCTCAAGGTACACCAAACTCAAGGGAAGTCTTAGCGCGATCAGCAATCGGGAACAGCGAGTTAATGAAAGCAGATTTAGGATTCGTCTCCGTTTCGGGCACTAAAAATTATCTGAAACTGATTAATTGATTCTCGTGAAGCACAGGTTTGTAAGAAATCATTCACCTTACAGGGGATTTTTATCTGTTATAAATATGAATCACATGCTAGAGGTATGTGAGACTTGAACTCACTGGACCATGAAATTTCTCCACGGGCGCCTACCATCGAACACTCGAAGCCGTCGATGCACGAACAACTTGCGTTCCTGCACCCCACATTGGGTGAACTTTTTACTGAAGTCCTTACGCCGGCGTTCGTAGTGAAACAAAAGATTATTTCCATCTCCGCTGGAAAGCGTCAGCTGTAATGAAGCCGTAAGGCTTACGGTTGGGTAACTGCCATGAATCACTGCACTTTTCCGTCGTGTACGTTGAGATGTCTATCAGTCTTCACCTACCGGTTACGCTAGGTTACGCTAAGCCTGTCGCCTTCATAATTTTTTTTGAGCTACGCACAAATAGTTTCATCATTTCCTACTCGAATGTTTTGCTTATAAACAATCTTTTTAGGCTCAAATTAAAATGGAATCACTCACAGTTCTCTCAAAAGTTGATAGACTTTTGGGGCAACCGGGTCAACTTTTCAGGTGCACAACAGTTATAATTAAGTTACCTTCGGATAATAGCCCAGCGCTAAATTTCATGTTCCAATGCCTATATTTAGTAGGGCGTCATGTGATACTTGAAGTGTACGCAGACCTTCATCGTTTTTTTTGCTCACCTCGCATTTCCTTGATGTCTAATCTATGTGGGGCTGTCACATGACATCGGTGAATTGCACTTAATCATCCGACGAGCTCAGCGGAGGTGGATATATTCGATCGAATCTTACAATTTGACATTCTGGAACACCTTTTTTTCACGCACTCAACCGTCTCGCGAGTTCGCTCTAACTTTTTGATTGCAAGATGAGTTTGCGTATTAATTTAGAGCTCCCCTAACAAGGGAATGACCAGACCCGCTTGCCAGAACTGTCCATACATTCATGTTTTTCTGCTAGAACACCTTCAGCGTAGTCGTAAGAACACCCCATTATTTGCCCGAGTAGAAGTGGGGAAAAAAGTTATGAGCATTTTTTAAAATGAGGTCGAAACAGTGAGAAATTGACTAGGGCCATATTGTCTACCATTTCAACAACACTCTCAAGCCCTATTGGCCGAACGGTCCAAGGCTGCGACCTACCACCCGGAGGCTCCCGGGTTCGATCCCCTCTGCTGGCGAATTTTTCGCAATTAGGTTTTCAAAGTTCAACAACGGTACACGGCATTTTGAATATAGTTAATCGACACTGGCTGTCATAGGGTAGAAGAACAAGCGTACGGAAGATCAAAACACGGAAACGAATTTCATAATAAAAAATAATTCCGCATGAGTAGATGTGGCTTGATTTGTGTGGGCCAACTTACTAGGAAATATGTTTTATTCTGTGGCAACTCGAACCTCTCACTTTGTATCTTATTTACTTACCCCAGTTTTCACACGATTGTCGATTTCACGGCAGAGTACGTCGATGACCATCCCGGTAAACTCGACAGCCCGATCGCAACGCTTTCCCCTGTAGAAATCGGCAAATGCAAGGAAGTTGGATAATGCAATGATGTTAGTTTTATGTCTTGCTGCTATCTCAGACAAACCATCGTTCGGAGCGGGACCGGCTCCTCTCAATTATGACGTCATTGCCCGGACAGCGACCGAGGGGCGAACTGGCACCGCGGTCCCTATCCGGTAGGAATATCAGCGTCGGCCGCTCTCCGGTCGCGCTCAGGGCGACAGCGGTGCCATCGCAAGAGATGGAGAGACGCGAGATTGGTTGTTCTTTGAGTGATAACGTGACGGCCACGTTATCATCCAAAGAACAACCGATCCTGCGGGTATAAAGGCGGCTCGCCTCGTGTAGACGGGTAGTTGGCCTTTCGAAGCCACTTTTGGGAGGTGATCTCTGGTCACTCTCAGGAAGACAATTTTCGGCGGCCGAGGGGATCCCCCATGGCCCGCGGTGGGGAAGGCTTCCTCATTGCGGACCATGCTGGGATGGTATCCTTGTTGCGGCCTGTGGCAGGATTAACCTCCTGGCCCACAGGCTGTAACAAGTACCTTATCCTCTTAAGAGGCTTAATCCTCTCCAGAAGATGCGGAAACGAAGGAAAAATAACAGTTAGGAAAATTACGAAAGTCGCCCGAAGAGCCACCGCAGTGCCAGTTGGGACCGAAGATCGCTCCGAGCGGGACTGCTGTCGCCCGGAGAGCGGCTGCTGTCGCCCGAGTAGATAGCTAATTTTCGCTCGGAGCGGAGAGACAGCGTCGCTCGAGTCGCTCTCCGGTCCCGCTCCGAGCGATGATTTGTCTGAGATTGTAATATGAATAGTCTACAGCATTGTTAGTAGGACCTGGTGAAGTTGCGGACTCGTCCTAACATACGGTAGTTTGTTAGTGATATCGCTCATTTTTCCGGAACTGCTTTGATAGATCGGTGAGTCTGTGTGTTCACCGATACGACCACATCTTTGAAAGCAATGAAAACAGGTGAAAATGTGAGAGCGAAAGCCGAAACTCACCGACCAATTTTAGTTATTTCGAAAAAATGAGTGATAAGACTATCAGGCTACAGTATGTTAAGAAGAATCCGCAACCTCACCAGGTCCTACTTCCATTGCTGTAGACTATATCTGTTTCGCCTTGTTCCTCGAAAATTGACATTTGTGTTGATTCTTCTTGCCGTGTACTCCATTCGAAGTGATTGCTGACTTTTCCCATCAAAAGAATCGTCAATAAAACCCTATATGAATACCTCTGACAACCGTTCGCCTAAAAAAACCGCATCGCAAATTTTTCTGCACAAAAGGGGACTGTACCACAGGATTTTCTGTGTGGAAGCCTTTGAGCTACGGTAGCTAAATTATATTATACTTACCGTAACCTACCGAAATCGCCTGAGAAACGCTAAACGAACCTCATATTCGTGTTCAGCACCTCAGAAAACCCCCCAGGCGAAGTTTGGGGAATTTTTTTTCTGAACTGTGGAGCTCCATGGGGGGTAGCCCAATCCATTTTTGGGGGTGCATAGGTCAAGGAAACATTTTCAGCCCAAGTATTGCCCAGGGGGTAATTTGGGGCGGAGAACGCGAATCTGAGGTCCGTTTGTTGTTTTTCTCAAAATTATGACAGGTTACGGTAGCTTGATAGTATCAATCTTACAGGGCTCTTCACTTCTTGGTTCATAACTTTTTTCTTCACTACTACTCGGGCAGCTAGATTGGGATTTTTAGGATTGCCCGGGAGGTAGTCGATCAAAAAAACCTGGCCTTATGGGTAGTTTTGGCGGCCAGCTCTGGTCATTCCCTTGTAAGTTTTCCCTTTCCCTAGCTTCCTTTTCACACACTCCGTTCCATAAATATATGAACACCCCCAAAATTGCAATTTCGAAACTAGCAGTGACTCGAGAGCTACAATAGTGTCACCACTGTATTTCTGGACCCTCAAAACCGTAGTTTCATTTATGGTCAGCTCTTTCGACGATACTTTACACACCTGGAGGACATTAATATTGACCGTTTCGTAAATATACGAAAACCTACGAAAAACTGCAAGTTTAGTGACGAACATTTTAAAACTCCTGTCAATAACATCTCATTGTGAGGTAATGCTCTCATTTAGAAGACCAACATCGAATATTCTGTTAACCAGGCAGTGGAAAGAAATTTTTGAGCAGGATTTGATCACGACTGCTCCACGTATCGAAAAATACGAGCTTCAGCTTGCTCTCGTCGCTGTTCCTCCTTCCATTTGCATGATTTTGTTTATATGTGATGCCCCACATGTTTTCTATATGGTTCAAGTTCAGAATGACAGCAGGAAAAATAAAAGGAGCGTAGTTTTCCGTCTCTAGCCACGACATGATAGTGCGGCAGAAGTGAATGATGAGGCTGTCCTGAGCATACCAAAATCTCTTAGACCTCCTATGGCAGCGAAGCGGCGCAATGTTACCTCACAAGACTTAGAGGGTATAAAAGAAGCCCATTCTACAACTCGGAGAAGCACCACCGTCCGTGCAGCCGCTGCGATACCCTCTATAAAAGGTCGTAATTCACATCATTCGAGGCACGGGCGGAGCGCGCGACGCCTGGGCCTTCGTCTGCCCTCGGCTCTCTCACTGTCTCTATCCTCCGCTCCGCACAAGCACGCGTATGAACCAAGTGAATTTCGCCGTTTTATAGCCTGTATGTCGCTTTGACCACTGCGCTTCCTTCATCGGAACTCCTCCCACCAGAAAAGGCTTGTTCATTCCTCAAGCCTTTTCAGTACTAGTGTTCTGAGTCAGCTCAATCCAGGGTAAGTATTTCCCGTTAGCAAAGATAATTTGGAATCCTCTGTCAAAATTTAGAGGGCTCTAATAGAGTGCAACACTAGGAGTGGAACTTATTTCAGTCCCTGCTCACACTCAGACGAGTGAATTGGAACCTAGCGGTCTTGCGATGCTCCTCCGAGGAAAGAGCTATACTGATCGAATCCCTGTTTATGTCGACGTCGCTGTGGATGGAAGATGGGACACATTGTTCCAAAGCGCTTCATGAAAGATCCGTGATAATACGGGAGCTGAGTACCATGCCGCTTGAAACTCTCGCTGTAACGTGGAGTTGATCCGACCACAACAATGACCCAGAATTACATGCGTTCTGTAAGAGTCGGAAATCTGCTCAAAGGATAAAATGTAGGCAGCGGAGCGCTCCGATTTACCAGCAACTTGCCGCACACCATGTCTGCCGATGTAGCGAACCTGACTCATTGCTGTTCTTCTCGAATAAGTTGGATCCGCATGGCGTGATTGGTATTGCCCGTTCACGGTTGGTCTATCAATCTCAAGCGTGAAAAATTGACATCTTCTCTGAGAAGTACTTGGACAAAAGCACGTTCATGCTATTGGTCGCATATTTATGGAACGGTCGAAATTCATGTCCAGGTCCCGTAGGTGTGAAACATTGGCAAACTGGCTAACTATAAACGAAGCCATGGTTTTCATGGTCGCAGAGAACAGTGGTGACATTTTTTAGCTCAGATTTCGATGCAACTTTCAGAAACCTCAATTTCGAGGGTGTTCGTATGTTTATGTAACGCAGTGTATTTCCTAACAAAAATATCCCTAATCGATCAAAGATGCCCATCGCCGTGTAGTCGAAACAATCTGGTTTCGTGTTTTTCTGGGTGTTCTTCTTCTTGGATCAATCTCTTTTCCCTTCTGTGTTTTCTATTTTTCGTCCAGGTTTTGAGCACTCGTTTATTTCCTGCCTTTCCAGCTCGGCGATGCCAAAACCGACCACGACGGCTGCACGGTCGATTAAACCACCGGCTCCCAGACCTGTGCCGAAGAGCTCGTCCAAAGATCAATTGAACAAGAAACCCACAGCACGAACTCAGTCTCAGCCACGACCGAGTTTTGAAGGTAAGAAGAAAATCGCCAGTGCTCATTAGATTTCCTAAAGCGTAAAGGAAGTATCAGCTTCCAGAAAAAAATCTGCAACGTTTTCGCCATTGAAGCTCGTTTGTTGATGTTCTATGATCATCGGAATCTTCTATATGTTTTTGGGACCTCAATCCTCCACGATTTTTTTTTGCGCAATGCTTCGGGCAAGGCCAAAATGCAATTGCCAAACTATCCAGTCCGTTTACTCGCCAACATGCCTAATCATGAGTTAGAAACTATGATGAGTACAGTACAATTAAAATATTTGCTGTTTATTCCTATAAAACGTGTTGATATCAAATTTTATTATAGCGAAAACCAAAAGTCAACCAACTACGCCACAAATCCACAGAAAGGTCGTAGCAGTGTCCAGGTTAGTTCCAACAATGTTGTACACTCGTTATTTTGATTGATTAAGTATTGACGATCAGAAGCCAAACTGTCATATGGAATTGATTCGGCGCGGTTTATACTGTTCTAATTATTTATTTATTTATTTATTTATGTATACGTGACTAGAGTTCACGCTAGAAACACAAAGCGCTGAAGTAACGTCAGGCATGTATACTAGTGATACTTTGGGTTCTCCATTGAAAGTTGGCCCAAACTCGGTGCACCTATGCTATAGCGTATGACACCGAGTTTGTGCCAACCTTCGATAGTGAACACAAAGTATAACCAGGATACATGCCGAGTATATGTACTAACGTAAGCAGAAGAAGTAAAGCAGTTATTGCATCTTATAGCAATAGAACAGAACGTAGCAATCCTATGAGTTGGTTCCTGATGTGCATATGTACCCATACATAAGTTTTTTTTAGTTGGCCTAGCGAGTTCGGAAAAGCGTGCTTAAAAAGAATTTTAAAAACTTATAACCAGCTCCATGCGTAAGAAACGAGGAACGCAGACGGGTTTTTGTTTTAGCAAAACCAATTTCGCTTGCGCCATCCCTGTCATTAGATCCAGGAAAAACTCAAAGTTGACTTACCAAATTAGTAACGAGTTGACGTGTGATGCTGTGCTGCAAACGTGGCATAGGATACAAGTGTACCGCGAACCTGTTAGAACACCACTGACAAACTGCAGTGGCAATTTTCTATCCACTGAAACTTATTGTAAACTCTAGTGAGTAGCAGCATGATTCGAATAAATTAATTGCTTTGAAAAGAGAAGTGAATATTTTCACATAATATTATAGACATAATGATTATTATTCTCATCCCACAGCCCTTCTCCAATATATCCTCCGTTTTCGAGTGTGATTTATTTCCGTTCGTCGCGTGCGTCTGCGTGCGTACGCTGCGTCTCCTTCTCCCCACAATTTCTCGCTGTCTCTACCCCCGCTCCGCACAAGCGCGCGAAGGTACATAGCAAATCTGGCTGGGAACCAGAGGATATCCAGCCGGGCGGATAAGGCACCGGGATGGTAAGTCTTGGCGAAATATAAATGTCGAGAGCGAGATTCAGAAATGATCGACCGCTCCGCTCCCCTCTTCGCCCGGCCTGAAACATCGGGGAAAGGATCTATGGTCGCCTCGGTCAACAATGTGAATCTATTGAAAGGGTGGAGCTTCAATGGTAGATCGTCCTCAAAGGGTTTTGACCGACAGTCAGCCGCCAAATAATGCTTGCCGCGAAATAGCCGAGAAATATTGCACTCGCGGTAAGCATACAACGCATTCCAGAGGCATGATTTAGATGTCAACTCATCCGTCGGTTCAATTACTCAAGTTTGAGGTTTGGACCTCGCTCAGCCTCTGGAGGCCCCGCCAAACCGCTGGCGGCCCTAGATGGCGGCTCGGCGAGCCGGCGACGACTGTGTGTAGGCTACTTTTAGATACTTCTAGTTAATTCTCTGCTTTTTCTCGGCCATTCCTCGTCGATTTTGTGAAAAGCCGAAGAATAGCCCCGGATTATTCGAGAAATAGCAGACCAGAAGCCGCTGCGGAGCCTGTTGGGCTATTTCGCGGCCATTTATCGGCTAAAACTCTCAGACACCGTTTGCTGTCTATCCTCGCTGAACGCTGGTGTTGCGGACACCGCACTGCTCGCCGAAATCATCCTGTCTCGTCCATTCGCTGGACTGGAATTTACGAAAGGCCTACACCTACTAGGGATATTTATATTTGCTAAATATCTTTTCAATGAGTCGATTTTCGATTTTTCTCGGTCAAACTCACGTTATTTCAGTAAAGTTGGCTCGTTCACGGATCACAAGCCGGGCGGTGGTAATGTGCAGATCTTTAGCGAGAATCGAACCTATAATGCTCAATCAAAAGTCGGCTCTCTCCATAATGCCAGCCACACACCAGGTTTCTAATTGTTATTTTCAATCTATTCCTACCATAAGTTTGAATGGTTACGAAGTTTCTGCAGGAGGTGGCAATGTGAGGATCCAGAACATGAAGTTGGAATTCAAGGAGAAGGCTAAACCCAAAATTGACGCGAAATCTGATTACGTTCCGGCTGTACCAGAGAAGAAGGTGGGTGTTCTTTGCTAACTTAGGTGTGCAAAATTGTCTAGCGTCTGTTTTTGTAGGTGATAACGCAAAAGCTGAATTGGAATGCTCAGTCAAAAGTTGGCTCCTTAGACAACGTCAAGCACAAACCTGCCGGCGGAAATGTTCAGGTACCTAGAAATTCTACTTTTTTTGCATTAAAGGGATCACTTCTGATTTTCCACGATTGGTGTTCTTATTTTCAACTGTCAATAGCTTCGCTTTGTCGATATGTGCACATGTGCCTTTTGCTATTCTCGCCTTCAGATTCTCGATCAGAGACTCCATTGGAACGCCACCAGCAAAGTTGGCTCGACGGATAATATAAAACACAAACCCGGCGGTGGAAATGTGCAGGTTATACGCCATTGCAAAGAAATTGTACACCACATAATCTCTGGGGCAACCCTTGTGGGCTACGCGAGATGCGCGCTGTCGGTCGCGTGCGGTCGCGCTGCGTGCTGATTTTTCCTAGGTGGCCCAGCCGACTCCGGAGCTCTCTGGTAACTCGGAGTTTGACGGGTGGTTTTCCTATCAAAGTCCCCTTCAAAAATTAATAACTCCAATTTTTCGAGTGTTTTTTTTTCTCATTTTGACAGTTTCTTCGCGAGTTGGAGGCTCTTTTCATTTTCATTGGCAAGGAATCCTTATCATGAAAATACTGAGCAATAACCTGTTCAATTCCTTGCTTCGAACTGAAAATGAAAAACTTCTGGTCCCCGAATTAGCAAAAAAAAGACAGTGCGAACAAGAACGAAAATCAACAGAACATCTAAGAAATAAAAATTTGCTTTTTGCCGAAGAGGATTTTATCGGGAAAACCAACGTTCTTACTCCGATTATCAGAGAGTTTAATAGAAAAATAGAATATTCAAAGGTATGTCTCCGGAATCAACTGTACCACCTACTAGGAAAACACAGCACGCGCCGCTCCCGCACGTGACTGACAAGGTGTCTCTCCTAGCCCATTAGGGCTGCCCAGAGATGACATATAGTCGCCTCAGAATTTCCAGTCTAGGCAATGAACTAGCTCCCTTCGAAACGTAGCTCACGTTCGCAGCACATATTGTCACCTCTGATGCACTGCCACACGCCACACGTGCACAGCTTATTGACTAGACTAGACATTCTGAGGCGATTTTATGAACAGTGACGGCAGTACGTGAACATATCTGGGAACACCAAGTTTCATGCGATCAGATTACCTCCGCGAATAAAACTTCAACAGAAGGCAGTTGTTGCGTACTTTCAGATCCGTAAATAGTTTCGGGTTTCTGGCGTTAAAAAAGCACTCGTTATTTAGTCGGCCTATCACTATAGTAGGTGATCTTTCTTTTCCCCATATTTTTTCTCCTGGTTTCCTCTTCTATATTGGTTTTTTAAGAGCGGTGTTGTGAGTTGGCGCTTCTTTTCCTGCGTAACAGAGATTTGCGAATTCACCTTATTCTCAGAGAGAAAGCTTTTTTTTCTAAAATTTTAAATTGGTACTATAAGTTATTCAAAAGATGGACACCTCTTACACGGTCTATTTTGATTAGGTCGGACAGAGCGGAGAACAAATTCGAGGAACCGGGTTTTCTTTTCGCTTTTTTTGCACCGAAACCCATAAACCACTAATATGGGTGCTGGAACAAGGCGAAACCTATACTGTAAATTTTCCTACGAAATCAGTAATGATAATAAAACGCGCGGGCGGATAGCGGCAGGTTGCAGTGCTGGGGCCTTCACTCTAACTACAAGAATGAATGAGATAGCCATAAGGTCTCTTCGTAGAATTAACTGTAGTGAATGAATGGGGCTGCGGCGGTAGAATGTCGCGCGCGATCAAAACCCTCTTTACAGTGGTGTCGTGATCGCCGCACGGCACACCGCAATGATCGCACCTCGTCGATCCACTAGACTAAGATTGCTGAAAGGCATTTATGTCCGTCATCACTTTCGAGGCAATGTGGACCGCAAGTGAACAGTCTATATCTCCCTCATCGAGGCCAAGGTGGAGCGAAGTTTTCTACTTCTGGTTTGTAAACCCCGTTTTCTGCTGTTTGAGAGAAGGGGAAATTTTCATCAGAAAACAAAAAAAAAGTGGATTATAAAAGCTTTCCTTCGCTGTGTACTGATTACTATGGCTACAAGTAATTCGCGTCTTATTCTTAGCCCTCATTATTCAACGCCCCTAACCACTCCCGTCCAAGGGGGATTTGGGCGTTGAACGGAGCTATGAGGTCTTTTCTCCGGTTTTTACTGATTTTATTTCTGCATTTCACTTTCAAAAGGTTGTACGAGGAGTCCAGCGTCATTGTATGCGTGAGAAAAGTGTTTCCCTTGAATCAAGAAGGACCAATACCATTCGAGAAAAGGACTTATCCAATTTAAATTGCTAATTCTATAGCGGCCGTGCTGATGATTCTGTTCCAATAATTTTTTTGTAGAATTTTTGTAGTTTACCTTTTCTGCTGAAGTTGTATCTGAGCGAGGATTATAATACGAACAGCTTGCAGTTCTCTTTTAGAAATATGTCGCCGCTACTGTGGTAATGGCAGTGAAGTTGCCAGTCGACATGTATTGGACTAGTGTGAAAGTTCTTTAGGGGCCTAGTTTTAATGGCCGCCATACTGCTATGTGAGCGGGTTGATTTGATTTGGACCTTAGCATGTCGGTTTTCAAGCCATATACTTCAAGGACCTTGTCTAGATTTTGGTCGGATTCCTAAGATCAAGCGCAGCCCATCTGCCGACTGGCAATTTCACTTGTCACTGTACAAATTATGGCTACGTTCCTAGCACGGCAAACGGATGGGCAGCTCCAGCGCCCTCTCCAATGATTTCGAGACCAGTGGTGTGTCAGTAGATTCCACATGATTTTTTGTTACTCGGCCGAAATAAAAAAAAGATCAATCGTTGAATGAAAGTTGTCAAAAAAGTGGGTACATCACTGACACACACCCCAGGTTAGGACGTAGTAACAAACACCTAACCGACGTTTTCTTTGCCAGCACCATTGTCACACCTGCCTTACTGCACCACACCAATTCAGATATTCGACGAGAGGATACAATATGTGTCGACGAATCACAGATCGAATAGCGGATCTCTGGGTAATGTGAGCAATCAGTCGCGTACGGCTTCACGTACGGCTATCAACGTGGTCGATTTATGACACCACCATTCACCAAGTCACACCAATTGTGATCTCTGCAATTAGTACTCGTCCTTTTCTGGTACGCTTTCATGTCTTGTGTTTTCTTTTTCTCGCACTTTACAGGCTTTTTGCTCTCTTATTTTTAATTCTTAGAAGCACCATCTGAGGCGATAATTGATGAGGCGAAGAGATGCCAAACCACGTTTGACTTGACTTATGTTGCTCTTCGGCTGGCCAACTTTATCGGATGATTTCTGAAGATGAACAAAAAATCTGCCTTGAACATCTACATACTACCAATCCCTGACGAACATCATGGTCATGCGTTCAGTTCATGAATGGCAATGCTTTTGGCATATACTAGTCGATCGACTTTCGCGTGGCTGTACGTAGCGGTTGTTGCCGTGGTGGACTTGTTAGCCTGCCTCCCTAATACCAATCCTGTTATGAACATCCGAGAAATATTATTCCACCGAATAGGATATGATATTATGGCAGGTAATAAAATGACCTCAATAAAATAAGATCATCTTAAATTTCTGTTTCATAATATCAGGGGTGGCTGTATCTTTCTGAAAAGCGCTGTATTTCCCGACTGCTCTTACTATTAGACGCCGCAACGAACGCTGCCACTTCAACTTTGTGGGCTCTTCTGCATTTTTGTGAAAATGACTAACTCGCTAGTGTCGTGGTCGGTGTTAAGCGGTCGCTGTCCCGTGGGAGAACGCATTGGAAGTGAAAGGAAAATCTCTAAAATTGCGATCTTGTGGGACGTAGAAAGCTTGACTAGAGAAATGAAAAACGCTTCCCGAGGTCTTTCGCTAGGGTGAGGATGTTGTGTTAAAGGCAGTGTTCACGATAAGAGCCGTTTTTCTGCTTTTCCGCCTATCTTGAAGACGGTACCATGCTGATTCCAATGATGTTTTTGGAATCGCACAAGACCTTCCAGGAACGGAGTTATGGTCCCTCAAAAATTGAGCTAGGGAGGCATGGTGGACGATTTGCCCGAGGCTTGTAACTTCCGTCTTTTGCCACCGATGTATGCGAGCTGACCTGAGTAAAGAGATAAGTTGAGAATGAAGGGAAGAACGGGGCTAATGATCGGAAACCATCGCTCATCTCACAATCTCGAGCCTTCATTTGTTCACGTCGGTGGGCGTGGAAAGTGCATCTGGTGTGTGACGAGCTGGCGGGTGTCCAACTTTGGGGCCGTAGGGGACCGTTCCGAACCCATTTTTCTTAGTTTTTTCAACGTTAGGGTTGCGCTAGGCCCCGCAGCTGCCGATCTCCACCGAAAATCAGACATGGTTTTTATCGTGGACACTGCCTTTAATTTAGAGAGAAGTTAGGGTTGCAAACTTTTTTTAAGCTCAGTCCCGGAGTTGTCAAAGAAATTTCTTTCATGGAGAACCTGAAATTTTTCGAGAATTCCGCTTTTCAAAAGGGAGAGGGCGTAGATTTGTCCAGGTCGTGAACCTGCGTGATCATGGTAATGTTGGTTGTGGGGTGCTAATCAGTTCAATGGCTGAATCCTTATTGTTGCGTTAGACCCTTGGTACATATTACTCGTTCTCCTTGCAATGACAAGTTACGTCGACTGTCACTCGCTATGGCAGGGCTGTTGCGGGAACAGGGCTGAGATTCATGAACGCTAAACCGGGGGTCCCAGCCGGGTTTGGTTGGAAACGTTCGCAAATCGGCAATTCAGGTGGTTTGGTTTGGTGTGGTCCCAGCTAGGGCAGCTAACCAAACCAAACCCTGCCGGGACCCAATGCGTACATGAATCCTAGCCCAGTACGCATGCGCCCGTCGCGGCGGCGTGTTGCTGAAGGGTGTTAGGTCGGGATCACACTTTCCGCGACCAGCTGCAGTGACAGTGCAGATCACGCATATCGATTTTTGGTCGGTAATTATGGCAAACATTAAGTCGCGTCGCTCTTCGCTGGAAATATGCACCCAGTCTTATGCTTTCGAGTGGCGTAAAGTGGTCTGCAGAGTGGCAGAGACTGGCGAGTGGTCGCCGAGCGTCAACCTTCGCTGGGCGACAAAAATCTTTTTGAACATTGTCGTCGCGGCGTCAGTCGCCGCTCGCTGACAATGAAGCGGTGTCGTCGCGGCGTCAGTTGCCGCTCGCTGACGGTGACCCTGTGTCGTCGCGGCGTCAACATGTTCTGTGCTGACCCCTTCTTCGCCCTTCACACCGCGTGGGTCGCAGCCGGTCGCTGTGCTTCAAACAGCGACGACCTGTGGCAGGGAATTCCTTCTGATGTTTTCATGAAAATTCTAATAATTTTCAAACAAGATAGCCACAAGGATGTTTAAAACGCTTGTAAGTCCCGATTTAACCGTTAATGTGCCGATTCTTTCACATTTACAACTAGCTAAGCAGTCAACAGCGTCAACATAAAGCTTACTCTAAATGAAGCACTCATGATTGTTTTCACGCATTCCTTGAATTTTAGCGGAAATCAGAAAGCCTGTATTGAGTCTATGGCAGGAAAAAGGCTGAAAGTAAAAAGAAAAGGTTGTCAAGCATGATGCTTAGGACATTTTTCACCTTTTGTTTCACTATAAGGAGATTCTCGCAGCAAAGCTAGCACTAGTGACCCAAGTCTTCCAAAGTTATCGGGTTCCAGTATTAAGTCTGCAGATCCGTGTATCGTCTATCTCCTAATTCCGGAAACCCGCGACGCTACTATGACATCTCTATCATAGAAGCCGAGCTGTAGATTTCGAGAAAACTCAATGGTGGAAATGGAGAACCGCTCCACTCCCAGAGTAGCGATATAATAGCTGCGTTGCGGCTTTCTAGAGATATGCGTCACACCGTATACAAAATGTAAGAAAGCTATAGCGCGTTAGAATTTCTGGAATATCCTGCAGCAGCGACGACCCCGTAGCCGTGACCGTTGTCGGCGACCGGCTGTCGCTGAAGTATACTAATATCCTTCGCTTGCGGTCCAGCGCTAAACAGACTCACAGGGAGGCTAAGCGAGCTAGCACAGAGTGACCGGTGTAAAAAGCGTCCTGAGTTATTGTCATGGTGTCGGAAAAATGTATATGGAAATTGTTTTATCTTATTTCAGCGACGTATCAGCTCGAGCAGCATGCGGTCGTTGAGCGGCAATGCGTTGTTGGCAGCACCGATGCCTGGCGCTGTCGATCCGCTCACCGCCGATCAGATTATGGGTCAACGTTTGTGAGAAAGAGAAGCGTCGTCGGCATCTTCAAATTTCTTTACAGAACGATTATAATTGTTGTTTTTCTTATGTGCTTCTTCAGAAAATTGTGCTATATCATAGGCTTTTATTATTATTGTGTCGTGTTCAGCAATAAATGCTTTAATCTTCTCTCAGGCACACCTCAGAATCAGGTATTATATTTTGATGGTAGGGTATTGTGAACTGCTAGCATATTTTTAGACCACAGAGTAGGCATTTTCGGGGTATAGGAAAGGTTTTTCTCAAAGCCGCGACGCAAACACGCATGTATCACGTGCCGAATCGAGGGAACAAAGGAGCTAAGGAATATCGATCGAATGCTATCACATTGCGCCGATGCGTCGCGGCACTCTACAAAAATGAAACGTAAGATATATTACCTTGTGAGTTCACAATGTTTGGAGACAACTCGTCCGAGACGAAGCGGAAAAACGTACCGTGTTCGGCGTCATCATAAACTTTACCCTTTCCTTAGCTGGGACAGCAGGTATACCGCCTTCCCTCGTGACGCTCCTCACAGGGCGTCGCACCCGTGCCTGGCAGGGATTCTGATATTTCTTCTCAGACAAACCATCGCTCGGAGCGGGACCGGAGAGCTACTCGAGCGGCGCTCTCCGCTCCGAGCGAAAATTAGCCATCTATTCGGGCCATAGCAGCCGCTCTCCGGGCGACAGCAGTCCCGCTCGGAGCGATCTTCGGTCCCAACTGGCACTGCGGTGGATCTTCGGGCGATTTTCGTAATTTTCCTAACTGTTATTTTTTCTTTGCTTCCGCCTCTTGTGGAGAGGGTTAAGCCTCTTAAGAGGGTAAGGTACTTGTTGCAGCCTGTGGGCCAGGAGATTAAGGGGCCTCCTAAACAGGCAGCAGCGACCGTTTGTCCACATCGTTTATAGCACTGAATTCGCAGGAAGCTGATAAGTTGAAACTTGTTGAAACTCGTAGAGCATTTCCACTGGCAAAATAATGAGATGGAACACGTATGGATAAACAGTCGCTGCTGCCTGTTTAGGTTTTCTCGGAGGTTATTCCTGCCACAGGCCGCAACAAGGATACCATCCCAGCTTGGTCCGCAATGAGGAAGCCTTCCCCACCGCGGGCCATGGGGGATCCTCTCGGCCGCCAAAAATTGTCCTCCTGAGAGTGACCCGAGGTCACCTCTCAAGAGTGGCCTGGAAAGGTCAACTACCCGTCTACACGAGACGAGCCGCCTTCTATACCCGCAGGATTGATTGTTCTTTGAGTGATAAGGTGACACGCACGTTATCACTCAAAGAGCAACCAATCTCACGTCTCTCTATCTCTGGCGATGACACTGCTGTCGCCCTGAGAGCGGTCGACGCTGATATTCCTACCGGACAGGGACCGCGGTGACAGTTCGCCCTTCAGCCTCTGTCCGGGCGATGACGTCATAATTGGGAGGAGCCGGTCCCGCTCCGAGCGATGGTTTGTCCGAGTCAGAGCGAACCCATAGACTGAACATGCTGTAGCGTTTTCTGCAACATGCAGCCTAGCTTGCTCGAATGAGTCCGGGCGGAGTAAGCAGCGGAGCGGTCGGTCCTGGCAAAATATAACAGTGATAAGGAGATTTTGACATGATAAAACCGATAAGTCTAATTTTGCCCGGTTCAGAATGAGGGAGCTAGGCTATACATACGATGTCACTATTATTCAGCTTTGGCTTATCCGTGAGCTCTTATTTTCACTTATAAGATTACGGCTGCGATCTTATCTGTAGAAACAATGACGCAAAGCTGAATAGAAAGAATTGCTGTCTCAGAAAAGACTACGATATGCCTAGCGTATTGTCCGCAACCGCACCATCACCTTTTTCTAGATTTTAAAGCCAATGCGCAGGTTCAGAGTTTGCAATAATCGGGAATATATCAGAGTTGCAACCTGATGCTATGTGCTATATTAATTTTCTGCGACATGTCAATGCGACGTTGTGTGGCTTGTGGCCAAAGACTCCATGACTCCCTAGGTACGGATCCTAAGGTGTTATGGACCAGAGGCCTTAGTGTGCCGGACGGCGACACCTTTATGCAATGTGCGGGATACTTTCGCGATATAGTTGTGCACGCTATATCGCTCGAACGTTCCCTGTGTACACTCAAACGTCTGCTGGGTTCAGTAGAAGCAGGGGCACCAACGAATGCGACGTTGCTGTTATGTTTTGTTGAGCAAATCTCTGGGACAACCGCAGTGGGCTGGAAGAGACTCACGCCATCAGGCGCATGCGTTCGCGCTGCGTGCTTATCGTGGTAGGTGGGCTGTGGCGGGTACGGATGATTTCGGAGGCATTCTCTTGAACACTCTTTAATTTTTGAAGTCATAAGGTTGGTTTTCCCATTGAATTGCTCTTTGAAAACTAGTGAATTTCAATTTCTTGGAAGTTTTGTTTATTTTTGTCTTTATAGGGCTATTTCTAGCAAATAGGGAGGTAACTTTTTATTCATTTGTGGTTTATTTGCAAATTCGGGTAGGGGGAGTTAATTTGATTCGAAATTTACATTTATATTGAAAATACTGAGCACTAACTCAGATTCTGGGAGGTCTGATTCGGCCACGATAGGCTCTCTAATCGAATAGTTGAAAGGAACTTTTGCAGCAGCACGTGCTGCGTCGAGGTAAGAAGAGTAAGAACGGAAGTATGACGAAAAACAGCCAGGAAGTGGGTGTAAATCTCGTAGACCGGCCAACCCAAGGACCAGCCCGCCCACGTCCTATAACAGTTGTCCTGCATTTCAACAGGGAAACAGGCCCCGGATCTTCGAATATTCATCATCGCGAAAGGTTCTAAAATCCCAGCATGGGCATTGGCCCATCTTATTTTTAAAGAGTTTTATGTACAATGAACAGACGATAAAATCACTCACCTAACAACCTTGAAGCGGTGCAAATTGATTCCGACATCAGATTTTTGACGTTTTACCTGCACTCGTCCGAAGCACACTAATAGGCATTAAAGGCAGTGTTCACGATAAAAATATGTTTCAGTTTCCACTAGGAATGGGTAGTGGAGGGGCACACTGTAACATTGACGTCGAAAGATGAAAACGAGCCAGGAAGAGCTCAAAAAGAGCCCGAAGTTGCCACTTCGAGCGCACGGCAAACTCCAAAAGCGCATTACACACCCACCGACGTGAACAAATGAATGCTCGAGACCGTGTGATGAGCGATGATTTCCAATCATTCGCCTCGTTCTTCCCTTCACTCTCAACTACTCTCTTTACTCAGGTCAGCTCGCATACATTGGCTGCAAAAGACGGAAGTTACAAGCCTCGGACAACTCGTCCACCATTTTCCCTAGCTCAATCTTTGAGGGACCATAACTCCGTTCCCAGAAAGTCTTGTACGATTTCAGAGACATCTTTGGAATCAGCATGGGGCCGTTTTCAAGATAGGTGGAAAAACAGAAAAACGATTTTCATCGTGAACCCTGCCTTTAAGGATATTGTCAGAGATTTCTTTGAACAGTTTCTTCTTCAGTATTTGAGTGTTCTAAGGGGACTTCTCCTACTGAGGTCTGTTGAGAAGAGCGTTTACCTACCCAAGAACATCAAAAACTATACGGCGGTTTTTGTTTTATCGTGAACACTGCCTTTAGACATTTTCAGTAGGAATTCAGTACAGAATTCCTGTTTCTACATTGTTTCATAAGCGATTCTATAGCTCCAACAGCGGTTGCTCGCATTATTACATAACCGTGGTAGGACTAGTACATACTATACTTTGACCGAAACGAATGATTCGAAAAATCATTCGATTGAAAAAGTCGACTTCGAATTATTCGAAAAGTCGATTATTCGAAAAAGGCAAATTCTCGAATTATTCGGAAAGTCGAATATTCGAAAAGTTCAAAATCCCGAATTATTCGAAAAGTCGAATATTCGAAAAAAATCTGAAAATGTAAAAGTATAGTACATACACAAGTCTAGAGGGGTCGGCAGAAGTCCTAAGAAACCTTTTCTGTTCTAGTTTTTTTTTCAGATTCGCCTAAACACTGCAATTGTGGTGCGCACCGGGATGGGATTTGAATCGCCCTTGCGCAACTCCGTTCTCCCGAAATCTATTTTCACGGTAACGGTAGGATCAGGAGTGTGCGGAGTTTTCTGTTTTCTGCCCACTTTTGGCCATTTTTTCTGTTTGCTGTTAAAATGGGCAAAATTTGGCAGAAAACAAAAAAACGTGAACCGCGATCTGTGGCAAATTTACTCCAGAGACAACAAGTGGCTGGACTCAAAAAAACCTGTAGGTTTAAAAGACCTAATCGGTATTCTCTGCAGTTCCCTATGGTGAACTCGTCTATTGCGTTATTGTAGTTACGCGAGCTGGGGTGGTGTAGTGGCAGGAGGCGCTGTTGTTCTCTCGACACGATGGGGTTCGATCCTCGGCCAAAGTCAACCACGAAGCCGAGCTTTGTCTTTGTCTTATACTGGTTACCCTTCCCCAGAGGTTAATCGTTGATGCTACACCTCAGAAGGTATGAAATACAGTAATAGTGCGATAGCTCCAATTTTATTGTGTATTATTGTATACGAAACTCTAAACGCGATATTTCAACTCATTACAACCCAGAACGGTACAGAATTTTCACAGAATGAAGCGCATCAAATTGACGAAGGGGCAGTGATGTAGTTGTTGAAGCTGTCATAGAGTTACGAGCGAACCCGTCATGGTGGAGCGAGCGGCGCATTAGAACATCTATACTCATGCAGTACACCGGTACGCGCGTGACTCCACGGCGCTGAGGAGTAGTACTATTGTTCTCAAAGCCAATTTCCGGTTAGCAATCGCGGACTACGGCTGTTGCATCATGCGACACGTGTGAATCGTCCTGGGAGAAAAATGAATCGTGCCGGGCACCCAGCACGATTGTCACGTGTCGTATGATGCCATTGCCGTAGTCCGCAAATGCGGACCGGAATTAGGCCCTGAGAACGACAGTACACTGGTCAACCCAGCAATTAAATCGAAATCATCGGCAAAATACGTAACATCGGCGTGGATCGGGAAGAGACTTTGCGTTCACTGTTGAAGGTTAGCGCAAACTCGGCGCACCTATGCTATAGCATATGGCACCGAGTTCGCGCCAACCTTCAATAGTGAACGCGAAGTCTCTTCACGATCCATGCCGACGTTACACTAAAGAACGGCATGTCGGCACCGACTTACATAATCTATGTACTCTTTACACATACATATGGAGCTTCTGATCAAGAAATCGAGTCATTTTATTAAAGGAAAAGGAAGGTTAAAAGCAGCATACACGCTCGTAAACGTAATTGAGATAACTACGGAATTAGAATGTTATGGCACCGGACACAACGCCCACGCATTTTGAAACGTCAAGAACGACCCACAATGACGCTACACGAGTGAGAAGTTGGCCCCGCCCCTGTATCTGCCCGCCCCCTGCATTTGTGTCTTCCTCCACCGTCGCTCAACTTTCAAAACCGAATCTGTCTAATCTCAGAAGGTACAGAAATGGACGTCAATTCGCTAAACACAACCCATTATTACCACTCGAAGTCAGTATTTTTGGAGTACTCATTGTAGATTAGTGAGCTCGATCGCTCCCGTCCATATTTCGAAAAACTGCTACTTTGGAAAGGGAGGGTTTCGGAAGCTGAAACCCTGGTATACTCTATATCTAGCTGGCAGCTACATAATAACTTCGAAAAGGAGAGAAAACCGTTCACATTGGCTGGCCGTTCAAGGCAGCCGATCCCCGGATGGAGCACGTAATACGGTGACGAAATATTTCTCGCCATCCAAGCGTGCGCTATCCCCAAATCAGCGTCGGGTGAAGGGTCAAGATGGTGCTTTGATGAAGTGTGCTTTCAAAGGTCGATCAGAAAAACAAACTTCTAATAAAAGGATGATTGTGAATTTACCGATTTTCCGAAGTTTTCGACTCAATTCATTCAAGGCAACCCAGCGGGAGAAACTTTTGAAGGCAAAACGTCACTTTCGAGATTTGCGCATTTCTTAGATACCAGGTTTTCCAATAATTCTTGTCCAAAAATTTCACCATTTTAAATTCTTTTCAACTTTATTGAAAAACAAGTCTAATCAACAATATAATCACCACAGATAACCACAACAGTGGCCCATCGATTGGGCAGGTCGCCGATGCCCTTCGCCCAGAACACCTGGGGCTGCGACTCGAAGAAGTCCGCGGTGTCGGATTCGAGGTTGTCGTAGTTGGTGAGTTTTCTTCCGGCCAAGTGGTGCTTCAGCGGGCGGAACAAGTGGTAGTCGGAGGGGGCGAGGTCCGGGAAATACGGCGGATGGGCAACCGTCTCCCAGCCGAGCGTCGCCAACTTCTGCTGGGTCTCCTTCGCCACGTGGGGGCGCGCGTTGTCGTGCAGCAGGTGGACCGAGGCTCGTAGGGGACGCTTTTCTCGGATGGCGGCGGCTAGTTTCTTGAGCTTATCGGTGTATATGGAGGCGGTGACCGTCCTGCCTTGCGGGAGCAGCTCGAAGTACAGCATGCCCTTGGTTTCCCACCAGCAGCAGAGCATGATCTTCATCGGGTGCAGGTCGGCTTTCGGCGTCGTCGGCGGCTCTTATCCGCGCGGGATGCCGACGGCACGGTGGGCGACGTTGTCGTAGAGGACCCAGCTTTCATCCCCAGTGACCAGGTCCTCGAGAAACTCCTTGTGATGCGGACGAAGGAGGAGGGACTGGCAGACGACCACGCGGCTCTGCTTGTTGGCGTCCGTCAGACGGTGGGGGATTCAACGGGCCAGAACTTTGTGGTAGCCGAGTAAGTTTAGTCGATGGTGGATGGTGGACTTGCTGCAGCCGAGCGTCGTCGCCAGTTCACGGGTGATGGCTTCCGGCTTCTCCTTGATGCAGCGACGGACTTCGTCATCATCCACCTTAGAAGGCCTCCCTCTGTGCTCCCTATCCTCGAGGCTCGTGTCGCCGCTCTCGAAACGATTGAACCAACGGCTGACTGTGCGTTGGGACACAGCATCGTCCTTGCACGCTCTGCAGATGTTGGCGACCGCGGTGCCCGTGTCGTTGCCCAGCAGCCACTCGTAGTACACGAACGTACGAATTCGACCTTGGTCCATTTTAGCTTGTACTGGTAGCTAGACGCGGCGACAGCGCCTTATATAACCCTAGCATAGAACTTTGGAGAACCTTCTAGAAGGTTCTTACACTTGCCTGATATTATAACACTTCTAAGGAAAATTATAGAATTTTGAAAATTTTCGGAAAGGAACTCTTGGACGGCCTGGTAGCTAAGGTTTTTTTTCGGTTTTCGAACTACTAAGGTAGGTTGTGCCCCCCTAAATGGCATGTTACCTACCGTAACCTACAGAAAAAGTCAGAATTCCAACGAACGGACCCCAGATTCGTTTTCAGCACCCTAGATTACCCCTACATATAAGTTTTCAGCGACTCTTTTTCTCAAAACACCCTAAAAAGTTCCTGATGGATACCATAAGTTCCCTTAAAATTTCGCGAAACTTTAAAAACGCTCATAACTTTTTGAAATCAGCTGCTCGGGGTGGGGTACTGCGGAATTTTACTATACATGCTCAAGAGATACAAACCATACAATTCGTTTCCGCAGATCCAACCTACGCTTTGTGTACTTCCCTTGTTAGTATTGACTTACTTGACTTAATAGGTTGGCTTTCGCCTGACGCGGTCATTCCGCATCTTCACCGAGGTGTGCCGTCCTAGTAGTCAGCCGTGTCCATTTTTCACGGTCTTCAGCCACAATTTGAACTCATTCCATCCAGCTGTCACTATTCCATTTCCTGCGAAACGAAACATCGCGCCTGAACTGTCTTTCAATGCCGAGTGACTTCAAATCCTCTTTAACCACATCCGTCCAGAACTTTCGCCTACGCCCAGGTGGCCGTTTCCAGACAGGATTTGGAAGCATTCTTAAATCGTGTTGTACGAGACGATCCGGCGTTCTTCTTAGTATATGCCCGAGCAGACGAAGTCGACTTTCCATTGCTGCTTGAGATGGCGTTAGGAGATGCTGGCACCTTCCTCGTGTCAAGCGTTGATGTACTGCGTCGATTTCCTTGTAAAGGTCTTCGTTATGACATACACGCGGCCAGAAATATCCAAGCAAACGCCTAAAAAGCTTCCTCTCCGTGCAATCCAACCTTTCCATCTGCGTCTTCGGTGCTGCCCACGTCTCCGATTCGTACATCATGATAGGGCGAATAGCGGATAGGTAGACGCGCAACTTGACTTCCTTCGCGATGGTGGTAGACCACAAACACTTGGTTAGAGAATTAAATGCAGACGTAGCTTTCGCACATCGTTGTCGAATATCCGCTGCATAACTACCATCGTTCTTCAGCAAACAGCCCTAATAACAGAAATCGTCCTCCAGTTCGATACGTTGTCCGTCCACACAAACTCCCGTTGAAGGCCTCTGAGAGACCCACATCTGCCTGCATTTGTCGGGACGAAGACGAAGTCCATAGGCTGCGGCATACTTCGAAACGATGTTCACAATCCTTTGCAGTTTTGCGTTGTTTTCAGCGAATAACACAATGTCGTCGGCGTACTCCAGGTCGACAAGGGAGCGTCCTGATGGTGTTAGGATCACATCCGCAGGAAACTGTTCTGCAACTCTACGCATGATGTCATCAACGGCGAAGTTGAAAAGAAAAGGTCCTGCAACGGCTCCTTGCCTTACTCCTGTTTTCACCTCGAAAGCTGACGTAAATCCGACAGGTGTACGAACTGCTGCTGCTGTTCCTTTGTTCATGTCCTCGATTAACCGAACATACTTTTCCGGGACTCCATCTGCTCGCAGAGCATTGAGCAATCGATCACGATGAGGAGAGTCGAACGCGGCTTCAAAGTCCAAAAAAGCAAGCTGTAATAGCTTCGAATACCGCTGCCACGATTCAATTACTCTTCTTACAACGAACACTTGGTCGATGATCGATCTTCCAGGTCGAAAACCGGCTTGCTCATCTCTGGTCGTTCCTTCACGATGTTTGATAAGTCGCTCGAGAATGATACGTTCTAAAACCTTGTACATGACACGAAGTAGAGAGATTCCTCTGTAGTTCTTAGGATCCGTGACGGATAGCTTCTTGTGAAGAGGTACGATGATCGCATGTCTCCACGAATCGGGTATCCTTTCGCTCATCCATATGGCACGGATGGTGTTGGTCATTTCACGAATCCCAGACGGAGGAAGAGCTTTCAGCATTTCAGCAGTGGTGTTGTCATCTCCACCTGCCTTTCCATTCTTCATTTTCCGGACACAATCCAAAACTTCAGACTCAGTCGGCGGTTCCTCACTGACATCGTAATGTGCTCTCTGAACATGCGGGAGCTCAGGTACTGATGGCGCTGGACGATTCAGTAGTGAACTGAAGTAATCCTTCCATATTGGCAGCGTCGCATCACCAACTGCAACTCCATTGGTAGTGTTGAGGACAGCAGAACATCTCTTCATCTTTCCGCTATACTATCGCAGCAACGTGCAGGCTTTCCTCGGATTCTTCTCTTCCCAAGCCTTCACGAACTCCTTAGCTCTACACGTCCACTCTCGCTCGCGGTCACTTTGAAGCTGCCGACGCAACTTCCTCCTCAGACGCTTCTCCTCCACGAAATTTCTTGCAGTTCGGAGAGCACGTACTCTGTTGCAGGTAGATGTTGTTTCTTCTGAGACGTGGGCGAACTTCTTCTTAGGCTGTACAACCGGGAGTGCCTCTTTCGAAGCGTCCTGGATGCACTTGATAAAAGAATCCGCGCCGCAAAGTTTCTTCTTAGTCCGTACTCCGATGTGAATAGAAACGCGTTGTCGAAAATTCCTTCTGCACTCTTCATCTCTGAGACTTGTCATATCAATCCTCTGGAGAGGCTTAGCCCCTCGCTTCCTCTTATGAATCCTCGCAGTGAAGTTCAACAGAACTGGACGGTGATCCGAATCGAATGCGACATCCCACACAGCTCTAGATCTTCGAATGTCCGATACTGGAATATTCCTCGTCAGGACATAGTCGAGCTGTAGTTTCAAAGTTGTCATCTTCCGCTTCCGCTGCTCTTCTGGAGATAGCTGGGTTGGTCCCTGCCACGTAAGCTGATGGCGGCGATGATTCCTCTTGAATGTCGATGCAATAATCAGACCACTGCGTTCACAAAAGTCGACAAGGCGGTAGCCATTGTCCGATGTTTGCTCCACTGGGTAGAACCATTTACCGAGTACTTCGGATTCCTGATCAAGTCCCATCTTCGCATTTGCGTCAATCCCCACGACAACAGCATGTTGACAAGGTATCCTGGCCAGCAACGTATTGAGTTCCTCATAAAACGCATCCTTCGAATTGTCTTCAGCAGTTTCAGTGAGCGCATGAGCACTCACTATCCACAGATTGAATCCTCTGTGATCCCGCAGTCGTACGAATGCATTCCGGCACGACGTTGAGCCAAACTCCTTGACCATACCATTGAAATCCTTCCTTACAGCTATTGCACAGCCTCCCACTCTCCTATCGTCAGCTCTGGATAGCGCAGTTTTTTGGATATCACTCGACAGCGATCGACAGTTCAGGGCGGCGAAACTGTGGCTTGTGCCAAAGACTCCACGAACTCCCTAGGTACGGATCCTAAGGTGTTATGGACCAGAGGCCTTGGTGTGCCGGACGGCGACACCTTTATGCAATGTGCGGGATACTTTCGCGATATAGTTGTGCACGCTATATCGCTCGAACGTTCCCTGTGTACACTCAAACGTCTGCTGGGTTCAGTAGAAGCAGGGGCACCAACGAGCAGGTACCAACAGACTTGTATACACCCCCCACCCTTGTTAGCATGTTTTTAGAAACATGCAAAACAGAGTTCTGAAAAAATTATACCTCTATGACAAATGTCTCTAATTATATACTTCCAGTGCTGCACGACTGATA
The DNA here is from genome assembly GCA_029168955.1 of Aplectana chamaeleonis. NCBI lineage: Eukaryota > Metazoa > Nematoda > Chromadorea > Rhabditida > Cosmocercidae > Aplectana > Aplectana chamaeleonis. The sequence continues at coordinate 506,789 of JAPDOI010000128.1, forward strand.
CTCAGAAATAAGTTGGAAGTTAGCTTTTTCCAGAATTTTAACTTTTAACTTTTTCGACTACCGGTTTCTAGGGAATAGAATATTGACGAATCTTCACCTTTGCCAGCGCGCGAAATATTGAGAAACTCAAATCCTAGGAAGTGGCAGTGTGATGAAGGTGCAAATTTAGCCCTCAATGTAATGGAAAATGTCTAAAAAATGTATGAGAATAGTTGTATTTACACTAACCTCGTTAGTGGCTCGCTAGTTCGCACATACCAGGTTGTTCAATAAGTTTTGTCGTTCGATAAGAAAAACACTATTTTATGGTTCAAAATACACTTTATTATTCAGTATAATCTCCCTGAACACTTGCTTCATCGATTCTCCAATCTGTGGATCCCATCCCTGAAGTGAGAATCCGGAAGGTCTGCAAAATACGCTTCAACAGCCGTTATGACCCCTTCAATTGATGAAAAACGCTTGCCACGCATATTTTTTGAGTTCTGGAAACAAATGGAAGTCGCATGGGGTCAAATCTGGTGAATACGGTGGATGCTCCAACAATTCGACCTTTAATTCATGGATTTTAGCCATTGTCAAAATTCTCTTGTGGCACGGTGCATTGTCCTGATGAAAAAGGATTTTTTATTCTGCAAAACGGGTCTTTTTTCATGATTTTTCTCCTTCAACTGGTCCAAAAGGTTGCAATAATATTTAGAATTGAATGTTTTACCAGTTTGCAAGTATTCCACAAGCAACATTCCTTTCGCATCTCAAAAAACTGAAGCCGTAACCTTCTTGGCCGATTTCTGGACACGAACTCGTTTCGAAGCCGAACAACCAGGTTCACACCCCTCTTGTTTTGAGTCAATATCATGGTGATAGACCCAAGTCTCATACATAAATCACAAAATCCACATCATCCTTTTTGAAACGCTCCAAATGTTGCTGAGAAAGTCGCATTCGAATGTGTTTTTGTTCCATTTCTAGCGAATGTAGCACCCATTGTGCACGCAGCTTTCTAAAACCCAAAATTTCTCTTAATATATGGCTCATACTGCCTAATCAGATGTGTAGAGCCTCTACTAAATCTCTCTCAGTCAATCAACGATTTTCCAAAACCATATCCTGTTTTTTGGCTATGATTCCTGGTGTTGATGTGCTTTTTAGACGTCTTTCACGTGGATCGTCTTCAAGGCTTGTACGACCACGTTTAAATTCAGCAGCCCATCTTTCTGCTTTTCTAATTGTAGGTGAACAATCATTATACATTTTTCACATTCGTTCGTGAATTTCTTTTGATGCTACACCTTCCAAAAATAAGAATTCTATCACTGCACGATGTTCAATTTTTTCATTTGCGGTGACACGGCGACACTAGATGGCCTGTAAACAAAGAATGAATTTACAATTGAAATGAAACTTCACATACGTTCATATGAAGAGTGTACCAACAAAACAAAAAAATTGGGCTAGTAGCAACGCCCTCTCTTATCGAATGACAAAACTTATTAAACAACCTGATATTAGTCTCCAGCCTGTGTGGTACCAAGATATCATGATAACTGTATCGGAACCGTGTCTTAATTTTCGCTATTTTCGCGCATGTGTGTGAGCAGATAGAGTGGAGTTGTTTGAAGAAACGGCCCCACAAAGCCCCTCATTTTCCAGCTTACATAGATCTCTACAAAAGAACCTTCACAATGACCGACTAATTCAGAACTCTTTTGAAACCTATATTGTGTGTTCGGTGTAATCAAATTTGCTCCGTTGTGAGCCCTGAACCTCACGTAAAAATATGTAGCACGTGTATTCCTTTCAACTCTCATTTAGAAACTTCTATTGCGCATCTCTATATGTCAGGAAATCTCAAACGGGAAAGTGCAATGATCTCCACCTTTTGAGACAACGGCGCCGATTTTGTCAGGCTGTACTGTCATTTCTGAAATTTTGAGAACCTCCATGACTTGGTGCGAACATTGGACTGACTATGCAATGTTTTACCTGTGCCCCGATGGCTTTCGTAGTTGCACGTGTGTGAAAGAACATACACAATATCCTTTGTTTCCGAGTGGAATCTATTTCCGTTCATCGCGTGTGTCGGCGCGCGTATGCTGCGTCTCCTTCTACCCGAACTTTCTCGTTTTCCCTGCCCTCGCTCCGCACAAGCGCGCGAGGGAACGGAGTAACTTCGATTCGAAACGAGAGGATATGCTGTAAAAACACGAAATTCCCATTCCTGCTCTGCTTGCGGGTGCGCATTGCGCAGCAGGTGTTAGGCGTCGTTTATACTTCCGCCGCGGGTGTCGCGGCAAAGTGCAATCCTACAATATCGATCGTGCCGCGCCGCGTAATTAATAATACAGAAATGCACTGTGCCGCGCCGCTCAGCGGCGGGAGTCTGAACGACCCCTTAGACGAGGGCAGCAGCATCGCGCGCGGCCATGAGTGTTGGGAACTTCGATTTTTTTTTGAAGGTCGTTTTGATGTTTTTTTTTTCAAAGTTGCCCAAATGTCCGCGGGGATTCTAGAAAAGAGATCATGCATTGATTTCCGGAAAGGTTAGGGAGCCCATCAGAAAATTTTTGGTGTCCCAAAAAATTTTTCGGTTTTGCCTCAAAGCTTTTAACTGGGGGTTATTTTGAGGTCAAAAGACGAATCTGGCTTCCGTTAGGTGCTAGTTTGAGAATTGCTGTAGATTACGACAGGCAAAGTGCTTTTTTACTGGCGTAAGCTGCCTAAGACTTTTAAATATCCTTAAGTGGATCTCGAATTCGTGTTTGACGTCTCGAACAACCTCCACAGTGAAGTTTTGAACTGCCGCAAACTACCTTTGGTAAGCAAATTTTTGCCCAGTGGAAAGCCTTTTGCTGAATACATCGAAAAAAATTGCTTAGTGATTTGTAAGATAGGATTTGTAAACAGTAGTGCCCCTTTTCAAATCGTAATCCTATCAAAACGCCCTTTTCTGCAAGTCTCTGAGGGTAGTTTGACATGGTTTTCTAAAATAACTTAGTAACTATGTGTTAAGTGGGCAACGCGCCCTATGTAAGGAAAGGAAAATCGAATGTGATTTTTCAGCGAACAAAGCTTTTAAATAGGGATTATATTAGAGGCACCAGCCACTTTTGACGTTTTCCCCCATCTTTTGAAGGCAATGTTCACGTTGAAAAAGTTGCCCGTTTTTTGGCTAAAGCATAAGCACGCATTCCATGTCAGCGGGTCAAAAGACCATTTACATCACCAACTTGATTCAAGCGTTTGTGGTTTCGGTAAACAAAAATGAAGGAGTTGTCCGGTCTTTTGTAGTTCGAAGCATCAGGCTAATCCATTCAAACAAAATGGTCCCGAGTGGAATTCAGGTGGCAGAAGTCGAGACAACTCCATATTTGTGTATTGAGACCACAGCCCTGATTTAACATTGAAAAGTGTTCTTCAAAAATAAAATTGTTTCTAATAATCTTTAGCCGGTCGCCTGTGGACTTCTTTCGCAGAAATCAGTTATGCCTGGGGAACGTTGGAAGCAAGTTAGCCCAATTTTGAAAAATCTCTTAGAGTGATTTACGCTTTAAGAGATTTTTCCCAATTTGGCTAACTTTTTTTCAATTATTTTTCTAAATTTGGCAATTTTCATTATCTCGTAGTTAAATATCGTCCTTCTCTCCACTTGTAATGTTGGTCACTCCTGACATGCTTTCGAATCTTCACAACTTTCGTCCATGTTCCTTCAATCTAATCTTGCCTCACTGAAAGAAGCAGTGCAAGATATGAGTCATCGACACAGCCACTACTTGGCCGTATTTCCCACACAATCTTTGGTGCAAAAACTGACCTCAATCTCTAATAATGCCGCCACACCGCGTACGCTAGTACAGTGAAGAGTGAAGAGGGAGATAGTGCGCTCGGCTGGGAAGTACGCAACGCAACCGCCCGTCTGTGACTGAAACTTTGATTTAGCCCTCCCAAAACTCATTGCATTATTAAAGTGCTTACCCACCGAAGGCCGGCTGGCGTGACGCGTGCGACGAAAATCTGCGGCGCGCGCGTTTTTACGATTGGAGCACGATTATACACTCGATTGAAATCGTATACAGGTGAGAGAATGTGATATACAGGCGAAACGAAGCCTTGCTCTGCTTAATACACTACAGACGAGCCTCGGAAAGTAAAAACAATGCAATATGTGGTATAAACACTGAATTTCACACTTCTCTAAGGTTAAGGGCGAAACTAGTCTAAGCTATTCCTATTACAGAAGCAACATCAATAACAAGGGATGGTTGCACATATAAGGTGGAGTTTCGAGATGCAACTTTGATATGTTCAGGGGAGGACAGTGCTCCAATATTCCATACTCAGAATCTGCTAAGTGCCTCAGATATTTACAGGAGATTTGCAAAGTCGACATTTCCATAGCATAGCCAACAGAAAAGGCGTACACGAATGACAATTTTCAGGGCGTTCAAAAAAAATCTCCGGATTGAGCCTAAAACTCGTTTCTGGGGCTTGTTTTGGGTGCTAATTACGAATCTGAGGCCCACTTGTCAATATTTGAAAAATTTCATCTGACTCGGTCCACCAGCTTCCGAAGTGGGTGAAACTTTGCTGCTCAAACGCAACTTTTGACGATTTCGAGAATGCTACGATCAAATCGCCTCAAAACTTGTACATAGGGGTTATTCGGGCTGTCTCACACTCTAAGTCTGGCGAGGAATGGATCCCAGATTTGGGTTCAGCGCCTAAATAACACCAATTTGAATGTTTTGCGCCAATTCCGGAATTTTTTCTGAACGCTCCGGTAAATCCTGATACTTTACTTTTTTGTGACGCAATGTGAATGCCATTTCGGAATCCGCGCAGTTAGTTAGCCAATTTCAAGCGCAGGTAATTTATTTTCTGACACAGACCTACAGCAACGACAACATGGTTTTCCAAATCGCCACCGGAAGATGACAAGCCTCCCTTGTAACAGAACCCACGAGACCAATCTTAACAGCTGTTAAAAACTAGTCAATTGCTCCTCTGCTGTGCTCGGTTTATCTTTTTCGAGACGGTTCCCCACTGTCAAGTAGTAGAATGTGAAAAGCATTGAGCGAATAAGGAATATTGAATGTTGTCTAATGAATCGTTTTTCATGCTCTTTCTAAGGCAGTGAGGCTTAGTCCCTCTCAAAGGCTAAGAGATTAAGAGTAATACTGGAGCTCTGAAGGGTAAGGGGTGTAGTTCATGAGGTTTTGCTCTGCAGAAATGTTTCTCAAAAACCATCAATCAGATCACCCAAGTTCCGCTTGTCTATCCAAGTTTGATTTTGCTACTAGCGTGATTTATTCCTAAGAAATCCGATCTCATATCTAGTTTTCTGAGGTTGAAATGTATCGAACTCAGGACGGACTGTGATGATGGAGAAGAATAATCAGACTTTCTGCTAACAGGCAGGCTAGAAAATTTCCTATAGTTCTAGGACTGATTAATGACGGTGGAATGACCCTGCATGAGTGGAATCACTTATTTGAGAATTGGAAGAAAATGTTCTTCTTAAATCAGTTCAAAGGACGTATTAATAGTTAGTTTGTTTATACACTTTTAGCTCCTCATATGCTGTTGAGATTGGTCTCGTGGGTTCTCACAGTGATGTTGCTTCTGAAATAGGAAGAGCTGAGAGTAGTTTCGCCTCTTAACCTTAGAGAAGTGTGAAATTTAGTGTTCATACCATATTGTATTATTTTTACTTCCCGAGTTTTGTCAGTAGAGTATTAAGAAGAGCTAGGTACACGTTTCGCCTGTATATCACATTCTCTTGCACATACGGGATTTTAGTTGAGTGTAAAATCGTGCTCCAATCGCACGAACGCGCGCGCCGCAGATTTGCGTCACATGCGCCGCGCCAGCCGGCCTCCGGTGGTTAAGCACTTTCTTGCATTATTCCCTGTTGGTTTCAGTTCTCGTTCATGCGCCATATATTACTCGTATATGGCGTAAACACGTCATATTCTCGTTGTCCGCCAATTTCTGCAAGTAATCCTATTCCTTGTTTCTGTATTGATCTAAATCTCGGAAATTTTAGATTGATAAAAACATGATTAGGTTGATCGATCTCGTTGAAGGCTCTCCTCCAAAAAAGATTATGCAGTGAAACTTGTGCTCTCGAAAATTAGTGAAGTTATGGATTCTTTGAAGTTGATAGCAGGAAGGAAAATACTTTCGGGCTGTCAGCATTTTTTGTTTTTTCGTACGCAGATTGTGTTTAGGCGAATTGAGAAGTTAGCGTCTAAATGCTGAATCAAGCAGTTTCAAAAATTCGGTAGAGATCAGGTTAACCCATTCCCGACCACGCCTAATTTTTGGTGGCTGCACGTTCGGACCGCGTGCAATTTCTCAGGTATTCAGCCTATGACTGATTTTCCATGGTTTCATTCTATGAAGTTGCAGGATTTGTTAGTAAAGTGGTCTAAATCTTCCTCGATCACCCCGGATTTCATTCCTCTGCTTTTTATTCAGAAAATTGCACCCGTTATTTGTGGTCCCTTGGCCTATATCTTCAATCAGTCTCTTATCTATGGTGAAGTTCCAATCCGCTGGAAGCACTCTTTTGTAACACCAATTTTGAAGAAGGAGGCGGCCACTGATCCAGGAAGTTATAGACCAGTTAGCATAACCTCACTCTTCTGCAGACTGTTCGAGAAGGTCCTAAAAGAGCACATCGCCCTACATCTGTTTTCGAATAACATCATTCCTAGGAGCCAACATGGTTTTGTACCTGGAAGATCGGTAGAAACGAACCTTTTGGAATGCATAAACGATTGGACGGAGGCCCTTGACAAGAAATGCAGTTGTGATGTCATTTACTTTGACTTTGCAAAGGCATTTGATCGTGTCTCACATTTGAAACTGCTATCAAAACTACGGGATCTGGGATTTGATCCGATATTGATAGAATGGCTCGCCCAATTCTTGTTTGATAGAACGTTTCAGGTGAGGGTCGGGGATTGTTATTCCAAGGTGAGAAACATAGCGGGCGGGGTCCCACAAGGGGGTGTATTATCACCAATATTGTTTAGTATTTTTACAGCTGACATTCCTATCATTTTTCATGACAAAAGTGTTACAGTAAAATTTTATGCGGATGATATAAAGCTCTACAAAGTCATTTCTGATCCATTAGATACCCAAGTGCTGCAGGAGGGAATTGACCTGATAGTTGACTGGGCGAGAGAATGGCAGCTGCCACTGGCTCCGCAAAAAACCGTATTTATGCGGGTTCATTTGGATCCGGTGTCGACGGCCCACTCATATACATGTGCTGGTGTCGCGCTGCGAGCGGTAGACTCGGTTCGAGACCTCGGTTTTCACTACGATAGGAAGTTGGATTTTTCTGAGCATGTCAAAATCAAATGCCAATCGGCTCACAGGCGGATTTTCCAGATTTATAAGGGTATCTCCACTAGAAGCAAACAGGTTCTGCTCCGAGCATATAAGACTTATATACGACCCATTGTGGAATCTGGAACATCAGTATTCGCTCCGCACAAGTAAAAGGATATTGACGCGCTCGAAAAGGTCCAGAATAGTTTCACTCGCAAACTGTTGATTCGCATCGGTGGTTTCCTCAATTCCAAGATACCCAGGGCCCACTTAAGGAACAAATATTTTGGATTGCCAACGCTGGCGCATTCTGGGGGCAGAGTATTTGACCTTTGCATGGTCCGCAAACTTCTGGAAAACAGCAGTATTTTCAGGCTTGCACCCTATTTCAAATTGGTCACATCGAGAACTAGAGGTGAAATAATGAAAATATTTCTCGGTCGGCCAATTACCAGTGTTAGGGTTAGGTCTTTTCCACATAGGGCGGGTAGCGCATACCTGAAAATCGCTAGAAGAGTCACCGGCGCTGCTTCCTTGAGCCAGTTTAGGCGACGGGTATCCCTAATAGTTCTTAGCTACGAAACATAGCATTTTCGACTGTTTCTTCTTTTCTAGAGATAGATATTCGTTTGTTTGATTGGTAGGGTGTATGAAGAATAGGAGTATTTTTGCTCAAATTTGCTGTCTGTTTTTTTTCTTTCTCCCGGTCTTGTTGGTTTTTTTTTCTGTGCATCTCTTCGTATTATTATCACGCATTTGCCTTATGTGAGCGTAATAAACATATACATAACATATACATATATAATATTGCGTCACCGTTTAACGTGTCCCACTGGTGGGACACGCTGGCTTGAATAGCGTCCCACGGGTAACTTCTTTTTCTTTATTGTGTCCATATTGTAGCTAGCAACGATGGTCCGACAGTATCAGGGTTTGAGCTTCCGAGACGCTTTCGTTATCGAGAAACAATTACTCAAAACCAAAACGGGGTCAACTAAGCTGCAACGCTTTCAGAAAAGTAAACAAGCTTCAAACGATAGGTTTGTGCTAATCAACCTAAAAGCTAGCAATAGGAGGAAAAATAAATCACTAGGTGCCCTTAAAGCTGCTTTACTGCCGTTCCTTCCTCTACTTCAGCCCACCTGATTTCAGAAAGTTCTAAATATGCTGTTTCATTTGACCTACTGATAGACCACGAGGTTTTTATTTAGGTCTTGGATAGGTCAAGACATTGATTATATGTAGGTTCGAAAGTAGTTCCTTGTGGCGGAGAAACCGATTTTTGAAAAGGGTGTCCCACCGGTGGGACACGCGGTCCGAAGTGGTAGTCAACGCGTGTCCCACCGGTGGGGCATGTGGTCGTGAATGGGTTAAAAAGCCTCTCTGCTCACCATCTCGTTTTTCAGACTGCGGAGGTTAAAAAAAATTCCCCAAATATCGCTCTGAGACGATTCCCATGGGTGTCAAACTCAAATATGGAGTCATTTTGCATTCTTTGAGGTAATAATGTTCCAAAAAAGCGAAAAAAAAAATATATATATATATATACGTGATTAGAATCTCACTGCACGTTGGGGAAAATGAGCAGAATGGGAACAAACGATCTGCTGTGGTGTCCTCTGTGTCAAAACGAATTTCCCACCACTCATCAACCGTGCGTGAGCGGGAGACACTGCCCTCTCCGTCCCACCTTCGCACTCACACGCGGAGGATCCTTGGGAATTCCGTTTCTGCATGGCCTGTATGCGGATGTTAATGTTTAGAAACAAAGTATTTTTTCCTGAAAACTGAAATCGAATTTCATGTTCGTGTTCTGCACCCTTCTTAACCTCATCAATGAGAATCAGTAAAAAACAACTTCTCTGTCTTCTTAAGTATGAGGGAGTCGTGCTTATTCGCCTTGAAACAGCGCGTTGCCTTTCGCGTGAGCGCAAAATTGGCCTCTAGAAGTTCTAATTTTTTGAATACTATTGCTTCACTTGTTTGTAAGTTTCGATAAATTGTAAGAAACCAGAGAGTTAGCATGAGTTTATTCTGTTGAAGGGAGCGCCGTTTCTGGAGAGGATGCCCGTGTGCTGATTCTTGCCGACGTTTCCTTACTCGATCGATTCGCATACGTTGATTTCTCGGATCAATGTCTGAATACTCGTATCAAGAAACTTCTGCTGGACCGCGATTAGTTTCATATGAAAGGCGTGACACAAGCGGTGCGGACCTGGGTCACAGGTGGGGATTTTTTCACGGCATTTTTTCAAAATCAGATCACTTCTTTAAATTAGGTTATTTTCTCAAAATAGTCTTGTTTCGATGCCGAAGACGTGAAGAAGAGTCATAGAAAGAAATATTCAAATTGTATGGTACTATTTTCGAATTTTTTCTATTTTTAAAGTCAGTACATATTTTTCCGCAGTGGATTCTCTGTCTCATTATCGACTCAGTGACTTCATTACTGGGAAGGGAGAAACTTTTATGTCCCTCCTGCGAGATCCATTAACTCATTTCTGGTGGGGAGAATGGGCATTCTTGTGTTGCGAAAGCAGAGAATATTTATGATTCTTTCATTTCAAGAACGTTTTCAGTGTATCTCTACTTAGGTTGAAAATTGTTGATTTCCATGATGGCCTTGTATGTACTTCGCCGTCACGTAAGTCCTGCACCATGAGTAGATAGGTCAGAGAGTTTTCCCTTCTCTTTCTGGATCAAGTGTAGCAAAGCTTCGAAAGCTCAATTCTTCTGCTTTTCAATGGCGTTTTTAATGAAAAAATGGATCTGCTAAACTTTTTTCCTTCAAAATGTGGAGGAGGTTTTTGGCACTGAAAATCTGTGAATGCCGCTCGTCCAAGGTCAAGTGTGCCGTTTTGTAGGAGCCCAGTGGAGCTACGATTTCCTTCCAATGATGACAATGTTTTTTGCGGAGGATTTAACAATGGCCTACCCAAGCTTTAGTTTTTTTGGGTTCTCATTCCAGCTATCCCTACACAAAATTTTCGTTTTGAATCCAAAATTTTTACGATTCCCCTTACCACCCGTTGAGAAGAGAAACGCACAACCGCGTCTCTCCCTGCCTTCGTCGTCTTCTTCCTATGCATCTGAGCTGTTCTACTCAATAGAACATTTGAGCCCTGGGGGAGAGGGGCGGTAGAGAATAGTTACAAAACGGGTTCGCAGATTTCTTGCCCTATCGTGGGAATTCGTACTTTTAGATTTTTCTAGAAAATTGAATTTTTTGCCTCTCTATGGCCCAAAGACTTTTTGGGTACCAAATTTTGTAGTTAAATATCATGCACAGCGGTTTATGTAAGGCTATTTATTATGTCAATTACCTATAGACCATTTTTCTATAGTAAACCCAAAAAAGTACAAAAAATGAATTTTTCAAAAAAGGTCGATAATTGACGAAAAGGATATCATAACCATGGTCCAGCGCGGTCGCAACCGGGCGGGTTGAGGTGGGATCATGAAAGATGTGTTCCAAAAATGGAAAATTTTCAAATTCCGGGGGGGGGGTCGTCTAAACATATTTTGGGGACGAAATTTTGGTCTGGAAGAAGGCGGTTCGTAATGTTCTCCGACATCTAAAGAAAATTTGCTAACCAAGGGGAGGATCATAGCTTTGCCCAGATCGCTCATAACGCCGCGCTGGACCGTGGTCTTAAAGTTGTTGGATAATGAAGATGTGATGGAAATTGTCGTTTTATAAAAAATCCTTTAAAATGAAAAGTCCGCTCCATTGGAAAAAGTGTACGGACCCTTTCCGAAACTATAACCAGTGCGTTTGCAGTAAGGGGAGGGTGCATATGGCCACGCCCATTTTTCTGCGCCACCGTGCAATTAGAACACCAACCCGGGGTTTTCCTCTTCTTTCAAAAACGGTAAAGTTGTTGCGGATCGGGGAAATGGGCGTGGCTAAGTGTCCCCGCTTTTCCTGCGATAGCACCCTATAATTTTGTCCCTTTCAGAGCTCGAATATTAACTTAAACGGCTCTGGTGGATAGGAGGAAGAGAATTGAAATATTTCCGACGTTCAAAACATCGTCTACAATGTGATGCAAATTTTGAATCATAAAGGCCAAGCTTTCCCTTGTTCTACTACAGCTATTCAAAAATCGCGGACCGTCAAAGGAAAGTTCGCTGTACTTTTAGAGCTTTCTTGACGGACTGATAGTGTTGCACAGTGTCATTCAACTATGATCAAGAACTATATTTACCATAGACTGAAAAAAGCGTTGAGATTTTGAAAAAAAGCAAGTTCTGTAGGAGTTTTGTATAGTTTTCTATCTCGATAGCACTGCGATGGAAGGGGACGCATATTTTTCTTATATTCTAGTCGTTATCGTAAATGTTTCTTTTTCACCTTTCCGCAACACATCCCTTACAGGTTTCCCAATCGTTACGAGTCCTACGACCGCGTCCCGCCGCCATACGACCGTCGTACTCAGCGGTCATACTCGTTTCAGAAGAGGGAGGAGATGTCCGTTAGTCAGGTATGTCGTGAACTTTTTTTTTGAATTTTCTCTGCAGCAAACCGAGTGTTGCCATGATGGTTCGGACGAATTCTACCCACAACGGCCTTTCTCTTACGGTTCGACATGGGGCGTGTTCTATTTTCGCCCAAACAAAGTTCCTAAGCTGTCCACCTAGAAGTACTGAGCTGATCATATAGGTTCGCTGTGGCATTGTGGAAATTTATGAGTTCAACGGTTTTAGCTGCGTGTTAGTTCTTCAATCGGTCCGTATTTGCGGTCTCTTGGCTAGACTTGGAAAATGCGTTTGCAGCTGTATTCGGAATGTAATTCCAGGTAATGCGGCGAACGTCAAATTCCGTTGCCCCATTGAGTTTCGAGGCTATGTCACAGAGTCATCCAGGGACACGACGATATGACTACGAGATTAATTCACGAGAGGTAGTGCTAACCTTTGCATTTTGTTTTTTTTTCTGCTGACTTCTGTTTGCACTGGTGTGGTTGCGGTTGCTTCATGTTATTAAAATGATCGCGAACTTTATGCTAGCTGTAAAATCGCATTCAAATGGTCTCTAATTGAATTGTTCAAAAATGGAATTTTCGACAATAGTTTCTGTGTTGCTGGCACAAAATCGAATTTTGAGCCACAATTAAAGCGGCTTCATTGAGAAAAATATCGGAAACTGATGCTAGAGTTGAAGGAAAAATTGATTTTGAAGAGAATCGACGAACTTCGAGATGATGGAAGACAATTCTGATAGACAATTCCTGAGTTGGAGCTAACTTCTGTGACGGGAACTCTAGAAGAGATGAGGAAGCTTTGTTCTGAGAAAAAATGCAAGCAATTCAAGATTCTCAAAGATTCCCCTTTGCTGTGAAGTGTTTAGTGAATGGTTAAACAGAGATAGCCGGGTTGCGATCAATGAGTCATTGCCGCTTGCGACCGGTTAATACTAGAGGTAAAGTAAGGTTAGATGAATTTGTTTTGCAAAACCAAGCCAGTTAGGTTGTCACATTTACGAAGGGGCGCGAGCTCTATACTTTCCCTATGATCTATCAGCCTTAATCAAACATGTTGTAGCTTCCTGCCAAACTGAAAGTAAAGCACATACTAGTGTTAATTGTCGCAAATGACCCCGTTGACAAATTAAGGTGACAGTTATTTTAAACGTTTGTTTTACATCTAATTTCGAAACGTGGAATGGACTTAAACATATCTTAAAGACTTCAAAAGTTGCTCAGAAATCATTGTGGGAATGTTTAGGAAATTTTTCAATGTTTTTGCCTGATTTTTGTAGTTCAAAAACTGGGATTCGGATCGCCATGTGTACAGGACATTGGAAAGTCTTGTCTAAGAATGCCCAGGGGCTTTTTTTGGTAGAGTGAACATAAATATAAGGTTCGTTTTCAGTTTTTTTTTTGGAGATAGCTTCGTTTTTTTTTCAGTGTCGCGCAGCCTCGGGTGTGTTCAAGGTAAAGTGAGCCGTTGTGGAGGACTTCAGCGGAGTTACAATCACCCTCCCCTTGTTAATCCAAATTTCTGGAAATTTATAAGATCCCTTTCTAGTTATAGTTTTTTATTCGGAAATACTTTTGATCCGCAAAATGTTATCTAAGTCAGTTTTTGATGGCTCGATGGTTATATCGGGTTGTAGCACAGCGCTGAGACCTGGCGTGACGGAAGACCTCTCTCTCTCATTTTTGTGAAGAAGTAAGGCAAACGACTCCCACTGAATCCCTCATCGAGCACTGATCGAACGGCTGACTTATTCTTTTCAAGTACCTTCTATACTTCGAGTGACGTTTTTCTGCCATCTCATATCATTTGAAACCTTTTTTTTCTGAACCAGGCTAGAGCACAGCGTTATTTTCAGTTTCTGAGAACAGCGCCGTTTGGTGTGTAAATATGAAAACTCTTTGCACTTACCCTCATGCTCAACCACTTCTATCAAGTGCCACATGCCTCTCATCATGGCGTTCGACTATATTTTAAAAATATTTCTGATAATATTAATAGTAATAATATTCATTGATCAATCACAACAGGTGAGCAAAAGCGAGGGAGCATTCTAGACACATTCATGCTGATTGAAGAAGAAAGATCCTCAACTCAGTGTAACGTTCTAGTTTTTGGAAAAAGGGCCTGTATTCGAAAAATAGGAATATTCATTTTTTGAGCTGTTAGGCGATCTGTGGCTGTCATCTGAAAGAAAAAAGAATGGTTGTAGTCTAGAGCCGTAGCTCTAGGCGGGCAGATTCAAAAAAGTGGGATCATGTATATTGCAAAACGGCCTATCCCCGTGACGGCCGCAGCGCATGTTGAACTATGCCTTTGGATAGCTTGAAGACTTCAGGAATGATTTGTTTCAGATGACCGATTGCGCCTACCAAGGGATGCCGAATAGTCTTCTCCAATATCATGATGATGGGTGAGTCGTTTTATCGTTTTGATCTCTATTATTTTGGTTTTTTGATTTTTTGGTCGCGACTCCTACACAGACAAAGGTAGTTTTTCTTCCATGATGTGTGTTTCCTTTCTTGAGCTTCTCAGCCATAGGTTCAGTGCTTTCCGGGATCAAGCGGTGTTTTTCCGGACCTTCTTGTACTTACAATTCCGCAAGGGTTACCAGGTTTTTTGGACATCCTAACAATACTTCTAGTTTGTCTTTTTTTTCAAAATCCTGAATGAAAGATTTTTTTTTCGTATAGTCATATCCTTTTTTTTCATCCGAATCGCATAATTACAATATTCTCCATTATGCTCATGAATATATGTTGCAGATGTGTTTATAGTTTAGAAAATGTCTTTTCTTTGTAAAAGAAAGATTTTGAGAATGGTATTTAGGCCTTCGTACTATCTTTAGAAATTTCCGTTTTTGGTCCAGGACAAAATTGATCATGCTCCCCACCCAACGGGTGGTGTTGGGTGTCGTAAAAATTTTAGGTAAAAAACAGATTTAAAGGAGGGGGGGGGTTATCGTAAAATTTCCGAATTTGTTATGTTCTTGTCTCTACCGAAGTCCGACACAACTGTCGACTTGACCCTGCTAAGGTCTGGTCATTTTTAAGAACCAGTGGCAAATTCATTTCAACCCAACGAGTGAAGTAGCGGTTTACCTTGGTGCTCAATAATCTCGCAATCCCCGTTTCAATTCTCGTCTTTATAAATACAAATCAACCTTGGACTGTTTGGGTGGGGAATCTTGATCTCGCTTGCTCATTTTCGGGTTACAGCATCTGTTTTACAGATGCGGTGGACAAGCTGTTACTTACGATGGCACGCGCTACTATGACCCCGTTCAAGAGACGGATATTCTTGGAGATGATGTAAGCGAAGCACAGTCGGACGTTTATGGGCCAGGCACCTATCTTCCAGGTTTTGATTGTTGCCTCTTGTATTTAGTTTCCGGGAAGGTTATAGTACTGAAGCTCTGAATCTCTTCGCTGATGATTGTGTCTGCACACTATGCCATTTGCCTTTTTTCCTTTTGTTTTTTATTGAAAGCAAGTAGTCGAGCGATTTTACGCAATCTTTGAAGTGACGTTGAGTAAGTTTGTTTTCGAATTGTGTAGGTGTCAGTCACCCGGTCAGAGCAACTAGGTGAATTGCGATTGGATTATCACTCTACTGTATTCAAGGATGTTCACAGAGGGAAGTCTTCATTCTGAGCGATTTGTATCTACATCAACGTTTCAATCAGATCAAGCATATGTTGTGTTGGTCGCAACTTGCGCGCTTAAATGGTGGTTCGGAAATCAAGCAGTGTCAGTTTCATCAATTATCATAACCTGGCTAGCATTATATTCCAAGAGCCGCTAGCTTCAGTGCTTATTTCCGCTCTAATTATCAGAGTTGTGTGGAGAGTGAAGAGTAACTGAAGTGTCTTGAATAAAAAGTCCATCAGAGGAGAGGCGCTCGGGAACGTGTCTCAAATTCTGGAAGTTGCTCCCTCATTCCATAGTTTTTTTTTGGGAAACGTAAAAGGAATTTGGAAGAATGGCAAATAGCACCAAGAAGTGGCACTGCTAGGGAAATCCGACAAAATAGAGAACGAATGGTTCTCTTAATTCCTTCATAGGGGAAGGCTTGCCACGGTGAAATGTCCGTGAAAGGTGCGGCCCCCTCCTCTTCTCAGCGTGGAAATTGTTGCTGTCTCCCTCCTGTCAAGTGGGGTCGTGAGCATAATTCTCATACGAAAGAGAATTCCGGTGAAATTTTTCTATTTATGAAAAATCAATTAATTAAATATCTTCTTCTTCTTCTTTGCAGCCACATAGAGGGTTTTGTCATAGGCGGAGGAACTGGTCGACCAGTAGTGGATTCGTCCATTGGTCCATTGGTGTCAGCGTGGTAGGTCTCTCCGGACAGTTGAATAAATGTGCGGTATCATGGCCGACGATACCGCAGTCCGGACACACATCAGATTTGCTGCTGTCAATCTTGCTGACATAAGACATTAGCATTG
The DNA here is from genome assembly GCA_029168955.1 of Aplectana chamaeleonis. Taxonomy (NCBI): domain Eukaryota; kingdom Metazoa; phylum Nematoda; class Chromadorea; order Rhabditida; family Cosmocercidae; genus Aplectana; species Aplectana chamaeleonis. The sequence goes on from JAPDOI010000128.1 coordinate 523,062, forward strand.
TAGAGTGACCACAGCGTAATGATGCGAGCGTGCATCTCGCCCTTCTTCCGAGTTGAGACTCTGAGGTGCAGACGGGGGGCGGTATATCTCCTAGTATAGGATTTATGGCCACCTTCACAAGATGACACCGTACGAACTTGGTGTGCTCCTCGCGCAAAAGACGGAGTCGTTCTTGCTGTGAGTCGTCCCATCTTTGCAAATTGACTTTGTTTGGAGCATTGGCGAATGGCTTTCTTATACTTCTCTCTCTCACGGGGTTTAGCACTCTCCACGACGGGTGATTTGGTTGCTTTATAATGTTAATGCGGAATTGCTGGGCCTGGAGCTGACAGTGCTCCTTCACTGGTAATAGACGGGTCTCAGCATGCAGGTGCTCGATTGGGGAACTCCTTGCACATCCGGTGGCGATACGGAGAGCAGCATTTTGTACTCGTTGCATCTTTGTCTAGGAGGATTCTGAGACGAGATGCTGCCAAACCGGTGCGGCGTACTCCAGGGCGGGCTGCAGAATTGCCTTATACGTTGTGAGTATAGTCTCCTTGCTGCTACCCCACGAAGTGCCGCCCAAGGCCCTGAGAACGTTGAGCTTAGCTTTAACGACTGCCTGCTTCTGCTCGGTATTCTTATGAAACTTTAGTGACGGATCGAGCACAAGACCGAGCAGCTTTGGAAAGCGAGCAGCAGGCAAACGGTCTCCATCCCACACGACATCCGGATGAGCGCTGTGCTCTGATGGGTCCGTTGTGAGAACGGACACTGACTACTTGGCTGCAGAGATACTTAGCATCTTGCGGTCGAAAAAGCTCTTTAGTGTGATCAGGTACTCGTTGATCTTATTGGCGGCCACCTGTAAGTCCCGATCTCGACACATGATTGTTATGTCATCGGCATACGCGACGACCTTGATGTCCTGTGGAGGCTCAGGCATATCTCCGAGGTACAGATTGAAGAGGGCTGGCGATAGAACTCCGCCCTGAGGGACTCCAGCTGCCATAGGAATACTGTTGGAGACATGGTTCTGAAACATGACTCTTGCCCGCCGACCTTTAATAAAGGCCGATATCCAGCGCTTCTGCCAAGATGGTATTGACGACTCCAGAATGTTGTGACAGGACTCAAGGTTAACCGTATCAAATGCCTTGGTGAGATCCAACGCAACAGCTACAGTTCTCAATGGCTTGTTAAAGTTGAACCCGTCGATAGCATAGCTGGTAATTTCTAGCAACGCCGTAGTTGTGGAATGTAGCCTCCTGAACCCATGTTAAAACAACTGCTTCTCGTTGTGCTCCGCTAGATCCTTGACAATGAGCTTTTCGGCCACCTTGGCGAAAGGTGACATCAAGCTAATGGGACGATATCCCTTTACTGATGACTGAGGTTTGCCAGGCTTGGGCAGCGGGATGACGTTGGCTGTCTTCCAGTTTTGCGGAATAGTGCAAGAGCTAAACGAAGTGTTAATCATATCAACGATGAGCGGAAGGATCTCAGTCGGGAGTTTCTTTAGTACAGCAGGACAAATGCCGTCCGGACCGACAGCTTTGGAGTTCCGCATGTCCTTTATAATCTTCTCTACTTGCGCCACAGTGAACGCATCGGCCGTGCTCATGAGCGGGAGGCGGCACAGCTCTCTTACTGTCACTCTATTTTGCGGACCTCGCCTTGTACGCGTGACAAAGAAACTTTTACCGAGAGAGTAGGCGGCTTCCTTTCCTGACTTGAAAACGTTATTACCGAACTCAATAGTGGAGATGGTGGCTGGCAAGCTCTTTCCCGATAGTTTCCGAAGCACCTTCCAAGTAGCTCCACTGTCCGTCTTGAAATTCAACTGTTCTGTGAATTTTTCCCACTGTTCTTTCTTGTGTTGGTCGAGATCTTTTCTGATCTCACCATCCAGCTGAGCGACGACAGGGTCTTACCATCCAGACGTGATCATGGTTCAAGAAACCAAGCTCTCTCCATCCCCTACCTATCCATACGTGCGAAGAGGGAGAGCTCAGAAAGTTTAGTACGAAGGCCGTTGAGATTGATATGTACAATGGAAAGGGGGCGATTTGAGGAAGAGAAATCAGAGTTGGTAGGTGAAGAGCATAAAACACAGCAAAAAGCAGAGTTATAATGCCTCACAGAACTGAGACCCGAACAGAAGAGATGCACCCACCTTTGGCATCCGAAGCACTGGACGCTGGTATGTCTCCTGGTAACATCCTTGCCGCACGTGGCGCATAGGTACTTCTGAGCGGGTCCAGGATTCCTCTCCACGCCGGCCCTTTGCAGGAGAATCCGAAGGAGAGCTGCGGCCGGCCAGCACCTCTCCCATGACAAAAACCCTCTTCGCGGAGGGGTGACGTCGGCGTGAACGTACGACATCTCGGCAGCTAATTAAATATGAAAAAGAATTTAAGTAGAGTCTATGACCGGAAAGTCGACCGCTATCCCTTTACAATTACAATTTACTACTCCTTTTTTTCAAGCCATGACAAACTGGGGACTTGCGGTCTCTCTCCCACGGGGACTAAAGCTGCGGTCCATCGGTGAAGTTGACCGAGGGTCCTTTATCCTGTTAATACATTCTTTGAGGTCGAATGAAGGAGAAGTGGCCTTTTTCCTGTCGTAGAAGCCAGCCGGTTTACCATTTCTGTTTGGTTCACTCAGTACATGGGGAGCATAATTTGCCAGGCTCTAAAAAATTGGAAAGCGAGATTTGTCATAAACTTTGCGTTGATTAGTGATGTAGTATCCGGAAGTCATGTTGTTGCTCCGATCCTGCTCTTTCAATATTCGTTTCGAGCGACGATTCCTTCATCATATCGTATTGATCATTGGGTTGAGCGGAGTCCCTCATTTAGCGTTCGGAGCTCGCAATTTCACATGTTATCGGCTTCCCGGGTCTCGTATTTCGGAAACTGCGAAAACTGATGGTGGACGCGGACGCATGGAGTCTAAAGGTTTGGAAAAGGCTAATCTATATTCGCTGAATCCTCCAGCATTTTTAAAACCGCATTTCCGTTTTTGGGCGTTTCGTCCCCTATTTCTTATACCCGAGAATTAATTTTGTGAGAAAACCTGAATTTGGTATTTCAATATCCTTTTCCGCTCGTTTCAGATCGAAATGCACTGTAGAATGTCGTCTTTTCACTGATTTGGGGAGAGCATAACTTTTTAGCTCGGCGCGAAATGGCCAAGTTTTGTTGTTCACAACTCCACGAACAATAGAGGAAGCCAGCTTGTCGAATAATTCATTGTGATTTCATGTTGAAGCTCAGAGTTTTCTGCATTATTCTTCAGTAGTTCACTGCTATAGCTTAGTATTCTTTCTTACCGGCTATTTTTTTGTTTGGTGCTGCCTTCTGTAAGCATAACCTAGTGTCTGATCTGATATTGCCTGGAACTCAGTATTGATCGAGGATGCCTCAAAAGAAGCATTCTCAGTTATCTTAAAGGCGCAGTCCAATCTCAGAGGTAGTTTTTGATATTATGGTCCAGTCGCCGCCTATGCAACCCTGCCAAGCGCGAAATCCTAATTCTCTCAAATAAGCGAGAAAAAGCTAGGAAAGAGTCGGCCACGCGCCTTTGAAATAAAAAAAAATGGGTAACGCTCACTGCCAGCTTTCCGAACTCAATAGGGAAGAGACACGCGAAAGATTCCATTCAAAGTATACGTTCTTCGATTTGTTTTCGGTCTGGCTTGATATTGTCGCGTGCTTCAGAAAGATGGTTGCGAATAACGAGAAAATACAGGCTCGAGACAACTCGTCCGCGAACTTCTAGCCATTCAAATTCGAAATTTTTGAAGAGCCGTAACTCCGTTCGTAGTGAGCTCTGTGCGATTCTTTAAACACCGTTGTGATCAGCGTGGAATTTTCTCAAGATAGGCAGAGAAACGAAAAATCGATTTCGAGGTGGACTGTGCCTTCAAAACTAGCATTCGGTTGTTAATAAAATAGTCATCAGTGAGGCTATTCGAAGATTTGTGTGCCTAAACAAAAGTGGAACCTCAACCTCTGAAAAGTGCACAGCGAGGCGAGTGTGCATCGCTCACCCCTACCAAGTTGAAAATCGGGCTCGCAAATTTCGGCACTGTTCTCAGAAGGGGGTTTATGACCGCAGTCTGTAGATGACCCCGGAAGAAGTGGGTATGCTCCTCGCGCAAGAGACGGAGGTTTCCTGTGAGTCGTTCCATCTGTTCAGCAGTGGCTTCGTTTGGAGCGTCGTCCAAGGGCTTTCTGGTTTCTCTTTCACTAACAGGATTTAACATTCACCTGAATGGGTGGTTGGGTTTTTCAAAGATATTCCCTTCATGTTTTTTTTTCGATGACTTGAATGCGACGTTTGTGGATTTGAACAGATGAGGCTTTGAAGTTCTCTGTGGATTAGGGGGTGGAGGGATTAGGAATGCTCAACACAAATTTGAGGCCTATTTCCGACCTCCGAAAGGTCAAGTAGAATTCGGTGGGTATATGGGAGTTGACATTTTTCTTCATCCAAGTTTTCCGGGGGGGGGGGTATATTTGATGTGCTGAACACGAAAGTGATTATGTTTTTTTTGGGACAACTACGGTCAGTTTTAGTAGAAAATATAGACGGCCTAGAAACCGTAAACGAACCTCACATTCGTGTTTAACGCCCCAAATAACCCTCTCCGGCCCAAGTTTGGATGAAGATGGAGGATTTTCAATCATTGGAGCCCAACTACAAATCCGTTCGCAAATTTGGAATTTGTTTTCGAAACTCCTTAGAAATTTCGAATCTTTTTTTTTAATCGGACTCGATGCTTTATCTAAATACAACGCTAAGTCAGAGAATGAATTTTTCACGCGTTATCGATTCCTACTCGAGTCGCGAGCATGTATAGCCTTTCTCCTTTTTTTTCAAGCAGATCGAAGTGAGTTATCGGACCTATAACGGACCGCAGCTTGCTCCGCCCGGACTCATTAGAGCAATAAAGACTATATTTTCCACTCCCAAACACAACTTATTCGAGCAGGCGAGTTGTTCGCTCACGCCTACGACAACTTGGCCCGAGGAATAATTAAGTAGCGTAACCTAGGGTTCGAGGAGCGTTTTCAAAATCGAACGAATCCTCGAATTTTTTTTTCGAATTACCAGGTCTCGAACGAAAATCATTCGACGAAATTTCGAACGAAAGAAAGCTAGCGAAAAATTTTCGAAAAACCCTTCGCAAATTTCGTTCGTGTACAGCTATACAGGACACTCCATCAGTCATGGAAAACGCAGTCCCTTTTTTTGTGAAGTATTACATGTTCACTCGGAGGTTTCTCTTTAATACCTCGAATTTGTCAAAACTGGGAACTGGGTACCATTTTACGGTAGTTGATTAAGGAACGTCTTTGCATTCATCGCGAGGTACGACTCAGGTTTCTGGTTAGACGAGTTCGTTACTAACAGGAGAAGGCTGAAAGCATTAGGTGGGGGAGGGGAGTGTAGGTTTTTTCCCTCGAAGCTATCACAGCTCTGAATTAACATACTAGATGGTTAAGATATGGACATGCTTACACAAGGCGCTGAGTTGATCGCAAAACGCTTGGTTCCTAACGAGATTGAACCAGCAAATTCTCTTCGTGAGTAGCGCCTTCGTGTAATGCGTCTTTCAAAGTCTGCCGGGCGACGCCACCCGGCACGTTATAAGATAGAACTGCGGCGTCGTGGAGTGCCGCAGTGCGACGCCGGATGACCGACGTCGCAATGCGGCGCTCTACGTCGGTGCGAAATTTCTCCGTTGATGGTGGGATGGTCGATATTATTGGTAGCTCTACCACAGGCCTAGTGGGCGCCGCGCGCGATGTCGGATAGCATTGCCGGACGTCGGACGGCAAAATAACTGTGAAAGGGGCTTAAGATATGAGCATGCGCCTGTGTTGTTCTCAAAGGGAGGTGGGCATCGTGCATGAGGTACATGAAAAACCAGTCGTCAAAGGAGCTCCAAGGAGTCATCAGTCGGCAGGATGCCATCCTTTTTTTTTAACCTAAGCACGAGCTCTGCCTACGAGTGAGTTGGTATTCCCGGCGCTGCAGTCACTTCCAACTCGTACATGGGCAGAGTTCGCGGTTTGAAATTTGGGCGAAGCGCGTGGTTACTTTTTGAAGATTTAAAGTTTGAAAGCCGTAGTATTTCCTAGATTTTTTTTATTAAAAATGTGTATTTGCATATTTGATGTCCAATCCTCAATATTCTTTGATATCAAAAATCATTGCTAAGCCCAGAAGTGTGTTTTTGGTAGGTGTCAGAGTGTCCTCGGTTTTTTGTGCGTCTCCCCGTAATTTCGTTCTGTTTATCACCTAGTTGTTTCTTTGTTCTCGGCTTTTCCAATTCAATCACGTGGCTTGCTTATTTTTCAGCTCCGCAGAATGCGGGAATAGGTTGAGGTTTTATTTGAAGGGGGCAGGAGCAGCAGGTTTTTGTTTGTGTGGCAGCCGCTCATGCTCATTGGCATGCGCGAATGAAATTTTTTGCAGCCTCCATTCGTCTTTTCCAAATTTCCGGTGTATGGTTGCAGTACGCTGCGATGGATCTGAAGAGGCTCCTCTCATTTTCTCGTCTATGGTTTCTAGATTCAAAGTTCGGGTATAGCTAATGTGGAAGTCATTGAACCTGCCATCGGTCCTGCTATGAGCTTATTAGCTCTAAACATCGTGTGCCGTTGAGCCCTTTGGTAGCTCAGGGATTTTTCTCGATCATAATCAACACAGGTGTTAGATTCAAGTGTCAAGTTGAAACATTATTCAATTATTTATGCAATACATCCAATTCTGCTCTTAGGAATAGGCCAGTCGTAGGCAGTGTCGTTAGCGATCTCTCAAAAAGTACTTTCGAATTGTACTTCTTTACATGTTTGTGCAACGCTCGCTTCATTTTTTTCTCAAAACCACGCAAAAAGCGATTCCGCTTGGGGAAACTCATGCATAGTTAAGTTCTGGTGACAAATTTCCTCAACTTCTGGAACTATGAATTAGGTCTTTTAAGGCTTCAAAAGAATTATGGCTTTGATACTTTGCACATTGACCTCCCTTGTATTTTTATACCATGCGCAGAGCCGGGCACGCGTCTGGGAGTGGCGATTCTGAATATGCGCCCCCTTAGGCCTGTTTCACACTTCCATCTCTGATCGCCGCGATGGCATGTTTTTAATACAGATCGACGTGCGACGCGATCTCGGTCGATGCTCATGGTTACCATCCCATCGCGTCGCGCGGCGATTGAACTCTGAAAGAGGCCCTAGGTCGGGACCTGTTTTGTTACCTTTTTCTTTGAAGAGCCGAAATCCGCTACTCTCTCGCTAGTTAAGCGCAGATGCCATGATTTTGATTTCTTTTGACGAGCAAGTTTATAAATGGGCATAAATAGGGGAAGTTTCAGCAGAAATCCACAAATAGGAAAAGATCATTCAATCGGCGGCGAAGTTCAAGCCGAAATTGGCAAAAAAAAGATTGTTTAATCATGGAAATTCGAGCCGAACTTGGCAAGAAAAAGTAATGTTTACCTAGGGAAATTCCATCCGAATTTCCATGAAGAAAGGATATCAAGTAAAGAGGAAAGTTTTGCAAACAGACATGGAGAGAGCTTTACATTCATCACATCCTTTGTTCGGTAGTGAGAAAATTATAGACCTATAGGAAAAATGTCGTGATCCTTTCCGAAAGTTGCTCAAAGTCACTTGCGCAGCACAATACGTGGCCTTTTGTGCAATCGCGCGCTAACACTGGAACGCACGCCAGGAGTTTTATGCAAATGCGAATGGAAAAACTCGTTTTATTGGATAACGGGGGAGGAGAAAAGGAGTGATATTTGAGCAAATGGAAGGAGGCAGCGATCGAATATTTCGTATGCACACATATTACGATATCAATGTAAAATTTATAAAAAAAAAATGGAGCGGGTATAAGTAATTGGCTATGACAAGGTTCATTCAAATGGACCTAGTTGATCAAAAATGTTATATAAATGTGAGGACATTGGGAGAAAGAGGAGAAACTGGAGAACAATTCAGTGTAAAGAGGTTTGGTATCTAATGTGAATAAAGGACCTTAAATCTCGTCCTGGTCCTGGATTAACCTCGGAATCCGGGACGAGATTTAAAGTCCTTAATTCACATTACATATCAAAGCTGTTCATACTAAATCGCTCGCCAGGTTCTTCTCTTTCTCCCAATATTCTCACTTCACATTTACATAATAGTTTTGATCAACTATGGTCATTTGATTGAACTTTGACTAACAATAAGAACCTGTGGATCTCCAAAAAAATCGCATTCTGTAAGTATTCGTATGAAAAATCGAAAAAGAAGAAGTGAAAAATCAAGATAAATACTTGTCGCTGAATTTTTTTCCGAAATAAAGAAAAACAGACACTGTTTTCTTTCTGGGGGCTCCCTTTAGGCACCTCCATTTACCCTCTCTCCAACGGTTAGGATGCATCCCTTAAGCGTATCTGGGACATGTGCCTAGCTCTGACTACGCATTGTTGAAGTAAATATTGCTAACCCAGAAGGGATTGCCTTTTCGTGTGCATTTTTCCCAGCAGTCGGCTCGCGAAAAGCAAACATTTTGGTCTGCATTCTTGGCTGGACAACTTCCCAACGCCTTACCTGTCCAGGGGTGAATTGTCTATGGAAATCGACTGCAGTTCAAGGGATATTTTTTGAGAATCGTAACGATAAGTAGACTTGTGTTGCCTATGAATACATAATGTCAAAAAAAATGATTCAATGTTGTGATGGATTTACCAACTGGCCGAGATGAGGGGAACTTTCCAGTCCTGGGGAATCCAGGGCTGGGTAATTTTTTGTCGAGCTGACCGCTTTGCCGAATTTGGGCGTTTTTCTGGTGTTTTTGAGAGGTTATCGCGTCACGTAGACCCGCTGACACCCATGTTAAAATGAGACAAAGCTAGCCTGTTCTCTTTTTTTCTGGGCCAACACCTGTCTTCAGTTCACGGCCCTCTGTACTGTTTGAGCAAGTTGGGCTCGAGTTGAAAGCTCCCAATGTCAGGCTCGGAGCCTGTCGTCCTTTTGCTATCATCAAAGAAACTTTCCTTGAGAATCTTGTGGGCGGCGTGCCACAGCGACAACCATTGCCCAGATCCTATCACTAGACACATCTTGCGACGGATTGCTTCACGAAGAAATCAATCTGAGATTTTTTCTTGATACTTCGAGATTTCATTCAGAACCAGCATTGACGAATGGCTTCAACACAGTAACTCTTCATATTTTTATTTTTGCTAAAATAAAGTATTAAACAAAAGGGAAAGTTGATTAATCACGTTGTGCGGTTGCGTATTTCCATTTAGCATTATGTAGGTTGCGCCGTAATCGACGGCAAAGTTGTATTTTTCCTAAATTCTGAAGGAGAACGCCGGAAAAGCTGAGGAACGGTAGGTTTTCCCCCTTCATGACACTATTAATACACCTAAAGTATTCATCATATGTATACATCGGAAATGAATACACGCAGGAATAATAAGAGAATAATTTCCTCTGTAATTTGTATTTTTTTGTTATTCCTGCGTGTAAATATGATGAAGATTTTAGGTGTGTTGATAGTGTGTGGTGAGGGAGAAAACTTACCGTTTATCAACGTTCGCTGTGTTTTTTCTTCGAAATTCATGAAAAAATGCAGCTTTGCCGTCGGTCATGGCGCAACCTACACCATGCTTAGAGGAAATACTCAACCGAACAACTGCCTTTTCCCTTTGCCATAGACTGATTATTCGTTATCGTCAAAATACATATTTCGTGGCGAATGCTGCATCTCGCCTTATTTGAAGGAGGGATCAGCTCCTCTTGCTATTTTAAGCGTATGGGCTGATGTTTCATTAGAAGAAACGCTCCGGAGAAGTGTGTAAAAATGCAAACATTTCTGTGAAAAATCGTGAAAAATGCAGTTTCCAAAAAAAGGAAAAAAGCGGCTCCAGCTTGTAGAAACTATCCGTTGAGAACTTGAGCAACGTCAGTCGGTGCAATTGAGTTTGAAAATACAACTTTAACGTCTCTATATGCGAAAAGAGCTTCAAAATTACCGAAAAAAAGCTCCAAAACTCATTTGTAGACCTAAGACATGTTATGTCTTTGCCGTGTCTCTTACTCACATCTTTCAAAACGACTAGCGTGTCGAGCTAGCCGTTCTCGAATTTATTAGTATTCCGAATGACAAATGATGGAAATATTTCAGTTTTTCTGGGGCGGATTTTGGCGGCACCTTTTATTAGATGTCCAATTGATTTATTTCTCGGTTTCAGAAATCTTGAAATATTTCGTTTCGCATTTCTAGGTGGATAGGTCTCCGGTAGCTAAATATCAGTCGGCCTAATTTGTGCTTATAACGTTTTGTGTCTCTGTGTAAAGATTTCCGCATTAGTGTCGTCCAGATTTCTTGCTTTAATGCCTGTTTTTCGTTGGGCAAAGCATACCTTCAGTGAAAGTTTTTGGGTCGGTAAGTTAACACATTTTTTCATGCAAAGCATGCTGTCTGAGTTTGTACAATAGCAAGTTTGTGCTGCTACCCATAAATTTACCCCCACGGATAAATTGAAATTTATACCTAGTAATTAGTATATCGACTGAGCACATAGTATTTCTTACATTGTGGTTTCCTACCCTCAAAAAACCTTATCTGTTTTTTTCATTCTTTTTGCTTTTAGGTCAATGTATAAAAAGATATGAAATTTGCTTCTTTTGGCGCCCAGTCTCAGCGAACCTTGCTGAAACTTTAGGACCTCAATTATAGAGAATCATAGAACGTAACTAACGCACATTGAAACCCGAAATTCAAATGTACAGTTTCCAAATACATAATTGTCATATAAATTTCGAGCTTTTTTTTGTCATCGTTGGACCTTCAAAACATTTATATCTCATTGTAAGATTAGTAGTGCTTGCCACATGTTTTTTAAAATTACGTTGAACTGAATTTACGAGTTTCGCACATGATGAGCACCTCGCTTCGATTGGAACGAGAAGGACGGATTTCACACACTAGCTGAACTTCGCCAATGCCTTTGCAGTCTCGAAAGAACGGCGAAAGACGTAGTAGAACGCTTTATTTCTGTGAAATTTTTTTCTGACCCTAAAGGCAGTGTTCGGGATGAATATTATATTCGAATTCGAATTGAAAATGGGGTTGCTCGGTCTTGAGTTGACGAATAGTGCAGAAACTGCGAAGAAAAGCGCCCGGAACTAAAACAGCGGTTTCTAACGTACGTGCAGGCCCAGGGCGCGAACGAGTTTACGCGCCCCGCTAGTTTCCGCAAGCGCGCGCTAATAGCGAAATGTGCGCGAATCGATCAAGACGGACGTGGCGGAGTTTCTTGGCAACTCGCCATCGAAAACGTCCGCGGCGCCACAAGCTCGTTAGAACGAGGTGCGGGACGGGCTAAGAAGGCGTGCTGAGCTAACGAAATCTTTAGTTCGTGGCCGTTTTTATTGATTTCTGGTCGTTTTCGCTGCTTTCTTCGACCTTATCCCCTCCAGTATCTGCCAGCGTAGTGTAGACCTTGAAAACTCAAAAACGAGATTTATCATGAACACTGCCTTTAACTAATTGCCTGGTGGGAAGAACGAGTTCGGGAAGAACGAGTTCGGTGATTGCTATTGTTAATTTAATAGGGGTCAGTCGAGAATGGAAGATTATATTTTGCAAAACAGCATTAGTTAGGCTTAAAAGGAAGAATCGAGAAACGCAGGGTAGAGAATTTGACGTTTGACAAAGGCTCTTGTAAAAACAAAGCTCCCATTTTTTGCCCTTCCAGATCTGCCAGCGAACTGAGAAGTTGTTCTTTTAAATACTCCTGAAATCTTCCTGGGTGCGATACTTTTTTGTCGAATTCAGGTTGTCTTGTGGTGCTATACGGTCAGCTAGCACTCCATTGTCAAAAGATTCTCGGCCCCGAGCCGCTCCGAACAGGATTCTGAGCCGCCTGACAGTTCGTCTCGTTCTCCTAATCTTTGACACACTGCTGTAGCTGAACGGACGAACTGTAAGAGCCCGGACAGCAACATGAGCCGACCCACAAATTGGGAGAACGAGCCGACCGGCCAGGTTGCTCGGAGCAGAGAATCGCCCGAGTTATAAGTCGTTGATTGGTTGAAAACACCATCAGAAGAACATTCCTACAGTTTGACGCATGAGAATTGTAGTGCTTTGAAGTTTGCGACTTCAAGGCTGACTCATTTCGCTACAAAGGCCTGCACCTTCGGCGGCAATCTGCTCATCTGTAACTTTTCAATAGAATGCATACCTGATTTGTCTATTTTTATGTCTGCGAGCTTCTAAAGTCATCGTACACGCAGAAAACGATCTACTAGCTCCGACGTTTTTCATAAAAGTGTGATCTTATGCTCACTTAATAAACAAAAGTTTTGAAAAGGCTTCATAAATACTTCCATTTGACAAGAAAAGAGTCCGATTTCCTGGAAATTTTGTAAAAAATACGGTCATTCATATAAGCTTCCACATTTTTTATCCATCCCTTTTTATTAGTTTGCACACACAGTAGCGATCGAAAATCTGGTGACTTGGCTATTCACGTATACTGTTTTTATACACGTCCTCCTCCACTGGGCTTAGCGAAATTTGATGAAACTTCAGAGGTAGCGTTCGCGACAAAAATTGTATTCTAGTCTTTAATGTTTTTGCGCAGATGAATCCACGAATTAAAGGCATTGTTTACGATAAAAAACCGTATTATAGTTTTCGATGTTTTTGGGTACGTAAGTCCTCTAAGAAGAGGTTAATAGGGAAATGTTCTCACAGAACACTCAAATACTGGAGAAAAACTTCAAAAAATGTCTGAAAAAATTAATTACTGTGCTCTCGGGGCTAAATTCTGGTGCGCAATTGCGTCACGACGCGCTTTGCGGCCGCACGCTCCCGAGTCGGAAGAGTTTCTAGCGCCGCAGCAGCCGATCTGGTGACTCTAGTTGTGTTTTGGAAACTAGAAGCTGAAAAAATTGGAGAAAACTGCATAAAAAAGCCACCTCGAGTCGGCTTTGGCGCTTGACAATCGTTATCGACTTGAGCGCGTGCGGTCGCAAAGCGTCCCGAGATTCAATTGCGGACCGGAATCCAGCCTCGAGAAGCACAGTATGCCTGTTTGTGTTTCGGGACACTGCAGCCAATGCATCGAACCTGAAGTCGGGGAAATGGTTTTGCGCTTCAAAATTCTTAGGTAAGAGACTTTGCTTTCTGTTTTCTGTACCAAAAAGTTCTTTAAAAATAAGAGGGGCGAATGTGAATGCATGACTGTTAGAACCTTCCGCGATGAGGAACGTTCGGAAGTTCGGTGACTGTTCCTACGAGAAAACGAACAAAGGAGAACTGTTGTGGGACGTGGGCGGGCTGGCTCATTGGGTCGGCTGGCCCACGAGATTTTCACCCACTCCCCAACGGATTTTCGTCGCCTTTCCATTTTCACTTTTCTTAGAAGGATCCAAGGCTTACGTTTTAGTCAAAAAAGGCAACTTTTTCACCGTGAACTCTGCTTTTGAAGGATAGTAGCGGAAAGTTTCCACAAACTCTGAAAAATTCTTGAAGATCAAACTGCGTAAATAAACCGCTATAATAATTGATTGCGCCTTTTTTGTGTTTAGTGCAGTTGAGAAATTCGAACAATAAAATATTATTTTTATCATCATTATTGGTGACTCATTTGAGGATGTTTCTATATTTTTGACGCTCGTTGTACTGGGTAACAGCCATGTGTGGTAAGTCCTGAATAAAGTGTGGATTCCGAATAGCCGCTAAAAATATCAAATCAAGTAGCAGCAAACACTTGCAGTTGCGCGTATGCGAATGACAGCTCTTGCCCTAGAAAACGACGAGTATGTATGTAGTTGCCCGACGGTGGGATTATTTTAAAACCGTTTTCTGTTGATTGGTGAGGCTTGACCAAGTTCTCATGTTGTGGGCCAAAACACTTTACCAACTTTGTTTTATCGTTCCACTTCATATTTTTGCCATTCCACTCGTTATTACCGAAGTTGAGAATTCTTCAGATGACTACTTCCTCTGTTTTATCTAAACATTTGACATCAGAGGACTCTCTAATTGACGTAATGCTGCTCGCGATTCCATGCGTTTATACCTTTAGCTCACGTTTGTCATCGTTCTAGATATTGTGCCAGAAGAGGTCAGTCGATGATCTCAATGTTGTGGGAGAGACGAGCCGATGTCAGTGTTATCGATGAAAAAGAAGCTGGTACTGCGCAGTCGCTCAGCGTCGACATATCACGAACGCCCTCGTCGACTGGCATATGGGACGTTGTCGCTGAGAAGAATCAGTTTGCGTATTGTTGCATGGGCGACACATAGTAAGCGTTTTAGTAGCGATATTCGGTCATTTTTTTTCGAACTAGCTTATACGATGAGTTTGGTTACCGATTTTACCGTACGGCGCTTCACATAATGTCGCTGACGAGCGAAGGTCACTCGAAAATGCCATTCTGAACAAAATGCTACATTTTTAGGATCAACTTTGACCGAAAAACTACATTTCGACCTTCTTGGCTGTGCTTCGTTTCTCTGAACGGAGTTGTAAGCGTTTTTAGTGATTGACCCACAGGCGCAGCGCATCTTGTTGTTTATAGATCCTTAGAGCATCCTCTCATGCACCGATCGCAACCTTGTACCAGAAATCGTCCTACAATGTGATTGTACACGGAAATATGTTATGATTATAAACGAAAGGGTGCGTTTAGATGATACCATTCGATGTGGTCTCTTGGCGCAGTGGGAGTACCCGCAGTTATTGGAGAAGTGAAGTAGCGAGTTCGATCCTTGTCGCAGCCGGTTTTTTTTGGCACCCTTGCAAAAACTCATAGTTATCATCCAAGGTGTTGATGGGCAACAAATTTGCTATGGGAGCCTTTTTTCATTGAGAAATGGTGTGCGTATCACGCTGGAGTTCAGGGTTAGGCGAGCGTTGTCCAACTGGACAACAGGAGGGGGGGGGGGGCGTAAAAACTTCGGGCCAAAACTTTGGAAAAATTGGGGGTGTTTCCAGCTGCGTTTCTTTTCTGTTAAGAAAACATGTCGTGGTATGAGGGGTTCGGACGTGGTTGTCTCACACATTGTAATAGCAACAAAAAGATCAAAGAGAACAATAGTACTGCACCACAACAGTACATGTAAGGAAAGTATCTATACATCATGATGTAATAGGCATATTTTAGGCAGCATTCAAATTTTCAGCTCATAAAACAAATTTTTATACGAGTAACATTCATTAATCGGGCCTATTACAGCTTAAATTCTTCATTCCGAAAATTGGACAACGTACGCCCCCCCCCATCAAAGTTCAGATTTTCAAGATTCTGAAAAAAAGATTCAGATTCTCCGAGAAATTCTCCACAAACTGATACCTAACACCGTCCCACCACCTTGAAATCACGAAGAAAATCGAATGAAACACGTTTTACCGTTGTTTGAAACCGCGCCGTCGGCCGAAATCGGAGAACGCTAATTTTTTTTTCAAAAAAAGCAATCCTAAAATCCTGAAGGTTGAATGGTCATCCCTGGCCTATTGTCTACTAACTACCACGATGTCGCTCGGAAACTCCTCAGTTTAGAGCATTCCGTAGCAAGGGGTAAATTTACCACTTCGGCAAGCCGTCGAAAAATATCGCGCTCCAGTGCCAAACCGCGTCTACCACCGGCGGTGATTATGCGGGCACAGCTGCACAGTGCAGTTCCCGCAAAACCACCGCAGATGACACCCCTCTCCCACCCGCGCTCACAATCCTGTTTTGACAATACTAGTTGGGAATAGTACTTTTTTGAATCCTTGAAGGTTTACGCACTCACCAAAGGGTTCCACTTTCCGGAGGTCTTGATGCAAACCTAGTTGGAGATTTCCTGTCCATCAAAATGTAGAATTCTGCCCGTATCTGCTGTTTGATAGTGCCATCAGAAATTCCTCTATCAGAAACTCCATCAAAATGCTTAGAGTTTTGATAGTTTATCATTCATTCTTCCCTGGTATCTTGAGTGACCCCTTCCAACTAGGGTTGCACCCAGGTGTCGTGAAGCCTTATTATTAGTGAGCTGTTATCGAGAGTCCAAAACGTCGCCGAGTAATGCTCGGCATACGCCAATTTTGCCAATTCCGTGGTTGGAATCCATCAAAAGTTAAGAAACGTTCTACATCCTCACCATAATTTTCTCCCCTACGAAAATTTTCTGTCAGCTCAAGCTCGCCTATTGCGTCATTTTTAAATCAGTCCTGACTTTTTGTTAGCTTACTGCACGATCAACATTAACACAAAACTATGCAAGCAAAGGACAAGTATGCAGCGTTATTTTTGATATCTGCTTTAATTTGCACACATTTTTCTTTATCGTTATGCCATGATGAGACTGTGAGGCAATCTCTGTGACAATTTTAATTACTTTCTTCTCAATACAGATGTTGTTGCTCAAGGGCAAGTCAAAGCTACACTCCCCGAGGCTAATCAGTCGGGTAGGAAGTGCAGGAATCATTTTTTAAAAGTTCAGGTTGAAATATCCTTTCTTCGGAATTTTTGACTGCAAAAGCTTATGAAATTTTTTCAGAATCTGAGGGGGGCGTAAAAGTTCTGAACATTTTTAAAAAATTTCGATCTCCAAGGTGGGGGGTGTAGCTTCGTCGAGGTCCTGGACAACGGTATGCCTGACCCTGCTGGAGTTTGATCTCTGCAGTTGGTTCTTTAGCGTGAAAAAGGTAGTCCTGGATCAAATTCATAGCCATAAAAATCGTTCCAGTGCATAGCGTAATCAGGACATGAAGTGTGGAAAGAAAAAAGCCTCTTGCATGAAAACAACGGGGGAAAAGATGTTCTGGACAAATATCAAAATCACAGTCCCACCATTTGGCGGGGAAACGGTACTTAAGGGTTGGTTTTCAGAACACCTTGCCGCAAACTTTGAATATGTGAAGAACAGAATTGGAAATACATTAGAGCTATCAGTCGAATAATTGAGTTTCTTTTCGGAAAATTGCGATAGGTTGTCGTGGGCTTATAGATACATATAACCGAACCGTGATGCAACAACATAGCCCAAAAACTGAAAAATGACATAATATTCGTGTCAGCGCCTTGAATAACCCCTCTATACGATTTGTAAGTGGGATTTTTTTCCACCGTTGGAGTCCCATAGGGGAGGGAGCCTTTGATGATTTTTGGGGAATACCCGAAGTTTGTTCAGGGTGGTGGTGGTGGTGGTGGGGGGCGGGAATGGAGCGCTGAACACGACTACGGAGGTTGATTTCAATTTCAAGAAAGTTTAAGGTAGGTTACGGTGAACAATGTGATAATTAACCAAAAAAACGCATATAACTACATATGTCCGTTCCGAGCAACGGAGCGCAGCTATAATTGACCAATTTTTTTTTTCACCGAAGTTGATTCTTAAAAGTTGCATTTCGGCGAGAGTGACCACTTTCTTCAAGTGACCTTCCCTTGTGAGCAAAAGTGAGAAAAAACACAACATATCGTCGTTGAAGACCAGAATAAAGGAATCAGTCCTTCAGTTGACTCGCGATATTGGATGAATTTGTTAGTGCATTCGAAATTCTCAATTTCAAAGCACACTTCATCTAGAAAATATATTTTCGGATTTGGTCCTCACATTTATAAGTTTCACTTCAACCAAGTTCTAGAACAAAATTGAGTAGCGCGGTGCATACAGCGATACAGTAGACCGCTTTGCTTCCATAACTTAGCTATATGTAGAAGCGTATAGGCTTCTTACATTTCCGCCATTCTCTTTCGCAGAACAACTCCGTTCTCATGAGGGCTTCACTGTAGGAGCGAATCGCCTAACTGGAACGTTGGCATGAAGCGTGTACAAAAGCGATATTTCCATCTGATATGTTGAAAGTTAGTATTGATTTTGCACTTTCGCTATCGCATTTAGGATTGATGCTGCTAATAGCGTTTTCCATTAGATAGAATGTCAGGTGGTAGTGTAAAGAACACGTTAACCTTTTCATCCTCCAGGGGCTTTCAGCCTTTTACCCTTTTGGCTCTTTCAGTAGCCTCTGAAACGCATCCCTGATTCAAAAAAGCCGTCGGCGGGCTGCTTGTGCTCGGGATTGCTCGCTTCCTAGTTGTCTGGTTAATAATGTGTCTAAAAGGCAGCCGTAGAATGTATTTGTCTCTGCTTGGGATCTCATATGATTGTCAAAAAGGTTTCTCTGATCTTATGTGAGGTTTGTTATTGTAATTTGCATGTGAGTGGATAATAGACTATGTATGTACATCAGTTTCAGACTAGTGAATGAACATAGACGGGGGCGAGGCGATCCTTCGTCTATTTGCGACGAGAAACGCGTTGACTGTGGCATCGCAAAAGGCCCACGGGCTGCCGCTCATGAACTCGCGCAATGGTGTTTTTTTTTCTGTCAACGTTGCTATCAGCAGTTATACTTCTCTAAGGCCCATCACTCCGCTGTTGGTTATAATCGAGTTGGAGAGCTCACTTGAAATGCCCTAGAGTTTAACTAAACCTTGCGATACTGTAATATTAAGAAAATTAACAAAATTAAGTTTTATTCCTGTTGATTATCCTCTATGAACCACTCTGGACCTTTGGGCGAATCTCAAAGCCTTGTCCTACTGTAGTGTACATTCCTTAACTTGCCGTTATTTGCTCCTAGAAATTGACAAGTATGCAACGGCTTTTAGCTCAGCATCCCCAATTGAAGCCAAGGTCAGAGACACAGCGGTGGGATACATAGGTGGACTTACAGCGCAGCTCCCTCTAGGCCCTCCTCATCTAAATTGCGGCCTCCCTTACCCACTGCTTTTGCTTGTCACACGAAACTCGCCTCAATATAATTGAAAAAATTTAGTTTTGCTTGCAAAGTTGAGAAACTGGCCATCATTTTTCCTATTTTTCAGGCTCAGAAATGAATTACCTACAAGGCGAAACTCAGCATTGTGAACACCTACTTTTCTTCGTTTTTCATCGCAATCGAAAAGGCCTAGAGTATGCGAAGTTTGCAAAAAGAACAAAAACGGTTCGCGAAGTTAAAAAATGGCGACTGTGACCTGGAAGACACACCTCGCAGCGGACGACCTGCAGAATTTGATGAGGAGCATCTCAGGGCATTTTTGAAGAAAGATGGTCGCCCAACAAGTCGTGAATAGGTTGAAAAAATGAACTGCGATTATAAGACGATCCTCAATCATCGTTATTCAATGAGATATGCGAAAAAACTCGGAGCCTGGGTGCCTCACGAGCCTAATGAAATCAACAAAGAAAATCGTCTTCAAATTGCTGCTCAACACCTCGCGCGCCATTGAGCAACACGCGGTCATAAACGACGCTTTTTGTGCCGAATTGTCGTGGGAGATGAGAAATGGTGCTTGTAAGTCAATACGAAGCAAATGAAGAAGTGGGTGGCCTCAGGTCTTCTTGACCGCGATGAAAAGCGAAGAAAAGTAGGTGGCAAAAATGCTAATTTTTGCCTCATGTTTATACCATTTTCAAGCCTGAAATTAGGGAAAAATGAAATTATGCGAGAAAACATACAACACAATTTTGTAGAGCAGAAAAATCAGTTCCAATGAATACAAAAACTTTGCTGAACAACAGACAAATCATTTAATCAAAGCTCCTTGAAAAAAACCGTACGAACCTAATCCCCTTCCCAATTCATCTATTGAACCAATAATAGAGGCGTTTTCTCAATTCTTTCCGGAGTTTCCCATCGCCTTTGCGCCGGAACCTTCAAGAGGAGATGTGTGAACTGCCCTTTTTCATGAGAACTTATTTAGCTTTTGATTAGTTTCCTGTAGAGCTCTGGTTTCCCGGCGCTGTTCAATATAATGAAAAAGTGTGTTCTAGTGTGTGGGAATGAGTATTCGAACTTTGGGAAATTGTAGCCCCCTTCGTGAGAGCTCTTGTTTTTATGTGAATTGTTTTCCAGGTGTAGTCTGCCAATGTGCTGCCGGATAAAGCGAAGGTTATTCTGCATAAATGAACGTAGTTGATGCGGAAGGAAGTTAGTCAAAAGGCCTTGTCACTTGACTACTAGCATCGGCTTTGAACTGATTTGGTGTGTGAAGCGTATGTAATTAAGCGTATGTGAGTAACTTGTGGCTTTCAGCCGGCAGGTTGAATATTAGAAATGTGTTGGCGCAAAGTGCATGACAGGTGTGTTGGAAATCGGCTCAAGCGTGAACTAAGCCGTCTGAGAGTTTAACTGAAGCTAACTCCAGTACTTTTACTGCTTTACGCCTTTATTTATAGACATAGTGTGCTTTCCTTTTTAATGTGTAGTAGGAATAACTTGCCCATAATCACTCTTTTCGCTATTGAGTGCATCCTCGTAGGGATTGTCCATACCTTGTGATAGCCAAAAATCGGGATTACGCCGTGGTGCTCCACAGGGCAGTCAGTTCCTGATTTAGACTGCGTCAAAAGAAAGTCCCGTGATAAAGATCTTTGTCAGTTTTTAGAATAATGAAGTGGTTTAGGTGGCTTTTATGAGAGACACGTCGAAAATGCGGTGAAAAACCTTGTAAGGACAACAAAATTAGGGCCATTTTCGATTTTGAAAGTGATCAAGTGCACAACTGTCAAAAAAGTGTCCACCTTATTCATTTTACGTATTATTCGACCCTTTCACTTTTTCAATATATTTGAAATGAAGTGATTGATAAAACCATGTCATGATTTTATGATCCGCTAACTGCAACACCCCGTTTTGTTCCGTTTTCGAGTATTCATTCTACAAGTTTTTGCTTAAAGGCATCGTACGCGCAAAGATCCGCATCTCATTTTTTCATGTTTTTGCGCAGGCAATTCTCTGACATACAGAATAAGAGTGGAAAGCCTCCACGAAACCATCGACTCTTGCGAAAAAAACTCCTTCTGAAATGTCTCGAATTATTCACTTCCCACCCCTCCGTCGATTCCGGTGTGTCTGGTGCAATACGTCGGAAGTTTTTTTTTTCTCAAACGTCGGATGTGTTTTTTTTGTTTCAAGCTTATTAGGTGGGTGAATTCCTGTTGCCTCTTGTTCACTAGAACCTATTCTGAAAAATAAAGTATCCATTGTTCAAGGTTGGATGTTAGAATTTCCGAAGTGAAAATTTCAAATGCTCAATCATCCGCGCATGTGGTGGCGCTTCTGTTCCTTGTGCGAGATGGTTGGTGAAAACTGGTGGCGGATCGACATTTTGAACCACGCCAACTTCAGAACCTTATGTTTTTGACGCGCAAAACTTCACCATCGTGGTCCGCCGGGCTCAATCATGAAATTTAGCCTGAAAATGGAAATTGGTTCTCAGCGCGAACGATGCCTTTAAACGCACAGTACACCCTAAGATATGAATTTTGAGATTCTCATGTAATTGGGTAGAAGACCCCTCCTGTATAACGCGTGCCAAATGCGAAATTTCAATTCCTCCAAATAAGCGAGATATAAGCGACCACCACGGGCCCGACCCCCTTCGCTCACCACCACAGGCCCGACCCCTACCAGATTTTTGAACTCGATAGCGGCTAGATAGATGGATGATTTTTAACCGAGTCGTCGTTCTTCCCTACCTTTCCGATCTATCTCCTCAGTCTGTTTTGATCTCGTGCCGCGACTGCGAATCAAGAGGAATACATACCTGAGCCAACTCGTCTACAAAATTTTTGCCCTCAAAATACATGCATTTTCAAGAAACCATGTCTCCGGTCGTAGAGGGTCTTGGGGGATTTCAGAGATACCATTGTGATCAGAGTGTGACCCTCTTCAAGATAAGGATAAAACCTAAGAAATGATTTTCTGGGTGTCCTGTGCCTTTAAATCCGGATTGAGGAAGGTCGGAACGGAAGTAAATTTTCCTGCGGAAAACTCAACTTCAACACAACGTTTATAGCTGTAATAAAACTCTACCCAATACAAATTGGTGAAGGTCCTAGGCAAAGTGTACACACCCCAACTCGCAAATTCGATGTGTTGCGCAATTCTGCCGTCGGTGGACAACTGATGTTATTGCAGTGGAACGTCCACCGTTTATCCCGAAACATCGCTTATTGACACTCGTGCAGACTTCTGGTTCTGTCCGAAGCAGAAAACATTCCACCCCAAATACCTTGCGTTTGCCCCGACACAAAAACAATCGGAGCTGGCTTCGCGAAATAGCTGCCGATTGTTCGCTGCAGTTTGTGAAACTTGTCAACTAACAAACCGAATTTGTCTTGCACTGTAAGGCCCGTCTGCTTTTGTCTCGGGGCAAACGCAAGTTGTTTCGGGTAGAACGTTCGAGTATACCGTAGGAATCCAGACATTTAATCAACTGCCAATTAACGATATTTGGGGATGAAGGGCGCACGTTTCGACGGAACAACGTCAGTTGTCAAACGACGAGTGTGTGATAAGGTCGTCCACACACTCGTCTATCCCCTACATTGAAAGTGGAAAATGTTGTTATTCATTGGACTAGGGAAATCTTTTTTAGTGTAGTTTCAGGCGAGCAAAATGAAGTATCTTGTGAGGATGCCCATGCTACCACTTTCAGAGGGGTCATTTGAGGTGCCAAAGCGAATATGAAGTTCGCTTTTCGGATGTCTGCGGTGGGCTACAGGTCATTTTTCCACCTCGACCTGGCTCAGAATTCCGAGAGACCAAAAGCGATTTTTATGTTCGTGTTCGGCTCCCCAACTAATCCCTGGACGAAGTGAGGGTTGAGAAATGATTTCAAATTTCCGGGTCCTTCTACAGTTTCAAGCTTATAACTTCTAGGGACATAGGTTTGGGCAAGAGACCCTTAGTTCTCACTACTATTAGCACATGCGCATCCCTGCAAGATACTTCATTTCGCTTACTTCGGACTGCGTTAAATTGTTTTTCCTTGCGGGAAGATTGTCGCTATTTGATTGATTGTCTGCGGTATATTGTCACTCTATGGAGGAGCCGTCAAATAGCAAAATTTTGCTTTAAAAAATGATAGTCTGCCATTCTTCTTGCCTTTCGCCCATCTATTCTCTTGCTCGCAGTTTTGTCTTAGTTCTTACTTCCAGAGTGAGACCTTCCGTGTCTTTCCAGACTTGAGAAGTAGGCAATTTTCAACAATAATCTTTGGTGGGCTGCAGCTTTTGTTTTGAGCTGCAATCACAGGTGTTTATATCGAAAAAACTTCTCGGAGTTTTTTTTTCAATTCCCACTTTTTCTGATCTCATATTCATTTCGGGATTCGGAAATGGAGAAAAACAAGTTGTTTTTGAAGCATTCCTTCCCAAGGAGTTCTTTTCAGTATGCGCTTTTGTTGAGTAGTTCCTATGCCATGGCGGCCAGCTGGCGCTATTGTTTGAGGTGTGACTTTACGGAGTCGGTAGACTTCATCATGCGTTCTCCTTGGTGGTTCGACCCGACTTAGCATTGTTGTTATTGCGAGACGCCATCTTTGAAAAATGTCTTCTTTTTTGGAATGTCTTCCTATGAAAAAAGACAATCGACTTGCGAGAACAGCTGTCGAAAGGGCTTTGACCTGGTTGCTGCCGAAGTTTTCGATGGACCGCTTCAAATTGCTTGGAGAGGCGGATTCAACCACCGAGGATTTTCTTAATCCTTCCAGTTTTTTCATGTTTCCTGGGGCAGTGAGATCGAAATCATGACCCAGTGCTTGAACCATGCCCGACCCGGCTTCGGAAAAGTTTCCGCCATCTTACTTGGTCATTTGTTGTTCTCAATTTCCTAACTTCTTGAAGTTGTTCTTCTGATCAAAAGTGTTATACTGTTCTAAAGCGCAAATCATTTCTGTCTACTTATTTAGTGCTTCTTTCAGCTTCGAGAAAAACTTGCTCTCTCAGGTGCTTCTATTTACTTTGAGGCAAACCACCTAAACTGCAAAGGTTGGTAGGACATACGAACCCTCTAATTGTTAGAGCTAGGTAACAGCATTCGCGGAAATCCGCGATGAGGCGTTATTAGCGAGTTTTTGGAATTTAAAACTTCGGCCTTCCACGCCTTTTCGTAAAAATTTTGACCGCGAATTTCAAATAAAGGTATTATTGGCAAGTCGCTACCCAATAGTATTCATTTTATCTACTATCGATGATTTCGCCGGGAATTAGATCTGCACTATTTGTTGATTCCATAAATTTTCATCAGTAATTGACACATTAATTAGTGTTGATCGGGTTCTTGTCCATGATACTCGACATTGAAGTTTTGCGGCGAAACTGATATGGGCTGGAATTTATGAAAGCAAACCATGGACTAAGGCTTGGTTTGTCTCCAAAGATTGCGTGCTATCTTTGCAGCGAACCCAGTTTTAGCACATAATTTGCCGTTCATTAATCTCAGCCCTGATAAGGCAGGTACAACCAAAATTGTAAATTTTGTATTGTCGCCGAGAATTGCTAAGCACGCCCCTGTTGGGAGTTTGCGCGAGCGCTGTTACATAGCCATTAGAGAGTTTGAATATCCTATCAACTCTTGCAGCTCTGGTGGCTGGCCTCAAAGTAAATAGAAGCACCCGAAAATGATCAGTACTTGAAGGCAAAGTCCAAGCTCAGATATGAATTTTGAGATTTTCATGTATTTGTGTAGAAGACCCCTCCTGTATAACACGTGCCAAATGCGAGATCTCAATTCCTCCAAATAAGCGAGATATAAGCGATCACCACAGGCCCGACCCCCTACCAGATTTTCGAACTCGATAGTGGCTTGATGGATGGATGAATTCCAACAAGTCGTTCTTCAGTCGTCCACCAATTTTTCACCCTCAGAGTCTAGGCATCTTTGAAGAGCCATAACTCCGTTCAAAGGGGGTCTTGGACGATTTTAGAGATACCACTGTAACCAGCGTGCGACTCTTTCCAAGAAAAGCATGAGATCTGGAAATTAATTTTTTGGGTGTTCTGTGCCTTTAAAGGCAAAGTCCAAGCTCAGGGAAGAAATCAGATATTTCCACATAATTGTGAAATAAACCCACCCTATATAGCACCTGCTTAGTGCGAGCTCTCAATTCCTCCGAATAAGCGAGATATAGGAGGAAGCCACCCTGGGGCGCCTGAATCCGGAAGCCACTTTGGTACGCCCCCTTTACGATCTTTCGAGCTCAGCAGTGGTGAGATGAGCGATGGATTTCGATAAATAGCCCCGTTCATCTCTTCATTCTCAACCCCTCTCTTTGTTCAGGTCGGCTCGTATAAATCGGTCGCAAATGAAGGAAGTTACAAGCGTTGGACAACTCGTCCACCATGCTTCCGTAGCTCAATCTTTGAGGGGCCATAACTTCGTTCTTACGGGGTCTTGTACGATTCCAGGGACATAATTGGAATCAGCGTGGGACCATTCTCAGGATAAACAGAAAATCAGAAAAACGATTCTGAGGTTGGACTGTGCCTTTAAGATATCCACTGAATTTCTAGAGTCACCAGGTTTTTCTCGAAGCTGAAGGAAGCACAAGATAGAGCTCCCGAACCGTATAACACACTTGGCCAGAAGAACAACTCTGAAGTTCTAAAAATTGGCAGTTTTTCAGGAAACTATTCCGGTAACCTGATATGTATATTGTAATCAGGAAGAGTTACGTTGATATGTGACGGTGTTAGAATCTGGTATTTTCCGCAGTAGACTATTGTTTTTGAGAGACTTCTCCTCGTTGTTATAGCACCCGGCTCAGATGTTAAGCTGCTTGCTTAAAGCCTGGTTTTTTTTTCATATAGAAAAAGAGAATTGCCTGACATTGGGCTAGAATTTATAACTGTGTATAAATCATAAGCTCCCTGTTTGATCTTCTTTCTGAGTCTGAATTGTTGTCTCAATCTTGGTTCGATTCTCTGTTTCACGGTTTATTAATGATGGAAAATCGAGGTCGAACTTGGGGTGACCTAACTGCGTCCCCTCCTCATTTAAGGAGTAAACCACATCCTAATCCTAAATTTGAAAAAAAGAAGTGGCTGGATCTCTGAGAGGTGATGGCTTGCAGCTGTTGCTCCTTTCATTATGCGTATTACCTTTTTTTTGCAGTTATGTTTATCTGTCCCCTGATGGGCAGGGTTAGGCTTACTCAAGAAGGATCACACATAGAGACCGAAGCTCAAGGCCGCAGAACGGGAGGCCACAAGCTTTCGTCCGGTCACCACGAAAAAAAAAATAGTTTGTACTCAGCTGTACAAAAACTGTAAGAATAATTCAATCGAATTCCGCTTGAGTTTTCATCTAGTTGGAGGTCACACTCACGACTCACCTAAGGGTCGCGCTCCAAGATTTCGCAAGCTAGAGTGTTGGTAATCTAGACTACCGAATGTTTTACCCAGGATTCGCTGTTAATTGTGGCTTTCCTAGGGATAGGTTCGAGGGGCTGGTGACTGAGAACTACTGAGGTGGAGTCATCTTTATTCGTTTTCTGGCCTTCCAACGACGATAGCCTCCTGCTAGGAGCTGTGTGCTTCTATTTGCTTCATTTTGTCTAGGCAATGTGAGGAGCTTATTCGAAATTATTTATCTTAACTTGGCTGGAAGATAATTCCCTATCATACAGTGTATTCATTGTCCATATTCCTTTGTTTTGTTTCGAAAATTTTTCAGTGAACTTTTGTTATGCGGAATAACGAAACGTAATCTGGCGTGCGCTAATTTCTAGAATAAGTCAGAAAAACAGCACTTCGGTATTCATGTATCCAATTTTGGAGTTAGCGGAAACGCACTTCGGTTTTCCCTGGGTTCTGATTACATGGATAAACCTCCGTGAGCCTCACTTCCTGGTGTTGCCCCCCTAGAGTTTTCTCAACGCTTGGAAAGGCGTTTTGTATTCTAAAAAACGTATTCATGCAGTTTCCGTGATGTGCGTACATCAAAGTGAAAAAGGGGTGCCGCCCCGGTTCACGTAATTCGCGGCGAAAGGGAAAAGGGCACGTTTCCGATTTCTGGAACGCTGAAATTCGCAGAAATTTTGATGAATGTCAAGAAGGTGTTTGATGTTTTCCGATTTTTCCCTCGAGATTGGTTACATGGGTATTGATCGCCGATCGCCGTATCTATAGGAAGTCTGAATTGGCCACTTCTAGCGAATGAGACTATAGCTGTCATTATTTCTCCTTTCCATTGTCTTACACCGGGGCAGATGCTTCTCAGGGTCGTTTTTTATGATTCTCTGCAAAAGTGCTCAGGGTGTTAAAACGCCAGAGGCCTTCTGTCAATTTATGTTCGAGCTTTTGATATTGTCTTGATGGAGCGCGTATCACGTAATTCTGCAGACAAAGTCTTGGTTTTTGGGTGGTTTTCTCGATTTCTGACACATCGAAATCCATATTCCGGCAGTTTTTCATAGTTCCTCCTCTAACATATTTTTGCTTTACCGGGACTACTTTGTGGTCCCCTATCAGGAAAAAAAAACAACGATGAATATGAGTTTTATGAGGGCTTTTGGGATAAGCTCATCGTATATGTAGATATAAGGGATCCTAACTGTGAATTAAAAAATTCCTCGTATCTGGCTTTGCCGCTTCTTCAAGTTCAAAATAATGGCCTATTTTTAAGATTATTGATTAGCGAGAAACTAATGGATAGAGGAAGGCTTCGCCTTATCCGGCTTAAGTCGGAGGCTTCGTTTCTACGGACTACTAATCACTCACATTTGTAGGCGGAACGTCGTAATTGATTCAGTGGAGTTAACCCGTGCGATTTTGATTTTGTGGAAATATACATTGGTTTTCTTGGCTAACCACGGCATAATGTTTTATGCTTGGGAAAGTTGGGAAAATAGCTTTCGTCGGTCTTGTTTCTAGTTTTTTTCCTTGCTTTGGCCTATTTTATCAGAGTTGGCTCCCAGCTGTTTCCTTTGCTAGTTCGTTCAATTGATTTCATTTATTCCGATCCAATCTTCAACACTCGCTCTTCGAAGCAGAAACACAAAAATAAAATTTGATCAGCAGTAATCTGTATCAAAAACCTTACTTTTGAGAAAGACGCGGGAGCGCGAAAAAAAGGGCGAAAAATGTTTCAAAAATAAAAAATAAAAGTCAGTCAAAATGCATACGATAAAGTGAAAAAACATCGAACGCATCTCTTATTAACTGTTCTGATTTGAGAAATTTCAAAATCTTTTTTTCTTCTGCTCAGATGTGCGTTTAGTTTATGCCACGCTCCACGGAAGATTGGCTCCACGGAAGTTCCGTATCACTGAAAAATGCCAAATTCGAGTCAATTCGGAATCCGATTCACCGAAAAAAAGCCAAATCTGAATCGAACTGATATCCGATTTATCAAAAAACGGTTTTTTGGATTGGCCCGAAATCTGATTATCCGAAAATTTTCGCCTTTGATCTAAGGTAAAATGTATATAGTAGGATAGTTGATGTGTACAGAGTCCAAGAATTAGAAAAGGAAATGTAGCTTTTTCTCAATATATTTCTCATCTTCACTGTCATTACGAAAGGTCAGCATCAAGGTAGCGCGGACCGTTTTTTGAATTCTTCCGCCTCCTCTTCTTTTGTTTTGTTTCTTCTTTTCTCGTGAACTTCTGTTATTGCGCAGCTCGTTTGGACTCTTCAAATCTGGTCACTGATCGACAGATTTGATTCATGCATGTAATGAACCAAACTCTTCTGTGATACTTTTTTCTATGAGAAATAATTTGTATTAGCACTTTTTTTTCCGCCAGGTGCCTTTTCCGGCGTCCACGTTTGAAATTCGCACGTGTTCTTAACCCTGATTGTGAATTCTTACCAGTTGAGCTATGAAAATTACTGCAGCCATACAATCATTGTTGTTTAATACTGGCCCAAAGTCCCAGTAGTCCCCCGGCCCAAAGTCCCTATAAAACCCTCACATTTCTAAAAAACACTGCAAAAAACTCGAACTTTAGAATGTCTGAAATGGTATTTGGCTCTGAACTCCTTGGGTAAATGACTCTGTCTTGGGTTTTTCTACCGAATATTCTTCGTATATAAGGCGGTTCTGTAGTATGATCGAATTCTACGTAAAAAAAACTGAATGTAAACAGTGTATACCCCCATTCAATATTGTCCACTTGGTATCTCGGCGAAGCTCAGACCCCCCCCTTTACCCCAGCTCAGTTCAGGTCCCCCTTGTGGGTATCCATACCCCGCGCCGTACCCTGTTCATCGCTTCTCTCCTATAGACCCAAGGCTTACGTTTTTGCAGAGAAACAAAAAAGTTTCCCGTCGTGAACACTGCCTTCATTACTGAACGAGAAAAGCTGTCTTCTCGAAAGACCGTCCTCCTGTAATCTTTATCAGATTATATCTTCTGACTGAAATCGATAGGATGAAATATTCGTCAACTATACGCTTGGAGTTTTCGGCTCTGTGCCAAGCGAAAACTCCGGGCTGTGAGAAAAGCTCCTTATAGAAAGTCTAACAAATTTATCTGGTTCCGACTGTAATGCTTTCCGCGTCTATCTCAGGCGTCCGGGTCGTTCTTCCAATCTGCGGGTCGGCTTCTGCTGCTTTCCGGGCCACTGCTGTTGCTGTCCGGGCTCCTTCAATTAGCTTGAACAGCAACAGCAGTGGCCTGGAGATGGAGAGAACGATCCGAATTGTTATTCGGCCCCGATTCCTGTTCAGTGCAGCTCTTGGCCGAGAATAGCCTTGAAATGGGAAGCTTTCAGTCTTCGCAGCAGGTTTCTTATTTTTTCTTTGTTAGGAACTGCTTCTAACTAGTAAGAGAGGCGAGGTGACATATTTCGGGGCGAAGTCAGTGGAATGCTCTGGATAAGGGGCCATATTACAGATTGGCGCCGTCATTTGTTGTGGTCCACCTGCGATACATGAGGTTAGGCAGTGTCGCGTAGAAGGTGCACAATCGCTCTTCTCAGTTTCTTTTCTGCGCTATGCCTTGGCCAGTTTTTTTTTTGAACTATCCACCGTCGAAAAGAGCCGTGATCGTGGGAGAGGAACTCGAAGTTGAGTGCTCTGACTGTTTTCTAACAGCAACACCGGAAAATGACCTCGGAGTGAGGTTAAGTCTCAGAGAAATTGGCGTTTTTTTTCTTTGCGTCAGCCAGCAGGTATGTCGCGTGGTTTGGTTGTTTAAGTTCGACCCGCTTCTGCTACTTTTTAGTAACGGATGTCGTTATGCTCTAACCAAAAGCACAAAATCCGAGTGAATTCGAATAACCCAGTTTCTTTCAATGGGTGGCTAGGAGATAGCATATCAAGGCCTTTTTTTCGAATTGCAGACAGCCAAAGTAGTACTAAGAACGAAGCTTTTAGGCAAATATGAGAGCTTGTTACTCCGCACTATTCGATACACAGATTAACATTTGTTTCTTTACAATAAATGACTATGGACATCGCCTTAAGATTCCTGAAACGTCACCTTCTAATGCGTTAGGTGTTGCACATCAGAGCAAACAAAACACGACACCTCGATATATCGTAACCCTTTCCAAAACCGACAACTATGTAATATAAGATTTTTGCTTTCAGCATCTTACTTCACCCCTATTGGCGAAGTTTGAGTAATGAAAAAGACAAAGTAACTACAACAGTAAAACAATCGCACCTAATTCGACCCAGACCGGTTCAGAAGGATTTCAAAGTCTGGTAATGAAATGAGCCAATGTCAATCAGACACGAAAGCGTTACTACTCTGCCTCAAAATTAGGCGCTATTCATACTCCTCAAGTCCAGCGCGTAGCGCGCTAACGTGGCGTTTGAGTATGAAGGCATTTTGGTGCGCAAGCCGAGCGAACGAAACCTGTACGCGCAAGTGAATTTCGAGCAGTCTCGACAGCGTATTTTTCGAGGTACGAATAATGAATATTATTTGAGAAGTACGATCCGAAATTGGAGTACAATATGTGCACTTGAATTCATTCTATCTATATACAAATACTGAATGAAGAGAGAAGGTGGACCATAAATTTGTGCGTGCTCCTTGAATGTGGCCATCAGTCGTCGAGGGATTCATCTAACCATACGATTGCGATAGCCGTCGCGGTGGAAGCAATCGGTGACTTTTGCTAAGTGTCAGCTAGATTATTCGCTTCGAGCTCCGGGTTCTCGCGGATAACAAGGAGCAGCTGGTCAGCAAAACTCGTGAAGTTCATAATGTTTCTGACTACGAGGTCGCTGTCGGAAAACGAGCTTGGTTTTTGGGTGTGCTGCTTTGAATGAATTCCTACGAAAACCTTCGAAGAGGGTTTAAGGACCAGTTGAAAAAAGTTACCTTCACCACTCTTTCCGTAAGAGAACGAGAAATCAAGCTTTTCTATAGGAGTTTTTCCTGCAGCTTCATAGACAGGACTGTACGAAAATTTGCTCAGGAGGTTCGGAAACGAAACGAAAATGGCTCAAAAAACGCACGAAACGCAAAGGGCGGCGTAAAAACTCCAAAATACATAGAAACGGAAGAGGGCGAAAAAATGATAGAAATTCTCTTAGAAAAGGCAATTTTCTCATGTGAGGGCCGAAATGACAAACTTTTCAGGAAAAGAAAGTCTAAAAAAAGCATTTATTGCAGTTTGGAAAGATTTTGTCATGAGTAGCAATGCGGAATCTGGTCTCGCACGGAACGGCTTACTGTTGCTGCTTCTTCGATGAAACACAGCCTCGTCGATGGCATGTCGCTGACGTCACTCTTGCCGTGTAGTACACTTTTTCCCGGTACCGATTCAAGAAAACCGAGAATAAAAAAGAAAGGGAATGGGCTAAAATTATCAGAAACGCGTAAACAAAACATTTCCGCGCGGCTTCGCATATGGGGCCATTGCGTTTGATCCTAAGCAGAGACTTATGGTTGATTTCACTTGTCAGGAATACTTCTCAAAAGCATAGTGAATTGTCATCAAGGGAATAACAACAGGGTGTTGCCGCCGTAAGGGTAGTTTTTCTTGGTCCCCTTTGCGCTGCTTTCCCCCCTATTGGCACACAGTGAGTTAATTGTCCTCTGAATGTTGCCTGTGAATGTCTGAGTGGATAAGCTGTCTTTTTTTCTCATGCCGAGTTGCGTCAAACATTATTATCCATTTCACGCACTAGTTTTCTGTCCAGTGAGTTGCCGCTCGCCGTGGTCTTTTTCCGTTTTTTTTTGGTGGTCGTGTATTCCTGCAGTGGTCCATACATTTGTTCTCAGTATTACTGCTAGGAGAATTTCATTCAATAATTCTGGAGCCGTACGTTTCTTACTGGTATGAGGTGTGTTCACGCGGATTCGAACGAGTGTTAATTCTCCTGCCGGCAGAGTCTATTAAATTTCTGTTTTTATAAAACACTGCTTGTTAGGCAAACGAAATTGTCGTGGATCCGGACAGTTCTGCACTTTGTCTTCGTAATAGGCTGGGCTGTGTGGTTCATTCTCTGAATCTCTTAGAGGAATTGAATTTGAATGTGATTCATTGTTTCTTCGTTTTCAAGACCTGCAGTCTGAATCGAATTATGTGCATATGCGAAGCTTCTTGAGCGGGTGATCCTAGGTTGGACTGAGTATATACATTTCCCTCATTCAATTCAACTTCCATGAGCATCGTACGCGCCTGAGACCATATTCTACTTTTTGTGCTCAAGGAGACGCCTGTTACGATTAGTTTTATAGTATTTTCTCCCAAAATTGCTCCCCTTTAATGTTAAAGCTGCCCGAAAATGGCTCTGTGGGTCTGGAGGGCCGGGTCCTGGGTCGATCATCCATCTCGAAAAAGATTTACCCATGAAGGGTGCAAATGATCAAGTGCTAATTTTTGAAAATTTCTATCCAAATCGGAGAAATAGATATTTTCGGGGCCCATTTCTCAATATTCCTCTATTTGGTACGGACAAGCATCGAAAATTAATAAACGGTCATCTAGCTAGCGCACCTCATCTAAGTCTAACTAGCTTGATGATAAGGTTGGGATATTGGGTAGATGTCTGCGAAATCCCAGTTCTTTGGTTGGAAAAATCCGCAGAGTCTTGATGTGCCAAACTTTCGCGTGAATGGAAGATGATTTCTTCGTTTGCTGCGATGTTACCATTGAGATTCTCTGTACAGGTTAAACAAAAGTATGTCTAGACTAGTTCCTATTCCTTTTTTTGCATTGGAAAGTATTTTTTGCAGACTTCTCGAGAAAGGGGTCTTTGTTCCAAAATAATAGAAAACACCGCCGAGTGATAATTTTTGTTAATCTATTGGAAAAGGTTTGAAGCTCCTAGGCATAAAATATGCTCTTTTAGAGCTGGCTATTTCGGGTTTCTTCATCCTTTATGCTTCATTCACCTCCAAACCATTGTCAAGCAATGTTGGGAATTTTACAAAGTGTGGATTCGCTACCGATCTTTTGAGGTTGGGGGGGGGAGTCGCATCGCCGGATTTTTCGATAGTTTTTTTTTTCTCGCTTTATCTCATCTTCACCACAGAATGTTTCTTACACAACCACGAGTTGTTCAAACCTGTTTTTCAACCGCTGGCGACCTAAATGCTCGTCGAATTGCAATTGTCCAAAAAGCAAAAAACGTTTTTCTGTGCCTTCTAGTGTCATCTACAATGCTCTGATGGGCCTTAGCTTAGTGGTTAGATGAAATAGAATTGTATAGGAGCTGAAAAAGCAAAGCCGCCCGTATAGAGGGAGAAATAAAAAAATTGTCCGTTTGAAAGAAAGGGGGGGCTAAAGGGACTTTTTTCAAATAGCGTCTTGAGCTTTTGTTTCCACTTCTAGAAGACGATAGTCGGGCAAAAGGTGCATCTAGGGAATGGTGATCGAAAATGAGATTAGCTGAATTTTTTCAAAAGGAAAGGTTTTGAGATTTAACACCTGGTGAGACGAAAAATCGCGGGAATTTTTTTCGAAAACATCCAGGTAATGTAGTTTTCGATAACCAATCAGCAGTTGCTTCTTTTGCCGGATTGCCGCCTTTTAGAAGTGAAAAGCAATGCTCAAATGCCATTTGTAAAATAGGGCCTTTTCCGCCACTTTTTCCAACAGGCTATTTTTTTATTCCTTCATTTCCACTTCATTGCTGGATCTGTTTTACCGAACCGATGAGTTACAACCCATCAGGGCAATGTTCAATACCCGCGCTAAGTTTTGCAAAAACGGGGAGCATCTGGCAAACTAGGCAAAAAAACGTCCGATGCATGTAACTTCAATGAAGACTTCTTCGAATTCTGAAAAGGCAAATATTCACAGATCAGATTACTACCTAATTATGTGACTTGTGGGCCGAAGATCCCTACAATCGCTTTGTTTTTCAAAGAATTGTTTTTTCTATTAAAACGTCGCGCGCGGCGAAGTGCGGCGAAACTTTGAGCAGTATTTGTACAAGTATTGGAAGAGCAATCTATATGCTTCCTTTGTCAGTTAGGTGCAGGTGAGAGAATCTCAAGGTCTGTTTAGGTAGAATTTTCGAAAACTTTCCTTTGAGAGTCCGGGGCTTTCGCAACAAAACTCCAACTTTTCAGGAAGTTTTCAGGCGTGTTTATTGAAGGATTTCGAGAATTCAACTTGCCCAAACCTTGACATTTTCTCACCTGCCCCTGATTTATGAAGAAAGCATACAGATTGCTCTTCGATTACTTGTACAAATGCTTCTCAAAGTTTCGCCGCACTTCGTCGCGCGCGACGTTTCTGATAAATGATTGCAAAAACTATTTTTTTCGAAAACAAAGCGATTTTGGTGAACTTCGGCTTGCAACTCACATAATTAGGTAGCAATTTGATCTGTGAATGTGATAGCGTTTTCAGAATTCAAAAAAGTCATACAAAAAAGTTACACGCATCGGACGTTTTTTTGCCCAGTTTGCCAAATGCTCCCCGTTTTTACAAAACTTGGCGCGGGTATTGTGTATGACACTGGAAGGCCTTCGAAAACCATTTTTTGCTGTTTGAACAAATGCAGTTTTGACGAGCGTTTGTCTCCAGCAAAGTGAGCAGGTCTTTCCTTGAATCCAGCGCGGCCATTGTGAGGGAAGGGGTCGCAAAGTTCCGCAACGAGTGGAGGGGTCGAAAAAACGAACGTACTTTGTCCAACTGGTTGCTTGACCCTGCTCCAAACCGATTCCCTTGAGGGAAACTGATAAGGTTCCCGAGTGTTTATGCTGATTTCTCTGACGAACTATGCCTTTTCCATCATTCTAGTTTGAATAGTGAGACAGTTTGTTCAATTTTTTCGAAGTTTCGCCTTTGAGGTGTTTTCAGTCTAAAGCTCCATTATTTTCAGAATCACTTTTAATGAAGCTTTTTTCTGCTGAAACCTGTTGTGTAAGCAACCCTGGGGATTTGTAATGATCAAAATAACAGCCTATTGCTGCGCTCTAATACGGATGTCACGTGTAATTGTTTGGCTTCCCCGCCCCCAGACATGGCTAGTAATCCAGAATGCAAGAGAGCTCCATGCGACATTCCCTGTGAAGAGGGCGTTTTTAGCTTTCGAAAGAAGTATCCCTTCTAGCTAGCCTATTCACTTACGTAGAAGCTTGAAAGTTCAGGGTTTTTTGTTGCCTGATTTCAGTTTGAGTATTTTAAGTGTGTCCTCAGTGTGTGGTCGCTCCTCCAGGTTTTCTCCAGCTACTTCGTGAATTCTCATCAGAATAGGGCATTTTTTTCCGCCTTTCAACTGCTATGTTTGGGCTGAACAAATCCTGCCTCTAGTCATCATATGGGTGTCGACATTACTCAAATTGACGTCCTTTCGCTTCACACTCACAATTATGCTCAGACCTAGTGTAGTGGAAATTTTGTGAATGGAAGCATCAGGTTCATCAAAGTCACATGTTTCTTAACGGAATTGCGAACCACTTAGGTTTTCTACGCATTGCCCCAAGTACATCCATTTTCAGGCTCGCTGCTATGTATCTAGTATGAGGTTGTCGTGAAAAATTGAGTTTTCTTCTGTGAATGATTTTTTTCTGCGCCGATTGTATTCTTCTGAACAAGTGTAATAGTATAGCACTGGAAAGAGCATCTGTCCCATTCATTGTCTAGTATTCCTTGGGGCTACTCGGATGGCTTGGTCTCCTCTGAACTTCACGTTGAAATCAATCCGATCTTCGTCAGTTCCACTTGACGGACTTTTGATCCGATATTGTAGTAGAGGCAAAGAGGAAACTATTCCTTTCATTTGCCATCAGGGTTCAGCGCTAGGTGTGGAGCTCTACAGGGGGTGTTTGAGCTGAGGAGGGGTTTGAGGGAGGTCTGAGCTCTACCGGGAGGTCATTCACGTACGCAGGTAACCTCGAATACCGCGTCAAGAAAACTGTCATCCGTGATCTATTCCACTGTTAATACAGCATTTTTTAAAAATAAATTGATCCTTCAAGTTTCACAAGAAAACAGACCAAGTCGCTCTTCTGGAAAGGGAGGCCGGAGAAAATCACCAAAAATTTGACCATATCTCGCTCATGGGGTGGGGGTCTGAGAAAATCGTTTAAAATTTGACCAAATCTCGCATTTGGGGAGGAGTCTGAGTAAAGTTGGCCGTCTCCACGGCTCGGGTGGTACCATGCCTGCCATAAAGTCAGGTTATCAGACAGATTTTAGGAAGGAGGGGCTTTCCTAATGGCAGAAGTAACATTTAGAGCTGAAAAGTGAGGCGCTATCGTTATTTCTCAACTTGTCACCAGTTTTCCACCCTCCCGCTGCCCTGTCTGCGCTTCTGCTTTTCGGGCCAAACATTCCGCAACCGTCAGTTTTGAGTGCAGAGTTAGATCAGGAAACTCGAGAGTACGAACATTCCGGGTAGGGTACAACCAGTATGCCGGATTTGCGATAGGAGGCTAATCACGGCATAATAGCGCATGAAAATGCAGAGCCTTCCGTGCAAAAGGCAGGTCTGTCTGGTGCAAATAAGCCTTCCCTTAGTTCTCATTTAGTAGTGATTCATGAGATTTGTCGACCTTATGTCGATAACTTGTCCGTGTCTTTTGCTTAGGGAGCCGCTTCTAAAGAAAAATGTATGTTTAAGAACACTTTGTGACGTAGAATCCGAATATGCTCTTTATAGCTGCCTGGAAATACTCTGAACAAAGTTATAGGCGTTTTCGATCTTTGATTGAGCGTTTCTTGCATGTCAATCAGTGGCCGTATTCATAAAAACTACGTCCCTATGTGAGGGAAGGTTTTTGAAACCAGCCGATGTATGCGCTGGCGGACTTCGGACCCTCCCGGGAGGCTCCCGTATTTCATGAATACAGCCACAGGTGATTCGGGAAGCATTGAAGAAAATGACTTATTCTTGAAAGCCCTCAACATAGTCTGCTTGGAGGTGTCCTTCTGTGTGGGTTATTTGGGGTGGTGAACATGAACTTGACGTCCATTTGTCAACTTTCGGAATATCAAGATTATTATACCCAGCGAAACCTATAGTAAACCTCTGAATGTCGGTAAATAGAGTCGAGTTTCTTGTGCAGCACCCTAACCGACCTCTACATACAAGCTTTTAGCCAAATCCAAAATTTTTTTGTCGGATTACCCTAAAACCTGCCCCAGGGTACCCCTGCCTCTCTTTGAAGCTTCTAAAATACCATAACTTTTTCAGAATAATTCTAAACAATGCCGGATGGCATATTCGGCTTCTACGTCCAGATATATCGGAATCGCTCTAGTTTCCGCACCTCATTGTTAAGCTAGAAGTTGAATGACGAAATGAATAGATTATCATTTACGTCGCTATTTTAATATTTTTATTGAGCGTCGTTTTCAATCCAAGCGGATAAGCAGATCCCGGCTTAGCTTCAATGTTATTCAGGCTTAGAAGGGAGGGTGGAGCTGTAGGAGTTTGATAGGGTCGTTTGAAAGCGAAAGGATCTTTGTAGGGTGTCCGTTGTCGTTAGTATTCATCGCATCGGGTAGGAGGTTGTTTTGATGAGCTGTGGCCTATTATGCTGTCCATTAACCATGAATGAAACGTTGGCTAAAATTGAAATGTCGCATCGTCAGAATGGGAGGGATTCGAACGCGTAGTGTGCGCTAAAAATTGCATCTAGTTTTTTTGCTCAGTCAAACATTTGGGTCCATCGTTAGACATACGCTGTGATGATCCCAGCCGTGGGCCGTATCTCTGAGAGGCGGGAATGAGGGGGTCACACTCCCCCCGGCCGGCCAAAACTGTAGAATAGTTGATGTTTAGCCGAAAAACAAAAATTGTATGGATAATTTAGTCTTTTAATCATAGAGTCTTTCTAGATTTTATATTTATTTGAGTGTCACACTCGCGACACACCTGGAGTGCTCAAGAACTTCTATTATGAAAGGAGGGGGGGGGGGGGCGCACGAATCCCGAAGTGAATTGGAGGGGCCG
The DNA here is from genome assembly GCA_029168955.1 of Aplectana chamaeleonis. Lineage (NCBI taxonomy): Eukaryota > Metazoa > Nematoda > Chromadorea > Rhabditida > Cosmocercidae > Aplectana > Aplectana chamaeleonis. The sequence goes on from JAPDOI010000128.1 coordinate 561,237, forward strand.
CACGAAACATCGAGCTGAATGGAGGAGCACTGTATCTTCCACGAACCGGTCACAGCGTCACGACTTAAGATGTTTGGGTCTGGCAAGGGTGATTTGCAGTTAGGGCTCCTGTAATAGCGTCCATACAAGGATATCGCCACTTAAAGGCTGCGGTCCAACCTCAGGAATAATTTTCCATATTATGGCCCGACCACCGAGCCTGCCAAGCGCGAAAACTCAATCCGCTCGAATAAGAGAGAAAAGCTAGGAAAAATTCGACCACGCCCCAGAAAAGAAAAAAAATGGGTAACATCTACCGACAATCTTTCGACCTTAATAAGGACCGAATATGCGATGGGTTTTCATCAAAATCTATGGTCTTCCATTTGCATTTGGTCCAGCTTTATATCGCAACCAACTCCAGTGCGATGGCAACGAATGGCATGAAAATACAGGCCCGAGACCACTTGTCCCTGAAACTCTTAGTCTTCAAATTCACAATCTTCCAGGGGCCATAACTTTATTCGCAGTGGGTTTTGAGCGATTTTAGGGACATCATAGTTATCAGCGCGAAACGCTCTACAAGAAAAGCGTAGAAAGTGGAAAACGATTCTGAGGTTGGACTGTGTGTTTAAGAATGATTATACTTCTCAAACATTTTTCGACGCCGGAGTTGGATGCAGTTTCTATTGCCCCTTACTCAGATACTATTTCTGAAATACCAAATAAATTGACTCCATTCCTTAATCAATATGCTTGGATTTGAGAAATTGTACTTAACCGTGTCACTGCTCAGCTGAAAATGCTGCAGCCTCAAACCAGAAAATAGGATTAGCACCACACATTTTTTTCACGCCTGGCTTGATGATTCTGATTGAATCTTCCATTTCGCATGGTTCCATGCCAGGATGTCTGGTTTTTATGTCTGACTAGAACAAAGCTTGACATAAAATATGCATGGAACGTGCCTACAGGCTTCGTTAAAATATTGGACTTTTTTCTCTTCACCGCGAGAATTTCTTACGAGTTCCTTCGTATACCGGCATTTCAAATTTCTCCGGCTGGATGTCATCCCTGACCTTGTCTGAGACTAGTTGAGTTGCGATCTGCGAAATCTCGGCATTTTTTTTCGGGTGGCTGCAAGTCTTCTTCAGTCTTTTATGGGCTCTACAACCCATTGCTGCCCTACTTGTCTGGGTGGTCGCTCCTCAGAGTTCCATGTACGGACTGTCTAACTAGCCCCCCTCCCCTCTCTTCACGGTCCAACAGCTCGTTTGCATGGGCGTCGACGGTGACACGACTCCTCTTTTCGAACTTTCTCGAAAAATTTCGCGACCCCCACCCCCTTCCCCCTGCTGGGGTGTGTACTAAGTGTTTGGAATTTTCGAATTGACCAGATGTTCAAAAAGATCTACCAAAATTTTAGGACTCCCCAATCTTTCGTTTTCTTTGGAAAATCCTTATGACCCCATCTCGTAAACTGTGGTGGAGCTATACAATACTGCTCGACCCTGCCCCTCTCCAGTAACAGTCATAGTGCCGCTGAAGAGAATATTTGTGCATACATTGTCGAAAGACGGCTACAGTCAAGGTCTGTTACATTTACCCTTCTGCTGGAATTAGAGAAATTTTCCAAAGATTGTTCTTTGTTACTCGGTTAAGGGGAATTTGGGGTCGTATAGAGCTATTTATGTTTTTTTTCGCCTTTTTAACACACTATTGTTATAGCACATTCCGGGGTTTCCGATTTCTGGTGAAAATTTGCAGCCCGTTGTTATCGTGAACACTTCCTTCATCGATGCACATTCTTAGGACATCCAACATTCTGTTTTCCTGAAGCTAGTTGAAAGAGTATTCGATATATGTTTGTTTGCAACTTACTCGCGAAAAGCTGTAGCTTTAAATGAGTTCCAGTGTTTAAGGCGCAACTTCATATGTGTGAACCATGACATTGGCTCTGCCTGTAATTTCTTTCGATTCTGATCAAGACGATGCTGATGTGTCACCCCGGATTATTCGTCGCGAGCTGATCCTCGACAATGGCCTTTTCGGCCCGTCTACTAATGATAAGTCGCCCCCGTCGCGTACGGGATCATTCCGACTGTTGCCGCAGTCACCGTCGCTCGTTCGCGATTTCTCACCCCTGATTCGTCATGCGAGTCTGCGAATGAAGGAACGACTGAAAACGCGGCTCAGCGAACCACTAAAGGAGCGTCTGAATCGGTCCATGACGCGACTAACCGCGGCGAATAAGGAGGAGCCGGTGACAACCGATGGTGGGGTTCATTGTCGCTTTGAAAATTTGGAGATATTGGTTAATGCTGGCCTTCTGGGCTTAGATCATTACACTTTCCATTGACTGAACAAAGTATGTTATAAATAATCGTAAAATACGAAAAAGAAGAAAAACAAGGGTCATGGAAGGGACACTTTAATTGAAAGATTACTGAAACGTATAATGTTGTATTCACAGAAATAAAAAAATCATGTACAGTAGCGGTCAAAAGTGTATGACCACTCAGAAAAATTGGCAGTAAATAAGAACGAGATGGATTGGTAATTTGCAACTTAGCAGCAATACTCTTTTGACATAGGTCGATCTTTCTGCGGAGTAGATCAAACCTGCGATCATACATGTTTGATCTACACCAACATATCGATTTTTGGTCGTTGCCTCGGCATTTTCGACTGATTAATTCGGCCACTATAACATCACGGTGAGGAGCTTTCCATACAAGTTTTAGGATAAATTCCATGAATCTTGATTATTTTTAAATATTTTAGACCATGCTCAGAGCAAAGCGACTTCATCTGAGCCTTAAAGGCAGGGTTCACAATAAAAATTGTGTTCCAGTTTCCACTAGGAATAGGTAGTGGAGGGGTACACTGTAACGTTGACGTCGAAAGAACGCATGAAAACGAGCCAGGAAAAGCTCCAAAAGAGCCCGCAGTTGCCACTTCGAGCGCAAGGCAAACCCCAAAAGCGCAACACACGCCCACCGACGTGAACAAATGAATGCTCGAGATCGTGAGATGAGCGATGATTTCCAATCATTAACCCCGTTCTTCCCTTCATTCTCAACTTCTCTCTTCACTCAGGTCAGCTCGCATACATCGGCTGCAGAAGACGGAAGTTACAGCCCTCGGACAACTCGTCCACCATGTTTCCTTAGCTTAATTTTGAGGGACCATAACTCCGTTCCCAGAAGGTCTTGTACGATTTCAGAGACATCATTGGAATCAGCATGGGGCCGTTTTCAAGATAGGCGGGAAAATAGAAAAACGAATTTTATCGTGATTACTGCCTTTAAGAATGCTGTAATTCGAATAGTTTCCGCCGGCATGTCACACCGGGAAGTTGCAAGCAACCTAGGAATTTCAAAATCGGCAGTTACCAATTTAATGCATCGCTTTGCCCCCAGGGGAACTGCGGAAACCCCCAAAGTTCCTGGAAGACCAAAAAAGACGACTTCTCGTGAAGATTCCTTTCTGACACGGATGAGCAAGAGCGACCCTCACCTCAACGCTGCTGAAATTCAGAAGGAACTCTCCACCTCCCATGACTTGGACGTGAGTGTATCGACAGTACAACGTCGCCTGAGAGCTGTGGGACTGCAGACCAGCGAAGAAACCACTGATATCTGCGAAGAACCGCATAGCTCGAATTTCGTTTGCGAAGGGCCACCTTAGCTGGACTTCCGAGGAGTGGGGAAAAGTCGTCTTCTCAGACGAATCAAAGTTCATGATGTTTGGAACTGATGGACTGAGCAATGCGCGGCGCCCTTCTGGCAGTAGGTACTCGCCAAAGTACCAGGTTCCTACGGTGAAACACGGTGGCGGTTCCGTCATGATGTGGGGATGCTTTTCCGCCGCCGGCGTTAAATCCCTTCACTTCATTGAAGGCAAAATGGATGCAGGAATGTATGAGAACATTCTGCAGAGTGTCCTGCTTCCTTATGCCCGCGAGAAATTCGGTAATTCATGGGTTTTCCAGCAGAATAATGACCCAAAACACACATCAGGTCGTGTCAACAGAATTGATGTTCTCGAGTGGCCCTCGCAAAGTCCAGACCTGAATCGTATCGAGCACTTATGGGAGGAGATGAAGAGACGTCTGAGAAGAAAAACGGCGATTTCTAAGGCCGATAAAATTGCTCAGTTGAAGGAGGAGTGGCAGAAGATCTCGCCCGCTACGATTGAGAAACTTATTCAATCTATGCCAAAGCGATGTGAAGCCGTGATTAAGGCTAATGGGTACCCAACAAAGTACTAGTTGTTAGCTTGTTAATTTGCAACTTTGATGTATTTTTTGTTGAATTAAAGTTGTTAAACTATGCGTTTTCAATCCCTATGTGAGAGTGGTCGCACACCAAGTAATCCTTTTTCCTTCAAAAACTTCGCGATTTATTAAGAAGGTACTTTGATAAAGTAAGTGCGTGGATTTCTTTGCATTTCGACGCCTCTCGCAAAATTTCAGCTCCGTAGCTTGTTTAGTAGCCGAGTTATAGAAAAAAAGTTAAGTGGTCCTACACTTTTGACCGCTACTGTAAATAATGAAAAATCAAATAAATCAATGAACGATCAAAATGTCAACATAAATTTTTACTTATTTGTGGTCAGTCTCATATTTCTAGCAAGCCGCAACGCGGCTTTCTATAAATATTGTCTCGTTTCCTTGGGAACAGAGCGGTTGTTTCTCCATTTCTACCACAGTGTTTTCTCAATAACAACTGCTCGGTTTCTGTGGTACACATATCATAGCAGCGTCGCAGCTTCCCGAAGTTAGGAGATTGACGATATTTGCGTCTTGCCTAGGATTCGAAACCTTTCTGGTCGAGCCTCCATCCTGAGTCATCTGCTTATCGTTGAATCAGTTGAAGCACTGCTTGCCGGCCACAAAGCGAGATTGTTACATGCTATACTTTGTCCTCGTATAGCATCGAATGATCCAATCAATCAATTTTCGCGTCCATACCAGAATTGTTTGAGCTGTCTTTGGATTCCAGAGACTCGGCCTTTTGAACTCATCTTGAAATCGAAGGCAATCCAAACGATTCTGAAATTGATGTCAAAAATGGATAGATCGGATTTTTCGATCCTATCGGAGGACGAAATACAGTACATACCGTCCTCATTGGAGTGAAATCCCGGTGTGCAGCTGCGTACAGCCGCTGTTGCGACTTGCACGCAGCGCAAAATCGTGCTGGGACCACGAGATCCCGGCACGATTATTTCCTAGCTCTGTGCAACTGCTGACCGGGAGTTCGCTCTGATGAGGACAGTATAGGTTCATATAGGTTTACTATCCTTTTCGTTCTCGTTTCTTTGAGGTATAACAAAAACAACGTAACCAGGAATTAAAAGAGGGGTGGCTACATTACTTAAGGGGCGCGTCCGAGCAGAAAACCACATTTGTTTTCTTTTTCTTTTCAATGTTTGAACCAAGTGGAGACAGTGGGCAAAACTTGAGACCTCAATGTTGCGTATCCATAGTACTATAGTCTGTGGAAATCTGCTCCATGATCTGAATAAGCGTTTTTCCGGTCGATCATCTAGCACGAGGAGCAGAAGCACTACGACAGGCTACAACAGGCCGGTGAAATCTAAAATTCGTTCATCTTTATTTTGAGAGATCCTCGAGTTAAAACGTGATTATTGAAAGCTGATTGTTTTTAGAGAATTTCCGACAATGGAATGGCAAAAAGAAATAATCGACTCAATAAGTTAAAGGGACTGAACCATTTTTGACGTTCAGTTTTCCTATGTTTGTGTATTACACAAAACACCCCAAGCCAGACGTTAAAAATGAGGTTGAATGCTCCGAGATTTTCGGACGAGTTTTTGTCCGAAATTCGAGTGTTCTGTGGGCCTCTATGCGATAAATCACAACGTGGTAGGCCGAACTGCGCAAAATAGTAAAAAAGAATTGAATGCTGTTCTTGGGGCGTACGCTGTCTTTACAAAAAAACATTGCACGTAACTTTAAAACACATCTAACACACAAAACTCACTGAAATCTTCTGCTCTAAAAACCTTGCTAATCGTATGTATAGAAGAGCTGGCAGGCGCTTCCAAGTCAGACGACGTTATTTCAAGAAACTGAACAGTTTTGGAGAACATATCTTCCGCGATGAATTTTGAACAGCTTTCCAGTAGTAGTGGAATCGATGGTTTTCAGGAAAATCTTTGATGTGTCCTTAGAGCGGCTAATTCTTCGTTGCGATTCATTGGTCGACCCTTTTTCCGGATCTCTAGATCTCGTTAGCCAATTTAACAGATTCTTAAGAAGGGCTGTTGCTGTTATTCCCAGACATGCATAACTCGTTTTCCCAGAAACACTTAGAGGATTTTTTTCAATCATTAGACCTTGGTAGGGATTATGCGGAATATTTCTCTATGAGTAAGGATCATTTGATTGAGCTAACGCCTTCAATCCAGAGCCGCTTAAATTCTTATGAGCTCATTCAAATCCGTCACCAGAAAACGAGATTCTGAGAGTTCGACGAGAAAAGTGTCGGAAGCATTATTATTTATTACGAAAAACAATATTTGCGCAAAGCGCTTCAAGAGATTTAAAATGCTAGCTAATGACATTCTTCGGTTTTTACTGAGTCACGCATGTGCTCTGATGCGCTTCGTTGCAACAACGTCATTATCAGGGTTTTTAACCTGGCGCGAACCATCGAACGAACGACACACCGGCGAACGACTGCTCGCTTCTGACGGATATGTTGCTTTTTCGATTCCACAATGGAAAGGATGGTTCACTTCACTTCATTCCTGCGCTTGTTGGAGATTTTGAACTCTTTAACTTTATAAAGAAGAAGAAGGTTCCCGTCTCAGTGTCTTCTCCGATTGGAAAACAGGAGGAAGTAGCAGCTGAAGTTGAATTAGAGGAATTAATTTCCGGCGGAGTAGCTAAATATGGATGTGTTGGAGTTGTTTTGACGTGAAGAGAATATTTGTTTCTTGTCCATTCGAATTCCGCGTCAACACATTTAACATTGACAGCTTGGGCGCTAACGTTCCGTTTCGGGGCAAGTCATATCCGAAAATCGTTTAATTTAGCCGACCAACCGAAAATTGGCTTAAACGCCTAATCAGTGTATGAATACGCGGACGTAGGGTGAATGATTCGATATTTGTAATAAAAATCGTCGTCTTTGTATGTTGGAGAACGAAAATGACTATTGTTGCAGCTGCTACCATTAATCAGAAAAAAACCGCGATAGAGCGCTCAGAATTGCATGAAAGAACATGGATTGATACCATGTATTTCAGCAGAAAACATAAACGCTTAGAGTCCTACTCATAGACATTTGGCAAACTCGGGAAATACATAGAAGTCACATACATTCATGAGTTTGAAGAACCGTTCGAGCAAATTTTTCTCAGAAAAGATGAGATTGATGGGGTACCCATTTACGGTAATAGTCCTGTGGTGCGTTCCAAGAACATTCCCATGGCAAAACGCGTCCATGTAATTGTAGCCACGGCCACGTGGGAGCAATTTTCAGTTATAATTCGCATCCATGGAAAGCAAATTTGTCCATGGTGAGGTTGCTTCTCCTCCCACAGCGTCGTGGGAACGTTCCTGGAACGCACCCCTGGAAGAGTAGCCTACATGCTGTTGAACATGTTTGACATTACAAGTGAAATAGACCCGCTCGGCTTTTTCACAACGCGAACGCTGTAAGAAGCGCCTAACACGAGCTATAGTGAGCCGCTAAGGTAATCCTGATCCGTCAGCCTGCATATTCCCTACCCAACAGATACCAGAAAGGAGGGCTGAACTCGAATGATGATGATTTTGAGGTTTTTAACTACGCTGAATCCGATAAAAATAGTTGCGAAGCTTGAAAACTTCTGCAGGCCTCATAGCCATGGGAATAGGGGTGGCCCTTCCATTATGATACGCAATGTATTCACTACTTCCGAATTAGAGAAGGTTGAAAGCTGTCTCACCAGAACTCTGTAGGTAGAAGTTCTTGAAAACATGGCCGCCACTCAACGTTTGTACAAGGAGCAATTACATGTCAAACGAAAACGAGTGGAAATCCTTGAATTGGAGCTTTCCTGGGGCAACGTGGTGCAAAATGGAGGAAGCCTTGTTTGAAATCTGTTGGAGTGTCTTCCTGATTTCATGATCTGTACATTCTGGGCTTCTTCAATTTATATCACGTACTTACTATAGAATGACAACTGGTCGAAAACGCTGCTTCTAAAGAAATCCATACCACTTCATACTGCTTCCAATGGCGTTTCCAAACCTATGCTTTTGGCTGCTGGAGACTTCTCTGAACCAAGTTGTGAGGGTTTCCTCAGTTGGGCGCTAAGGTATGGGTGCACCCATCAGGCAGTTTCCGGAGTGTTCCGAAAATTGTTTCATACCAGTTAGTCTACATCCAATAACGTTTTCAAAGCTGTGTTTGTAGCTGTATGGTCCTGAATACGAACTTGAGGTCTATTTGCCGATTTCCTGAAAATGTCGACAGGTTTGGGTCCAAGCCTCTCACCGAAGTGAAATTCCGGGGCAAAATGCTACTCTACGATAGGTTTGCCTCAAAACTTCTCTGTAGATGTTATTCAGAGCGCTTTCCTTGAACATGAGCTCCATTTATTTGCTTTCGATAGATTACGGTAGGTTACGATGGGCATACGGTAGCTTAATCAGTGTCTCAGATTTGGCTCAACACTTCTCTGTGGGGGTTATCTGGAGTGCTGAACATAATTATGTGGTTCATTTATCGGTTTTCGAAATACTAGTGTAGGTTGCTAGGCTAAATGACATTATACCCACCGTAACTTACAGTGAACCTCAAAAATTCGAGAAACGAACCACAGATTCGTGTTGGGACCCCACCCCGATTAAAGTTTTGTGTCAAATCCGAAATATTTTTCTGAACACTCCAAAATTGCCTGATGGGTAGGTACCCTTAACCCCCCCCCATAACTCGGTCCAGAGAAGTCTTCACCACCTACAAACATATTGAACATTTGAACGCGTCACTGGAACTTCATTAACTGGTACGGATTTCGTTGGAGTTGGCGTTTCCGACCAAATGTGATGCCCTTATTAGTCATTGTCTTCCTTGAAAATGGCGTGAAAAAAAAAGATATTCATAAAGATCGATACTGTTGAGTTTGCTCTTCAAAGAGAGAACAGTTGAGGTTCGAGATTACCCTACACCCTTGGGGGCTGTAATGCTGCTGTGTGCAGGTGTAATTGTTCAACAGTTTGCCATAGCTGAAATTGCTGCTTTTCTCACGTTAGCTGGGAATCATCAGAAAAGAGCAGAGCTTCAGTGAAAATGAGGGAGATGCACCAACAATAACATTTGATTAATTTAAGTTTGTTTAGCTGATGACGAGACGTCAAGCAGTGGTGAGGAGGAGGATGATCCGGAGGTGCGGGAGATTGAAGAGAGGGACAACATTGTGATGAAATATGGAAAGGTTTGTTTTTGGAAGATTCCATTCATTCCTGAGGAAGCGAGAGTTCATGTTTCCATCATAGGGCCCGGAGTGCAAGGATATCGATCCATGGGAGAATCCGGAATTTGATGTCTATGCGAAGATGGATCGCTTCGGTTTTGTACAGTTAGTGTTTTTTTTGTAGATGTTTTTTAGAGAAATTTTAGAAAATGATGTATTTTTCAGTAAAGATCCAGGAGAAGCCACTGAAGAGGAGAGGGCCAACAAGAGACGCATCACAAAGGAAGTAAAACGGGTTAATAAATGGTTGCTTATGGACGAGGTACGAGTAGAGAGATTCAGTGGAGGTTTCAGACCAGTGTCTTCTTTTTCATCGTTAGCGATTGTAGGCTTGGAAGAAAGGTCGATTACCCAAAAAACTTGAGGAAAGAACGTGGAAGGGAATCCCGGAAAAGCTTCGAATGAAGGTGATTTTTTTCACTTTTCATATTTTCGTCTTTAGTTGGCTTTTTGTCCGTTAAAAGCAGGATGCTGAACGGGGTGTGGAGAAGGCCAGTTTTACTCAGACCCCTCCCAAGGAGCGTGATTTAGTCAAATTTTGGCGATTTCCTATATTCTGCCTTAGTAGGACCTTTACTACTCAGTAAAACAAAATGTCATATTAATTGAACGCTGTTATTGAATTCTCCGTAAAAACTAATGTTTACTAATGTATTCAGGCTGATACACTGGGTAGGCCCTCTCCTTTTGGACCTCCACACCCTCCAAACCCTTGTTCAAAGCATATACTTTCGACATCCATTTTTTGAGGCTATAACTAATTCAAATCTCAATAATATCTCATCTTAATCTTTGTGGTTCCTCAAAAATCCCCCTTTTTCATGTCAAACAACACATCTTTCAGGGCTAGTTACAGATATCCTATATTTCGGAGTCAGATTTACTTTATTCCTTCGCGTGCGTGTGCGGAGCGAGGGCAGAGACAACGAGAAAGTGAGGGGAAAGGGGGACGCAGCGTACGGCTCACTCCGAAATTCTTATACTTCAAGCAGTTATGTCCCGATGATTGTTTGTGTGTGTCTCCCGCGGATCTTAGGAATGGCCGATCAAAACTTTTATGAAATGGTACCAACATTTTGGTGGTTAGAACAACATCCTTATCGATTTTCGAGTGAGCGAAATGGAGCCCAGGGTCAAGCAGGGCGTTGCGTAATGTTCGGAAATCTGAGCGACCACCAACCATAATTTTTTTTCTAAAATTCAAATATTCTGCAGTCTACTCCCGAGGCGCGATTTTAGGGCAGTTTATGTTTGGTTACTAAAGCTGTCATACGCCGAAAAATCGTTCAGTAGTTGGGCTCAAGCGTCTAAAACCTGAGCCACTTCCCTTTGGTGACCAGAAGCATCGAGAATTTTTGTGATATTTCCACCAAATTTTCATTTTTGGTCCGAGATATTTGCGATCCCCCTGCTAAACTTTATTATCGGGCCAAAATTCGTTGCGACCCCCTCCACTCCCCCCCCCGCCGTTGCGAAATTTCGCAACCCCGCTTGACCCTGATGGAGCCTATTTTTCCACCCTTCACTTTATCAATCGAATGTGGCAAAAAAGCGAATACGTCAAAAACTACATAACCCTATCTTGTTTAGCTAATCACTTCCTTTGAAACAATTTCTTACATGCAGCTACAATTTCTAACTTTTCTTTCAGTTTATCTTTTTTACTTATTTTTTCTTTTATTTTTTTTTCTTCGCTTTAGTAATAGCTGATTCTGAATTTTTGAATAATTTTCCAATGACTTGTTCTGCTTCAGATTTGGCCGAGGCTTCTGGGTGCTCTTGACTTGAAGGAGGCTCGCCCTAATCTCTACAAAGAACTGCTTATTAGGGCCCTGTTGGTGTCCAAAGACATCAAACAAATAGATTTGGACATTAATCGGACGTATCGGGATCACCTGGCCTTTCGGAGGCGATATGATGTCAAGTAAGGAATGTTAATCCGTATTTTAATGTGAAACTTGAGTGTTATTATGAGTTTTTTCTCAGACAGCAGTCTCTTCTGAATGTTCTTGCCGCCTATTCTATGTATAACACAGAGGTTGGGTACTGTCAGGGTAAGTTTTGAGCAGGCTTTCCCTTGGGTTATACTTTCCAGTGAAGTCGGTTCATGTATTTTAGGCATGAGCCAAATAGCAGCATTATTTCTAATGTATCTGGATGAAGAGGACACTTTCTGGTGTATTCATGCGTTAATGGTAGGAAAAAGGCACACAATGCATGGTAAGTCTTGAATTTTTCTGTAGAGGCATTTTTTTGTATTTTTTCTAAGAATTTCTCCGTCAAGGTTTCTTTGTTCCTGGCTTCCCGAAACTCTCTCGATTCGAAGCTCATTTCAAGAAAGTATTAAAGAAGTATAGAAAACGGGTTTACAACCATTTAGTAAGTTGAAATACTTTTGTGATACTCCTATTTGGTCATAATTCGTGACATCAATAGTGCTTTTTCAGGAAAAGAATGACATTCCTTATATTTATCTGACCAAGTGGTGGTTTGGTTGTTTTCTTGATCGGGTCCCCTTTTCACTAGCATTAAGGTGAGCGACTTTCTTACCATTCTCCAATGGAGATATTCTCTATATGTAAGGATTTGTAGGTTATGGGATGTCTACATACTCGAGGGTGATCCAATACTAATAGCTATGTCGTTGAATATTATGAAAATGCATGAGAGTGAGTTGATCGCACTTTTTTAGTAATGTTCACTGTTGTATGTAGGAGTAATATTTTCAGAATCTATACGAAAATTACAAATGGAGACTTTTATGGATTTTATACAAAATACTTTGGCGTTAAGTTTTGGTTATTCTGATGATGAAACGATGTTCTCGCTGCGGGAAGTGCTGAGTAAATTGAAGGTAACCTCGTTTAAGAACAACCTATGCATGAGAAAGTCATTTTAATGATATCAAATTGATAAAATGATATAGCCTACAGCAATGATAGTAGGACCAGGTGAGGTTGCGGACTCGTCCTAACATACGGTAGTTTGTTAGTGGTATCGCTCATTTTTCCGGAACTGCTTTGATAGATCGGTGAGTCTGTGTGTTCGCCGATACGACCACATCTTTGGAAGCAATGAAAACAGATGAAAATGTGAGAGCGGAAGCCGAAACTCACCGACTAATTTTAGTTATTTCGAAAAAATGAGTGATAAGACTATCAGGCTACAGTATGTTAAGAAGAAAGAAGAATCCGCAACCTCACCAGGTCCTACTTCCATTGCTGTAGACTGTACCCATTTGGAATCAAATGTATAAGGTTATCGGAAAAATTTCTCGCCATCTGGCTTTATCAGCTTTTAATACGCTTAGGGCAGGAGGTCTTTTGACCAAGTAAGTTACACTGTTCGAAAACGCAAATTGTTTACTACTCAATGTTCCTTTCAGATTCGCGAGGGAGGAGGTTTCTGTGGTTCTCAAACTGTGAGCTGAAGTTCAGTGGTAATCTTCAGCATTGGGCACCTTCGAGTGTTTCTATCTACTCTTAGGCAAGCCGCCAAAGCTGTCAAAATTGAGCCTCTAAGGGCATAAATAATAGCGCTCGCGCAATTTCTCGACGGGGCGTGATTACTGATTTTTCGCAAGTCTGTCAATTTACAATTTCGGTTTTTTCTGATTTATCAAACCAGCTTAGGCCTCGAAATTTTAGAGATAAGTATCATCAGTCCCTACTCACTCGTGCTTATTTTGTTAATTATTGATAATTTTGTCGGAAATTCGATTTTTGCCATTTTTTCGAATCTCGAAAAAGTTATCGATATTCCACAAAATATTCGCTTTCGAGTAGAGACCATAATACTTGACTGTGAAGGACTGTGAAGTTTCGCGACCAAAACTGGTCTAATAAGACCGGAATTGTAAATTCAAAAAACTCGCAAAGAATCAGTAATCATGCCCTGTCGAGAAATTCCATGAACATTTCGTAATATCACCTAGCCTTTAGAGCGTTCAAAAGTCCTGTGAAAATCGGGAGCTTCGGCGGCTTGCTTCAAATTAGGTAGAAACACTCGAAAGTGTTCCGTATTGAAGATTACCAGTGAACTTCAGCTTAATTCGAGAACCAAATTTTTTTCTGGAATCTGGAAGGAATATTAGCAAGAAAGCAATTTGCGCTTTCGAACGGTATAACACGTAAAAAATGGCAAAGCCAGATGGGGTGAAACTCTACCGACAATCTAATACCTTTCTAGAACCACTTTTAGATAGAGAATTGCGAATACCCCCTCCCCAGAAAAAAAAACTGCGTACATATATTCTGTATGAAGTTATAAGTGTTTCTGAAGCTTCGCCAAGTCTTTTTTCCCTATAGGTAATTTCCGGGGTGTTCTAAAATTGTTTCGAATTTGTGTATCATTTAGGTTGCTAGACACGACCCTGGGTTTGTTTGCTGATATTCTGAGGTTTACTGTAGATTATGGTAGGTATGTGATCCAGCTGGCGTTACCTACTGTAATATTCAGTTGATCGGCAAATGGAAATCAAATTCGTGTTCACCAAACATAATCACAGTGAAGTTAGGGGATAAGTCTCACACTTCGCCAAATCCACCGTATAAAAATCTATATACAGGCTTCTTGTCTGTGTATTGTGTGCTCCAAATCTTCCCCGCAGAGATCATTTGACCCTAATCTGTCCGAAATTCCCGATCTTCGCGTTAATCTCACAAAAACGCCTTACAGGAGGGGACCGACTATGGCCCTGTTCAGGAAAGCTACGTGCAGCTCCGGAAGCGTATTCCGACTCCACGGCTGAAGATGGTTCCAGAATTGTGCATTTCTACTCGAATGTCTTAAGTTTTTAGTCAACTTTTTCTTATCAGTTCTTCAGTTTGAGGCCCGTTACACACCGGCGGGGCACTGCGTTAATGACAGGGCAACTGCCATTTATGGCCACTTTCAGTCTACTGATGCATCTCAGAAGGAACAGTTGTCGCAGAAAAATGCGGCCGAAAAGCGCAACGAGCAGTCATACAAACAGCCACACAGCGAACTGTGTCGTTGCGGAACCTACCCCTTGAATATTCGCTAAGGTTCTCCAGCTGATCGCATTTAATTTGTTAAAAGAAAATGGTGTGGTTATTAATGAGTGGAGGGATGGAACAGTATAAGGTTCCTCCAATGAATGAGCGAAACAAGAGCGAACTACCGGCGAAATTCTATCACAACACCCAAGAATTCATAATCTGCAATATCGCGTCGAGTTCCTAATCAATACGGCAAGCTGCGACAGTTTCATCGCCGGACGTTCTCATTCTGCCGGTGTATAACTGAGTCCTAAATAGTTGAGCCACAGGCTATTGCCTCAAAACCACAAGAATAAAGCCATGAGCTTTTCCACGAAAATGTTGGTAGCAATCTTTTTTGTTTTTGTATTGCTTTTTTTGGTGTGCGCAGAGCCGTAGCGACATGCTTCTGGTAGGGCCATGTACACCAGTTCTTGCAGAAACCCCTTCAGTTCCTCAAGCACCCTCTTGGAACCTGACACTAGTCTCTCAAAGACTGCAGTCTCATGATTTGCGGGGCAGCACATTGCGGACCTGGGATATGGGGAGACAGTGAAAAAATTTAATCTAAAGAAGTCTTACTGTTTTCAATATCGAAACCAGATCGTCCCGATAACGGGAGTACACACCTTTTGTGGTGTCCTCTGGCTGAGGCGTGCCTAAGCTGGGCACACGGTGGTGTGTGTGGGAACATGCTAGCTTAGAAAGAAAGTGATGCAGGTTGGAATCCTTTCCTTGCGCTTGATCAATATCTCCGTTTTTCAGAGCGATGGACTTCATGTACCTCCTCCACCAAGACCAGAGGACCTGTCAGAGGTGCCGACGAAAGCCCTTGGTCCGGTTCTGTCTCGCCCGATTACTTCCATTCGAGAAGAATTGGAGGAGATCAAGTCGAGGCGCAGTCACGCGGCGTGTGAGTGGCAAGAATCTTTCATTAACACATTCGAAGAGGCGTATACGTTCTATTTTCAATATTTCCAAAATGGGGGTGCCATCAAAAGTGATAGCGAGGTTACAAGTGATCTAGCAACCCTCACTTGAAATGGATGAGGATTTTCTTACTTTTTATTTTTTTCTACTTATTAAAAGAATTTAGAATAGGCTCTTGTTAGTTTTTTGAATCTCATTTTCTTGTGGTGAGCGGAAAATTCCTCTCAATCAGTCGGAACACTCAATGTATATGATGGATAGTTTGTGTTTTACTTCTTTAAAAATCAATTTTCCCAGTGATGCTGTTTTCATTTTGCATTGTTTGGGTGTTTCCGACAGGAAAATGTAATTTTTTTCTTTGATTCCCTTCTCGTACGGTGCCTCCATGTCTGTCCTAATTTATAGAGCTGTAAGCAACTCGTATCCTTTGTTGTTGTCTGTATTTAACCATCTCTCCCTTGTGTGTTTCTTTCCTGTGTGCATGTTTTGTAGTGCGTGCTGTAGGTTCAACTTAAACTAACTTTGCATGTGTTTTGTGCTTTTTAACGCTTAGATTGCTCGTAGTCCTGTGATTTGTGAAATTGAGCAACTGCATAGAAATACAATAGAAGTACATAGACATTATTGAGTGCAGTCTTGCGGCTAGATACAAAGGGAGGCAACGCTTTCCTCCTATTCTGTTCAGGCGTTCTCTTCCGGTCCGCCGACCCCGGCATCTCTAAAGAGACCTCTGGAACGACTCTCACACCACTCCCAACGACCCGCATCAGTCACTGACGTTTTTACCTTTGAACGGCGCATTGATGGGTGGTTGTGCTTAGCCAGAGACACTGTAAAGCGGTCGCGTTGCCGCAATAGCTGGCTTGTAGCCACCTAATAGAAGCAACTGGACGCTATTGGGCAGCAAATCGCAACGACGTAATCGTCCCGTTGTAGTGCGGGACAGTAACGTCGTAGCAATTTGCTGACCAACAGCGTCAAGGTGTTCCGATTAGGTGACTACTAGACAGCTATTGCCGCGACGCGACCGCTCGACCGTTACCGTGTTTCTAGGTAACGCTCTTTTCATACTTTTGCCGCGGCGGCAATTGTCGCTCCTTTAGCTACGGCGGAGCCAGTGTTTTTGAATACTAAGAAATTATGTGGAGGTTGATATAACTTTTTTGTATATGCGAATGCCGTCAAAATTTTCAGATTGACTCTGGGTCCCCGAACGAAACTGGTAACGATACAGAAGAACGCGGCACACGCCGCTGTGGCGGCCGTAATCGTTGGGAAAATTTTTGCCGCGTTTTATCACAAGGAGTCGCTGCAGAATTCAGTCTAGGGAAGGAATGGACGGGGCTGCCGGGGTAGATGGTCACGTGCGGTCGAAACCTTGCTGGCTGGTGGTGTCAAGAACGTCCCACGGCACAGCCAAATGATTGCGCCGTGTCCGTTCATTGGACTAAATTTGACATTTTGCCTGTATTTTCATGTACGTATAAGTAAGTCAGTTGTCAGCTTCCAACCAGTGTCTTAGTATTCTACAACACTAGTTCTGCCTTAACTCAAAAAAGCGGCAGTAGCCGCGGCGACAAAGGTAGGAAAACGGCGTGAGAGGAACTGAGCTTGTCTGACTGCTGTAATAGCCGTGCTGAAAATGAGCTGCGGAAATTGCTGCACGAATCGAGAAAATCGAAGAGGAGCGTGGAACCAGATCCTAAGGAGCTGGGTCAGTTTTGAGAAGTAGCTCAAGTTCCGAAACAACTTCAGTTTCGAAAAGCTCCACCATTGGCTATTGAAATAACGTAAGGTCGTCAACCAATAGTAGAGCTTCTGTGGGACGACGGTCCGTCTAAAACGTGTTAGGGGGTCTCTACACAACGAGGGAGGAGTTGTCGCGTTTTTGCAGTTCGAAACGCCACGCTACTTAATGAAAGCAAAGGGGTCCCGAGTGGAATTAGAGCCGCAAAAGGCTAGACAACTCCCTCGGTGTGTAGAGAGCCCCCGTCCCGTCTAAAACAGTGCTACTTTACCAGCCAGTCTTCTAGAACTCTTTGGCCTGCATAACCGTCTCACTTCTTGATTTTGCATCAACTTTCCGTCAGAAACGCTGTCGATGTCGAATGCGAACACCATTGAGGTCGGATAGTTCAGAACGTTTTCAGAAATTTTCGTCAAACCTGGTTTATTGGCGCAGTCGCTCAGTTTGCTCAAATTGCAGTGTTCAGGTGTAAAGTAGAATTCGGTTTGCTTGAGCATGAAAGGATTTTCTGTTTATACTGCATTGTTCTGTGTGATTGTTAGACTCTATCAAGTTGGCTTCAATCCTTAGCTTTTGTGAGCACTGATCGCTTGCTTTCTGTTGAGCAAACTCGGACCCAAATGGAGCTTCTATGGCGTGTTGAACAAATTCTCTATGAGTTTTTATAATGCAATACTAGTACGCTTAACTAATAAAAAGCTTGCTTTGTTCGAATCCACCATAGGATTTTTGGTTCGTCCATTAATTTCTGTTTGAACTCTAAGGTTTCAATAAATTTGTTTGTAATAGAAGGATCACCTCGTCTATATAGTTCGCGGCAACGCAAGAAGGCGAATGTGCGGTTACGTATTTTCATGAAGCATACTGCAGGTCGCGCCACAATGTACGGCAAATTTGCGATTTTTTATTGAATTTTGAGTTAAAAAAACATCAGGAACGTTGAAAAACTATGAGTTTTACCCCACACACAAACTCTATCAGTATTCACTAAAGTGTACAATGTAGACACTCAGGGATAACAAGAAAAAATGATCGTTTTTGCTGATACAACCATTTTTTCGTAATTTTTCATTTTTTCTTGTTATTCCTGCGTGCATCTATGAAAAAGATTTTACGTGTATTGATAATGTGTGTAGGGGGGGGGGGGTGAAACCTACTGGTGCTCAACGTTTCCGGAATTTTTGTTCAAAATTGAGGAAAAAAATTACAATTTGCCGTCGATTATGATGCAACCTAGAGTATGCGTAGCGGAAATGTGCAAAAGCCTAACTGCTTTTTTCCGTTGACGTTACGATAATGTGTGTGGTCTTTTTACTTCATGGAACAGGCTGACATTTTCATCTTCAGATTCCTTTCATGAACGACATGTATTGTGTTAGCATTCTCTGGGAGTAAAAAAACATTCACTAAACAATCTCTGAATCGTGAAATGGCTAAAATTTAACAAATTTGTTGTCAAAAACTGCTAGCGAACAAAATTTGTATGACTTCGTTTCTTTACATAAGGAATCTGATTGCGAGTACTTGGTTCACCCAATGTTTCTCTCGAAAATGCAAGGCAGCTTTGAAGTTTCACTTACATTTTTTAGCTATTGGTCGGTCTCCGCATCCGAGAAGGAGCCGGAAGCCTATGCATTTGAGAACACCATCTGCGCCGGGTTCGAGGTGGGAAAGTTGGGCTCGATGCTTTCTCCAATTCTGGAGTCTTTTGAAAACTCGATTTTTGTTCAGGCGGCAAACAACGGATGATCCCAGCCTTTCGTCGGCTAGCCTTCATGAAACTCGTCAGTTCATACCGAATGGCAAGGAAATCCCGTTTGAGGTCGATTTTCTGGTTCTTGTGGCAGTTGCGATTTTTGGTTTCTAGTTTGTGTTGATTTTCTTACATATCCGGCTTATGGCGTACACCTGCAGCTTTGCCTGCAGGAGATTACAGGAAGGCTCAAATCTGAATGTGTTTTAGATTCCTACTCGGCGGATTCCATCCATCAAACACCAACATCTGCCGCCGCCGGATCCACAGCAAAGACCCCCAACGAATAATCATGGATTTTCAAACAAGGTTCAAGCTGATAGGTAATAATGTGATGCTAGACTGCATTTTTTAAATTAAAATTTTCATCTAAAGGAATAAAAAATTTCAAAACTTCAGGCTAAACTCGAAATTGAAATATTCGGAAAAAAATTTAAAAATTCTCTGCGTAGTGTGACTCTTAATTTTGTTATCAGCTCTTATATAAATACAGATATGGTGGGTGTGGCCTCTAAAGGGATAGCTGTGTATCATTCAGCAGTCTGCCCGCTTTTCGCGTGCGCCGATCGATCACCATATTTCTCATGGGCGCACACGACGCAGCGGAGGCTGCTGAGGTGTCCGCAGCTATCACTTTCGTGGTTACCCCACTATAAGATTCGTTTGTAGTCCGCTCTGGCCCCTCTTACAAGGCCGACCATGTTTCGGGGACCGGGTCAAGCATCCTGGGGTCTAATTCATCAACGATATACCCACGCATAAAGGGTGAATTTCATCCCGGATTCCCTGCTATTTGTCGCTATCTCGCCACTCCGAAAAAAGTTTAAACTATCGCGTTTTGAAAGTCGAATCTAAATCGCCTCAATTTCACGTACTTTTCTGTGAAAAGCCGGACAACGGCCTTGAGGGAAGTATGCAAAAATCTCCGAAAGACGGAAAATGAAAACCGAAAAACGGATATTCCGCTTATTGCTGGTTCTGAGCCGTATCACACCTAGAGGTAGGCGCATCGTTATGCTCTGAGGCCTCAAAAATGTTCCGGAAGTGATTGCAGATTATCCATGTTTGCCCAATATGTTCCTAAGTCATCCTTTAGCTAACCAAAATTGCATCGCTGTGGTCTGGCAGATTCTCTCGAGTAATGCTTTTAATGTGGTGGAATCACCAGAGGGACGGAAGTATTCGAGCAGGGGCGCAGGGTCGTGATTGGAGAACTTTCAGCTAGCGACAGGATGTACCCTGCGTCTTTGACGCTCCTCTGTTTTCCTCTGTCGCCGTGAAATACAATTGCGGTGACGCACATTTGCCCACAAATCGCTAGCCTTAGGCCGGGATCATACCTCCCGCCACCGGCGACACCGACAATGCATATTAGGCATATCGATTTTTGTCAATATTGGTGATAAACGTCGCGTCGCTCGTCGCTGGCAGTTTGATCCCAGCCTTACGGCGAGGGGGCAATCGGTAGACCAGGTTCCGCTGCGTCGGAGATGTGGAGAGAGGGCTGTCGTTCGTCTTTATGAATACTCGTATTTGTGCCCTTCAATCATGACCCATTGCTCTTTCCCGTTTCCCCGCCTTTTTGCGTTTTAGGAAGTGTTTGGAAGGGCTTCTTTGCCTGACCCGGGTCTGTCCCGAATTACTGCATTCTTCTTTAGCGTTTTATTCACTTCCTTAAAGGTTGAAAATGTATACAAATACAGGTATCACAAGGTGCCGTCGTAAATATTGCCCAATGATGTTTCCCAGACTTGCCCGAAATCCTCCTAAATCAGATTGTTTGGACCTCGATCTCTATTTGCAGTTCCCAAATTTGATTTCAGGGATGGCTTCGAACCACGGCAACCAGCCGCTCACCTTCGCACATCTTCAATACGTGATGAACATACGGGTAAAATGGTGACAGTTGTCCGAGGGGACGACGACGATTCGGAAGACTTATCTAGTCGCAGTCGTAGCAATTACAATAGAAGTACTGAGCTGGATGAGAAATTACGACAACTCCGACGACAGCAGGCGGATCGAGTTCACCAGACATCAAATAATGTCACGATAATCACCTTAGGTGATGACTCTGTCATTTAGCGAAACAATTGAAGAAAAGCTTGAAGAAGTTTAGATTCTAATGCATGAATGAGTCGAAACTAGTGATCATTCCACGCAATTCCACTTACTCTCTCATGCATCAGTACCGAAATTTTCTTTAACGGCTTAAAGGCAGGGTTTGCGATAAAAAACGGTGCTGTGTTCTCCCCTTGGGAAGGTAAATCTGACCATTACAAAAGTGAAAAGTCGGAGACAAAGCGAGCAGAAACAAGTTAAAATCGCTAATTACCGGGTGTCCGCCCGCCATCATTTAAAGGCAGCGTGCACCTTGAAGGTTTGGAGCTGATAGTATCGGAAACTGACTAAAAACCCGACGAAAACGCGGCGCAAATAAAGAAATAACAGATTGTTTCTGTATATGAATGTAAGTGGACGAGTTACACCGCAGCGTGCACGCTCGGCTAAATTAGCGAATCTAGCGACACAATGGTTGAGACAGCAAAGCTGCTAAACTCGTACGGCCTTTGCTAGAACGCCTACGTCGTCGGAAGCATCGAAAACTTGCGAAAATGACCGTATTCGAACAATCAGTTTGGACGAGTTTGCACTGAGGGGGGGAATGCTAAACAAACTGGGCGGAGACTGCATGCTCGCTGGCTCAATGAGGGTCAGTCAGATACGGTCAATTTCAGTTGCTTATGACGCTTCCACCGACGTGAGTGTTCTATTAGGAGCCATACGACCCATCTCAGGCCCCTTTCTCAACCACTTTTGCGAGTTTGTATGCTGCTTTTATCAAGATTGTCGTAAATGCGTATTTTGTCGTCCTTTATTTTGCACTTGAAGTACTGTGCTTATATAGGCCAAATTCCGGTCCGCAATAGCGTCTCGACACGCTTTGCGGCCGCACGCGCTGGAGTCAGTCGAGTTTCCAGCGCCAAAGCCGACTCAATATGGCTTTTGTATAGTTTTCTCAAATTTTGTTTACTTTCCAGTTCCTCAAACCCACCTAGAGTCAACAGATCGGCGGCTGCGGCGCTGGAAACTCTTCCGAGTCGAATGCGCGCGGCCGCAAAGCGTGTCGAGACGCAATTGCTGACCGTAATTCGGCCCAGAGAAGCACAGTAGTTGCCAGCTATATAAGGGACTACTAACTACTTAATAGCAAAACAAAAGACGGCAAAACAAGCATCCTCAAAAAACAACAAGCTATAAATAGCCTCTACGGCCTCAAAACATGGATGAGCTATGCGCGCCTCGCCCACTTCATCGGTGCTTAGTAATGAAGTGGGCTGGGCGGGCATAGCTCATGCATGTTTTGGGGCTGTATAGGGCTATCTATAGCTCGCTCCTAGCAGTTTTTCGTCATTATTGTTTTAGTGAACCTTGGATTTCCGATTTCCGTTGAAAACTCGAACATAGTTTTTGTCTTGAGGACTGCCTACAAATGGGGGCGGGCGGGCACCCAGTAATTAGCCGTCTTAAGTTTTTCCTTCTTCTTTCTCCCTCGGCTTCCCACTTATTGTCTTTTTAGGATCACTAGGGCCAGGATTCATGAACGCAAACCACGGGCTACGGTCTGGTTTGTCTCCAAAGATTGCGTGCTATTTCCGCAGCAAACCCAACTGTAGCCCACGGTTTACCGTTCATGAATCCCAGCCTAGATCTACCTTCTCATTAGGATAACGCAACAACAGTCTTTATCGTGAACCCTGCCGTAAAAACGACCTTGGGAGTTGATTCCAGTGTATATACCTATATTTTCCATCTTTTTCCAATTCAGTCGGGAATCACCCTTTTATGAATGACTATCGATCAGGCGTGGCGTCCCCATAAAATCAGATTTGGTATCCATGGGGCCAATATAGTTCTGAGACCTGGAAATGGGTACGTTTCGAGTCTTCGCCACGAGAAGAATCAGTGCATGCTCATTGTACAGGTTGTACGAAAAAGTGCGGGGGTTTAAGACTTTTTGTGTACCACTTATTGACGGGGTTTGGTAGAACATGCATTCCCTTGCTTCTGCTCAAAGGAAAGGATGGGAAATGTTAACTTCGTCATGATACATGCAATTCCATGCATACATAGCTATCCGAATATAGCACAAATCTATCAGAAGTTGTAATTTTCCAAGGTTTTTGGTGTTAGGCGACAAAGTATATGTACTGTTTGTGGTGGGTCACAAACGAAACCAAAAGCAAGGCATTTTATCTTATCGTATGTCAATTCTGAATTGTTCAAATATTTGTGTTCATTGCTTACGTTTGTGTTTAGATTGAGAGGATACTAACGATCACTACGGCCTGCATAACTAGTTCAGTCTGAGGGTGTTTGATAAGTTCGGAGTAAGTATGGTGAATCGAATATCTTCCGCAACTTATTGAATACCCTCATAGCCATAGGCGTTTCACTTCAGTTCATCCTGTGTTTGTAAATGTTTGTATATTTTATTTATTGATTTGATTTGTTCGCATGTTTCAATATATATCCGTACAGATTAACAGAGATAGCGTAACGATGTAATGATTTATTTGTGCATACGATTCTCAATGTTGTTGTTTCACCATAATTTTTCGTCTCGTGCATAAATTGCTTATAATTGAAAAGGTGAATATGGAACCCTTTGTCGCACCACCTTCGTTTTATCGGCGATATATGAGACCATTCGCGTAATAATCGAGATGGAACGGGACACGAAAAAAATCCGCAGTTTTTTCAATTTTGATCGCCAGAGCACCCAAAAATTGGGTGCTCGCTTCTGAGATTTTCAAAAAAAATCTAGAGGCCCAAACGGCTGCGGCGCATTTTTCCGAGTACGGCCTTAGTCGGCAGGATTAGGCGTCCGAGAAAAAACTAAGATCTAATGGAGTGGAATTCTTCAAATCCTGATGACGTCGATCGATTCCTCGCAGTTGATAAGCTATGGTGAAATTTTGATATGAAAGGAATTAGTTTTCATTAAAGATCTATGCAAAGGAATGTTTTAAAAAAGCTCAATTTTGAAAGCCCAAAACTTACATGAATTTTCTTTCACAGTTCTGGAAGTGAGATCCTGAGTTTTTTTTTTGCGTGCTCTCACGACCTCAAATAAAAACAGAATTTTCTGTGTTCCCATACAGCTCGATTCTTGCGCGGAAAGCCCCATATACCCCTTCTCGCAGCAAGATGCATGTGGTGAAATGCAGTCGCCCACTGTCTCTTCCTCTCTCAAGGTCGCAGTGCATAATGTACCCTGGGAAAATGTGCCTGGAAAGCACGGAGAATCCACCACGGACCTGAATTTCACCAAGAATTCGATGGGAAAATACAGCGAGCCGGAAAAATGAAGCGATTTCATCGAGAGGTGTCTACCACGAAAATTCGGGAACTCACAATGACGTTCTCTCCGGGGAAAATGTCCGAAAAAAGTTCTTAAGAGAGTTGTGGGGGAATGATAGAGTAAGAGTAATCTATGTTGGGTTTTCGATACGGGCCTTCCGATATCCCAGAAAAAAAACCGATCGAAACTACCTGTAACTTCCTAATCGGAGCAGCTGGAGTGAGGTCATATGATCGGCACACATTTAGTTACAGTAAAGTTGCCCCATACAAGGTTTGACGGCTTCGATGTGGCCCATTCGTGCCTCTAATCAGTTGATTGAAGTTGCTGTAGTTAGCCTTTTTTCCAGTATTATTGAATTTACAACTTCTACAGTGCTTATCAAAAACAAAGGGACACCTCAGCATTATAAAATTTTTGTCAACAAAATAAAGATCAATCAGGCAGTCAATAACTTGTAGGTCCTCCTTTGTTCTTCGCAACTTGAAACATCCTTTTTGGCATACTGAAGAAAAGGTTTACAATAAGACCAGGCTCCAAATTCTGCCATGCCTTCATAATAGCCTTCTTAAGCTCTTCAACCGTATTAAATTGCTTGTTGTTGGCATCAATTTTTCTCACTAGTAACCCCCATACGTTCTCGATGGGTTTCAAGTCGGGTGAACAGGCGGGCCATTCCAAAATCTCGACGTTAATGGACGCCAACCAAGTTCGAGTAGACTGACTTGAGTGGACTGATGCGTTGTCTTGCATGAAAACAAAGTTTCGACGACGGTGACGCCTAAGAAATGGAAGCAAGTGGTCCTGGAGAACCTGCTGATAATCTGAACTGTCCATTCTGCACGACACAAATGCGAGTGACAGAACGCCAAAGCTCGAAATTGCTCCTCAGACCATGCAACTTCCACCGCCGAAGTTCCGCTTTGAAAAGTAGAGTGATTCCTTGCAAAAATCCCTCCAGTACTACGCAAATCCATCCGGGCTATCCAAGTTAAACTTTTTTTCGTCGGACCAGATCACCTAAATAAATATCTTGGCAGGTATTGCAGTTTTGTTAACAGGCAAGTGCCACGATGGAATACAACATACCTGATTCCAGTTCGTTGTCAAGTTCCTCTCATTAAATTGAAGTCTGGCAGCTTTGTGACGAATTGTTAATCTCGGCGCCGCCTTCATGGTTTGTCGCATGATATGTTTTTGACCTTTGACAGCTCTCCAGATGGTCATGCTTGCTGCAGACAGTCTCAGATCAGCTTTCAGTTGTCTTATTCTGGTCGTGGAGTTCGAAATATGACGTCAAATTTGCCTCGTGGTAGCCTCGGAAAGCACCCTGGGCCGGCCCGGACTCCTCTTCTTGTCGTAGTTTCCTGGATCTTTCAAGTAGTTGCAAATGGAGTTGGGAGACCGACCGATCTCGTCGGCGATTCGACGACAGCTTAATCCAAGCTTGTGCAGAACATCTATCTGAGCTTGTTCTTCCGAAGAGAGGTAAAATCCACGAGGCATGATGAGTAGTGAGGAGACCAGTGGATATGCTAACTGCCTATAGCGTTTGATCTCCAATAACGATCAATATAGATCAAAAAGCCGAGCTGTCCCTTTGTTTTTGATACACTGCCATTTTTGTTTTTTTTTAATTAAAAAATTATACATCAACACTGACATGACATAGCACTTATACTTAGGTTTTCAGACATGCTTAATGGAATGGTAGATGTTTCAAATTGTTTGGAAAAGTCAGAAGTTCAGAATCGTGGAAAAGTGTGGTGTCCCTTTGTTTTTGATAAGCACTGTATCGCGCGAATCCCTGCAGTATATGAGCATTTCCTCACCTTATTCAAAAATTATTCTTCTCACCTTGTGCTAGCATTTCGGGTTCATTGAGAAATATTGTAATGTGAGCATCTTGTAAGCTCAAAGAAAAACTTGCCTGAGTAAAAGAGAACATCTTTCTTGAATACAGAAAAGTCGTTTGCGAATCGTCGTAATTTTCATCGTATTTCTGAGAGTTTTGGCCGCGAAATAGCCCACCAGGCTCCGCAGCGGCTCATGGTGGGCTATTTCTCGGCTTCTCACGGAACGGACAAGAAGTAGACGAGAAATAGCCTAGATATAACCGAGAAATATTTAGAAGTAAACAAAATTAGCCAAGACGCAAACGTAGCCGGCCCTCCGAGCCACCATCTGGGGCCGCTAGCGGTTAGGCGGGGCCTCCGTAGGCTGAACAAGGTCCAAGTACCTCAAACTTGAGTAATTGAACCTACGGATGTGCTGACATCTCAATCATGCCTCTGGAATGCGCCGTATATCTACCTGGAGAGCATTATTTCTCGGCTATTTCGCGGCGAGTATTATTTGGCGGCTATTACGCGGCAATGAGGCATTTCGCGGCTATTTCTTGGCCAAAACTCTTAGAGAAGAAGCAAAGCGATGAACCCTTTCTTAAAAATTATCATCATGGCTGCAGTTTTCATTCTCAGAAGGCGACAATCGCTTGCCCAAATACATCTGCTAATCCTTCATCGAAAACTACTAAACTTGGCTCAATCACGCAGAAAATTTTCTTCGATTAGCTGAAGTTCGAGGATGAATGAGTAAGTAGTATTTGGCGAAAAAAAGCTTTCCCCATATTGTTCCAAACAAAACAGATTGAGGTAGACGAGTATTAGATGGAGTAGCAAGGCGAATCTCGCTTTTAAAAAACTGAAAGCACAGGCATTGTGGCCGCTTAAAGAGAATGCGCTCGCTGATTTTTCATGTTGTTCCCATTTTCGCTCTACCGGAAGGTCCATAGTGAAAACCCAGCGTACAGGATTGTTACTCTATCCTACCCCACAATTCTCATAAGAATTTTTTGAGGACGACTCCTACCCCGGAGGGTCCTCCCTTGTCAGCGCAAATATGACACGAATTTACCGAGATGTGTGCCCGAAATTTACATCGAACATGCCGCAATAACAAGACCAATGAGAGCGTACTATCGCAGCAGTGTAGATGGCTTAGCCGATAACGCGGGATTGGTAAGGGCTGATGATTTGAACCTTGGTATCATATGGCGAAAATCACGGTACCATCGCGGCGGAATGCCGGCATCGCCGTATTTTCGCCTGGTCGAGGCTACGAGATCTCGGTATAATTCAGGCAACGCCTTGATTATATCGCGAATCTGCCGGTAATCTGTCGCTTCGGCTCCGGTCTGGCGCCGAGGCGGCAGGTTCTCGAAAGAATTTAAGAAATACCTTCAGAGTAAACCTCTTTTGGAAACGAGTGTGTCAAGTCAGCTTTTGCCTGTTGATGGAATACGCAGAACGGGAGGCTTCTATACAAGCACGCTAATACCGACCAGTGGACAAAGGACTACAGTACCCCTTTTTAAAGTTTTCCAGGTTTGAGCTTGGATATGAGCGCATTGTGCT
The DNA here is from genome assembly GCA_029168955.1 of Aplectana chamaeleonis. Classification (NCBI taxonomy): domain Eukaryota; kingdom Metazoa; phylum Nematoda; class Chromadorea; order Rhabditida; family Cosmocercidae; genus Aplectana; species Aplectana chamaeleonis. Next base: position 588,922 of record JAPDOI010000128.1, read on the forward strand.
AACCAAAAACATGTTTGCTCAATTTCCACCTCCTCAGCCACTCCTCGGTGGCTTATCGAATAGAGCGATGTGTGAGCGAATGCATACTGCTCCTCTGCCCTTCTATACCCCTCATGTTATAAGCATGTGTTATCGATCGTTATCATGTATTGTTCAAGACTGGTTACGGTAGCCCGACGTTCCAAATGATCGGTATGAGCATTATAATAGATATGAGCTTTGCCGTAGCTCAACTCACATTGCAGGTGCAAAACTAGTTGGAGTGGGAGCCACTCCGAATTCGAGTGAAGATTGAATGATACCGTTCTGAGAGGTAATGTTCTCTGTGAAGTTCTCAGGTAAACAATGACTGATAATAATCTCCATGAACGGCTTTCTTGAAACCTTGGCATTTCTAGTGGATGCTTAAATTACTTCTGTGCCGGCAAGATCTTGTATGATGGTAAGTAATTATTCGGCCGACGTTTCGAGCGAATCCTCGTTATCAAGGTCTGAAATTGTCCGAAACGTGGACTTGAAGCATACCCGATCAAACGCCTCTCCCTCTTTCCGGCTAAATTTGAGACTACCTACGAACTCCCAGTGAGGCGATTCCTCCCGAAGACGAACCAATCTTGTACAGTACCACCAGCGACGAGCTCCATACTCGCAGTCGTGATAAGCAAGGGAGAAAGTGAGGCACATGCGAGCGCACGCACGCGCGAGGCAATATATATATATATATATATATATATATATATATATATATATATATATATATATATATATATATATATATATATATATATATATATATATATATATATATATATATATATATATATATATATATATATATATATATATATATATATATATATATATATATATATATATATATATATATATATGCTATATATATATATATATATATATATATACATAGTAGCTCGTGAAAGCGGTGCGCGATTTCCCCAAAGCCTACATAATGACACGACGGACAAGAACTCAGACAATGGGACTGCCGGATGGCTGGCATTCACCTGGCGAGCAAAAACCATTCCCGGTGTCCGCCAGGCTCTAGATGGAGGTCCGCCAGATACCTGCCGGTGGTCCGCCAGTACGCTGGCCGATAGCTGGCAGACTGTTGGCTACTATCTGGCACTCTCGCAGCTGATAATGAGCAGTCACTTGACTGCGGTCCGCCAGTCTCTTGGCAGACCAATGAATCGAGGTGGGTCCTTCACTGCAGATCCTTGCGTAGGAGGTCGCCTACGCAGCGGGCTGAGGCAAGGCATCCACCTCACCCCCCCCCACCCATTAGCCGTGGGGGATTTCCCCTCAGCTGCCAAAAATTTGCTGGCCTCTGTAGAACGACTTCAGGTCACCTTCTAGGTCCGGCATCAACGTGCCGAGTGAGCACTCATCGGACTGAATTGCCTTATATACCGGCTGGGCTTATCAATGAAATCAGAGATCAAACTGTATTAGTTAAAACGTGAGTAGTCGTTAATTCTCTCGAGTGCCAGTAATGTGACGACTCAGTGCCAAGCGAACGTCACTGGGCGGTTAGGCGCCAGCCGAGTGCCGATTGGTGGATGACTGCATTTTCATGCGCTCGACATTTTCCCTTGCCCTTGCCAGCTGACAGCAAGTTATCACGCGGGTTTGATTGCCCTTGCCAGCTGATAGCAAGTTACCACGCAGCTTCCAGGCAGCTGTCACATTTTCGCCAGCGGTCTGCCAGAAACCGGAAAAATCTTCGCCCTCCGTTTTTGGCCACGGCGGTCCGGTGGGGCTTTCGGACCACCTCACATTTGAACGGCCATAACTCGGCTCAAAATCGATTTCACGAGCTCATCTCCGGACGTTAACATTTTCAAATATCTTCCTACAGTTTCCACTCTTTCACTAGGTCATGTATCTAGACGACCCTTTTTCGATTTTTGGGCCGATTTTATCAATGTCCGGAGGGGGGTAGGTGAAGTTCAGTTTTTTAAAAGTTATTTTTTCTCCTATCTAGAAATGATTTTTGGAACATTTCCAGTCGATTTGCACCCTCGTTATAAATACTTCTTCTGAAACTGACATTCCGCCATTTCCAGACGCTTCCTTTCGGCTTGCACAATTTTGAACTTGTTTTGAATCTTCGAGTGCTAAGGTATTAAATGATGGCGGAGATGTTGTGTGCTATCTTCCTAAAGTTTCGGAGCGAGAAAAGGAATTCGTGTGTTATTTTTCGGAATATTTTTCCTCCTCTGAGAGCTTCAGCACCCAAAGGTTTGGGGTGTTATGTGAACCAAACGGAGCAAAGCTCTAGATGATTCAGCTACAGTTTTAGTTTTGCTACCGTCTCCGATTTTCTTATCACGGTCTGCCCCAGAATACGGATGAAGAGCTTCGACCTGATGCAAAAAATATTTGCAGACCTTATGCAAAGGGTGCAAAAAAGGAAGTGGGAACAGTATGAGGACATTCACACAATGAGAGCTCAATTGGTGAAGCTTGCGACAACTTTGTAGGGCGTAACAGTGATGGACGAGATAGAACTTGCAATGCCGAAAATTCTGAAAGCTCCAGATAATATTTACAAGAGGTGAGGCGGTGTTCGCGCAGAAAACCGTGTCAATCTCATGTTTCACCACAGAATACTGCAATTTTTCTTAGCACGGACGATGACTTCATACCAAGCCTTCAATCCTACCTCGTATGTGGTATCGCTGCCAAGGAAGCTCTTTCGTTCGCTATACAATTCTCTTTTATTGTGTCTGTCTTATTGTGTCTTTCTTTCTCACAAGCCCTTCACGTTTGCCATAAGAAAGGTGATGGCTCCGTCTGCCGAAGGTGCATTTGTGATGACAGGGCACATAAACGGCATTCATGCAAGACTTCAGCGCATAGTAGATGACTAGACAACACTCTATGGAAATATGAGAGCAGGTGCGAACCCAACATGATTAAAAGAAATTTTAGGTATCTAAATATGTTTTGTTTTAGATTTTTTTCTCAGCGTCTACGCAGCACATAGGCTGAATTCCGTCGTAACTGCCCTGAACAACTACGCGTATCGGCTCGCTCAGGAACAAATGAACTTTTCGTGCCTCAAAATGGGGGCGGTATATCGGGTCCGCCGGTCGGCCAGCGTGCAGCAAGCGCTAGCAAAGATCCTACGCAACTACCCGTTTTGATGGGGAGCCCTCAAGCCTTGGCGAACGGAGATACAACTGAAAGTATCAAAGCAAGAGCTGTGGGTGCTGCGTGGACGGGCGTTCGTTTCCAATTCTTCACCACGTGAGCCACACACTGTTCCAGCTGACATTATTTTCAGAGGAATTACAATAAGAAGAAGGTCTCATAGTATAATATGTGTCTCGCTGGCGCTATTTCGACCTCATGATGGAAGACAAGGGCGGCAAAATGGCGAATGTTGCACAAAGATTATTGAGAGACAATAACGTTTTGAAAATGAAGAATCCCTTGAGCTTAAGATACGAAAGTGTGAGGGCAAAGTTTTTCGATCAGTACTATACCTCTTTTGAAGGCCCAATTTCTGAATCCCCGCTGTGGTATGACGCTAAAACATTTAAGGGCCTCAGTGGACCGACATCGCGAAGCCATGAAACGTTCTCAGTTTTGGAGTCCCGAAACATGAAGCCAGAAAAACAGAGGTGAGGAGTCACACTCCATTAGAGGCCAAGGCAACGCTTATCGTTACACCGAATACTTTACCTTTGACATCGATGCTCCTAGCCATCGAGCCATGGGTAAAATGTATAACGAAAGGACATCTGTTGCTCTGGTTAGCACCGACATCACTTAGTTCTACTCCAGCTATGCCAATCAGATTCGAACTCAGACATTGGGAGCAGCGGACCGCCGGCAAAAATTCGCCAGTCGCTCAACAGCTGGGGATAACAGGCATTCAGCTGGCAATTGGCAATTACGAGGCCGACAGCTGGCTCATCCTTGTCATCTCAATTAGAGCTGGCGGCAGACCGCTGGCGAAAAAGTGCCAGCTGCCTGAAAGCTGCGTGATAAATTGCATTCAGCTGGTAAGGGCAATCAAACCTCGAAATTATCGAGCGCATAAAAACGCAGTTATCCAACAATCGGCACTCGGCTGGCGCATAATCGCCCAGTGGCTTTCGCTTGGCACTGAGTCGTCACATGACTGGCACTCGAGAGAGTTGACGACCGTTCACGTTTTAACATGTTATAGTTTGATCTCTGATTTCATTGATAAGCCGAGCCGGTATATAAGGCGATTCAGTCCAATGAGTGTTCATTCGGCACTTCGGTGCCGGCCCTGGAAGGTGACCTGAAGTCATTCTACGAAGGCTAGCATATTTTTGGCGCAGCTGAGGGGCAAGTCCCCACGGCTGGGGGGGGGGGGGGTGGGGTGGGTCCCTCACCTCAAACCGTTGCGTAGGCGATCTCCTACGCAACGATCTGCGGTGAGGGACTCACCTCGACGCATCGGTCTGCCAAGAGACTGGAGGACCGCTGGCAAATGATTGCTCAACAACGGGCTGCCAGGTATTAGCCAAGAGGCTGCCAGCGGTCGGCCAACGTTCTGGCGGACCGCTGGCAGGGTTTTAGCGGACCGCCGGCTAATGGCTGTCTGACACCGGGAATGGTTTTCGCTCACCAAGCAAATGCCGGCGGTCCGCCAATCCCAATGTCTGAGAAGGTATATATTCCCAGGAGACGAGGCTAATGCAGGAAGCAGAAGGACTTTCCCTATCCTTTGGGTCCTCACATACTGCTGGAGATGGGTGATACAACGTGAAATAGCGAGTTTCGATAACTTCGAAATGTATAAACCTACAAACGCCATGTTCAATACCAGAGTTTGGCCCAAATATATAGATGAAGCGAACAAGATGCAGATCACAGTGCGCCTAGATTCGATTAGGAACTTAATCGCCTTACTTCAAAAGTACTGCGCTATACAGGATGCGATGCCATCATGCGAAACTTTCTATCGTCGGTCACTGCTCGAGAGATCGCCGCGTCGAACACATGGGGCACGCACGCAAGCGAGGAGGTAGTGAGAGGATCATTACCTTCTCGCTTGCGTGCGTGCCACAGGTGTTCGACGCGGCGCTCTCTCGACCAGTGATCGACCATACGCTACCATTGCCAGTTCTCCACAAAGTTTGCAGTCGTGGCCCAGCGAGCTCCGAAGCGATAAAGCAGTCTTCACTTCTATCGGACTTAGCTAGAAAACCTCGAAGCAATGTCTACTCCGAACGTTGTAGTCGAAATAATGTTGAGCTAGTGGGCGCTTGATGATTTACTCTATTATTTATTTGGAAACTGCCCTTGTTCCATCGAGAATGTTGACCATTCCATGGTAAATAGTCATGACCCCAAATAACTTTACCTCAAGATTCAATTTTTCAGCGATACAGACATTATTTTAGGTGGGTCAAAAAAGTAACGAACCCCCTCGGTCCCGTGGTGGTCCGCGGACCACCGTGAGCTTGACCCTGCTCCGAAGAGAATCCACCCAAGAAGTCAGATTAAAATATTGTGAGGCGGTTTCTAGGAGCTGCTCCCAGACGATTACATACATTTTTACACAATACAAAAACTGTTGCCAATTACCTTCGCTTTGAATCCGATTAAGACTTCTAATTATTAGCACTGTGTACACTGTTATAGTAAGCAGAATCTGCATCAACCGCAGTTGTACAATATGACAAGAGCATAAATTCTAGTTGTTAGAAAATAGCCACCGCTGCCAAATCAGGTATTCTACATGTTCGCGCCAGATTTTGCGTGTGTTGACACGTTGACACCACATTTCAAAGCAAGAGTCATCGCTTGTTCAAACCTGTAAAAGCAGCGCGAATATGTTAAAACTCCTGAATATCAATGTGGTGGCTATTCTCTAACAACTAGAAATAGTGAATAATCTTCTGAAAATATGTTATATCAGAGTAGGGTTTGATTGCTTTATTCCAACAAGCAAATGGGCTATCACTAATTGTGCACAAATATGTTTCCTAGACCAGAGTTAAAAGCTCGAATGCAAAAACGTAGGGGGCACCCGGATTTGAACCGGGGACCTCTCGATCTGCAGTCGAATGCTCTGCCACTGAGCTATACCCCCATAGTGAATTGTGCGCTATCGCTCGTATATGTCCATCTCACAGCCGACTTCCTATTCAAACAATGCTCGGTTCGCAATGGGGGGACGTGCGGCTCATTGTTTGTACGGTTCGTGGACTTGTGGCGAAAAAGGGCAGTCAAAGTACAGCCAGTAAATTCACAATTCTACCTAAGCCTAAATAAATGTTTCAAATTGTACTGATAAGTTGCGAAAAGTTACGATGATGCCATAATTCTTATCAGAAGTGTAATAAAATTTTCATCACCTGAGATTGCAGGCATAGTCACTGCGCGTTTCGACTCATATCGCCGTTCCAAATCTTTTTAACAGCCTGTATTCAAAAGAAGTTTATAAATTCTAGTTGTTAGAGAATAGCCACAACAGTGAAGTCCTAACACGTTAACAGCACATTTCAGAAAAATAATATCTGGTTCAAACCTGTTGAAGCGGTTTGTTTTGAACGTGCCGAAACACATGATTTTTACTAAGATGGCTACTCTCTAATAAGCAGAAACTATATTGTGATATACTCGACCACTTTGGGTTTCATGTACAGTTGCCTCTTCATCAGAGACTGTTGGAAAAGTACTGAACAAAATACTATGGTTAGGTCCGTGGCTTGCTTCCCCCAGAAAAAAAAACGTTTAAATTCAAACTGCGGCTTGGGCGGCGGTTCAAATCTCACCGGCGGCTGGCTGGTAATTACACTATGTAACAAATTTTAACTTTTTTCTGTTTCTGGGTTGAAATTGTATTTTCCCAACTCGCTAGCTCTAGACCAGACAGGAAATCGCTGTTGTTGCAGGCAAACTTCGCCTTTTTTGACTAGGACATTGAAATTGGGAAAATCGCGTATTTACGCAAGACTATTTTTGTTCCTGGCTTCTAAGTGTTATATTTCAATTGTTAATGTCTAACGTATGTGAAAAATTACTTCATTTGGCACAAACTTTGCTTACTCGACGACAGAACGAAGAAAACTCATTTTTTGAGAAATTAGAAAGATTTATTATCATTTTCGGCACTATAATCAGGTAAAAACAAAAAAATGCACAAGGAATATACAAATACAGTCGGAAACCACTCAACAAAGTTCAGAAATGTGTAGATTTTCTAGATTTACGATTTAACTGTAAATCACTCTCTCGATGTTGCACCCAAATGTAGTCTACCTCATGGTTTCGTTATACTATCATTGGTAAGGACGTTCAAAGTCCATTATATCTTGATGAAAGAGCCTGCTCGTTGATCTTGTCGAAAATGCGATTCAAGGAGATAGACTTCCAAAGGCATTTTGCATCCCATTTTGGCGTAATTCTTTATGAGAGTGCACCAACTCCACATAGCCTTCAGCTTTGTGATCACCTAGGAAGCCGTGAACAACTGCAACGAAATTGCTCCAAGCCGTTCTCTCCGTATTGTTTAACAGCTTTGCGAAATCCTCACATTTTATGATCCTCTTGATCTGTGGTCCGACGAATATACCAGCCCTGACCTTAGCCTCGGACAGAGTCTTTACCAAAGACACTATAACGAAAACATGATGGGGGAGTACATTTGAGTGCAACTTCGAGAGAGTGATCCAGGGTACAATCGTAAATCTAGAGAATCTACACATTTCTAAACCTTGCTGAGTGCTTTCCGACTGTGTTTGTCTATTCCGTGTGAATTTTTTGTTTTTACCTGTTCATAATGTCGGAAATGAATAAAATGTTTCTAGTTTCACAAAAAAACGGGTTTTCTTGGTGCTGTTGTAGTGTAAGCAAAGTTTGTTCTCAATGAAGTCATTTTTTGACATAATTTGAACATAAGCAATTGAAGCATAACACTTAGAAGCCAGGAACTAAAATCGTGTTACATAGTGTTATCAGACAGCTGCCGGCGAGATTTGAACCGCCGCGCCCGCCGCGGTTCGAACTTAAACACTTTTCCTTGAGGAAACAAGCCACGGACGTAACCATACATAGGTTTAGTACTACTGAACGACCTGGCTGTTCGCAGCAGATTATGGATATTTTTCCAAAATACGTACCTAAGTGAGAATGTTTCAGAACCCGAATTTGAAGCTGCTAAGAGGAGTTCCGGCCAGGATTCTAGGGTTTCAGCACATTTATTGGAAACAGATAAATTTTTGATGTTCAGAGAAAGTGCTTCGGATTTGGCTCAGAAAATTTTCTGGAAGATTATAGGGTAACACAAAATTGAGTAGTGGTAGTTTGAGATGTGGTAGTTTGATCGAAGTACCTGAGTTGGCTCAAAGTTTTTCTGTTAGGGGCTTTCATCTTCAGCGCCCGGATTGAATATTGTATACAGGTTCTCAAACCAATCCGAAAAGATTTTTAAACTTGCCTAAAGGTACGTCAACTTTCAATTCCTACCAGTTTTCGAAAACGTCCATAAAATTGTTCAGAGTAATCTTAGAAAACACCGGAAGGCATAGTCGCCTTTCGCTTCCACAAATTAAAAAAAGAATCCATTCGTAATGAGCACCACCTCTGAAAAATTTTAGGGCTTTCACGACGGAGTTTCTCCATCTTTCAGAAGTCATGTGGAGAGTCAACAGAGTTCTACTCGTCGTGGCTTCGGCTTCTGTCCTCAGCGTCGATGGTAGAGTATCGTCGGCAGGAATTTTCTCAAATCTTCAGGACAGATCCCGGTTCATCGCACCGGCAAAATTTGACTATGAGGGCTGCGACGATCAGAATTTCGACAACGCTCAGGTACGATTCATCACGCTCGTCCTAGGCTGGTCCGTGTGCTCGAACCAGTTCCGACTCCTCGGACACCAACAGTTTTTGGCTATCAGATTCCGTTAACCCGCTCATTCTTGACCTCTTTGTACTGATTACATGGTGTTTGAAAATTCTTCACCATTTTCCGACAACATGTTTGCAGATTTATTCAGATGATTTTCAACGTCATGACAGGACTCCCTATGACCATGACTTGGAAGGATGCTGAGAACCTTACTGAATTAGTCCATCAGCAGATTGACCAAGGTGTTGACAGTTTCGTTCAGGTTTGCAGGTTCGTAAATAAAAGCTTTCGAGGACGCATGCCACTTAGTGTACCGTTTTTTGCGTGGAACTGGTTAAAAGAACCTACCACAATGCTGCAGGGGTGTGCCATTTAAAAGCAGCATACACGCTCGCAAGCATAGTCGAGATAACAGCATAGATAGGTCCGCACGGCCCGTAGTATGTAGTGCTATCACTCTCAATTATCACACGTTTTCACAAGTATCGATTCTCATTCTGTTACTCGAAGAGGTGTGAATATACGGGCGTGGAAGGTAAGATTGCTCAACCATTGTCAAATATTGTCATCCTGGACAGTTTTAAGCGCTTGAAACGTCGTTGACGACATAGTACGCGCCGTGCAGACCTATCTATGCTGTTATCTCGACTATGTTTGCGAGCGTGTATGCTGCCTTTAAAGGCAGCGTACGCGCGAAAACCCGAGTACATTTTTTTTACTATTTTGGGAAGGTGGGCCTACCAGGTTGGGATCCATTCCCAAGAAGCCACCAAACATTCGAAATTCGGAGAAAATCTCGTTCGAGAATGCCGGATCAGTCAGCTTCCTTTTTTCACGTGTGTCCGGTGTGTCTTGTTTAATACGCACATTTAGAGAAACTGGAAGCCTGCAATTGTTAAGCCCTTTTAACTCCTTAGGTTGGTTATTTCTTTCATATAGGAGCCTGTAGAGGCGCTTCTGCTCCTCGTGCTAGTTATCGACGGGGAAATCGCCGTTTTAGACCACGGAGACGTTTTCACGAGCCTATAGCATTACGATTACGCAGCGATGAGGTCTCAAACTTTGCCAACTATCTCCACTTGGTTCAAACATTGGATTGAGAAAAAAACCAAATGTGGTTCTCTGCACGGACGCTGCCTTTAAAGGCCAACCATGATCTTTGCTCCTCGCTTATCCTTCCAGTTATTCAAACCCTCAAAGGCAGTGTTCTCGATGATTTTCGTCCCCGAGTTTTCCACATAAAACAATCCGTTGGCCTACAAGTGTTACCAAATTTACGAAGAAACAGCGAGAAACGCATTATAACGTCGTATTTCAATGACATTATCCTATGACATGGACTAGTTGTCCGGTTGGATAAACATGATAATGGTTGTTGTCATCGATGGAAAAATGGGTCAATCAAAAATAGAAGAGTATTTAGTGCAAAGCAGGATTAGTTAGGGCTCTAAGGAAGGAACGGAGCAATAGAGAGTAGAGAATTTCAAAGGACGGGTCCACAAAAGATTTCATTGTCACAACAAACACTTCCTATGATACTTAAGAGGTGAGGTGATACTTAAAGGTTTTGTGTACTTCTGATGCGTTTTTCTCAACTTCTACGTCATTTTAGTTCTACCCGGGGGTCAATATAGCGAATAATCTCAAAATTGAAGATTATCGTGAACACTGCCTTTAAGCCCCCCTCCCTGGGTGGTCCCACGGCTAACCTAACTATAAGGTTTGTCCTGTTTTTTTTCCAAATCCATATTTCACACTCAGTTCATAAATTAGATGTGGTACATAGAGAATCCGCAAAAACTGTTCAGACGCCGTTCAATTTCAGAGCTCGCCAAGCCTATGCCCAGAAACTGGCCTTCACGTATCCGTTCTGTGTGAATCGCTTCTATCTTCTGAACCGCGACGGGACCGATTTCAACGACGCTGTCACCTACGTGCACACCATGAAGCACCTGGAGTTTATCTGTAGTACTGGATTTGAGGGTTGGCGTTGTTTGACCAGATTCATGTTGCATTGCTCGCGTGTGTGTCTGCATTCTGTCCCATTTAGTCTTTCAGTTCAATCTCCCCTGTATTATCAATGCTGAACACACTGGAGGCACCATCTATCAAGCCTGCTTCTACAAATTCCAACAGACAGTGCAGAAAAATCCACTGAGATTCTGCGAGTAATGTTTATTAACTACAGTCACCACAGGCAATGTTGGCTCTCCAGAAAATATCAC